>CM076971.1:50882991-51002991 GCA_039105355.1 Benthosema pterotum
ACTCTTTACAAATAAAGGGCTGGTCAGACGTCTTTTGGTGATCTCATACACTATCAATGCCAATCTGTGCATGGCACCTTCTCATTAAATATACTACACCCCGTTCAATGGGAAACATATTGCAAAAACTGAGAATGGCAACTGAATTAGCCCTTCACCAAGTCTCTCCCAATACATCCTAGTCAATAGGCATGTGAGCAGAGGAAAGCTTGACCTGCATAGCAACAGGTACTCTACTATTTGGACTGGCATTTGACAGTGACTAAACCATGACTAGCTTTTGTCAAGGGTAATAATTCAAATCTGTAAACACTGGCAGGGATCAACAGTGATGTTCCTTCTGATGATGATGTAGCCATTTTAGGTTACGAGATCCTTTACAAACTATATCAGCACTTGTAGAGTGCAAACTTCCATGTTGCGCAGAACTACAGTAAGGCCATGGCCTACTTGTGTGTAAGCAGAGCAAGTGGTCAGAGCAAGTACCCAACACCTCCAGAGATAATACTCACGACAATACTCATTGAGAAGATCTCTTAATTATGTCACCATTACGACATTACTTAAACCAGTCAGTGACCTCTGACTGACCTCTGCAACGATCGCATAAAGGGTATTTCACTTTCAAAAAAAACTTTTGGTCCTTTTATGGTTTACGCAGTCACACGTGAACACCCCAGACAGTTTATAAGTTACTCCATCCAGGATTTAGATATTTGATGTTCATTTTAGCGTATCTTCCTCCTTCCTATACAAACCCATTATAACCTAATACTCCATTTTAAACATGACAGATTATTCCAAAACAACCCAGGTCTCGACCCAAGACGTCACCCTGTGGGTCTTGGGTCAGAGTGACCCAGTCACCATTACAACCAGGGACGGCTCCGGGGGCAGCGGGGGCTTTAGCCCCCTCTGGTGGAGGGTTAGCCCCTACCCCCCCACTACAAACAAGCCCAAGTGAACGACTTCTATGTAAATTAATATGCATTAGCCCCCTCTCAAAATCGCCAGTACCCCCATAGCACCCCCAGTCACAATTTTCTGGAGCCGTCGCTGATTACATCATCAGTGGGGCTAGCATCTCGGTCGCAGATTACAATATCATTGGGGCAACCCCAATTTGCAATTGCAAAATTGCATTCATTCTAGTTACTATTATTACTATGAAATATTAGTTTCTCTTACTGGCAGTCTCTCTTCTCTCTCTCTCTCTCTCACTCACTCACTCACTCACTCACTCACTCTCACTCACTCACTCACTCACTCACATCACTCACTCACTCACTCACTCACTCACTCACTCACTCTCTCACACACGCACGTGTGCACACACGCACGCGCGCACACACACACACACACACACACACACACACACAACACACACACACACACACACACACACACACACACACACAGCCAGATTGGTATTGAATTGACTGTGCTAATGAGGAATGATACCATTGACTCCTCTCCTGTACTGTGCTCTCAGCCTGTGTCTCAGTGTAGTGTCAGCCAGAGGCTCAGCTCTAGGTTTTCTGTGGAATCACAGAGACAATTAGATTAGCCTAAGCCTTTTAAACTGTGTTGGGTTTGATCCCATTTGATTGGCTGGCACACCAGCGCACTCTGTTTGTGTTTAGAGGCAAAGAAAGCGCATGCAGTGGGAGATGGGGAGATAATGAGTGAATAAAGGCTCCGGTACAGACGCTAAGCACCTTTAGCTCAGAGACACAGTTGAAGCCAGGGGCGCGACACGGAGTAGCAAATAGCTTCACACCTTTCATTAAAGCTCTGCCTCTTTAGGTAGACCTTTGGAGTTAAGTCAAGACTGAGTGTGGTATTGGGTCAAATCCAAGTCACGAACGAGAGCAGGTTTTCTTTCATTTTTTTGTCATTTATAGGTAGGTACAGAAAACACTGCGAGCAGGCATTTGTCAGCTACACTACCAAGTGTTTTGTTTCATTGATCCAAACCTTATACCCGACACATGAACATAACTTTAGTCTCTTGGACAGCTCTTCACCACCCTGTGGTATTTGTCTGACTGAATGCAGAGGGACAGATCATTAGGGGGTACTTCCCTAGCCGTCTCACAGCTGGCCAGGTGCCTTACCATGACGGAACGTCTCATGCTTAACCTCCTCACCCTCTTCCATCTTCCTCCTCCTGTTCTCAGAGAGCTGGTAGAAGGAGACAATGCCAGAGAACTTGAACTTGAAAGCATGTTTCAAAATTGGTAGGTCATTAGGGGTACTGTATGTATCGGCTGAGAATGTGTATGTGGCTCTACTCCACAGAGTTCAATGAATGAACCTAGAAAACCTAGACAGCGGTGGAGAGCTTTAGGACTCAGAGCAGCAGTCATACCACAAGTGGTGAGCTAGCATCTCAGTCGCAGATTACAATATCATTGAGGCAACCCCACTTTGCAATTGCAGAGTTGCATTCATCCTAGTTGATTTAATAGAATCCCAATACAGGAAAAAAATGCAAGAGTTGAATAAAAACGACCAACCAAAAACGAATAATTGATTCAGTATCCTGTTAGACATAGCGTCCTGCAAAACGTTTTTTGGAAAACATTAAAACAAAAGGCTGAGAATTTGTGTCCCGTGTTTTTTTTTGTTTATCTCTGTAGAGAAATTCAGAGCTGTTGGTTGCAAGCTGACACTTACCAGTATATTCCTGTGTAAAGTGAGTTGTGTTGCCCCGTGCGGATCACATGGGTGTGATTAAAAAAAATAGTATTGCGGGTTGTCTGTGCTGAATGCTGTTATTTTAATGGGTGATATAGTGAACGCTGTCTCATTTATATACTCATGCCTTTACTAGACGGCAGAGGGCGCCAATGGCATGCATATTTATGCCGGGGCAACGGAGCCAAAAGTCCAACACACCAGACGGATAAGTAGTAAGTAGCCTTGCCGGGCCATGATGTCAGGAGGCCCGGCTGAGCCATTGAGGCCCATATAGGTCAGGAGCCTATCTCCTGTTTCTGTAGCGTAAGGCAGCTTGATGTACAAGTACACCCCCTGGACATGACGCTAGTACATCGCACCAGACGGATACCTGACCATTTAATGGAGCGCGTGCTTCACATGACTCAACATGACTCATGTGTCAAAAGAACCTTATCCGATCACTCTGCATCATATTCAATGGCTTTTGGAGAAAAAAAATACTCGGAACGCCGACATGTGTGAACCGATCTCTAACTTGAGCTCACTCTGCTCACACTAGTGAGGAATGGTTTGACCCCAGAGTGAATGCACTGCTGGTGACTCGACAGATTAGTTAACTGACTGAAGCTTTTGCCACAATGCTTACAAATAAAGGGTTTCTCCCCACTATGGATACGCTGATGTGTCCTGAGAGTACATAACCGACTGAAACTCTTTTTGCACTGCTGACAGTGGAAGGGTTCTCTCCTGTGTGAACGCGCTGATGGGTCCTGAGATTGCTTAACTCACTGAAACTCTTTTTGCACTGCTGACAGTGGAAGGGTTTCTCTTCTGTGTGAGTGCGCCGGTGTATCGCCAGAGAAGCAAAAGTACTGAAGCTCCTGTTGCACACTTTACAAATAAAGGGCTTCTCTCCCGTGTGAACATGCTGATGTCTCCTGAGATTACCTAATTCACTGAAATGCTTTTGGCACTGCTGACAGTGGAAGGGTTTTCTCTCCTGTGTGAACACGCTGGTGCATCTCCAGACTATTTAACCGACTGAAACTCTTCCGACACACACCACAATAGAAGGGCTTTTCTCCGGTGTGGATGCGCTGGTGTGTCTTTAGTGTACTCAGGAATCTGAAACTCTTTCCACACCACTCACAGGCGTGGGGTTTCTTTCCCATGTGAGACGGCCGTCGTTCTCCTGGTCTAGTTGTGTCGGCGTCGTCTTTCTTCAGGCTAGTTATAGGGCCATCAATTGGCTGACAGGCTGCTGAGGTGCTCTGTCCATTCCTTGATGTTTGGCAGTAGAGGAGGTCGTTGTGGCTCTTCTTCACATGTGGACGCTCAGAGGAGGAAACTCCAGTCTGCGAGGAGCCAACGCCTTCCGGGATGTCTGGGTCTTCGTCAAATCTTTGGCTACACACAGATTGTGATGCCATTGAATATAGCTTTGTGGGTTGTTGGAAGATTTACAGCTAAAACTCTCAGACTTAAACTTAAGTTACTAACTCTTAGTTTAAACTAGTTTTCACACTTTATATGGGCTGGTCAGACGTCTTTTGGTGATCTCATACAGGGTCACTAGCAATGCCGACTTGTACATGGTACCTTCTCATTAAACCTACACCCCCTTCAATGGGAAACATGTTGCAACAACTGAGAATGACAACTGAATTAGCCCTTCACTAAGTCCCTCCCCAATACATCCTTGTTCAATAGGCACGTGAGCAGAGGAAAGCTTAACCAGGAAAGCTTTACTTGTATATCAACAGTTGATCAACTGTTTGAACTGGCATTGGACAGTGACTAAACCATGACTAGGATTTTGTCAAGGGTAGTAGTTCAAAGCTGTAAACACAGGCAGGGATCACAGTAATGGTCCTTCTGATGAGGATGATGTAACCAATTTAGGTTACGAGATCCTTTACAAACTATATCAGCACTTGGTAGAGTGCAAACGTCCAGGTTGCGCAGAACTACAGTAGGCCATGGCCTACTTGTGTGTGAGCAGAGCAAGTGCAGAGCAAGTACCAGAGATGGCGACTCGAGTTAAAGACTTGGACTCTTTTCCGACTCGAGTTGGCAAAATGCGACTCGAGACTCGACTCGGACTCCGTCCCTAATGACTCTGACTCGACTCTGACTCGAGCTCAATGACTCTCAGTGACTCCTCGAGTCTTTAAGAGTCTTGCATTACTTTTTTGTACCCACAAAAAAATCCATTGTCCTTTTTTCCTGTCAACCCCCGTGCGCAAAGGAAAACAGAGTTTGGGCACTGCAGGAGTTCTCGTGCGCAGCGCACACACGCTATAAACGGGGGATTTCGCTGAACATGTTTTTAATGCAAAATTAAAAGGTATGACAAACATACAGTACATAGCAGGCAAAGTTATTGACTTTTTCATTTAATATTATAGGCAGCTTTGCTTAATAGATCTGACCCAGATTCAGACTGGCATGATTGACTGCCAGCACACGTGTCTCTAAGCTGCGTGGATAAAAAGGACATCTATCTTCATATTGTTGGATGAAAAAACATGGCCTATACCTTTACCCAATGAAAATATAAAATATATAAATTATGCACTGTATTGACAAATTGGAATTAAAACAATCGCCTGAAAACTGAGTGGGGATTGCACGTTTGTAATCTCAACTTTTGGATCGGAGCGGCTTCGTCGCCGTGATTTGACTTCGTAGGCGGCTAATACGGGTTGTCATGGTGACCATACAGCAAACAAATGTGTGGGCGCAAGTTATGCTAGCTGTTATGCTCGCTTCTAGTATTATAAACAACCGACTAAATGGATTATAAATCAACCAAGCAAGTGTTCCTGGGCTTGGAACCTGATTCCACACAGAGGGATGGTGATGCTGCAAAATACATGTTTAATATTTCCGACGTTGGGGACCCTCTTCTAATGAATCAATCAATCAATCAATCAATCAATCACTGTGGACATAACTTTCCTCCCTGACGATAAATCCGTTGCAGTTGTGGAACTTCAACCGTGATAAGCAAGCATTTGTGAGTAGGCTACATTTGTTCACCCTTTCCTAACGTGGTCATATATATGCTATACTGCAGGGGTTTTCAACCTTTTTGACTCCAGGGACCACCACTTATTCCGCATTTGGGCCACGTACCACCATTTGATTACATTTTCACACCAAATACAAATACCCAAAAATAAAGATTTGTTTTTGTTTTGTTCACAATTCCAGGCTGGTTTTGCCGACAAAACAGTGTAAATTTCTTAATTAAGTGGTGCTAATTCAGATGATGAATATTTTAACTCTTGAGAGTGTAAAAATGAAATGGACCCGCAAGGGTACATTTGGTTTCATTTTTACACTCTCAAGAGTTACATCTGGTTAACCAACTTTTCATCATTTAGCCTGGGGACCACCTGGAACCCTCTCAGGGACCACTGGTGGTCCCTGGACCACCTGTTGAAAACCCCTGCTATACTGAGACCGCCGTGTCTATGTGGATGTGTTGTAGCATTGTGCAATCCGTCGGATCATAGTTTTGTATTCAGGCTACATTTTAAAAACGATAGGAAAAAAAAAGACTCGCGACTGACTCGCGAGTCGAGGTCAGAGACTCGCGACTCGACTCGGACTCCGAAGCCAAAGACTCGGACTCGACTCGGACTCCAAAGCCAAAGACTCGGACTCGACTCGGACTCGACCGACGAGACTCGTGGGCATCTCTGGCAAGTACCCAACACATCCAGGAGATAATACTCACAACAATACTTATGAAGATCTCTTAATTGCGTCACCATTAGGTCACTACTATTAATGTGATGGCTGTTTTTTGTAAACTTTTGTAAATATTTATTTTGTAAACTTCCAGCCAATAAAAAATCACTGTTCTAGATGACGTAACTAAAGCATGTTTCAAGATGGGTAAGTCATTAGGGGTACTGTATGTATCGGCTGAGAATGTGTATGTTGCTCTATTCAACACGGTTCAATGAGTGAACCTAGAAAACCTAGACAGCGGTGGAGAGCTTTAGGACTCAGAGCAGCAGTTGGTGGTGAGGCCAGTGCAGCATCGGTTGCAGATTACAATATCATCAGGGCAACCCCACTCTTTGCAATTGCAAAATTGCATTCATTCTAGTTAGTGGGGTTTCCAAGTGGGGCTGTAAATTTGGTTCTGTAAACCTTTTTCTAATATTTATTTTGTAAACATCCAGCCAATGAGAAACCTACGGAGCCCTGGAGGTGCCATGCAGAAAAATATATTTTAAAAGCGTTCGAACGCTATATTTAGCGTCCAAACGCATTGTTAATTCGTCCAAACGCATTGTTAATTCGTCCAAACGCATTGTTAATTCGTCCAAACGCATTGTTAATTCGTCCAAACGCATTGTTAATTCGTCCAAACGCATTGTTATTCGTCCAAACGCATTGTTAATTCGTCCAAACGCATTGTTAATTCGTCCAAACGCATTGTTAATTCGTCCAAACGCATTATAAAAAAATCCGGGTGTGTGTGCGCGTGTGCTGCTGCCGCACTGGGAGTGACTCGCGGCAGCTCCGGGGGTCCCCGGAGCGTCTTTTTTGGACTTCCAGAGTCCAGACAGAGCTCACGGCGAGCAGGGAGCCGAGCTTCGGACCTGCCCGACTGAAGAGCTCTCTCGGTCGGGTAGAGTCGGCCGCTCCCCCCTTACTCGGCGCGAGCTACGGAGGTCCGAAAAAAATGAAAATGTTTATAAGTCCAGCTCCATCTTCGAGGGGGTCCCCGAGCGGCCCCCTGCCCCCGGGAACCCTTTACACCAAGGATGAGTCAAAAAGCTAGTTAGCTAGCCAGCATTGGCTAGTGGGAGGCAGTTACCACGTCGTAGACGTGTAGGGATGTGACGTAGCCGAATCCTCCTTCAGAATCTCCACCGTCTATACACTGTATCAGGGCCATATAGTAGAAGGGTTGCGACATTGAGGGGCAGAAACATAGAGTTGGATAGAGACGTATTCTGATTTTCCCTTCCATCCACTTGCATTAACTGTTTCCTCCAGATGTGGTCTCTGTATTTTATAACTCAATGGGCAGAAAGCATTCTGGTAGACTCTAATGCATTCCGTGACTTCCGGTTGTCCCCATTCTCACGCCGAGCAAGGGGAAGAGCGGCCGACTCTACCCGACCGAGAGAGCTCCTCGGTCCGGCAGGTCCGCAGCTCGGCTCCCTGCTCGCCGCGAGCTGTCTGGAAGTCCAAAAAAGACGCTTGATTGCTTGTTGAATAAAGCGTCTGGACGTTTTCCTAACGCGTTTGGACGTTTTTTAATAACGCGTTTGGACGAATTAACAATGCGTTTGGACGAATTAACAATGCGTTTGGACGAATTAACAATGCGTTTGGACGAATTAACAATGCGTTTGGACGCTAAATATAGCGTTCGAACGCTTTTAAAATATATTTTTCTGCATGGCACCTCCAGGGCTCCGTAGAAAACACTGTTTTAGATGACGTAACTAAAGCATGTTTCAAAATTGATTTCTCTCTCTCTCACCACCCCCGAGACACACACACACACACACACACACACACACACACACACACACACACACACACACACACACACACACACACACACACACACACACACACACACAGGTATTGAACTGACTGTGCTAATGAGGATGTATCCATTGACTCCTCTCCTGTACTGTGCTCTCAGCCTGTGTCTCAGTGTAGTGTCAGCCCAGAGGCTCAGCTCCAGGTTTTTCTGTGGAACCACAGAGACAATTAGATTAGCTTAAGCCTTTTAGCTGTGTTGGGTTTGATCCCATTTGATTGGCTGGCAACACCAGCGTACTCTGTTTGTGTTTAGAGGCAAAGCAACGCATGCAGTGGGAGACGGAGAGATGACTGAGAAGTGAATAAAAGGCTTGCAGCGATGAAGCTGCACTTTTCTCTTGCCCCCTATTCTCTTGCCCCTACAACATGTTCTCTTGCCCCCCTAAAATGGGACATGTTACATCCGCCCCTGGTACTGTATGTTTCAGAATATAATGTTTTAAATCCAGGGATTTCCTTGGTCAGGTGTCTGTCTTTAATGCACCAGTGCTATGCGGTAGTTCATTGTTTTTCACAGTTTTTGTAGCAGGGATCGGGTTTTATTTTTATTGATGGAGTTCCAATCCTCCCGGAAAAATGAATCGCTGAATCAATCCATGAATGTATTACTCCAGACATATATTAGACCCTTCGGTGGTGAAAACAAATCTCCCCGTAGAGAGCGACTGGCAGCAAATTAAGACATAATGACGTTTTCTTTTAGAAGAAATCGGGCTGCTGCAAATGCCATTACCACATGTAAAAGCTTATAAAAACGTTTCAAATCCATAACCTTGTCAATGACTGCAATGTGCCAAAATTGACAGTAATTTTGACACTAGCATGTTAGCAAACTTAGCTTAGGCTATGTCAGGGGTGTCAAACTCAGATACAGAGTGGGACAAAATTTTAAACTGAACAAAGCCGCGGGCCAAGTTTGAACAAACTAACCTTTTAAAGGGGAATTCCACCCATTTTCAAAATTTGGGTCTGAAAGAAAAATCATTAACATGGTGAAATACATCTCGGTGATGTCATGTATTTCACCATGTTAATGATTTTTTTCAGACCTCCATTTATAGGAAATACAGAATTGGGGGAACTTTTTTTCATCATGTCCACGCAACATCTCTAAGGTATATTAATGACATATTAAAATGTTGAAAATGGGCGTTCTTCCCCTTTAATTTGATAATGTCTCAAGGGCCAAATGAAATTACACGGCGGGCCAAATTTGGCCCGCGGGCCAGAGTTTGACACCCGTGGGCTATGTTAATACAATAACTAGTACAACTGCATTGGATGGAGGGGATCATTTGGATCCTGTCTTTTTAGGAACAATATTGGTTGACAATTAAGAGGTATTGCACAAAGTTCAAAGGGACATACTGTATATCGCCTTGCCAAAACGTGTTCTGTGTTATAGCTGAACAGTATATCCTGGTGCCCACGTGGTTTGTATGTTCCAGGAACTGGAATAATTCAGATTTAAATTTTGAGTCTAAGCAATAAAAAGGCAGTAATAGAGATATCGATGACATCAATATTCTCATCTACATCAGTGGGGCTAGCAATAGAGATGCACAGTGATGTCACCACACCGGTTCCGGAAGTCTTTTCCCAATTCATTTTTCTCATAGACTTTTCGAAAATAATTTATATCAAGACGATTACGCCGCGGCCAAAGCCAACTCAGGTCGTGACAAATCATGACAACAAACACAATATCGTCATATAATATATACTTAGGAACAAGTAGAAAACGGCATGATACAAGACTTTTTGTTTCGTTTTTCATCTTAGAAATTATTTTATTGTCCCAAAAGTTTGTGTGTGTCATCATGATTCGTCACGACTCGAGTTGGCTTTGTCCGTGGCGTAATCGTCTTGATATAAATTATTTTCGAAAAGTCTATGAGAAAAATGAATGGGGAAAAGACTTCCGGAACCAGGGCGGTGACGTCACTGCGTATCTCTATACGGTCGCAGATTACAATATCATTGAGGCAACCCCACTTTGCAATTGCAAAATTGCACTCATTCTAGTTGATTTAGAAGAATCCAAATACAGGGAAAAAAAATACATGAAGAATTGAACACAAACGTGTTCTGCAGGACATTTTTGGAAAACATTCAAACACAAAGGCTGGGTACTGTATTTGTGTCTCGTCTTTTTTTCTTTCTCTCTGTAGAGGAATTCAGAGCTGTTGGCTGTGCGCTGACACTTACCTGTATATTCCCATGTGAAGTGAGTCGTGCTGCCCCGTGTCGGGGGGTCCCCAAGCCTGTTCTGAGTTAGTTTAACATTGAGTTAACGATACAATGCTGCACGTGTGATGTGTCCGCGTTTGTGTCCCAAAACTTTTCATATTAACAGTAGCCTATGTTCCTGTGGAGTTGCACCACTCACGTCACATGGGTGTGATTTTTTTTTTTTTTTTAAATAGTGTTGTGATATAGTGAATGTCATCTCATTCATATACTCATGCCTTAGTAGACTGAAGAGGGTGCTAATGTCATGCATATTTATGCTCCGTTGCTGAAGGCCTCAATGGCTCAGCCGGGCCTCCTGACTTCATAACCTGACAAGGCTACTTACTTACTTACTTACATTCAATGGCTTTTGGAGAGAAAATACTCGACTGCCGACCACTGCGAACCGATCTCTTAGCTTGAGCTCACTCTGCCCACGCAGGTGAGGAATGGTTTGACCCCAGTGTGATTGTGCTGCTGGTGACGCGTCAGCTGATTTGACTGATGGAAGCTTTTGCCGCAATGCTTACAAATAAAGGGTTACTCCCCATTATGGATACGCTGATGTCTCCTGAGATGACCTAACTGACTGAAACTCTTTTGGCAGTGCTGACAGTGGAAGGGTTTCTCCCCACTATGGATACGCTGATGTGTCCTGAGAGTACATAACCGACTGAAACTCTTTTTGCACTGCTGACAGTGGAAGGGTTTCTCTCCTGTGTGAGTGCGCCGGTGTCTCACCAGAGAATCTAAAGCACTGAAGCTCCTGTTGCACTCTTTACAAATAAAGGGTTTTTCTCCCGTGTGAACGCGCTGATGGGTCCTGAGATTACCTAATTCACTGAAACTCTTCTGGCACTGCTGACAGTGGAAGGGTTTCTCTCCCGTGTGAACACGCTGATGTCTCCTGAGAGTACCTAAATGACTGAAACTCTTCTGGCACTGCTGACAGTGGAAGGGTTTCTCTCCTGTGTGAACACGCCGGTGCTTCTCCAGACTATTTAACCGACTGAAACTCTTCTGGCACACACCACAATAGAAGGGCTTTTCTCCGGTGTGGATGCGCTGGTGTATCTTTAGTGGACTCAGGAATCTGAAACTCTTTCCACACCACTCACAGGCGTGGGGTTTCTTTCCCATGTGAGACGGCTGTCGTTCTCCTGGTCTAGTTGTGTCGGCGTCGTCTTTCTTCAGGCTAGTTATAGGGCCATCAATTGGCTGACAGGCTGCTGAGGTGATCTGTCCATTCCTTGATGTTTGGCAGTAGAGGAGGTCGTTGTGGCTCTTCTTCACATGTGGACACTCAGAGGAGGAAACCCCAGTCTGCGAGGAGCCAACGCCTTCCGGGATGTCTGGGTCTTCGTCAAATCTTTGGCTACACACAGACTGTGATGCCATTGAATATAGCTTTGTGGTTGTTGGAAGATTTACAGCTAAAACTCTCAGACTTACTTAACTCTTAGTTTAAACTAGTTTTCACACTTTATATGGGCTGGTCAGACGTCTTTTGGTGATCTCATACAGGGTCAATAGCAATGCCGGTTTGTGCATGGTACCTTCTCATTAAACCTACACCCCTTCAATGGGAAACATGTTGCAACTACTGAGAATGGCAACTGAATTAGCCTTTCACTAAGTCCCTCCCCAATACATCCTTGACAATAGGCACGTGAGCAAGCTTAACCAGGAAAGCTTGACTTGTATAGCAACAGTTGATCAACTATTTGAACTGGCATTGGACAGTGACTAAACCATGACTAGGATTTTGTCAAGGGTAGTAGTTCAAAACACAGGCAGGGATCACAGTAATGGTCCTTCTGATGATGATGATGTAACCAATTTAGGTTACGAGATCCTTTACAAACTATATGAGCACTTGGTAGAGTGCAAACGTCCAGGTTGCGCAGAACTACAGTAGGCCATGGCCTACTTGTGTGTGAGCAGAGTAAGCGCAGAGCAAGTACCCAACACCTCCAGGAGATAATACTCACAACAATACTTATGAAGATCTCTTAATTACGTCACCATTAGGTCACTACTATTAATGTGATGGCTGTTTACTGTAAACTTTTTTAAATATTTATTTTGTAAACTTCCAGCCAATGAAAAATCACTGTTCTAGATGACGAAACTAAAGCATGTTTCAAAATTGCTAGGTCATTAGGGGTACTGTATGTACCCCCTGCTGTATGTATCGGCTGAGAATGTGTATGTTGCTCTATTCAACAAGGTTCAATGAGTGAACCTAGAAAACCTAGACAGCGGTGGAGAGCTTTAGGACTCAGAGCAGCAGTTGGTGGTGAGGCCAGTGCAGCATCGGTTGCAGATTACAATATCATCAGGGCAACCCCACTCTTTGCAATTGCAAAATTGCATTCATTCTAGTTTTGGGGTTTCCAAGGGGAACCCCTATACTGTTATTGTGGGGCTGTAAACTTGGTTCTGTAAACCTTTTTCTAATATTTATTTTGTAATCATCCAGCCAATGAGAAACCACTGTTTTAGATGACGTAACTAAAGCATGTTTCAAAATTGATTTCTCTCTCTCTCACCACCCCCCCCCCCCCCCCCCCCCCCCCACACACACACACACACACACACACACACACACACACACACACACACACACACACACACACACACACACACACACACACACAGGTATTGAATTGACTGTGCTAATGAGGATGTATCCACTCTGTTTGTGTTTAGAGGCAAAGAAAGTGCATGCAGTGGGAGATGGAGAGATGTCTGAGAAGTGAATAAAAGGCTTGCAGCAATGAAGCTGGCAGCTGCACTTTTCTCTTGCCCCCTATTCTCTTGCCCCTACAACATGTTCTCTTGCCCCCCTCAAATGAGACATGTTACATCCGCCCTGGTACTGTATGTTTCAGAATATAATGTTTTAAATCCAGGGATTTCTTTGGTCAGGTGTCTGTCTTTAATGCACCAGTGCTATGCGGTAGTTCATTGTTTTTCACTGTTTTTGTAGCAGGGATCGGGTTTTATTTTTATTGATGGAGTTCCAATCCTCCAGGAAAAATGAATCGCTGAATCAATCCAGACATATTAGACCCTTTGGTGGTGAAAACAAATCTCCCCGTAGAGAGCGACTGGCAGCAAATTAAGACATAATGACGTTTTCTTTTAGAAGAAATCGGGCTGCTGCAAATGCCATTACCACATGTAAAAGCTTATAAAAACGTTTCAAATCCATAACCTTTTCAATGACTGCAATGTGCCAAAATTGACAGTAATTTTGACACTAGCATGTTAGCAAACTTAGCTTAGGCTATGTCAGGGGTGTCAAACTCAGATACAGAGTGGGACAAAATTTTAAACTGAACAAAGCCGCGGGCCAAGTTTGAACAAACAAACCTTTTAAAGGGGAATTCCACCCATTTTCAAAATTTTCCTGAGAGGGTACAAATGTGAACCAAATGGACCCTAGCGGGTCCATTTGGTTCCATTTGTACCCTCTCAGGAAAAATGGGTCTGAAAGAAAAAATCGTTAACATGGTGAAATACATCTTGATGATCTTGTATTTCACCATGTTAATGATTTTTTCAGACCTCCATTTATAGGAAATACAGAATTGGGGGAACTTTTTTTCATCATGTCCACGCAACATCTCTAAGGTATATTAATGACATATTAAAATGTTGAAAATGGGCGTTCTTCCCCTTTAATTTGATAATGTCTCAAGGGCCAAATGAAATTACACGGCGGGCCAAATTTGGCCCGCGGGCCAGAGTTTGACACCCGTGGGCTATGTTAATACAATAACTAGTACAACTGCATTGGATGGAGGGGATCATTTGGATCCTGTCTTTTTAGGAACAATATTGGTTGACAATTAAGAGGTATTGCACAAAGTTCAAAGGGACATACTGTATATCGCCTTGCCAAAACGTGTTCTGTGTTATAGCTGAACAGTATATCCTGGTGCCCACATGGTTTGTATGTTCCAGGAACTGGAATAATTCAGATTTAAATTTTGAGTCTAAGCAATAAAAAGGCAGTAATAGAGATATCGATGACATCAATATTCTCATCTACATCAGTGCGGCTAGCAATACAGTCGCAGATTACAATATCATTGAGGCAACCCCACTTTGCAATTGCAAAATTGCATTCATTCTAGTTGATTTAGAAGAATCCAAATACAGGGAAAAAAAATACATGAAGAATTGAACACAAACGTGTTCTGCAGGACATTTTTGGAAAACATTCAAACACAAAGGCTGGGTACTGTATTTGTGTCTCGTCTTTTTTTCTTTCTCTCTGTAGAGGAATTCAGAGCTGTTGGCTGTGCGCTGACACTTACCTGTATATTCCCATGTGAAGTGAGTCGTGCTGCCCCGTGTCGGGGGGTCCCCAAGCCTGTTCTGAGTTAGTTTAACATTGAGTTAACGATACAATGCTGCACGTGTGATGTGTCCGCGTTTGTGTCCCAAAACTTTTCATATTAACAGTAGCCTATGTTCCTGTGGAGTTGCACCACTCACTTCACATGGGTGTGACTTTAAAAAAAAATAGTGTTGTGATACAGTGATTGTCATCTCATTCATATACTCATGCCTTAGTAGACTGAAGAGGGTGCTAATGTCATGCATATTTATGCTCCGTTGCTGAAGGCCTCAATGGCTCAGCCGGGCCTCCTGACTTCATGACCTGGCAAGGCTACTTACTTAATTACTTACATTCAATGGCTTTTGGAGAGAAAATACTCGACTGCTGACCACTGCGAACCGATCTCTTAGCTTGAGCTCACTCTGCCCACGCAAGTGAGGAATGGTTTGACCCCAGTGTGATTGTGCTGCTGGTGACGCGTCAGCTGATTTGACTGACGGAAGCTTTTGCCGCAATGCTTACAAATAAAGGGTTTCTCCCCACTATGGATACGCTGATGTGTCCTGAGATTACATAACTCACTGAAACTCCTTTTACACTGCTTACAGTGGAAGGGTTTCTCTCCTGTGTGAGTGCGCCGGTGTCTCACCAGAGAATCTAAAGCACTGAAGCTCCTGTTGCACTCTTTACAAATAAAGGGTTTCTCTCCCGTGTGAACGCGCTGATGTCTCCTGAGATTACCTAACTGACTGAAACTCTTCTGGCACTGCTGACAGTGGAAGGGTTTCTCTCCTGTGTGAACGCGCCGGTGCTTCTCCAGACTACCAAACCAACTGAAACCCTTCTGACACACACCACAATAGAAGGGCTTTTCTCCGGTGTGGATGCGCTCGTGTGTCTTTAGTGGACTCAGGAATCTGAAACTCTTTCCACACCACTCACAGGCGTGGGGTTTCTTTCCCATGTGAGACGGCTGTCGTTCTCCTGGTCTAGTTGTGTCGGCGTCGTCTTTCTTCAGGCTAGTTATAGGGCCATCAATTGGCTGACAGGCTGCTGAGGTGATCTGTCCATTCCTTGATGTTTGGCAGTAGAGGAGGTCGTTGGGGCTCTTCTTCACATGTGGACGCTCAGAGGAGGAAACCCCAGTCTGCGAGGAGCCAACGCCTTCCGGGATGTCTGGGTCTTCGTCAAATCTTTGGCTACACACAGACTGTGATGCCATTGAATATAGCTTTGTGGTTGTTGGAAGATTTACAGCTAAAACTCTCAGACTTACTTAACTCTTAGTTTAAACTAGTTTTCACACTTTATATGGGCTGGTCAGACGTCTTTTGGTGATCTCATACAGGGTCACTAGCAATGCCGGTTTGTGCATGGTACCTTCTCATTAAACCTACACCCCCTTCAATGGGAAACATGTTGCAACAACTGAGAATGACAACTGAATTAGCCTTTCACTAAGTCCCTCCCCAATACATCCTTGTCCAATAGGCACGTGAGCAGAGGAAAGCTTAACCAGGAAGGCTTGACTTGTATAGCAACAGTTGATCAACTATTTGAACTGGCATTGGACAGTGACTAAACCATGACTAGGATTTTGTCAAGGGTAGTAGTTCAAAGCTGTAAACACAGGCAGGGATCACAGTAATGGTCCTTCTGATGATGATGATGATGATGATGTAACCAATTTAGGTTACGAGATCCTTTACAAACTATATCAGCACTTGGTAGAGTGCAAACGTCCAGGTTGCGCAGAACTACAGTAGGCCATGGCCTACTTGTGTGTGAGCAGAGCAAGCGCAGAGCAAGTACCCAACACCTCCAGGAGATAATACTCACAACAATACTTATGAAGATCTCTTAATTGCGTCACCATTAGGTCACTACTATTAATGTGATGGCTGTTTTCTGTAAACTTTTGTAAATATTTATTTTGTAAACTTCCAGCCAATGAAAAATCACTGTTCTAGATGACGAAACTAAAGCATGTTTCAAAATTGCTAGGTCATTAGGGGTACTGTATGTACCCCCTGCTGTATGTATCGGCTGAGAATGTGTATGTTGCTCTATTCAACACGGTTCAATGAGTGAACCTAGAAAACCTAGACAGCGGTGGAGAGCTTTAGGACTCAGAGCAGCAGTTGGTGGTGAGGCCAGTGCAGCATCGGTTGCAGATTACAATATCATCAGGGCAACCCCACTCTTTGCAATTGCAAAATTGCATTCATTCTAGTTAGTGGGGTTTCCAAGGGGAACCCCTATACTGTTATTGTGGGGCTGTAAACTTGGTTCTGTAAACCTTTTTCTAATATTTATTTTGTAAACATCCAGCCAATGAGAAACCACTGTTTTAGATGACGTAACTAAAGCATGTTTCAAAATTGATTTCTCTCTCTCTCTCACCATCCCTGACACACCACACACACACACACACACACACACACACACACACACACACACACACACACACACACACACACACACACACACACAGGTATTGAATTGACTGTGCTAATGAGGATGTATCCATTGACTCCTCTCCTGTACTGTGCTCTCAGCCTGTGTCTCAGTGTAGTGTCAGCCTAGGGGCTCAGCTCCAGGTTTTTCTGTGGAACCACAGAGACAATTAGATTAGCCTAAGCCTTTTAACTGTGTTGGGTTTGATCCCATTTGATTGGCTGGCAACACCAGCGTACTCTGTGTTTAGAGGCAAAGAAAGCGCATGCAGTGGGAGATGGAGAGATAGATGCCTGAGAAGTGAATAAAAGGCTCCGGTGACAGAAGATTAAGCAGCTTAACTCAGAGACACAGTTCAAGCCAGGGGCGCGACACGGAGCGGCAAATAGCTTCACACCTTTCATTAACGCTCTGCCTCTTTACGTAGACTTTTGTAGTTAAGTCTAGAGAGTCAAGACTGAGTGTGGTATTGGGTCAAATCCAAGTCATGAACGAGAGCAGGTTTTCTTTAATTTTTTGTCATTTGATAGGTAGGTACAGAAAACACTGCGAGCAGGCAGTTGTCAGCTACACTCCCAAGTGTTTTGTTTCATGGATCCAAACCTTACCTGACACAAACATGACTTTACCACCACCCTGTGGTATTTGTCTGACTGAATGTGTGTGTGTGTGTGTGTGTGTGTGTGTGTGTGTGTGTGTGTGTGTGTGTGTGTGTGTGTGTGTGTGTGTGTGTGTGTGTGTGTGTGTGTGTGTGTGTGTGTGTGTGTGTGTGTGTGTGTGTGTGTGTGTGTGTGTCATTTCTGCCCAAGCCGCCTCACAGCTGGCCAGGTCGTTCACCATGACAGAACGTCTCATGCTTAACCTCCTCACCCTCTTCCATCTTCCTCCTCCTGTTCTCAGAGAGCTGGTAGAAGGAGACAATGTCAGAGAACTTGAATCGCCTCATCCACCCACACACTGAAGATCTCGGACACTGACATCCCCATTGCTGTTATAGTTATTACTGTTATAGTGATGGCTGTAAACTTTTTTCTAATATTTATTTTGTAAACTTCCAGCCAGTGAGAAACCACTGTTCTAGATGACGTCACGTAACTAAAGCATGTTTCAAAATTGGTAGGTCATTAGGGGTACTGTATGTATCGGCTGAGAATGTGTATGTTGCTCTACTCTACAGAAATCAATGAATGAACCTAGAAAACCTAGACAGCGGTGGAGAGCTTTCGGACTCAGAGCAGCAGTCGTGCCACAAGTCGTGAGGCCAGTGGGGCTAGCATCTCGGTCGCAGATTACAATATCATCGAGGCAACCCCACTTTGCAATTGCAGAATTGCATTCATCCTAGTTGATTTAATAGAATCCCAATACAGGAAAAAAAATGCATGAAGAGTTGAATAAAAACGACCAACCAAAAAACGAATAATTGATTCAGTATCCTGTTAGACATAGCGTCCTGCAAAACGCTGAGAGGCTGAGAATTTGTGGCCCGTCTTTTTTTTTCTTTATCTCTGTAGAGAAATTCAGAGCTGTTGGTTGCGATTCCTGTGTGAAGTGAGTCGTGCTGCCCCGTGCGGAGGTCCCCAAGCCTGTTCCGAATTGGAGTTATTTTAACATTGAGTTAATGATACAATGCTGCAGTAGCCTGTGTTCCTGTGGAGTTAGACCACTCACTTCACATGGGTGTGATTTAAAAAAATAGTATTGCGGGTTGTCTGTACTGAATGCTGTTATTTTAATGGGTGATATAGTGAACACTGTCTCATTTATATACTCATGCCTTAGTAGACGGCAGAGGGCGCCAATGGCATTCATATTTATGCCGGGGCAACGGAGCCAAAGGTCCAACACACCAGACGGATACCTGACCATTTAATGGAGCGTGTGCTTCACACGACTCGAAAGTGTCAAAAGAACCGTATCTGATCACTCTGCATCATATTCAATGGCTTTTGGAGAAAAAAATACTCGGAACGCCGACATGTGCGAACCGATCTCTTAACTTGAGCTCACTGTGCTCACACTAGTGAGGAATGGTTTGACCCCAGAGTGAATGCGCTGCTGGTGACTCGACAGATTAGTTAACTGACGGAAGCTTTTGCCGCAATGCTTGCAAATAAATGGTTTCTCCCCACTATGGATACGCTGATGTGTCCTGAGAGTACATAACTGACTGAAACTCTTTTGGCACTGCTGACAGTGGAAGGGTTTCTCTTCTGTGTGAGTGCGCTGATGGGTCCTGAGATTACTTAACTGACTGAAACTCTTTTGGCACTGCTGACAGTGGAAGGGTTTCTCTTCTGTGTGAGTGCGCTGATGGGTCCTGAGATTACTTAACTGACTGAAACTCTTTTTGCACTGCTGACAGTGGAAGGGTTTCTCTCCTGTGTGAACACGCCGGTGCTTCTTCAGACTACTTAACTGACTGAAACCCTTCTGGCACTGCTGACAGTGGAAGGGTTTCTCTCCTGTGTGAACACGCCGGTGCTTCTTCAGACTACTTAACTCACTGAAACCCTTCTGGCACTGCTGACAGTGGAAGGGTTTCTCTCCTGTGTGAGTGCGCTGATGGGTCCTGAGATTACCTAACACACTGAAACCCTTTTGGCACTGCAGACAGTGGAAGGGTTTCTCTCCTGTGTGAGTGCGCTGGTGTATCGCCAGAGAAGCAAAAGTACTGAAGTTCCTGTCGCACTCTTTACAAATGAAGAGCTTCTCTCCCGTGTGAACACGCTGATGTCTCCTGAGAGTACTTAACTGACTGAAACTCTTCTGGCACTGCTGACAGTGGAAGGGTTTCTCTCCTGTGTGAACTCGCCGGTGCTCCTCCAGACTACCTAACTGACTGAAACCCTTCTGGCACACACCACAACAGAAGGGTTTTTCTCCGGTGTGGATGCGCAGGTGTGTCTTTAGTTTACTCAGGAATCTGAAACTCTTTCCGCACCACTCACAGGCGTGGGGTTTCTTTCCCGTGCAAGACGGCTGTTGCATCTTTGGTTCTCCTGGTCTAGTTGTGTCGGCGTAGTCTTTCTTTTGGCTAGTTATAGGGCCATCGATTGGCTGACAGGCTGTTGAGGTTATCTGTCCATTCCTTGATGTTTGGCAGTAGAGGAGGTCGTTGGGGCTCTTCTTCACATGTGGACGCTCAGAGGAGGAAACCCCAGTCTGCGAGGAGCCAACGCCTTCCGGGATGTCTGGGTCTTTGTCAAATCTTTGGCTACACACGGATTGTGATGCCATTTAATATAGCTTTGTGGTTGTTGGAAGATTTCCAGCTAAAACTCTCAGACTTAAACTTAAATGACTTAACTCTTAGTTTAAACTAGTTTTCACACTTTATATGGGCTAGTCGGACGTCTTTTGGTGATTTCATACTGGGTCAATAGCAATGTCGATTTGTGCATGGTACCTTCTCATTAATCCTACACCCCCTTCAATGGGAAACATGTTGCAACAACTGAGAATGACAACTGAATTAGCCTTTCACTAAGTCCCTCCCCAATACATCCTTGTCCAATAGGCACGTGAGCAGGGGAAAGCTTAACCAGGAAGGCTTGACTTGTATAGCAACAGTTGATCAACTATTTGAACTGGAATTGGACAGTGACTAAACCATGACTAGGATTTTGTCAAGGGTAGTAGTTCAAAGCTGTAAACACAGGCAGGGATCACAGTAATGGTCCTTCTGATGATGATGATGATGATGATGATGTAACCAATTTAGGTTACGAGATCCTTTACAAACTATATCAGCACTTGGTAGAGTGCAAACGTCCAGGTTGCGCAGAACTACAGTAGGCCATGGCCTACTTGTGTGTGAGCAGAGCAAGCGCAGAGCAAGTACCCAACACCTCCAGGAGATAATACTCACAACAATACTTATGAAGATCTCTTAATTACGTCACCATTAGGTCACTACTATTAATGTGATGGCTGTAAACTTTTTTAAATATTTATTTTGTAAACTTCCAGACAATGAAAAATCACTGTTCTAGATGACGTAACCACACACACACACACGCACGCACGCACGCACGCACGCACGCACGCACGCACGCACGCACGCACGCACGCACACACACACACACACACACAGATTGGTATTGAATTGACTGTGCTAATGAGGATGTATCCATTGACTCCTCTCCTGTACTGTGCTCTCAGCCTGTGTCTCAGTGTAGTGTCAGCCCAGAGGCTCAGCTCCAGGTTTTTCTGTGGAATCACAGAGACAATTAGATTAGCCTAAGCCTTTTAACTGTGTTGGGTTTGATCCCATTTGATTGGCTGGCAACACCAGCGTACTCTGTTTGTGTTTAGAGGCAAAGAAAGTGCATGCAGTGGGAGATGGAGAGATGCCTGAGAAGTTAATAGAAGGCTTCGGTGACAGAAGCTTAAGCAGCTTTAGCTCAGAGACACAGGGGCGCGACACGGAGCGGCAAGCTTTACGCCTTTCATTAACACTCCTGCCTCTTTACGTAGACTTTTGTAGTTAAGTCTAGAGAGTCGAGACTGAGTGTGGTATTGGGTCAAATCCAAGTCATGAACGAGAGCAGGTTTTCTTTAATTTTTTTTCATTTGATAGGTAGGTACAGAAAACGCTGCGAGCAGGCAGTTGTCAGCTACACTCCCAAGTGTTTTGTTTCATGGATCCAAACCTTACCTGACACAAACATGACTTTAACACCACCCTGTGGTATTTGTCTGACTGAATGTGTGTGTGTGTGTGTGTGTGTGTGTGTGTGTGTGTGTGTGTGTGTGTGTGTGTGTGTGTGTGTGTGTGTGTGTGTGTCAGTTCTGCCCAAGCCGCCGCACAGCTGGCCAGGTCGTTCACCATGACAGAACGTCTCATGCTTAACCTCCTCACCCTCTTCCATCTTCCTCCTCCTGTTCTCAGAGAGCTGGTAGAAGGAGACAATGTCAGAGAACTTGAATCGCCTCATCCACCCACACACTGAAGATCTCGGACACTGACATCCCCATTGCTGTTATAGTTATTACTGTTATAGTGATGGCTGTAAACTTTTTTCCAATATTTATTTTGTAAACTTCCAGCCAGTGAGAAACCACTGTTCTAGATGACGTCACGTAACTAAAGCATGTTTCAAAATGGTAGGTCATTAGGGGTACTGTATGTATCGGCTGAGAATGTGTATGTTGCTCTACTCCACAGAAATCAAAGAATGAACCTAGAAAACCTAGACAGCGGTGGAGAGCTTTCGGACTCAGAGCAGCAGTCGTACCACAAGTGGTGAGGCCAGTGCAGCATCACGTCACCATTACAACATCAGTGGAGCTAGCATCTCGGTCGCAAATTACTATATCATCGAGGCAACAGTGATGTAACAGTCACTGGTTATGACTCGCTATACTGATGAGTCACCACTGTAAGGTGGTGACTCTGTTTCACCCATGTAGGCAACTGTTGTAACAGAGGATGGACAGAGCCATGCAGGCAACTGTTACGTCATGCTGTGGGTGACGCAACAGCGGATATCAGATATTAAAGGTAGGGGAAGTGATTTCACTTTTGTCAGATATCACCCAAAAAATATTTTTTTTCTGTTAAAATGCTCTATTATAAGGTGTGGAAACCACATATGGAGTTTCCCCCTCCCCCACGTTAGCAGAGGAGCTAATAAAAGTTCCCCTGGTCACCACCAAATCTCCTCCAATCAGGAGCGAGCAGCAGGTTCACATAGTGTAGCTACTGTTGGGGGCCCCTAGTGCACCAGGCTGGTACTACACCATAAATTTCAAATCACTTCCCCTACCTTTAACAGTAGCCTGTGTGTGATTAAAAAAAAAATAGTATTGCGGGTTGTCTGTACTAAATACTGTTATTTTAATGGGTGATATAGTGAACGCTGTCTCATTTATATACTCATGCCTTAGTAGACATTAGGGTGCTAATGTCATGCATATTTATGCTAGGGCAACAGAGCCACAGGTCCAACACACCAGACGGAGATCTGACCGTAATGGAGCGTGTGCTTCACATGACTCAAAAGTGTCAAATGAACCTTATCCGGTCACTCTGCATCATATTCAATGGCTTTTGGAGAAAAAAATACTCGGAACGCCGACAAGTGCGATCCGATCTCTTAACTTGAGCTCACTCTGCTCACGCTAGTGAGGAATGGTTTGACCCCAGAGTGAATGCGCTGCTGGTGACTCGACAGAGTAGTTAACTGACAGAAGCTTTTGCCGCAATGCTTACAAATAAAGGGTTTCTCCCCATTATGGAGACGCTGATGTGTCCTGAGATTACCTAACTCACTGAAACTCTTTTTGCACTGCTGACAGTGGAAGGGTTTCTCTCCTGTGTGAATGCGCTGATGGGTCCTGAGAGTACCTAACACACTGAAACTCTTTTTGCACTGCTGACAGTGGAAGGGTTTCTCTCCTGTGTGAGTGCGCCGGTGTCTCACCAGAGAATATAAAGTACTGAAGCTCCTTTTGCACTCTTTACAAATGAAGGGTTTCTCTCCCGTGTGAACGCGCTGATGCTTCCTGAGATTGCTTGACACACTAAAACTCTTCTGGCACTGCTGACAGTGGAAGGGTTTCTCTCCTGTGTGAACACGCCGGTGCTTCTCCAGACTACCCAACTGATTGAAACCCTTCTGACACACACCACAACAGAAGGGCTTTTCCCCGGTGTGGATGCGCTCGTGTGTCTTTAGTTGACTCAGGTATCTGAAGCTCTTACCGCACCACTCACAGGCGTGGGGTTCCTTTCCCGTGTGAGACGGCCGTCGCGTCTTTGGTTCTACTGGTCGAGTTAACGTCTCGGTGAGCCGCTGACGGTTGCAGGGTCTAGTTGTGTTGGCATTGTCTTTCTTCTGGCTAGTTGTAGAGCCGTCGATTGGCTGACAGGCTGCTGAGGTGATCTGTCCATTCCTTGTCGTTGGGCAGTAGAGGAGGTTGTTGCGGCTCTTCTTCACATGTGGACGCTCAGAGGAGGAAACCCCAGTCTGGGAGGAGCCAACGCCTTCCCGGATGTCTGGGTCTTTGTCAAATCTTTGGCTACACACGGATTGTGATGCCATTGAATATAGCTTTGTGGTTCTTGGAAGATTTGCAGCTGAAAGGAGAACAATTCCGCCAAAACTCTCAGACTTAAACTTTGTTAACTTAATCAGGTTAAACTAGTTTTCACACTTTATATGGGCTAGTCAGACGTCTTTTGGTGATCTCATACAGGGTCACTAGCAATGCCGACTTGTACATGGTACCTTCTCATTACCTACACCCCCTTCAATGGGAAACATGTTGCAACAGCTGAGAATGGCAACTGCATTAGCCCTACACCAAGTCCAGAGGAAAGTGTAACTAGAAAAAGCTTGACCTGCAGCAACAGTTGCTCAACTGTTTGGAGTGGCATTGGACAGTGACTAAACCATGACAAGGCTTTTTTCAAGGCTAATAATTCAAAGCTGTAAACACAGGGAGGGATCACAGTGATGGTCCTTCTGATGATGATGATGTACTCAATTTAGGTTACAATATCCTTTACAAACTATATGAGCACTTGGTACTCATATGTCACTACTGTTAATGTAATGGCTGTTTTCTGTAAACCTTTTTTCTAATATTTAGTTTGTAAACTTCCAGCCAGTGAGAAACCACTGTTCTAGATGATGTAACTAAAGCTTGTTTCAAAATTGGTAGGTCATTAGGGGTACTGTATGTATCGGCTGAGAATGTGTATGTTGCTCTACTCCACAGAGTTCAATGAATGAACCTAGAAAACCTAGACAGCGGTGGAGAGCTGCAGTCGTACCACAAGTGGTGAGGCCAGTGCAGCATCACGTCACCATTACAACATCAGTGGGGCTAGCATCTCGGTCGCAGATTACTATATCATCGAGGCAACCCCACTGTGCAATTGCCAAACTGCATTCATCCTAGTTGATTTAATAGAATCCCAATACAGGAAAAAATAATAAAGAATAAAAAAGAGCAACCAAAAAACTAAATTGATTCAGTATACTGTTAGATGTAGCGTCCTGCAAAACGATTTTTGGAAAACGTTAAAACACTGGGCTGGGTATTTGTGTCCAGTCTTTTTTTATTGTAAAGAAATTCAGAGCTGTTGGTTGCGAGCTGACACTTACCTGTATAGTCCCGTGTGAAGAGAGTCGTTATTTTAACATTGAGTTAATGATGCAATGTTGCGTGCCCTGTCATTACAGTAGCCTATGTTCCTGTGGAGTTGCACCACTCACTTCACATGGGTGTGATTTAAAAAAAAAATAGTATTGCGGGTTGTCTGTACTGAATACTGTTATTTTAATGTGTGATATAGTGAACGCTGTCTCATTTATATACTCATGCCTTAGTAGACGGCGGAGGGCGCTAATGTCATGCATATTTATGCCGGGGCAACGGAGTCACAGGTCCAACACACCAGACGGAGATCTGACCGTTTAATGGAGCACGTGCTTTACATAAATCGAAAGTGTCAAAAGAACCTTATCCGATCACTCAGCATCATATCTCTTAACTTGAGCTCACTCTACTCACGCTAGTGAGGAATGGTTTGACCCCAGAGTGAATGCACTGCTGGTGACTCGACAGATGAGTTAACTGACGGAAGCTTTTGCCGCAATGCTTACAAATAAAGGGTTTCTCCCCACTATGGATACGCTGATGTGTCCTGAGAGTACATAACCGACGGAAACTCTTCTGGCACTGCTGACAGTGGAAGGGTTTCTCTCCTGTGTGAGTGCGCTGATGGGTCCTGAGATTACATAACTGACTGAAACTCTTTTGGCACTGCTGACAGTGGAAGGGTTTCTCTCCGGTGTGAACACGCCGGTGCTTCTCCAGACTACTTAACTGACTGAAACCCTTCTCGCACTGCTGACAGTGGAAGGGTTTCTCTCCGGTGTGAACACGCCGGTGCTTCTCCAGACTACTTAACTGACTGAAACCCTTCTGGCACTGCTGACAGTGGAAGGGTTTCTCTCCTGTGTGAACACGCCGGTGCTTCTTCAGACTACTTAACTCACTGAAACCCTTCTGGCACTGCTGACAGTGGAAGGGTTTCTCTCCTGTGTGAACGCGCCAATGTTTCCTGAGGTTACTTAAAACACTGAAACTCTTTCGGCACTGCTGACAGTGGAAGGGTTTCTCTCCTGTGTGAGTGCGCCCGTGTTTCGCCAGAGAATTTAAAGTACTGAAGCTCCTGTTGCACTCTTTGCAAATAAAGGGTTTCTCTCCCGTGTGAACACGCTGATGGGTCCTGAGATTACCTAACTCACTGAAACTCTTCTGGCACTGCTGACAGTGGAAGGGTTTCTCACCGGTGTGAACGCGCCGGTGCTTCTCCAGACTATTTAACCGACTGAAACTCTTCTGGCACACACCACAATAGAAGGGCTTTTCTCCGGTGTGGATGCGCTGGTGTGTCTTTAGTTGACTCAGGAATCTGAAACTCTTTCCACACCACTCACAGGCGTGGGGTTTCTTTCCCATGTGAGACGGCTGTCGTTCTCCTGGTCTAGTTGTGTCGGCGTCGTCTTTCTTCAGGCTAGTTATAGGGCCATCGATTGGCTGACAGGCTGCTGAGGTGATCTGTCCATTCCTTGATGTTTGGCAGTAGAGGAGGTCGTTGTGGCTCTTCTTCACATGTGGACGCTCAGAGGAGGAAACTCCAGTCTGCGAGGAGCCAACGCCTTCCGGGATGTCTGGGTCTTCGTCAAATCTTTGGCTACACACAGATTGTGATGCCATTGAATATAGCTTTGTGGTTGTTGGAAGATTTACAGCTAAAACTCTCAGACTTAAACTTAAGTTACTAACTCTTAGTTTAAACTAGTTTTCACACTTTATATGGGCTGGTCAGACGTCTTTTGGTGATCTCATACAGGGCCACTAGCAATGTCGATTTGTGCATGGTACCTTCTCATTAAGCCTACACCCCCTTCAATGGGAAACATGTTGCAACAACTGAGAATGGCAACTGAATTAGCCCTTCACTAAGTCCCTCCCCAATGCATCCTTGTCCAATAGGCACGTGAGCAGGGGAAAGCTTAACCAGGAAGGCTTGACTTGTATAGCAACAGTTGATCAACTATTTGAACTGGCATTGGACAGTGACTAAACCATGAGTAGGATTTTGTCAAGGGTAGTAGTTCAAAGCTGTAAACACAGGCAGGGATCAGAGTAATGGTCCTTCTGATGATGATGTAACCAATTTAGGTTACGAGATCCTTTACAAACTATATGAGCACTTGGTAGAGTGCAAACGTCCAGGTTGCGCAGAACTACAGTAGGCCATGGCCTACTTGTGTGTGAGCAGAGCAAGTGCAGAGCAAGTACCCAACACCTCCAGGAGATAATACTCACAACAATACTCATGAAGATCTCTTAATTGCGTCACCATTAGGTCACTACTATTAATGTTTACAAAAATATTTATTTTTGTAAACTTCCAGCCAATGAAAAATCACTGTTCTAGATGACGTAACTAAAGCATGTTTCAAAATTGGTAGGTCATTAGGGGTACTTTTTGTATCGGCTGAGAATGTGTATGTTGCTCTATTCAACAAGGTTCAATGAGTGAACCTAGAAAACCTAGACAGCGGTGGAGAGCTTTAGGACTCAGAGCAGCAGTTGGTGGTGAGGCCAGTGCAGCATCGGTTGCAGATTACAATATCATCATGGCAACCCCACTCTTTGCAATTGCAAAATTGCATTCATTCTAGTTAGTGGGGTTTCCAAGGGGAACCCCTATACTGTTATTGTGGGGCTGTAAACTTGGTTCTGTAAACCTTTTTCTAATATTTATTTTGTAAACATCCAGCCACTGTTTTAGATGACGCAACTAAAGCATGTTTCAAAATTGATTTCTCTCTCTCACCACCCCCGACACACACACACACACACACACACACACACACACACACACACACACACACACACACACACACACACACACACACACACAGATTGATTGTGCTAATGAGGATGTATCCATTGACTCCTCTCCTGTACTGTGCTCTCAGCCTGTGTCTCAGTGTAGTGTCAGCCCAGAGGCTCAGCTCCAGGTTTTTCTGTGGAACCACAGAGACAATTAGATTAGCCTAACCCAGATAGCAAAATTTATTGATTCAACGTTGAATTTTGGTTAGATAACCAAAATTCAACATTGAATCAATGCATTTTGCTATCTGGGAAGCCTTTTAACTGTGTTGGGTTTGATCCCATTTGATTGGCTGGCAACACCAGCGTACTCTGTTTGTGTTTAGAGGCAAAGAAAGCGTGTGCAGTGGGAGATGGAGAGATAGATGCCTGAGAAGTGAATAAAAGGCTCAGGTGACAGAAGCTTAAGCAGCTTTAGCTCAGAGACACAGTTCAAGCCAGGGGCGCGACACTGAGTGGCAAATAGCTTCACGCCTTTCATTAACGCTCTGCCTCTTTACGTAGACTTTTGTAGTTAAGTCTAGAGAGTTGAGACTGAGTGTGGTATTGGGTCAAATCCAAGTCATGAACGAGAGCAGGTTTTCTTTATTTTTTTGTAATGTGATAGGTAGGTACAGAAAACACTGCGAGCAGGCAGTTGTCAGCTACACTCCCAAGTGTTTTGTTTCATGGATCCAAATCTTACCTGACACAAACATGACTTTACCACCACCCTGTGGTATTTGTCTGACTGTGTGTGTGTGTGTGTGTGTGTGTGTGTGTGTGTGTGTGTGTGTGTGTGTGTGTGTGTGTGTGTGTGTGTGTGTGTGTGTGTGTGTGTGTGTCAGTTCTGCCCAAGCCGCCTCACAGCTGGCCGGGGCGGTCACCATGACAGAACGTCTCATGCTTAACCTCCTCACCCTCTTCCATCTCCCTCGTCCTGTTCTCAGAGAGCTGGTGGAAGGAGACAATGTCAGAGAACTTGAATCGCCTCATCCACCCACACACTGAAGATCTCGGACACTGACATCCCCATTGCTGTTATAGTTATTACTGTTATAGTGATGGCTGTAAACTTTTTTCTAATATTTATTTTGTAAACTTCCAGCCAGTGAGAAACCACTGTTCTAGATGACGTCACGTAACTAAAGCATGTTTCAAAATTGGTAGGTCATTAGGGGTACTGTATGTATCGGCTGAGAATGTGTATGTTGCTCTACTCCACAGAAATCAATGAATGAACCTAGAAAACCTAGACAGCGGTGGAGAGCTTTCGGACTCAGAGCAGCAGTCGTGCCACAAGTGGTGAGGCCAGTGCAGCATCACATCACCATTACAACATCAGTGGGGCTAGCATCTCGGTCGCAGATTACAATATCATGTAATCTGTTGGTTGCGAGCTGAAACTTACCAGTATATTCCTGTGTGAAGTGAGTCGTGTTGCCCCGTGCGGAGGTCCCCAAGCCTGTTCCGAATTGGAGTTATTTTAACATTGAGTTAATGATACAATGCTGCATGCCCTGTCATATTAACAGTAGCCTGTGTTCCTGTGGAGTTAGACCACTCACTTCACATGGGTGTGATTAAAAAAAAATAGTATTGCGGGTTGTCTGTACTAGGGTTTAATGCCGGGATCCCGGATTCCCGGGAAGCCCGGGTACAAGGGACTTACTTTTCCTCCCGGGAATGCCTTCGGGACCCGTCTTCCCGGAGGTTATCCTTTCTTTCTTAATTTTTAAACACAGATCGCGTTTTTTCCACATATCTATGAGTGGTCAAATACCAAATATAACCCTTGCATAATTACACTGTAGGTAGGGCTACATGAAGGGAGCGTCGCGGTGCCAGCTGGACGCAATATTGGCGACGCATGGTCTCAATGCAGGCGGTCAGGACCGCACGAGTAGACTGCTCTTGCCGAGACAGCGTGAAAATGCTGGCGTGGGTGGGTTCACGAGGCTATAATCGTCATGCATTTATTTAACCAGATGTGGAGAGCGGATCAGACACTTAAGCAATATATGAACGTATGAAGAGAACTGCACTCACTGGAGCAGAGCAAAGTCCTACGCAGGCACGGACGCGCGGACGCAATGCGCCTGTCCTGTCATTCATTAGGCATATAGGTCTACTCTATAGGCTATTGAATCTGAAAGTTTATTTTCCTCGCAACAGATTGTCTCTGTTCTACAACTTTTCGTTTTTCGTTGTGTGCATCATATGGCCAGTCGACAATGTTCAACAACTTACAACAGCCTACCATTTGTTTTACCTGCAAAAAACGCCACAGAGCAGCATCTCTCCCCCTCACTCTGACAGGCAGGCGCATGCAGACCAATAATCATATGTCCACTCGGTGCACCGATATTAGACAATAATATATCCTCTTCAAATTAAATTATATACTGTGCATTGTAGCCTATTCTGTGCATGTCATGTCAGACAGCAACTAAAACCTGTAGGCCTATAGCCGATAACACGCACAGCTGCAATCAATTCATCATTAAACAACGACACGAAATATTTCAGCAATGTCACCAACCTAATACAATTATATGCGTGTTTTGCGTGCTACATTATTAATATTTGTATTTGATAATGCTCGTATTTTGGTCAAATGAAACGTTTAAAACAATAAAATCTGACTATTCTATGAATATTATGTATCTACATATAAAAGCATTTTAGGGGGACTTTTTTCTATCTTTTTTTTTTTTTACGGGAATTCCCGGGAGGGCCCGGGAGATCGTCGGCAAAATCCCGGGATGTAAAATGGGCCAAATTCGGGAAATATATTAAACCCTAGTCTGTACTGAATGCCGTTATTTTAGTGGGTGATATAGTGAACGCTGTCTCACATGGGTGTGATTAAAAAAAAAATAGTATTGCGGGTTGTCTGTACTGAATGCCGTTATTTTAATGGGTGATATAGTGAACGCTGTCTCATTTATATACTCATGCCTTAGTAGACGGCAGAGGGCGCCAATGGCATGCATATTTATGCCGGGGCAACGGAGCCAAAGGTCCAACACACCAGACGGATACCTGACCATCTAATGGAGCGCGTGCTTCACACGACTCGAAAGTGTCAAAAGAACCGTATCCGATCACTCTGCATCATATTCAATGGCTTTTGGAGAAAAAAATACTCGGAACGCCGACATGTGCGAACCGATCTCTTAACTTGAGCTCACTTTGCTCACACTAGTGAGGAATGGTTTGACCCCAGAGTGAATGCGCTGCTGGTGACTCGACAGATTAGTTAACTGACGGAAGCTTTTGCCGCAATGCTTGCAAATAAATGGTTTCTCTCCACTATGGATACGCTGATGTGTCCTGAGAGTACATAACCGACTGAAACTCTTTTTGCACTGCTGACAGTGGAAGGGTTTCTCTCCTGTGTGAACGCGCCGGTGCCTCTCCAGACTACTTAACAGACTGAAACCCTTCTGGCACTGCTGACAGTGGAAGGATTTCTCTCCTGTGTGAGTGCGCTGATGGTTCCTGAGATTACCTAACACACTGAAACTCTTTTGGCACTGTTGACAGTGGAAGGGTTTCTCTCCTGTGTGAGTGCGCTGATGGTCCCTGAGATTACCTAACACACTGAAACTCTTTTGGCACTGCTGACAGTGGAAGGGCTTTTCTCCGGTGTGGATGCGCTCGTGTCTCTTCAGTGGACTCAGGAATCTGAAACTCTTTCCGCACCACTCACAGGCCTGCGGTTTCTTTCCTGTGTGAGACGGCTGTCGTGTCTTTGGTTCTCCTGGTTGAGTTAACGTCTCGGTGAACTGCTGACAGTTATAGGGTCTAGTTGTGTCGGCATTGTCTTTCTTTAGGCTAGCTGTAGAGCCGTCGATTGGCTGACAGGCTGCTGATGTGATCTGTCCATTCCTTGATGTTGGGCAGTAGAGGAGGTCGTTGGGGCTCTTCTTCACATGTGGATGCTCAGAGGAGGAAACCCCAGTATGCGAGGAGCCAATGCCTTCCCGGACATCTTGGTCTTCGTCAAATCTTTGGCTACACACGGATTGTGATGCCATTGAATATAGCTTTGTGGTTGTTGGAAGATTTACAGCAAAAACTCTCAGAACTTAAATTACTTAACTCTTAGTTTAAACTAGTTTTCACACTTTATATGGGCTGGTCAGACGTCTTTTGGTGATCTCATACAGGGTCACTAGCAATGTCGATTTGTGCATGGTATCTCTAGGTCGTCCTCAGACAAGCCTTCCATCGTCGCCTCCAGTCGTCCCGATTCTCCATACATCCGGCCAACTCGCTGGTGTTCTGTGCTCCTGCGTCTTTCTTGAGTACATCCACATATGTTAATGTGGGACGTCCTCGTGACCGGTGCCCATGTGTTGATTCCCACAACACCAGTTTGCTGGCTGGCAGCTCTTGATGTCTTTGGCAGTGTCCTGTAAGCTGCATTCTCCTGGCTGCAATCTTGTCGCTCACCCTGAATATCCCAGCATACAGATTCTCATTTGTGACATGTTCACTCTTGCTGGTGTTGAACACTACACGTAGCATTCTGGTGTAGCAGCCGTCTAGAGACTTCTGCAGGGCTGGCTTCAGGGTCCAGCATTCACTGCCGTATAGGAGAACAGATTCCACCGTCGCATAGAAGAAACTGAGTTTGATTGTTCGGGGGAGGTTGGAGTTCCATACGCTGGCCATGCCATTCAGGGCCCTCCATGCAAGTGCCTTCCTCACTTTTAGATCTTGCTCTGTCGAGTTGACCCATGAGCCAAGGTACTTGAAGTCATTACCTTCTCATTAAACCTACACCCCCTTCAATGGGAAACATGTTGCAACTAGATCAAGAATGCGGGATGCGGACGGATCATTAATATGTGAACACATTTCTGATGAGAAAAAAGCTTACCTGCTGATCTCTAGCTGCTGTACTTCAACTGATCTTTCTCTACAACAAATATTCTGTTGAAAGTGGCACCTTTCATATAAAAGAATAAAATTAATCCTTAGTATTTCTTTGTAAAGTGAAACATATATAAAACTTACAAAATTTTGTGATTCATAAGTAATATACTGTATGACATTCAAAAAAGATAAGATCCATAGTATGTTAAAAAGTGTTTGCATATAAAGTTTGTTTCCATACGGGGGTATCATTCCATTTAGAGCAATGTTTTCTTCTATGTCCAATGGAACAGTGCATAAACACCACTGAATTCCCTCTGTTCTTAAAAGAACTGTTTCTAGTCTTCATGCACCACCCTGTGTCTATTTATTAGTTAGTGAGTTAAGGGGAACCCCACTACTGTTATTGTGATGGCTGTAAACTTTTTTTTTCTAATATTTTTTCTAATATTTTGTAAACCTCCAGCCAATGAGAAACCACTGTTCTGCATGATATAATTAAAGCATGTTTCAAAATTGGTAGGTCATTAGGGTACTGTATGTATCGGCTGAGAATGTGTATGTTGCTCTACCCCACAGGGTTCAATGAATGAACCTAGGAAAGAGAACAATTGCGCTAAAACTCTGAAACTTAAACTAAGTTTAAGTTCTTTATTTGTCACTCCAGTGTATGTCAGGACATATACACGGATGAAATAACGTTTCCATTGTTCCCAGTGCAATATGACAATAGTGCAATTGAAAAATGACAAATACAAAAAATACAGGAAACAGTAAGTGACGTAGTGCAACAGACTAGAGTATTAAAGTGCAACTGTAACAGTATAAAGTGGGGTGAAGGTGCTAAGCTACAACCAGGTATAATTATAATTATAAAGTGGCAAGTAGTGAAAGTTAAACAGACAGCTAGACAGGAACTAGACAGGACATCTAAACTATACGGCTAGGACTGAAACATACTACAACTAAGCAGCTAAAGGACACATAATATACTACAACTATGGAATACTACAACTAAAACTAAAACTATACATCTGACATACTAAAACATACTACAACTAAGCACTACTATACTAACAACTAAGTTATGACAACTATGACAGTGTAGGGGTATTACTGTAGGGGTATTGCTGTACATGTGCAAAGAGGATAGCAGCAGTTCGGTACAGTCCTTCTGGTTGTGTGTGAGTTGTGCATATGAGTGTATCCATGTGCGTGTGTGTGTATGAGCTAGTTAAGTCCAGCGTGTGTGTACAAGTGAGTGTACAAGTCCAGCCTGTGTGTACAAGTGTTCTTGTTCTAGCTTCAGCGCGTGCGTGCGTGTGCGTGCGCCGTGGGAGGAGGAGGGGGAAGCGGCAGAGTGGGCGGGTGCACAGTGGCGTGCACAGTGCGAGGTAGCAGCGGCTAAGTACTGAAGCTCCTGCTGCACTCTTTACAAATAAAGGGCTGGTCAGACGTCTTTTGGTGATCTCATACACGGCCACTATCAATGCCAATTTGTGCATGGCACCTTCTCATTAAATCTACTACACCCCCTTCAATGGGAAACATGTTGCAAAAACTGAGAATGGCAACTGAATTAGCCCTTCACCAAGTCTCTCCCCAATACATCCTAGTCCAATAGGCATGTGAGCAGAGGAAAGCTTGACCTGCATAGCAACAGTTGCTCTACTATTTGGACTGGCATTGGACAGTGACTAAACCATGACTAGGCTTTTGTCAAGGGTAATAATTCAAATCTGTAAACACTGGCAGGGATCACAGTGATGGTCCTTCTGATGATGTAACCATTTTAGGTTACGAGATCCTTTACAACTTGGTAGAGTGCAAACTTCCATGTTGCGCAGAACTACAGTAGGCCATGGCCTCCTTGTGTGTAAGCAGAGCCAGCGATCAGAGCAAGTACCCCAACACCTCTAGGAAATAATACTCACGACAATACTCATGAAGATCTCTTAATTATGTCACCATTACGTCATTACTTAAACCAGTCAGTGACCTCTGACTGACCTCTGTGCACCGATCGCATAAAGGGATATTCCACTTTCAAAACAAAAACTTTTGGTCCTTTTATGGTTTACGCAGTCTCACGTGAACACCCCAGACAGTTTATAAGTTACTCCATCCAGGATTTAGATATTTGATGTTCATTTTAGCGTATCTTCCTCCTTCCTATACAAACCCATTATAACCTAATACTCCATTTTAAACATGACAGATTATTCGAAAACAACCCAGGTCTCGACCCAAGACGTCACCCTGCGGGTCTTGGGTCAGAGTGACCCAGTCACCATTACAACCAGGGACTCTCAGGGGGCTTAGCCCCCCCCCCCCCCCCCCCCCCCACTACAAACAAGCCCAAGTGAACGACTTGTATGTAAATTAATATGCATTAGCCCCCTCTCAAAATCGCCAGTACCCCCATAGCACCCCCAGTCACAATTTTCTGGAGCCGTCGCTGATTACATCATCAGTGGGGCTAGCATCTCGGTCGCAGATTACAATATCATTGGGGCAACCCCACTTTGCAATTGCAAAATTGCATTCATTCTAGTTACTATTATTACTATGAAATATTAGTTTCTCTTACTGGCAGTCTCTCACTCACTCACTCACTCACACACACACACACACACACACACACACACACACACACACACACACACACACACACACACACACACACACACACACACACACACACAGGTATTGAATTGACTGTGCTAATGAGGATGTATCCATTGACTCCTCTCCTGTACTGTGCTCTCAGCCTGTGTCTCAGTGTAGTGTCAGCCCAGAGGCTCAGCTCCAGGTTTTTCTGTGGAATCACAGAGACAATTAGATTAGCCTAAGCCTTTTAACTGTGTTGGGTTTGATCCCATTTGATTGGCTGGCAACACCAGCGTACTCTGTTTGTGTTTAGAGGCAAAGAAAGCGCATGCAGTGGGAGATGGAGAGATAGATGCCTGAGAAGTTAATAGAAGGCTTTGGTGATAGAAGCATAAGCAGCTTTAGCTCAGTTCAAGTCAGGGGCGCGACATGGAGCGTCAAATAGCTTCACGCCTTTCATTAACGCTCCGCCTCTTTACGTAGACTTTTGTAGTTAAGTCTAGAGAGTTGAGACTGAGTGTGGTATTGGGTCAAATCCAAGTCATGAACGAGAGCAGGTTTTCTTTAATTCTTTGTCATTTGATAGGTAGGTACAGAAAACACTGTGAGCAGGCAGTTGTCAGCTACACTCCCAAGTGTTTTGTTTCATGGATCCAAATCTTACCTGACACAAACAAGACTTTAACACCACCCTGTGGTATTTGTCTGACTGAATGTGTGTGTGTGTGTGTGTGTGTGTGTGTGTGTGTGTGTGTGTGTGTGTGTGTGTGTGTGTGTGTGTGTGTGTGTGTGTGTGTGTGTGTGTGTGTGTGTGTGTGTGTGTGTGTGTGTGTGAGTTCTGCCCAAGCCGCCTCACAGCTGGCCAGGGCGGTCACCTTGACAGAACGTCTCATGCTTAACCTCCTCACCCTCTTCCATCTTCCTCCTCCTGTTCTCAGAGAGGTGATGAGCAGCAGTTGTGCCACAAGTGGTGAGGCCAGTGCAGCATCACATCACCATTACAACATCAGTGGGGCTAGCATCTCGGTCGCAGATTACAATATCATCGAGGCAACCCCACTTTGCAATTGCAGAATTGCATTCATCCTAGTTGATTTAATAGAATCCCAATACAGGAAAAAAAATGCATGAAGAGTTGAATAAAAACGACCAACCAAAAAACTAATAATTGATTCAGTATCCTGTTAGACATAGCGTCCTGCAAAACGCTGAGAGGCTGAGAATTTGTGGCCCGTCTTTTTTTTTTCTTTATCTCTGTAGAGAAATTCAGAGCTGTTGGTTGCGAGCTGACACTTACCAGTATATTCCTGTGTGAAGTGAGTCGTGCTGCCCTATGCGGAGGTCCCCAAGCCTGTTCCGAATTGGAGTTATTTTTACATTGAGTTAATGATACAATGCCGTGTGCCCTGTCATATTAACAGTAGCCTGTGTTCCTGTGGAGTTAGACCACTCACTTCACATGGGTGTGATTAAAAAAAATAGTATTGCGGGTTGTCTGTACTGAATGCTGTTATTTTAATGGGTGATATAGTGAACACTGTCTCATTTATATACTCATGCCTTAGTAGACGGCAGAGGGCGCCAATGGCATGCATATTTATGCCGGGGCAACAGAGCCAAAGGTCCAACACACCAGACGGATACCTTACCATTTAATGGAGCGCGTGCTTCACACGACTCGAAAGTGTCAAAAGAACCGTATCTGATCACTCTGCATCATATTCAATGGCTTTTGGAGAAAAAAATACTCGGAACGCCGACATGTGCGAACCGATCTCTTAACTTGAGCTCACTGTGCTCACACTAGTGAGGAATGGTTTGACCCCAGAGTGAATGCGCTGCTGGTGACTCGACAGATTAGTTAACTGACGGAAGCTTTTGCCGCAATGCTTGCAAATAAATGGTTTCTCCCCACTATGGATACGCTGATGTGTCCTGAGAGTACATAACTGACTGAAACTCTTTTGGCACTGCTGACAGTGGAAGGGTTTCTCTTCTGTGTGAGTGCGCTGATGGGTCCTGAGATTACTTAACTGACTGAAACTCTTTTGGCACTGCTGACAGTGGAAGGGTTTCTCTCCTGTGTGAGTGCGCTGATGGTTCCTGAGATTACATAACACACTGAAACTCTTTTTGCACTGCTGACAGTGGAAGGGTTTCTCTCCTGTGTGAACACGCCGGTGCTTCTTCAGACTACTTAACTGACTGAAACCCTTCTGGCACTGCTGACAGTGGAAGGGTTTCTCTCCGGTGTGAACACGCCGGTGCTTCTCCAGACTACTTAACTCACTGAAACCCTTCTGGCACTGCTGACAGTGGAAGGGTTTCTCTCCTGTGTGAACACGCCAATGTTTCCTGAGATTACTTAAATCACTGAAACACTTTTCGCACTGCTGACAGTGGAAGGGTTTCTCTCCTGTGTGAGTGCGCCCGTGTTTCGCCAGAGAATTTAAAGTACTGAAGCTCCTGTTGCACTCTTTACAAATGAAGGGCTTCTCTCCCGTGTGAACACGCTGATGGGTCCTGAGAGTACCTAAATGACTGAAACTCTTCTGGCACTGCAGACAGTGGAAGGGTTTCTCTCCCATGTGAACGTGGCGATGTCTCCTGAGGTTACTTAACTGAGCGAAGCTCTTCTGGCACTGCTGACAGTGGAAGGGTTTCTCTCCTGTGTGAACGCGCTGGTGCTTCTCCAGACTACCAAACCAACTGAAACCCTTCTGACACACACCACAGTAGAAGGGCTTTTCTCCGGTGTGGATGCGCTGGTGTGTCTTTAGTGTACTCAGGAATCGGAAACTCTTACCACACCACTCACAGGCCTGCGGTTTCTTTCCTGTGTGAGACGGCTGTCGCATCTTTGGTTCTCCTGGTCTAGTTGTGTCGGCGTCGTCTTTCTTCTGGCTAGTTGTAAAACCGTCGATTGGCTGACTTGCTGTTGAGGTGATCTGTCCATCCCTTGATGTTTGGCAGTAGAGGAGGTCGTTGTGGCTCTTCTTCACATGTGGACGCTCAGAGGAGGAAACCCCAGTCTGCGAGGAGCCAACGCCTTCCGGGATGTCTGGGTCTTCGTCAAATCTTTGGCTACACACAGATTGTGATGCCATTGCATATACAGTAGCTTTGTGGATCTTGGAAGGTTTGCAGCTGAAAGGAGAACAATTGCGCCAAAACTCTCAGACTTAAACTTAGTTAACTTAATCAGTTTAAACTAGTTTTTCGCACTTTATATGGGCTAGTCAGACGTCTTTTGGTGATCTCATACAGGGTCACTAGCAATGCCGATTTGTGCATGGTACCTTCTCATTAAACCTACACCCCCTTCAATGGGAAACATGTTGCAACAGCTGAGAATGGCAACTGAATTTGCCCTTCACTAAGTCCAGAGGAAAGTGTAACCAGGAAAAGCTTGACCTGCATAGCAACAGTTGATCAACTATTTGAACTGGCATTGGACAGTGACTAAACCATGACTAGGCTTTTGTCAAGGCTAATAATTCAAAGCTGTAAACACAGCACAACTCCCACAACAGTGAACAGTTGCCCATTGTACTGGTTTTTGCTCTTTCTAGGAGCAAGCAACACCCAATTCCCAACCCATGTTTACACAAATTAACCTGTATTGAAAAAAAAAAAAAAAATGGAGAGTAAAACTATGTGTTGAAAACAGGCAACATAGGAACACCGAATGACACCGATGAGAGAATTTCAAAAGAAACAAACAAGAAATCTCATTAGCATTTGTGCTGTCTTCCAAGAGTGAAATTAATTCCATAAGGTCTGAAATCTCGATGCATTGTCTGTTATAGGCTCCATTACATTCCACAACGTGGCAGATTTATCAGTTTTACAATGTTGGTCATCATGAAAGACAGATAAAGACAGTCAGAGCGCAGCACAGACTCCCACCTATCCCCTATTTTCCACTCCAGTGTCTTCTCTACCTACTGAATTTGTCAAGCTGTCAGACTCAATCTGTCACTGTGGTGTTCTCCCTATCACAGCCTCACATCACATTCATGTCTCCATGCCTTGACATACGAGGACAACAAAGTTAAAGACCTCCCCCTGTTGGCCATCGTTTGCAGTTGTCACAATGGTAAATGGTGCATTTATATAGCGCCTTTATCCAAGGCGCTTTACATAGACTGTGCATCACATTCACCCATTCACACACACATTCATACACTGATGGCAGTGGAAACCATGCAAGGTACCTACTAGCACATCAGGAGCAATTAGGGGTTCAGTGTCTTGCTCAGGGACACATCGACACTAACTCTACGGGAGCCCGGGATCGAACCGGCAACCTTGTGGTTACCATCCAGTTACTCTACCTCTGAGCCACTGCCGCCCCCGTTGAGTGAGTGACAATGTGTACAGTTCTCCCGTATGATGAAGGGTGATTCCAGGGGTTCCTCTTCAACACGGCCCATACCTTCCACAACAGTTCTTGTATCGTAAAGGCGCACTAAAGTGAAAATAAATGTTTTATAGGGGGGCGGACATAGCTTAGTGGTAACCATAAGGTCTTCGGTTTGCCTCCCAGTGAGCCTGAGTTTAAGTGTCCGTGAGCAAGGCACACTTACAGCTAACAGCAACGTGTGAGCACATTTCATGAAACATCCCAGCGATCAGCCATCGGTGAAGCTCCATGAGATCAACTGTGAAAACTGTGAAATCGTGAATTGCTTGATATGCTGTGTGTTCGTACAGCCGATGTCGCCTGGCTTTATGGGTGATGTCGAGTCACTTTGTTCTGTGCCATGCACTCTGGAGATGGAAAGAAGCGAGGGGGCTGCAAACAGGAAAAAAGAGCTGCTTCAGCACTGTATCCCACTGGAACAGAAGGTTTTAAATAGACAAGACTTTCCTCACTTTCTCTGTTGCAACGTTGTACACGCATGCGTACATTCTCTCACATCTCTGTCTCTTTAGCATTGTCATCACTGAAAATTGTATGAGTTTTGAGTACTCTCTCTCTGTCTCATCTCTTCTGAGCCACAGATAAAGAATCAAGATGTTTTGTCTCCCTTTGCGTGCAACACTTTACATAATGTTTTACATACCGTGGGTTGTGAATGATGGACGGCTTGACACAGGGTTCGCTTCACTTTTGAATACACGGGTTGCTTGTTTTTCTGTCGCTTTCTTGCCTCTAAACAGCCTCTGTAATGAGGCGAGTTAAAGGCGTGTTTCCCATTAGACAAGACATTATTCTGGTGTGGCGGCGCCAAAAGGAGGAGGATGATTTATTCATCAAGTCTCTAAAAGCCAGTAAAGCTGCAAACGGTATGGTACATGTCTGTAGACACTGGACTCCAGAGGTTATGTACAGTTTGTGTTGGTAGTGCTGTGGTTTGGGGCCTTGGAAATTTCTACATGGAAGCTTCTAAACTGGCCAGGAAGCTTAAAGGGATATTTAACTTTAAATAACAAACAAAAAAACCTTTGGGTCTTGGGTATTGTATTGTCTACTCAGGCTTATGTTAACAGCATTTTTAAGTTGTTCAATTCAATATTTAGATAATTTGATATTTAATTTTGCTGCACTGCTCCCTTCCTATACACACCCATAACATAAAACTCCATTTAAACCATAATATCATGAATCATCACAAACAACTGTATTTTTCTGGTGATATGTGAAGGTTGTTTTCATCTACTGATTTCATTTGTTTTGAAAATATCGTTTTATTTTTCAATCTCGGCATGCAGCTACATTTTCCAAAGGTTTTATTAACAATAAAGAAAAAGAGTATATGGAAAAAAAAACACACCCTCTCACTTATTAGGAAGACATTATCACCCCCACCCCCCTGTTATTGCATCAATTGTTGGATGATCAGAGAAATGAGAACAAATTGCCGCCTAATTACTCTACAAACAAACAGTCCCTCTATCGGTTCACTGAAGGAGGGCCAGGCGTGACGTGAATCCGTTGGGCTGCACTGCTGCAGCATCTGCAACACATCCGTTCCAGTTAGCAGCCATCTGCCGTGATGAACTCTTGGGCTCACTCAGCCAGCGTGGCCCAAGGGGAAATGAGACGTCCTGTCAGGAACGCTTAACCAAACAACCTGTACACCAGGGCAGGTCGAGTCATTGTAATGGATGTGTACAGGTACATTATGGTTCCTACAGAGGTACAGCGTGTAGCTGTGCACTTGGACATTGCCTCGGTCATGCTGGTTGTGTTTCTGTAGCTCGATACTGTAGTGTAAGGCAACCCCTGGCAGCAGTAGGGAGCCTCTGATGTTTGTTGTGTGCAGGACAGATACAGTGATGCATGACGCATGCACACTGGCAAGTCAAAAGTCAAACTGGAAGTTATCGATGCCGTTGTTTTGAACAGTACACTTTGATTAATGGCATAAGCTACAGCCTGACATTAAAATATGTGCCTTTACCAATCCTACTGAAAACACATGTGATAGAAATAATTATAATAAACCCCAAACAAAAGCACATCACCGTCACCCGCCAGTGCGATTTGATGTAGAAGACGTGTCCTGCATTAATTGACAGTCAGCAGCTGATCTGTATGTGCAACAGTTTGCAGTCTAGAGGTCCTCACCTCCCATTACTATCCTCATCAGTGGGAATTGAGAGCAATTGTCTGAGCATATGCTTGGCCAACCTGGTGTAGAGCCTATCACGTAGCTGTGACTGCTTCCTGGACCCCCCTGGCAATTAATTCTACCCATTTATGGAGAAGGAGGCAAAATAAACGCAATGAGCTGAGGAGCTGGCTGGTCCCGACGGCCCGCGGCAAACAATGTAAGTGGAGTGTGATTGTTGTACATTATCAGTCAGAAATATTGCATAAAAAGTCCCCAGACGCTTTTCGAGTGAGTTTTCGCCCGAGCAGGGTGTTTCCTCCTCAGCAAGCTATTTTTCATTTCATTTACACTAAATAAAGACAAATACTAGGACCTGCAACAAGTCGTTTGTGTAGATTAATATGCTTGTCACAGACTCTCTTAGTGCTTAGTGAATGGAAAGGAAGGACCCAGAATTGGAGGGAAAAAGAGTGAAAAATATGCTGAGTCACCTACCAACTTCCAAGATAAAGGAACATGGGGTTACATACAAAATACTTTACAGCAGGGGGTACTGGGACCCCCAGGCGACCTCAACGGTATTCTACACCTAATCACATTAACACATCAGTAACACATGATCTACAAGCTCACGCCCTGCTATCTTCTCCAATTGTTTCAAAACATGTTTTGGAAACAAACAAATCAGAGGCAAAATACATATTCATTTTGGGTCCACTGTCTTTACTGTATTTACGGTCCTCTTTACACCACACACATAAGCAAGTCTCATCCATCTAGTTAGAGTGCTAAACGTTCTGGTCATATATCTCATTTTACCCCAGCATGGCTGTAGTCATGTGAGCTTCCAGCATCAAACATTCTGTGTCATCCTGGACAGCACAGACACTATAACAGATGGGCCTGTCTCGTACTGCGGGTTTGCACACTTTTGTTTCAGGCAACAGGCTACATGTATTGCGTCCGTTTAATGATCTGTCTAAGTGTCCTCATCGGCTTGCGTTTCCTGTACCTGCTCAAGGTCCCTGTTGTGAAAAAGAGAGAGGAGAACATTTAGGAACACATGGAGAGTCCTTGTTTTAAAACCATCTGACTGGACGTCTGCTCTTATAAAATAACTGATCACACAATATTAAAGCAATATAATGACCATTGTTACTAGGTAACCTCAGGCTTTGGTTGATATGAGAACACTGAATGATTCACATTTGTATGCAGTGATGTTAAAAGACTATCAATCATTCCACTATGACACGGTTGTTACAACTAAACATGTCCTTTTAACCTCAGTTCTTTTCATCACACTAATATCTAGAAACCCAATACTGAACTCATACATATGTGCTTTAAATGGCAAATGGCAGTTTGGGATCAACGCAAGACTTAAAAATGGAACGCTGTGATTTTTTTTTACCTTGTATTTGCACCTTTTCTGTTTTGTATGCGTCTATGGAGGAGAATGGGGCTTGTCTTGTGCAGTTTTGGTTTCTTGCTGAAAACTGGTGGAAAGTGATCCTCAAACATGTTTGTCGGTGACCCTCAAGTGTTATATTGTGCTGCTTATGTGCTGCCTGTAGTTAAGGATTGGGGAAAGTTCTTAATTAAGCAATATTACACTCAAGAGTGTGCTTTACTGTGATTATTGACACAGCAGTGATGTGGCAAACATCATCACTCAACTGTAGAAAAACGTCTTGTCAAAACAAGAAAGTGGCCACACATGCCGATATCCAAAGTGCCAACATTTTTATTTAGGACGTAGCTGGTTAAAATAACCTAATAGCCTGATAAAGGGAAGGTTCCCTATGAGAGTAGATTATTCATCAGGTGGGGGGGCACGCTTGTGCTGGTCTACAAGTAGATTATTCATCAAGTGGGTGCATCTCACTGCATTGTAAAGCTTGTACATCTGTCTATTATGAAGAGGGAACACATGTGATCTGCACATGGATATTTACACCTGGGTCTGAGAATCGCAAATCAGTTTGTGCTTAGAGAAAATACACACCGCTGTAGTCTCTGTATTTACATAATATACGAACAGCTTTGTTTATCGATTCGTGTGATGTTTGAATAAAATGTTTGGTGTGATTTTCTATGTTTTTATTTATTTTATTTTTTTATTTTTTTGCAGGAATCGTCATCCTCGCAACTGGAATAATAACATAATAAATCAGTCTGTAGGATATGAATAGATGAATGCACACTGCACAGGGAGATACAGAGGAAGATTGTTGTTGACAATTAATAAAGAGACCTTTATGTTTTGTCCGCTTAGTCGTTTCATGGGCGTTCGATCTGTGTATATTTACTCAAACATTAAGAAAAGGAGAAGTCACACCCATGTGAAGTGAGAGCCGCTCACACAGTATTCACATACATGTAGGTCACCTTGAATAAATATTGAAATCTTCATCCCAAACTGACGGAACCTATCTATGCCTCACCCCTACGGTATTTACTCTATCATTGACGCTAAGACTAAATTGGAAAAAACAGTTAAACACATATATTTTTTTCCTGAAAAGGAATTAGCGGCACCCCATACGGTATTTACTGTATCATTGACTGTAAGACTAAATTGGAAAAACAGTAACACATATATTTTTTCCCTGAAAAGGAATTAACGGTATTTGGATGCCTCAGGCTGAGAATGTGGAGGACAGCCGCCCCCATATCATTTTCTGTTACAGGACTTTTATAGTCAAGTAAAGCATCAAAAATAACATCAACAGTTGCTGTTGAAGTTGCAACAGACACGCAGCATGCATAAAGCTAAAGGTCTGACTCAGAGAGTTTTCTGTTTCCAATGATGAAATGCTGTTGGTTTAGTGGTGCCAAAATTGTAGTTAGTAGCAGTAGTATAGTGTTTCAAATCATTTTAAATATAAGCACTTTAATTTGAAATATCTTGGGTTGTTTTGCATAGCATCGTGTTTGTATAAACACATTGCAAACGATACGTGATAAACAACACCTCCAATGGATTCCCCTTTGACTACTGTACATTCATATCAGCTCTAGTGACTGATTCGTTTGGCTCTTTCTTTTTTTTTACTACTGTATTTTTGAAATGAGATGATTTCCTTGCCTGAGGGCTATAACAACAGACAGACGTTCATCTGGCACTCGGTGGAACCAATCAAGGAGAGTGAGCGTTTCAGGGGTAAACGTAGGGCAGTGGCATCATCACACGTGTAGAAATGCTGCCTCGTGCTTTCTGCTTTCTTTCTGACCCGGAGATGCTGGAGGTTAATTGCCATGTGCTTATAGTGAGGAAGAGAAAAAATATTGAGAAGGAAAAAGGTTTGTCAGACGGCTGTGGGTCCAGAATGGAAGGGTTATGTGCAGGTGTGGATGTAACATTTCCCAATTGGAGGGGCAGGAGAAAATAGTATGGGGGTGACATGGGCGATGAAGCCGCACCCATACCATTTTCGCTTACATGACTTATATTGGCATAAGCATCAAAAATAACATCAGTTGCTGAAGTTGCAACAGACACGCAGCATGCATAAAGCTAAAAGTCTGACTCAGAGACTTTTCTGTTTTCAATGAAATCTTTTTGGTTTAGGGGTACCACAACTGTAGTTAGTAGCAGTAGTAGTGTTTCAAATCGTTTTATTTTATTATTTCATTTTAATATAAGCACTTTAATTTGAAATATATTTGTTTTTTTGCATGCCATCATGGTTGGTGGGGCAGTCAGGGCATTTAGGGAGCATTGCCCACCCCATGCCCATGCCCATGCCTGGATCCGCCCCTGGTTATGTGCACTGCTTTTGACACATAATTGCAGCTCTCTCCTGAGTCAGGAAGCTACATAAATGATAATTTAATTTGGTGAAAATAAGTGCTTTTCAAAACATGACGTACTGTATATCATGTCATGGTATAATAAACAGACTGCAATCAGACGGCTTATTACAGCAGAGTGGAATTTTTAAATGACACATGAATGTTAATTATTAATCCATCTCTGTACAGTATGTTCTACTGAGTCATTATTCATGTTGCTGTAGTTACAACAAGACATTTCTGTACGACAGTATCTGTTCATTATTTAGGAAAACACTCATCACCATTTTCTTGGGCCATATTTTGATTGTCTTAAGTATCAGGTCTTAAGTCAAAACTTGGAGGTGTGACAAAGCTGTTTGGCCGTTTTGAGTGGCCTACAGTGAACTACAGTCAACCTCTGTAGCCAACCTGGCAACCTGTTAAATGGCAGCCCATTCAGATCCTTCACAATTCACATACTGCAGAGACATGGAGTATAGACAGAGTTACGACAACTTCATGGGCCCAGTCCAATGGTGGCTCTTGTAGACTTGAAAGGAGAATGGGGACAACAAATATGGACAAGCCCCGGACCCGAAGTAGGCAGCAATGCATTGGACTCAGGCAACAGCCAAGCGTTAATGATCTTGAATTGCTTTATTTGAGATCCTTTTTAGTAATAGTACAACAAACATTATTGTACAGTAACATGTATAAAACAGGACTTATTTGTGCTGCCCACCTTGAAAACAATTCATTTCCAGCTCCTGTTTGTCAGCTCCTGTTTGTCTATTTGGGCTGCATGAACAGCAGCTTGAGTGGTCAGTTTCTGACCCCTCAATGTCACAACTCCTCTACTAGATGGCTCTAGCATAAGACTGACAGCTCTCACACTTTCCACTTCCTATTTCCCCTCCACCATAACAAGAGAGGATAAATTACGGGGGCGTGTCGCAGGCTGGTTCCGGAGGTTTGCACATGCGCAGTGTAAACAGGAACTGCTATGGTGGAATGTACCAGCAGAGGCGCTAGAATTACTGAACCTGAACTGAAATAATAATAATAATAAAAAAATATATATAAAGAGAATACTATAATGCTTCTGTCTTTATTTTAAATATTATGTCAATTTAACTACTGTGTGGAGGGAAAAAGCTGTTTATAACAGACTGAAAGACAAGGGCAAATGCTCTACATGGAAATGTTTTGTATATTTTTCTTTTGTAGATTTTCCATATTGTTGATACTTGCTTTGATTGCAGTAGCCTACATGTGTTCAACTTGTATTTTTATGAAATGACAAAGAAACGTGCATACTGTTTATTCAAGTGCTGTGGATGATATAAAACGTTTGAAAAGGGAAGAGTGATGCTGTTTAATTCACAACTACTCTGGATCTCATTGTTTACATCACAAGTTATGGGATTTCTATCTAGCGCCTCTGCTGGTACATTCCACCATAGCAGTTCCTGTTTACACTGCGCATGTGCAGACCTCCAGAACCAGCCTGCGACACCCCCCCGTAATTTATCCTCTCTCTTTATCATATTTCCCCTCCACCATAACAAGATGGCCGATTTGTTTTGCAGCACTACAGCAGCAGCTCTGCTCTCCACCACTCTGACTGTGGATTAACTTCACTACACTCAGCGGTGAGTTAAATCACTTTTGAGTTTACTTTTGAGTTTCTTTGATTTCATTTTATGAGGGATTTAATTTGATGTTTTGGTTAAAACAGTGGTTGGACCACTTTTGTATAGGTTTGGGTGGTTTTCTCACTTTCTCACTTTACTGGGCTTTATGCATTCCCACGCATTTCAAGGCATTTTTGTTGACCGGGTCAGTTTTTGTCTCGCCCTCAATTGTCTTGGACTTGTCTCGGTCTCGTCGCTCTGCACTTCATTTGTCTCGGTCTTGTCTTGGTCTCGCCCTCAATTTGTCTTGGTCTTGTCACAATCTCGGTCTCTTTCGCCACCGAGATCACTCAAGACGCGACAATGCAATGGAAATGTTGTACAGTATATCCATTGTGCATACCGCGGAGCGCATTCATAAAGGCAGCTGTTCTTATGCAGAGCACAGCGCTGGATGACACGCATAGCGCTAGCAGTTGTTGTACTATTAATCAATGAACTTTATTTAATTGTCAGGGAACAGACTGAGGGCAGAGATTACTACAGTAAAAGTCATTTTGGCCTCGACCTCCCTAGGCCTTGGCCTTGGTCTCAACCCCTCTAGGTGAAAGTCTTGACTTGACCAACAAGTCTGATTGTTTTGTTCTCGACCCCCCCCCCCCTCCCCCTCCCCTCACACACACAATACTAATTCACACACTCCATCACACAGTCCATCTTTCCACATGTCCTGGACTTAAACTTTGGGTCTCCATGTCTGTATTCTGCAGCAGAAACGACGTAATGCTTCCTCACGGTAATGTAAACGAAACAACATAATGCTTCCTCACGGTAATGTAAACGAAACAACGTAATGCTTCCTCACGGTAATGTCAACGAAACAACGTAATGCTTCCTCACGGTAATGTAAACGAAACAATGTAATGCTTCCTCACGGTAATGTAAACAAAACGACGTAATGCTTCCTCACGGTAATGTAAACGAAACAACGTAATGCTTCCTCACGGTAATGTAAACGAAACGACGTAATGCTTCCTCGCGGTAATGTAAACGAAACAACGTAATGCTTCCTCACGGTAATGTAAACGAAACAACGTAATGCTTCCTCACGGTAATGTAAACAAAACAACGTAATGCTTCCTCACGGTAATGTAAACAAAACGACGTAATGCCGACGTAATGTAAATGACAACAAAACAAACTATGGCACTGGTGTTGGACTCTTGGTTTTCTGGGACGGGGTTCAATTCCCTGCAGTGCCCTCATCAGTTGTGTTGTATTTACACTTAACCCCTTTACCGTCCCACCACAAGTTTTCTTGTGATTAATTATTCTGTTCTCTGTTCATGCGAAAACGCGTGTTGTACATTCAGTTTCATAACTTGAAATGCATTGATTTTACAACCCATAATTATATTGAATGTTAATATAAAGTTGGGCATTACGAACAATTTGTTACCAGGTAGATGTCTGTATCTCCTACAGTTCTCGAGATACAGCATATAAGTATTGATGAGGAACCATAAGGGTAACATTTTGGCACGTTTGACTCTTTTACTCAAAGATCATAAACCACCTCAAATGGGTCGGGAGTTATTAAACTGGATGTGAATGCTATTCCGTGTTAAATTTGCAGCGCATATTTTGCGAAGATTTGCATTTGTGCAATAGCACAGATGGAAAACTACTTCTACGCTATCAGACAGAGGGAAGGACGGAGAGATCACATCAGAGCCGGATATAGGCACGGGCATGGGGAGGGCAAACCCCCCTAAATGCCTGCCATTTTCGGGTGCCCCCCCAATTCGGAAATGTTACAGCTGGGCCTGACTTTTTTTTTTTTTTTTTTGTCAGCTGAGGCTGAGGGGAGGGACTTTGCGACACACACACACACACACACACACACACACACACACACACACACACACACACACACACACACACACACACACACACACACACACACACACACACACACACACACTCTCTCTCTCTCTCTCTCTCTCTCTCTCTCTCTCGGTCTGTCTCTGTGTGTGTATCGGCGCTGCAACAGACGTTAGACCGAGTTGAATGCAAGCGTTGGAATCGAGTGTGATATATTTGATACAGCAATAGAAACCTCACGCTAACGTCATTTGCATTATAAGTGAAATATTCGAACAAAACATCTTTTTGTTCAATGAGGTTTGCTAGGAATATGAAGCCATAAAAAACGTTGAAACCACTATAGCAGCAGACATGCAGTAGTAGTGGTAGTCTGGTAGGCAGGTAGGACGCCTCACTCAGTTGCCAGCTGATTGGACCGTCGGGGCAGTCGCTCGCGCTACAAAACGTTTTCGATTTGACCACGTGATGTGCTCTAAAATCGTCATAGGACCTTTAAGGCTATAGCCCTGTGTTTTTTAGAAATTTAGATATTTTTCAAAAAAATCCTCAAAAAACCTCAAAACGATGAAAAACCGTAAGGCTATAGCCAAAATTTCGACATTTTTCGAAAATGCTCAAAAATGCTCAAAATGATGAAAAACGGCATGCTGTGCAAGACCGTAAGGCTACAGCCTTGCGTTTTTGCCAGATTTCAGCATTTTTTGTCATTTTTCAAAAAACCTCAAAACGATGAAAAACCGTAAGGCTATAGCCTTTGCGTTTTTTTTTTTTTTTTTTTTAATTTTGACATTTTTCGAAAATGCTCAAAAATGCTCAAAATGACGAAAAACGGCATGCTGTGCAAGACCGTAAGGCTATAGCCTTGCGTTTTTGCCATATTTCAGCATTTTTTGTCATTTTTCGAAAAACCTCAAAACGATGAAAAACCGTAAGGCTATAGCCTTGCGGTTTTTCGAAATTTCGACATTTTTCGAAAATGCTCAAAAATGCTCAAAATGATGAAAAACGGCATGCTGTGCAAGACCGTAAGGCTATAGCCTTGCGTTTTTGCCAGATTTTGTCATTTCTTGTCATTTTTCGAAAAACCTCAAAACGATGAAAAACCGTAAGGCTATAGCCTTGCGTTTTTTTTTTTAAATTTCGACATTTTTCGAAAATGCTCAAAAATGCTCAAATTGATGAAAAACGGCATGCTGTGCAAGACCGTAAGGCTATGGCCTTGCGTTTTTGCCAGATTTTGTCATTTTTTGTCATTTTTCGAAAAACCTCAAAACGATGAAAAACCGTAAGGCTATAGCCTTGCGTTTTTTTTTTTTTTTTTTTTTTTTTTTGAAATTTTGACATTTTTCGAAAATGCTCAAAAATGCTCAAAATGACGAAAAACGGCATGCTGTGCAAGACCGTAAGGCTATAGCCTTGCGTTTTTGCCAGATTTTGTCATTTTTTGTCATTTTTCGAAAAACCTCAAAACGATGAAAAACCGTAAGGCTATAGCCTTTGCGTTTTTTCAAAATTTCGACATTTTTCGAAAATGCTCAAAAATGCTCAAAATGACGAAAAACGGCATGCTGTGCAAGACCGTAAGGCTATAGCCTTGCGTTTTTGCCAGATTTTGTCATTTTTTGTCATTTTTCAAAAAAACTCAAAACGATGAAAAACCGTAAGGCTATAGCCTTGCGGTTTTTCGAAATTTCGACATTTTTCGAAAATGCTCAAAAATGCTCAAAATGATGAAAAACGGCATGCTGTGCAAGACCGTAAGGCTATAGCCTTGCGTTTTTGCCAGATTTCGTCATTTTTTGTCATTTTTTGTCATTTTTTGTCATTTTTCGAAAAACCTCAAAACGATGAAAAACCGTAAGGCTATAGCCTTGCGGTTTTTCGAAATTTTGACATTTTTCGAAAATGCTCAAAAATGCTCAAAATGATGAAAAACGGCATGCTGTGCAAGACCGTAAGGCTATAGCCTTGCGTTTTTGCCAGATTTTGTCATTTTTCGAAAAACCTCAAAACGATGAAAAACCGTAAGGCTTTGCGGTTTTTCAAAATTTCGACATTTTTCGAAAATGCTCAAAAATGCTCAAAATGATGAAAAACGGCATGCTGTGCAAGACCGTAAGGCTATAGCCTTGTGTTTTTGCCAGATTTCAGCATTTTTTGTCATTTTTCGAAAAACCTCAAAACGATGAAAAACCGTAAGGCTATAGCCTTGCGGTTTTTCAAAATTTCGACATTTTTCGAAAATGCTCAAAAATGCTCAAAATGATGAAAAACGGCATGCTGTGCAAGACCGTAAGGCTATAGCCTTGCGTTTTTGCCAGATTTTATCATTTTTTGTCATTTTTCGAAAAATCTCAAAATGATGAAAAACCGTAAGGCTATAGCCTTGCGGTTTTTCGAAATTTCGACATTTTTCGAAAATGCTCAAAAATGCTCAAAATGATGAAAAACGGCATGCTGTGCAAGACCGTAAGGCTATAGCCTTGCGTTTTTGCCAGATTTTGTCATTTTTTGTCATTTTTCGAAAAACCTCAAAATGATGAAAAACCGTAAGGCTATAGCCTTGCAGTTCTTCGAAATTTCGACATTTTTCGAAAATGCTCAAAAATGCTCAAAATGATGAAAAACGGCATGCTGTGCAAGACCGTAAGGCTATAGCCTTGCGTTTTTGCCAGATTTCAGCATTTTTTGTCATTTTTCGAAAAACCTCAAAACGATGAAAAACCGTAAGGCTATAGCCTTGCGTTTTTTTTTTTTGTTTGTTTTTTTTTTGTTTTTTTTTTAAATTTCAACATTTTTCGAAGATGCTCAAAAATGCTCAAAATGACGAAAAACGGCATGCTGTGCAAGACCGTAAGGCTATAGCCTTGCGTTTTTGCCAGATTTCGTCATTTTTTGTCATTTTTCGAAAAACCTTAAAACGATGAAAAACCGTAAGGCTATAGCCTTGTGGTTTTTCGAAATTTCGACATTTTTCGAAAATGCTCAAAAATGCTCAAATTGATGAAAAACGGCATGCTGTGCAAGACCGTAAGACTATATCCTTGCGTTTTTGCCAGATTTCGTCATTTTTTGTCATTTTTCAAAAAAACTCAAAACGATGAAAAACCGTAAGGCTATAGCCTTGCGGTTTTTCGAAATTTCGACATTTTTCGAAAATGCTCAAAAATGCTCAAAATGAAAAACGGCATGCTGTGCAAGACCGTAAGGCTATAGCCTTGCGTTTTTGCCAGATTTCGTCATTTTTTGTCATTTTTTGTCATTTTTTGTCATTTTTCGAAAAACCTCAAAACGATGAAAAACCGTAAGGCTATAGCCTTGCGGTTTTTCAAAATTTCGTCATTTTTCGAAAATGCTCAAAAATGCTCAAAATGATGAAAAACGGCATGCTGTGCAAGACCGTAAGGCTATAGCCTTGCGTTTTTGCCAGATTTTGTCATTTTTTGTCATTTTTCGAAAAACCTCAAAATAATGAAAAACCGTAAGGCTATAGCCTTGCGGTTTTTCGAAATTTCGACATTTTTCGAAAATGCTCAAAAATGCTCAAAATGATGAAAAACGGCATGCTGTGCAAGACCGTAAGGCTATAGCCTTGCGTTTTTGCCAGATTTTGTCATTTTTCAAAAAACCTTAAAACGATGAAAAACCGTAATGCTATAGCCTTGCGGTTTTTCGAAATTTCGACATTTTTCGAAAATGCTCAAAAATGCTCAAAATGATGAAAAACAGCATGCTGTGCAAGACCGTAAGGCTATAGCCTTGCGTTTTTGCCAGATTTTGTCATTTTTTGTCATTTTTCGAAAAACCTTAAAACGATGAAAAACCGTAAGGCTATAGCCTTGCCGTTTTTTCGAAATTTCGACATTTTTCGAAAATGCTCAAAAATGCTCAAAATGACGAAAAACGGCATGCTGTGCAAGACCGTAAGGCTATAGCCTTGCGTTTTTGCCAGATTTTGTCATTTTTTGTCATTTTTTTAAAAAACCTCAAAACGATGAAAAACCGTAAGGCTATAGCCTTGCGGTTTTTCGAAATGTCGACATTTTTCAAAAATGCTCAAAAATGCTCAAAATGATGAAAAACGGCATGCTGTGCAAGACCGTAAGGCTATAGCCTTGCGTTTTTGCCAGATTTCGTCATTTTTGTCATTTTTTGTCATTTTTCGAAAAACCTCAAAACGATGAAAAACTGTAAGGCTATAGCCTTGCGGTTTTTCAAAATTTCGACATTTTTCGAAAATGCTCATAAATGCTCAAAATGATGAAAAACGGCATGCTGTGCAAGACCGTAAGGCTATAGCCTTGCGTTTTTGCCAGATTTCAGCATTTTTTGTCATTTTTCGAAAAAACCTCAAAACGATGAAAAACCGTAAGGCTATAGCCTTGCGTTTTTTCGAAATTTCGACATTTTTCGAAAATGCTCAAAAATGTTTAAAATGACGAAAAACGGCATGCTGTGCAAGACCGTAAGGCTATAGCCTTGCGTTTTTGCCAGATTTAGTCATTTTTTGTCATTTTTCAAAAAAACTCTAAACGATGAAAAACCGTAAGGCTATAGCCTTGCGGTTTTTCGAAATTTTGACATTTTTCGAAAATGCTCAAAAATGCTCAAAATGATGAAAAACGGCATGCTGTGCAAGACCGTAAGGCTATAGCCTTGCGTTTTTGCCAGATTTCGTCATTTTTGTCAGTTTTTGTCATTTTTTGTAATTTTTTGTCATTTTTCGAAAAACCTCAAAACGATGAAAAACCGTAAGGCTATAGCCTTGCGGTTTTTCGAAATTTCGACATTTTTCGAAAATGCTCAAAAATGCTCAAAATGATGAAAAACGGCATGCTGTGCAAGACCGTAAGGCTATAGCCTCGCGTTTTTGCCAGAATTTGTCATTTTTCGAAAAACCTCAAAACGATGAAAAACCGTAAGGCTTTGCGGTTTTTCGAAATTTCGACATTTTTCGAAAATGCTCAAAAATGCTCAAAATGATGAAAAACGGCATGCTGTGCAAGACCATAAGGCTATAGCCTTGTGTTTTTGCCAGATTTCAGCATTTTTGTCATTTTTCGAAAAACCTCAAAACGATGAAAAACCGTAAGGCTATAGCCTTGCGGTTTTTCAAAATTTCGACATTTTTCGAAAATGCTCAAAAATGCTCAAAATGATGAAAAACGGCATGCTGTGCAAGACCGTAAGGCTATAGCCTTGCGTTTTTGCCAGATTTTATCATTTTTTGTCATTTTTCGAAAAACCTCAAAACGATGAAAAACCGTAAGGCTATAGCCTTGCGGTTTTTTCGAAATTTCGACATTTTTCGAAAATGCTCAAAAATGCTCAAAATGATGAAAAACGGCATGCTGTGCAAGACCGTAAGGCTATAGCCTTGCGTTTTTGCCAGATTTTGTCATTTTTTGTCATTTTTCGAAAAACCTCAAAACGATGAAAAACCGTAAGGCTATAGCCTTGTGGTTTTTTGAAATTTCGACATTTTTCGAAAATGCTCAAAAATGCTCAAAATGATGAAAAACGGCATGCTGTGCAAGACCGTAAGGCTATAGCCTTGCGTTTTTGCCAGATTTCAGCATTTTTTGTCATTTTTCGAAATACCTCAAAACGATGAAAAACCGTAAGGCTATAGCCTTGCGGTTTTTCGAAATTTTGACATTTTTCGAAAATGCTCAAAAATGCTCAAAATGATGAAAAACGGCATGCTGTGCAAGACCGTAAGGCTATAGCCTTGCGTTTTTGCCAGATTTTGTCATTTTTTGTCATTTTTCGAAAAACCTCAAAATGATGAAAAACCGTAAGGCTATAGCCTTGCAGTTTTTCGAATTTTCGACATTTTTCGAAAATGCTCAAAAATGCTCAAAATGATGAAAAACGGCATGCTGTGCAAGACCGTAAGGCTATAGATTTGCGTTTTTGCCAGATTTCATCATTTTTTGTCATTTTTCGAAAAACCTCAAAACGATGAAAAACCGTAAGGCTATAGCCTTGCAGTTTTTCGAAATTTCGACATTTTTCGAAAATGCTCAAAAATGCTCAAAAATGCTCAAAATGATGAAAAACGGCATGCTGTGCAAGACCGTAAGGCTATAGCCTTGCGTTTTTGCCAGATTTCAGCATTTTTTGTCATTTTTCGAAAAACCTCAAAACGATGAAAAACCGTAAGGCTATAGCCTTGCGGTTTTTCAAAATTTCGACATTTTTCGAAAATGCTCAAAAATGCTCAAAATGATGAAAAACGGCATGCTGTGCAAGACCGTAAGGCTATAGCCTTGCGTTTTTGCCAGATTTTGTCATTTTTTGTCATTTTTCGAAAAACCTCAAAATAATGAAAAACCGTAAGGCTATAGCCTTGCGGTTTTTCGAAATTTCGACATTTTTCGAAAATGCTCAAAAATGCTCAAAATGATGAAAAACGGCATGCTGTGCAAGACCGTAAGGCTATAGCCTTGCGTTTTTGCCAGATTTTATCATTTTTTGTCATTTTTCGAAAAACCTTAAAACGATGAAAAACCGTAAGGCTATAGCCTTGCGGTTTTTTCGAAATTTCGACATTTTTCGAAAATGCTCAAAATGATGAAAAACGGCATGCTGTGCAAGACCATAAGGCTATAGCCTTGCGTTTTTGCCAGATTTTGTCATTTTTTGTCATTTTTCGAAAAACCTCAAAACGATGAAAAACCGTAAGGCTATAGCCTTGCGGTTTTTCGAAATTTCGACATTTTTCGAAAATGCTCAAAAATGCTCAAAATGATGAAAAACGGCATGCTGTGCAAGACCGTAAGGCTATAGCCTTGTGTTTTTGCCAGATTTCAGCATTTTTTGTCATTTTTCGAAAAACCTCAAAACGATGAAAAACCGTAAGGCTATAGCCTTGCGTTTTTTCAAAATTTCAACATTTTTTGAAAATGCTCAAAAATGCTTAAAATGAAGAAAAACAGCATGCTGTGCAAGACCGTAAGGCTATAGCCTTGCGTTTTTGCCAGATTTTGTCATTTTTGGTCATTTTTCAAAACGGTGAAAAACCGTAAGGCTATAGCCTTATAGTTTTTTCGGAATGTCGTCAATTTTCCAAAATGCTCAAAAATGCTCAAAATGATGAAAAGCGGCATACTGTGCAAGACCGTAAAGGCTGTAGCCTTGCGTTTTTGCCAGATTTCGTCATTTTTGTCATTTTTTTGTCATTTTTCGAAAAACCTCAAAACGATGAAAAACCGTTAGGCTATAGCCTTGCGGTTTTTCGAAATTTTGACATTTTTCGAAAATGCTCAAAAATGCTCAAAATGATGAAAAACGGCATGCTGTGCAAGACCGTAAGGCTATAGCCTTGCGTTTTTGCCAGATTTCAGCATTTTTTGTCATTTTTCGAAAATCCTCAAAACGATGAAAAACCGTAAGGCTATAGCCTTGCGGTTTTTCGAAATTTCGACATTTTTCGAAAATGCTCAAAAATGCTCAAAATGATGAAAAACGGCATGCTGTGCAAGACCGTAAGGCTATAGCCTTGCGTTTTTGCCAGATTTTGTCATTTTTCAAAAAACCTTAAAACGATGAAAAACCGTAAGGCTATAGCCTTGCGGTTTTTTAAAATTTCGACATTTTTCGAAAATGCTCATAAATGCTCAAAATGATGAAAAACGGCATGCTGTGCAAGACCGTAAGGCTATAGCCTTGCGTTTTTGCCAGATTTCAGCATTTTTTGTCATTTTTCGAAATACCTCAAAACGATGAAAAACCGTAAGGCTATAGCCTTGCGGTTTTTCGAAATTTCGACATTTTTCGAAAATGCTCAAAAATGCTCAAAATGATGAAAAACGGCATGCTGTGCAAGACCGTAAGGCTATAGCCTTGCGTTTTTGCCAGATTTTATCATTTTTTGTCATTTTTCGAAAAACCTCAAAATGATGAAAAACCGTAAGGCTATAGCCTTGCGGTTTTTCGAAATGTCGACATTTTTCGAAAATGCTCAAAAATGCTCAAAATGATGAAAAACGGCATGCTGTGCAAGACCGTAAGGCTATAGCCTTGCGTTTTTGCCAGATTTTGTCATTTTTTGTCATTTTTCGAAAAACCTCAAAACGATGAAAAAACGTAAGGCTATAGCCTTGCGGTTTTTTCGAAATTTCGACATTTTTCGAAAATGCTCAAAAATGCTCAAAATGACGAAAAACGGCATGCTGTGCAAGACCATAAGGCTATAGCCTTGCGTTTTTGCCAGATTTCGTCATTTTTTGTCATTTTCAAAAAACCTCAAAACGATGAAAAACCGTAAGGCTATAGCCTTGTGGTTTTTCGAAATTTCGACATTTTTCGAAAATGCTCAAAAATGCTCAAAATGATGAAAAACGGCATGCTGTGCAAGACCGTAAGGCTATAGCCTTGCGTTTTTGCCAGATTTCGTCATTTTTGTCTTTTTTGTCATTTTTCGAAAAACCTCAAAACGATGAAAAACCGTAAGGCTATAGCCTTGCGGTTTTTCGAAATTTTGACATTTTTCGAAAATGCTCAAAAATGCTCAAAATGATGAAAAAACGGCATGCTGTGCAAGACCGTAAGGCTATAGCCTTGCGTTTTTGCCAGATTTCAGCATTTTTTGTCATTTTTCGAAAAACCTCAAAACGATGAAAAACCGTAAGGCTATAGCCTTGCGTTTTTTTTTTTTTTTTTTTTGAAATTTCGACATTTTTCGAAAATGCTCAAAAATGCTCAAAATGATGAAAAACGGCATGCTGTGCAAGACCGTAAGACTATAGCCTTGCGTTTTTGCCAGATTTTGTCATTTTTTGTCATTTTTCGAAAAACCTTAAAACGATGAAAAACCGTAAGGCTATAGCCTTATAGTTTTTTCGAAATGTCGTCATTTTTGGAAAATGCTCAAAAATGCTCAAAATGATGAAAACGGCATACTGTGCAAGACCGTAATGCTGTAGCCTTGTGTTTTTGCCAGATTTCGTCATTTTTGTCATTTTTTGTCATTTTTTGTCATTTTTTCGAAAAACCTCAAAACGATGAGAAACCGTAAGGCTATAGCCTTGCGGTTTTTCAAAATTTCGACATTTTTCGAAAATGCTCAAAAATGCTCAAAATGATGAAAAACGGCATGCTGTGCAAGACCGTAAGGCTATAGCCTTGCGTTTTTGCCAGATTTCAGCATTTTTTGTCATTTTTCGAAAAACCTCAAAACGATGAAAAACCGTAAGGCTATAGCCTTGCGGTTTTTCGAAATTTTGACATTTTTCGAAAATGCTCAAAAATGCTCAAAATGATGAAAAACGGCATGCTGTGCAAGACCGTAAGGCTATAGCCTTGCGTTTTTGCCAGATTTTGTCATTTTTCAAAAAACCTCAAAACGATGAAAAACCGTAAGGCTATAGCCTTGCGGTTTTTCAAAATTTCGACATTTTTCGAAAATGCTCATAAATGCTCAAAATGATGAAAAACGGCATGCTGTGCAAGACCGTAAGGCTATAGCCTTGCGTTTTTGCCAGATTTCAGCATTTTTTGTCATTTTTCGAAATACCTCAAAACGATGAAAAACCGTAAGGCTATAGCCTTGCGGTTTTTCGAAATTTCGACATTTTTCGAAAATGCTCAAAAATGCTCAAAATGATGAAAAACGGCATGCTGTGCAAGACCGTAAGGCTATAGCCTTGCGTTTTTGCCAGATTTTATCATTTTTTGTCATTTTTCGAAAAACCTCAAAATAATGAAAAACCGTAAGGCTATAGCCTTGCGGTTTTTTTCGAAATGTCGACATTTTTCGAAAATGCTCAAAAATGCTCAAAATGATGAAAAACGGCATGCTGTGCAAGACCGTAAGGCTATAGCCTTGCGTTTTTGCCAGATTTTGTCATTTTTTGTCATTTTTCGAAAAACCTCAAAACGATGAAAAAACGTAAGGCTATAGCCTTAGCGTTTTTTCGAAATTTCGACATTTTTCGAAAATGCTCAAAAATGCTCAAAATGACGAAAAACGGCATGCTGTGCAAGACCATAAGGCTATAGCCTTGCGTTTTTGCCAGATTTTGTCATTTTTTGTCATTTTTCAAAAAAACCTCAAAACGATGAAAAACCGTAAGGCTATAGCCTTGTGGTTTTTCGAAATTTCGTCATTTTTCGAAAATGCTCAAAAATGCTCAAAATGATGAAAAACGGCATGCTGTGCAAGACCGTAAGGCTATAGCCTTGCGTTTTTGCCAGATTTCGTCATTTTTGTCTTTTTTGTCATTTTTCGAAAAACCTCAAAACGATGAAAAACCGTAATGCTATAGCCTTGCGGTTTTTCGAAATTTCGACATTTTTCGAAAATGCTCAAAAATGCTCAAAATGATGAAAAACGGCATGCTGTGCAAGACCGTAAGGCTATAGCCTTGCGTTTTTGCCAGATTTCAGCATTTTTTTGTCATTTTTTCGAAAAAAACCTCAAAACGATGAAAAACCGTAAGGCTATAGCCTTGCGTTTTTTTTTTTTTTTTTTTTTTGAAATTTCGACATTTTTCGAAAATGCTCAAAAATGCTCAAAATGATGAAAAACGGCATGCTGTGCAAGACCGTAAGGCTATAGCCTTGCGTTTTTGCCAGATTTCGTCATTTTTTGTCATTTTTCGAAAAACCTTAAAACGATGAAAAAACGTAAGGCTATAGCCTTATAGTTTTTTCGAAATGTCGTCATTTTTGGAAAATGCTCAAAAATGCTCAAAATGATGAAAACGGCATGCTGTGCAAGACCGTAAGGCTGTAGCCTTGTGTTTTTGCCAGATTTTGTCATTTTTTGTCATTTTTTGTCATTTTTTGTCATTTTTCGAAAAACCTCAAAACGATGAAAAACCGTAAGGCTATAGCCTTGCGGTTTTTCAAAATTTCGACATTTTTCGAAAATGCTCAAAAATGCTCAAAATGATGAAAAACGGCATGCTGTGCAAGACCGTAAGGCTATAGCCTTGCGTTTTTGCCAGATTTCAGCATTTTTTTTTTTTTCGAAAAAACCTCAAAACGATGAAAAAGCGTAAGGCTATAGCCTTGTTTGTTTTTCGAAATTTCGACATTTTTCGAAAATGCTCAAAATGATGAAAAACGGCATGCTGTGCAAGACCGTAAGGCTATAGCCTTGCGTTTTTACCAGATTTTGTCATTTTTTGTCATTTTTCGAAATACCTCAAAACGATGAAAAACCGTAAGGCTATAGCCTTGCGGTTTTTCGAAATTTCGACATTTTTCGAAAATGCTCAAAAATGCTCAAAATGATGAAAAACGGCATGCTGTGCAAGACCGTAAGGCTATAGCCTTGCGTTTTTGCCAGATTTCAGCATTTTTTGTCATTTTTCAAAAACCTCAAAACGATGAAAAACCGTAAGGCTATAGCCTTGCGTTTTTTCGAAATTTCGACATTTTTCGAAAATGCTCAAAAATGCTCAAAATGACGAAAAACGGCATGCTGTGCAAGACCGTAAGGCTATAGCCTTGCGTTTTTTGCCAGATTTAGTCATTTTTTGTCATTTTTCAAAAAACTCAAAACGATGAAAAAACCGTAAGGCTATAGCCTTATAGTTTTTTCGAAATGTCATCAATTTTCAAAAATGCTCAAAAATGCTCAAAATGATGAAAAACGGCATACTGTGCAAGACCATAAGGCTGTAGCCTTGCGTTTTTGCCAGATTTCGTCATTTTTGTCATTTTTTGTCATTTTTCGAAAAACCTCAAAACGATGAAAAACCGTAAGGCTATAGCCTTGCGGTTTTTCGAAATTTTGACATTTTTCGAAAATGCTCAAAAATGCTCAAAATGATGAAAAACGGCATGCTGTGCAAGACCGTAAGGCTATAGCCTTGCGTTTTTGCCAGATTTTGTCATTTTTCAAAAAACCTTAAAACGATGAAAAACCGTAAGGCTATAGCCTTGCGGTTTTTCAAAATTTTGACATTTTTCGAAAATGCTCAAAAATGCTCAAAATGATGAAAAACGGCATGCTGTGCAAGACCGTAAGGCTATAGCCTTGCGTTTTTGCCAGATTTCAGCATTTTTTTTTTCTCGAAAAAACCTCAAAACGATGAAAAAGCGTAAGGCTATAGCCTTGTTGTTTTTCGAAATTTCGAAATTTTTCGAAAATGCTCAAAATGATGAAAAACGGCATGCTGTGCAAGACCGTAAGGCTATAGCCTTGCGTTTTTGCCAGATTTTGTAATTTTCAAAAAACCTCAAAACGATGAAAAACCGTAAGGCTATAGCCTTGCGGTTTTTCGAAATTTCGACATTTTTCGAAAATGCTCAAAAATGCTCAAAATGATGAATAACGGCATGCTGTGCAAGACCGTAAGGCTATAGCCTTGCGTTTTTGCCAAATTTCAGCATTTTTTGTCATTTTTCAAAACCTCAAAACGATGAAAAACCGTAAGGCTATAGCCTTATAGTTTTTTCGAAATTTCAACATTTTTCGAAGATGCTCAAAAATGCTCAAAATGACGAAAAACGGCATGCTGTGCAAGACCGTAAGGCTATAGCCTTGCGTTTTTGCCAGATTTTGTCATTTTTTGTCATTTTTCGAAAAACCTCAAAACGATGAAAAACCGTAAGGCTATAGCCTTATAGTTTTTTCGAAATGTCGTCAATTTTCAAAAATGCTCAAAAATGCTCAAAATGATGAAAAACGGCATACTGTGCAAGACCGTAAGGCTATAGCCTTGCGTTTTTGCCAGATTTCGTCATTTTTGTCATTTTTTGTCATTTTTTCGAAAAACCTCAAAACGATGAAAAACCGTAAGGCTATAGCCTTGCGGTTTTTCGAAATTTCGACATTTTTCGAAAATGCTCAAAAATGCTCAAAATGATGAAAAACGGCATGCTGTGCAAGACCGTAAGGCTATAGCCTTGCGTTTTTGCCAGATTTCAGCATTTTTTGTCATTTTTCGAAAAACCTCAAAACGATGAAAAACCGTAAGGCTATAGCCTTGCGTTTTTTCGAAATTTCGTCATTTTTCGAAAATGGTCAAAAATGCTCAAAATGATGAAAAACGGCATGCTGTGCAAGACCGTAAGGCTATAGCCTTGCGTTTTTGCCAGATTTCGCATTTTTTGTCATTTTTCGAAAAACCTCAAAACGCTGAAAAACCGTAAGGCTATAGCCTTGTGGTTTTTCGAAATTTCGACATTTTTCGAAAATGCTCAAAATGATGAAAAACGGCATGCTGTGCAAGACCGTAAGGCTATAGCCTTGCGTTTTTGCCAGATTTCATCATTTTTTGTCATTTTTTGAAAAACCTCAAAACGATGAAAAACCGTAAGGCTATAGCCTTGCGGTTTTTTGAAATTTCAACATTTTTCGAAAATGCTCAAAAATGCTCAAAATGATGAAAAACGGCATGCTGTGCAAGACCGTAAGGCTATAGCCTTGCGTTTTGCCAGATTTTGTCATTTTTTGTAATTTTTCGAAAAACCTCAAAACGATGAAAAACCGTAAGGCTATAGCCTTAAGGTTTTTGAAATTTCGACATTTTTCGAAAATGCTCAAAAATGCTCAAAATGATGAAAAACGGCATGCTGTGCAAGACCGTAAGGCTATAGCCTTGCGTTTTTGCCAGATTTCATCATTTTTTGTCATTTTTCGAAAAACCTCAAAACGATGAAAAACCATAAGGCCTTGCGGTTTTTCGAAATTTCGACATTTTTCGAAAATGCTCAAAAATGCTCAAAATGATGAAAACCGGCATGCTGTGCAAGACAATAATGCTATAGCCTTGCGTTTTTGCCAGATTTAGTCATTTTCCGGAAAACCTCAAAACGATGAAAAACCATAAGGCTATAGGCCTAGTCTTGCGGTTTTTCGAAATTTCGACATTTTTCGAAAATGCTCAAAATGATGAAAAACGGCATACTGTGCAAGACTATAGAGATGCGCAGTGACGTCACCGCCCCGGTTCCGGAAGTCTTTTCCCCATTCATTTTTCTCATAGACTTTTCAAAAATAATTTATATCAAGACGATTACGCCGCGGCCAAAGCCAACTCAGGTCATGACAAATCATGACAACAAACACAATATCGTCATATAATATATAATTGGGAAGAAGTAGAAAACGGCATGATACAAGACTTTTTGTTTCGTTTTTCATCTTAGAAATTATTTTATTGTCCCAAAAGTTTGTGTGTGTCATCATGATTCGTCACGACTCGAGTTGGCTGTGTCCGCGGCGTAATCGTCTTGATATAAATTATTTTCGAAAAGTCTATGAGAAAAAGACTTCCGGAACTGGGGCGGTGACGTCACTGGGCATCTCTATAAGGCTATAGCCTTGCGTTTTTGCCAGATTTCATCATTTTTTGTCATTTTTTAGAAAAACCTCAAAACGATGAAAAACCGTAAGGCTATAGCCTTGCGGTTTTTCGAAATTTCGACATTTTTCGAAAATGCTCAAAAATGCTCAAATTGATGAAAAACGGCATGCTGTGCAAGACCATAAGGCTATAGCCTTGCGTTTTTGCCAGATTTTGTAATTTTTTTGTCATTTTTCAAAAAACCTCAAAACGATGAAAAACCGTAAGGCTATAGCCTTGCGGTTTTTCAAAATTTCGACATTTTTCGAAAATGCTCAAAAATGCTCAAATTGATGAAAAACGGCATGCTGTGCAAGACCATAAGGCTATAGCCTTGCGTTTTTGCCAGATTTCTTCTTTTTTTTTTCATTTTTCAAAAAACCTCAAAACGATGAAAAACCGTAAGGCTATAGCCTTGCGTTTTTTCAAAATTTCGACATTTTTCGAAAATGCTCAAAAATGCTCAAAATGATGAAAAACGGCATGCTGTGCAAGTCCATAAGGCAAATGTCGAAATCGAAGAAAAACCAAAGGCTATAGTACATGGTCTCGGACGACATTTTTTCAAAAATCCTGAAAAATGCCATACTGTAGTACGTCGTCCGAGACCATGTACTATAGCCTTTGATTTCTTTTCGATTTCGACATTTTTTTAAGAATCCTCAAAAACGATGAAAAACACCATAATATAGTATGTCGTCCGAGACCATGTACAGGTATATAGCCTTTGGTTTTTCTTTGATTTTGGCATTTTTCAAAAATCCTCATAAATCCTCAAAACGATAAAAAATGGCATGCTGTGCAAGACCGCAAGGCTATAGTCTTGCGTTTTTGCCAGGTTTCATCATTTTTCTCAAATCTTCAAAAATACTCAAAACGATGAAAAACGGTAAGGCTATAGCCTTGCATTTTTTTTGTTTGTTTGTTTGTTTGTTTGTTTGTTTTGTTTTTTTCGAAATCTCAACATTTTTCGAAAATTCTCTGAAATCCTCAAAACGATGAAAAACGGCATGCTGTGCAAGACCGTAAGGCTATAGCCTTGCATTTTTGCCAGTTTTTTTGCAAATCTTCCAAAATCCTCAAAATGAGGAAAAATGGTAAGGCTATAGCCTTGTGTTTTTTTTTTTCCAAAATCAAAAATCCTCAAAAAATCCTCAAAACAATGAAAATCCTCAAAACAATGAAAATTTCGACCTTTTTTTGAATATCCTCAAAACGATGAAAAAACGGCAAGCTGTGTGCAAGACCAAAAACGGTAACGCAATAGCCTTGCGTTTTTTGTTTTTGTTTGTTTGTTTGTTTGTTTGTTTGTTTTTTGTTTGTTTGTTTTTGTTTTGTTTTTAAAAATTTTGACATTTTTCAAAAATCCTCAAAATGATGAAATACGGTAAGGCTATAGGCTGGCGTTTTTTTTTTTTTTTTCCTCGAAATTTCAACATTTAGACAGCAGGCTTATAGTAACCACGCGGTCTGCTTTTTGCAGCCCCTTCCCTTGGATTAGCCATGCTGAGTGACAGATGACCTCTGGCTGGGGCTGCATTAAAGTGCTGTCAGGTACGTCAGCAGTGTGAAGGACGGCTCTGGAGAATCCTGATGTCAGGAGGCTGTTTTATTTATTTATTTTATTTTTTCAACTCGGTTTAGTGGCGAAATGCAGCCCTACAGGTTAAAGGGATGAAATACTTGTGGTGTCATCTGTATTAATTGATTTCCAGAGTCCCATGGTGGGAGTTCTGCTCTGGTTTTGGTGAAATATGAAGTAGTTCCGGTCATTTTTTCCAGTCACTGGGGCCGGCCACGCAGTAAAAGTAAATTAATCCACAAAACTAACGTGTTGTTGATCTATTTCTAAAATATTAGCACATCCTTTGATCATTTTTGAGTACTCTATCACAGGGAACTATGTATTTTGTGTCCATATCAGTATGCCTAAAAGGTATGTGATAGAGGGGTCAAAACTAATATTTTAGAAATAATTAAACAATACAAATTAGATTAGTTTTGTGGATTTAATTTACTTTTACGGCGTGGCCCCAGAGACCCCCACAAAACGACCGGAAGAGAAGAGAGAGAGAGAGAGAGAGAGAGAGAGAGAGAGAGAGAGAGAGAGAGAGAGAGAGAGAGAGAGAGAGAGAGAGAGAGAGAGAGAGAGAGCTCACCATGCAAATGGTTTGATTAAACATACTCTTTTTCATTAAATACAATCAGCAGGCAACGGAGATATTTCACATAACACTGAGTAGCGTGCAAGTTAAGCAAAAAAAACAACAACAACGCAGCATCGACAAACATAACTGTGCGATCTTATGTCTTTACTATCTAGATTCAAGAACCCATAACCCAGTTAGATAGTTAGTTCAGTGGGTTTCAACCAGTGCCCCGCGTCCACCAGTGGTCCTTGAGAGGGTTCCAGGTGGTCCTCAGCTAAGTTGGTTAACCAGATGTAACTCTTGAGAACGTAAAAAGTCTACACAACTAGAAAATGTAGAAGATTAATGGTCATTTTGATCTGTATATTTGACTGTTTTGTTTCCCAAATCCAGCCTGTTACTGTGGACAAAGTTTTGGGTCTGTGGGACTAAAATGTCATTAAATGGTCGTCTGTGGCTCAAATGCTGAATAAACGTTGGGCCCTGGTATCAAAAAGGTTGAAAACCCCTGAGTTAGTTAGTTAGTTAGATTCTCCAGCTTCCGTTTCTTTGCTCCAATATTCTTTGGCTGCAGCAGAAAGGAATAAGGACAAGTTTATTTTGGGAGCTTGTGACAGACTGTGGTGAGCAAAACGAGACACAGAGATGAAAGAAAGAGATTAGTTTAGCATGCTTAGTGACAAGTGATGAAGTGGAGTTCATCCTCTTGCCAACGGGCTGTCATTCAGACTATAAAAGGCTAAAAAAAAAAGTGTTGACAAAAAACAATTTCCCTCCCAGTAAAAAAAAATATAATCTCTTTATAAACAACAATTTTTCAGAACAATATTGTTTTGGTTAAAGCCTAAATGAGATGTCAGGTGAGCATATCTACAAAAATGGAGAAAAGAGACAGACAGACAGACAGACAGACAGACAGACAGACAGACAGACAGACAGACAGACAGACAGACAGACAGACAGACAGACAGAGGATCATACAGTATATCATAATGGTATTGTTTTAAAAATTAAAATAAGACTTTTGTCTGTGTAAGCATGCATGTATTGTGTACGTAAGCATCATCACTATGTCAGGCACACACCCCATAGTTCGCTCAATAAGAGCATTATTTCTCCATCTTTCACCCTCAATGGCTGTGAGGTATTGATCGTCTGTCTGGACCTCTTTAAGCCAAAGGCAAATATCCGCGTTTTTCTGCATAATCAATGCTGTTTACTTGACTACAGTGTTTGTATCTACAGCTTGAGGTCATTGTGGTGCCCATGATGTCCATACCTTGCATCTCTGAATACTTGAGTATTAATATAGGCCTACTCCAGTACTTGAGTGTATAATTAAAGGGGAATTCCACCCATTTTCAACATTTTACTATGTCATTGATGTACCTCCGAGGTGTTGGGTAAACACGATAAAAAAAAAGAACTCCCCATTCTGTGTTCCCAAGAAATGGAGGTCTGAAGAAAACCACTAACATGGTGAAACATCTTGATGACATCATCAAGATGTATTTTCAACCATGTTAATGGATTTCTTTAGATGCCATTTTTTCCGAGAGCGTACAAATGGAACCAAATGAACCCGTTAGGGTTCATTTGGTTGCATTTGTACGCTCTTGGAAAAAAAATGTTGAAAATGGGTGGAATTCCCCTTTAAGGCTATTTGCCAACCACTGTCCACTGTTAAACGTGTGCAGAGCTCAAAACATGCGCACACCTACTCTGTGTAACTTAATCATACCCAAAGAGTAACAATATCTGCCTGAAACAACTTCAAACGCAACATAATTTGTGCCTAATGGTCCCTGACTTGTTATGTTGACATAGGAGTGTGCTGAAATATCGTTATCGCGATTAATATCATATACTTCCTCCCGCAATATATATCACATATTTCCTCAGCAGATATCGTGATATCAATATCATTTTGCAGAGCATCCAAAACCGGGGTAATTCCGGGACGAAAAAAAAAAACGGGTCGCAGAACTAAAATGTTAAATGACTTCTATACTGTTCTGCTTCATTCCCAAAAAACAAACACAAGATAAAACCAAAAAGCCTGAGGTATGAGAATCTTTTGATTCTGTTGAAAAGCTAAGATTATTAACTGAGGATATACATTAGTAAGTTCTGATTTTTGCCTTGTATTTTTTATTATTTATTGATTGATTTTGTTTATCAGCTGCAGTTACAATATTGTGTATATATGTTGATTAATTCCATGTAATATATTGATATATCGCAAATACCGCAATATATGAAATATCGTGTTATATTCATTATCGAAGGCCTAATATCGCCACCTATATCATATCGTGAGGTACCAATATCGTCCAGCCCTAGTTGACAAGTAACCCCATGAACAGGGCAATAGCGCCATCTAGCGGCAATGACGTCAAACTTCAGTCTGTGGGCATTTAAGCAAACTGGAAATCACATTGACTTCTTATTCAACTTAATACATGTTTTCTTTTGACTTTCAATTTGAAATCCCCATTCTTAGCCTATCATGTACTGTAAGGGAACAGTCCAAATGACACCTGAGCTTGTAGAATGCAATATTTTTTTTACACAACACCGTTGTAGGACCAATTATAAAATAGTGTTTTAAACACCCAAAGGGTTTCATCCTGTAGACTTCGTCATTGACCAGGGTCACTACGTATTATGTCCAAATGTGCTACTCTTCAGTGCTCAAATTCAAGAATAATGACATGTTTTGAGCTTGCCTATTTTTGCTCCTTTTGTGTGACACTGCAGTGTGAAAGTAGGGGCGAAAAAACAATAATACAAACGTTTTCATATTCATTTCATTGAGAAGGTGGATGGTTGAATGTGCTTTGTTTACTTTGTAGTTTTCCTCGCTTCTACAATTTTCTCCCAGCATGCAGTGTGCCTGTACTGTACAGGGCAGTGCAGAGGGGATGTTTGCAGGGCCTGCCAAGTGTGTTTTGCTCAGAATACAGCACTGAGCATTTTGTAGTCATTGCATATCACGTCTCTGAGGCAGTCAGTATGCCTGTGCGGCGCACTTGCGCTTTGTGTGTGTGTGTGTGTGTGTGTGTGTGTGTGTGTGTGTGTGTGTACTGTTGGGATAGGAAGAACCAAACCATTGCCATAATCATTATCCTGTAGTGTCCTCCTAGTCAGAGAGAATTATGCACGCAAACAAGTAGTGCATAAATAATCAGTCTACGAGTAGAATCACAACATCTTGGATCTACTATACCTGTACATACTCTACCAGTTTACACCTAGGTCACGTTTACACGTTTGTCTTCTTAACCCATTTAGGCCTGACCTAAGGATCTTGAAAAACCTGAAATATTTGTATATGAGCATCAAAAAAGTTTATTGTGTAATACTGTACAGATTCCAAATATGGATTCCCGTCCTGAAAGGTTAAAGGGGAATCCCACCCATTTTCAAGATTTATTTATTTTTTCCGAGAGCGCTGTTGTGGTTCAAAGCTGAATGGATTCTGTTTCTCCTGCTGGTGAATAAGAAACAGCTGAAGCTATTGTGCATTCAACACACACACACACACACACACAACACACACAACACACACACACACACACACACACACACACACCACACACACACACACACACACACACAACACCACACACACACACACACACACACACACGCACACACACAATCTGCATGGTGCCCTGGGAGTCGGGAGACAGAATGGTCAGATTTATGGCCAGCAGCCTGGCAGCGCATCGGACGTGTTCACGTGTGCAACACACGTCCGACCGGCCTGGGCGGACGCTTTTCCTCCTGCTCCCGTAATAAAGGAAGACGAATAAGGTGTGGAAAGGGGGATCGTATGAGGCCAGATCGCATCCCCAGAGAGCCTCTCTCTCCAAGTTGAAGGTGCGGCCCAAGTGGTTAGAGTAGTGAACGGCCGTTTTAACATTGGCGCTCGTTCACGTCCGCTTTCATGGAGGTGTGAGTGACCACTGTGGGGGGCAGGAGAAAATGGTATGGGGTGTCTGTCTGTCTGTCTGTCTGTCTGTCTGTCTGTCTGTCTGTCTGTCTGTTCTGTCCGCCCGGATGAAGCCGCCCCCATACGATGAAGCCGCCCCCATACCATTTCCCATACCATTTTCAGTTAGTTACTTTTATTAGGCAATTAAGCATCAATAATAACAACAGTTGTTGTTGAAGTTGCAACAGACACGCAGCATGCATAAAGCTGAAGGTCTGACTCAGAGAGTTTTTTGTTTTCAATGATGAAATGCTGTCGGTTTAGTGGTGCCACCGCTGTAGTTAGTGTTAGTTAGTTAGTTAGTTAGTTTAGTTTTAGTTAGTTAGTTAGTTAGTTAGTTAGTTAGTTTCAAAGCAGTAGTAGTGTTTCAAATCATTTTAAATATAAGCACTTTACCTTGAAATACCTTGGGTTGTTTTGCATGCCATCATGTTTGGTGGGGCAGTCTCAGCATTTAGGGGGGCATTGCCCCCCCCCCCCCATGCCTAGATCCGCCCCTGGTTTCATGGCGGTGTGAGGACAGCACTGACCACTGTGCCCCCCGCTACTCAACATTGTATACTACTGGTGTAAACAAAAGATGCCTATAGACCCGTACAGTGACGTCACCGCCCCGGTTCCAGAAGTGTTTTCCCCATTCATTTTTTCATAGACTTTTCGAAAATAATTTATATAAAGACGATAACAACGTGGACAAAGCCAACTCGGGTCGTGACAAATCATGATGACGCACACCATCTTATGTGACGATCAAATAATTTCTAAGATGAAAAACGGCGAAATCCGCCGCAAAATTGTCTTCATATGAATTATTTTCGAAAAGTCTATGAGAAAAATGAATGGGGAAAACTCTTCCGGAAGCGGGGCGGTGACGTCGCTGCGCAGCTCTATACATAATTATTCATTATTGACGGAGAAAGTGGACACTGGACGTCTTTTCTATCACGATATGGTCTGATTTAATTCAGACCAACGATTCCACTCTACACAGAAAAATATAAGCCTTTACCCAAACACATTTACAAAAAATTATAATTATTTATTTGTTTTTTGTTTTTTGTCTCTTCATACATTTGCAAGTCAACATTGAATCAAGGTCATGGGTGTGAGGTGGCGGTTATCGTCTGTTAACTCAACAAAACCTCACCCTTCCCAAGTAGAATATAAAAATAAATAAATAATAATAATCAAATTAATATAAAACAAGGTAATGAACATGGTTGCCTAGTGGGATAGTTCTGACAACCAATCATAATCTGTGAAACAGGGACAGGGAGAATCCGTGTGTGTGTGTGTGTGTGTGTTTGCGCGTGTGTGTGCGTGCATGTACACATCGGTTATTGTTGTTGTGCCTTAGTGCCTTAGTATTGGCCGTAAAGTGAATAAGAAGGAAAACTTTGACAGACCATTATGTCGAATACAGTGCGTGACCCCTAAAAAAAAAAAAACACCCGCACACACATACACACACTTTTCATAAATCACAAAAATACATACGGAAAATTCATCGTCAGTCCCAGACAACCTTGGCACTGAATTGGCACATCCTTTTCTGCTTTTACTTGACAGCTTAATCTTTTCAGTTCACCGTCCTTCGGTTGCTTTGCCACAAAAAAAAGAGCGTTACTAGAAAATAAATACAAATATATTTCCCAGATTGTAGTTCACTGTGACCCTGCCAAAATGTCTACCTCCTTGTGATTCCATGGGCCTGCTCCCTTCTCGTTTGATAACACTCTTCACGCCAGTACTTTTTTAAATTCTTGGTGTTAGCTGCCAAAGTCTCCGTTTCCGGGGGGACATTTTAGATCAGCGCACAGGATGTTGCCGGTCCATCTGTTGTTTGCCCCCCAGTAAGATGGCATCCTCCATAGAGTCGCTATAGGTGACCGCTCTGAGACGTGGGATATACGCCGTTTTGACTAAAAAAATGCCATCTGGGATAAGGAATAGGAGATACAGTCGATCGAAAGAAAGGGATAAAATGTCCCCAGCCGTTAGCATTAGGACCGTATCAAACAATTGGACTAATTAAAGGGGAAGTCCACCCATTTTCAACATTCTAATATGTCATTAGTATACCCTAGAGGTGTTGGGTGGACGTGATAAAAAAAAAGTTCCCCCATTCTGTGTTCCCAAGAAATGGAGGTCTGAAGAAAACCACTAACATGGTGAAACATCTTGATGACATAATCATAAATCGCATTTTCACCATGTTAATGGATTTCTTTACCACTTCTTTACACCACTAACATGGTGAAACATGGTGAAACATCTTGATGACATAATCGTAAATCGTATTTTCACCATGTTAATGGATTTCTTTAGACGCTTCTTTTTTTTCAACATTTTTTCATCCAAAGAAAAAATGTTGAAAATGGGTGGAATTCCCCTTTAAGGTAAGATTGCCGAAGATCTAAGGGAAGGGGAGGGGGTGGGTAAGATCGGGGGGGGGGCTGTGTTTGACTGACGCAGATCTGCGGCAATCGCAACAATCGTGTTTAACAGTGTGTCCAATCCCGAATAAATAAATAAATAAACGTACATAGAAATAATAAATAAATACATAAATGTGTCGCCGTTCTCCCCCGGTCAATAAATACAGATTTTTTTTTTCAAACATATATATTTTGTCTTCAATCTGCAAAACCCTGAGTGTCAATTAAGTCCTCCAGTATTAGTTGAGTAAACACAAAAAACCCACAAAGTTTCGCCTTCATGACTTCATTCCAAAAATCCTGCCTTCAGATATATTAAAACAGTAAATGGTAATGTTGCTGCTCCTGGTGGGCCAGCCACCACTACGCACCCATTTACATTCATGTTTTTGAGGTTTGTAAAGGGATTGGCATATGAATCTTCTTTCTTTCTTATCAATCTTTCTTTCTTATCACCCAAAACGACAGCAGCCCGTACGAAAAAACCAGCTGTTGGGGAGTGATTTTTCTTTTTGTAAGAAAAGTGATTTTAACATTGAAGTAGTTGTTTTACTGATTCATTTTCATCAACAATGTCGCAAACATTGAGACAGAGGAGGTAACGTGGTGTTTGTGTCCTGCTGACTCTTTTTTTTACTTTGTAGGTGATGAGGTGGTCAAAGAAGACATACAGTGGTGAGCACTTGAAAGTGTCACTGATGGTACCTCTCTGGTGCCTCCGTGGTACCACACCTTCGGTGGTACCACTTTATGCCATGCTGCCACCAGGAGATGGCAGCAGAGAGCTAACGTTCTAACTAATAGGAGTAACCTTACAGGAGGAGTTTGAGCGGTCTTGGGGTATATCAAACCTAGCTGGATGCTAGGACCCCTCCTCCATCTCCTCCTGCCCCTCCGTGCTCCCCGGGGTAGTAGCGTAGTATCCCGCCAGCTGCTTGAAGCGCGGCCCCCAGTCGCCGAGGTAGGAGAAATCCTGCTCTTCCGAGGCGGCCGACAGCGTGTGGATGGAGCTGAGCGACAGGGCGGGCGAGCCGCCGCCCTCGAAGGCGTACGTCTGGAAGGAGTCGTACGGCGGGACCGTCGGGTCGGCGTCCGCCTGCTCCACCTTCCTGCGGATGTAGCCCCGGAAGGCGCTGAAGTCCGCCGACGCCGGCGGCGGCCCGCCGCCCGCCCCTAAACCTCCTCCCGCCGCCCCTCCCGTCCGGCCGGCCGTCGTTTGGACCCACTGCAGGGGCAGCGAGCGTAGGTCCGCCGGCGGCTCGCAGTCGGAGGAGGAGGAGCTCTTCTTGGCCTCGGCAGGGAAGTCGTAGAGGCTCCTCAGGGCGCTCATGTCGTACGCCTGCGTGTCCCGCTCGCCGCCGCCCTCGTCGTTGTACTTGATGACGTTGTCCCGCGTGTCCTCCTCGTCCTCGGACATCCGCTGGCCCTTCCGGTGGCGCCGGAGGCTCGCGATCAGCAACACCAGCACTAGGATGATTAGAAAGAGGTGGAGAGAGGAGGCAGAGACAAGTTGGAAGTGAGAGAGATATCAAACTATAATGATCTTGACTGGAGTTGCAATATTAAATCACATGGAGCAGGGGTTTTCAACCTTTTTGATACCAGGGACCACCATTTATTCAGCGTTTGAGCCACAGACAACCATTTGAGGACATTTTAGCCCCACAGACCCCAAAACTAAAGATTTCTCTTGCTTTTGTCCACAATTCCAGGCTGGATTTGGGGAAACAAAACAGTCAAATTAACATACAGATCAAAATGACCATTAATCTTCTAGTTGTGTAGAACTGTGCTAATTAGGATGACGAATTTTAACTCTTGAGAGTGTAAAAATGAAACCAAATGGACCCGCAGGGGTCCATTTGGTTTCATTTTTACATTCTCAAGACTTACATCTGGTTAACCAACTTAGGCTGGGGACCACCTGGAGCCCTCTCAAGGACCCCTGACATGGAGGGTTGATGTTTACTGTAACAGTTTTTTTTTTTTCAAAATTACACACAATGTTTTCAGTGTTTTCAATGTTTCAATGCCACCGATATAGAACTGGGTTTGACGTAAATTACATAAATCATGAGATGTTCAGGAAGGTTCAGGGACTGCAAAATAAAATGGAAACACTTTACAATAAATATACACTATTAACGCTTAGTTAAGCATTGGCTAGACTTAGTTAATCATGAATTCATCAGTAGTAAAGCATGATACATTACTTTACTTTAGGTTAGCATTGTATTGCACACTGCTAACCTAATTGTGCTTAATGATTCTCAAGTTTTTGTAAATAATAGATTCAGCCCTTTATAAATAGGTGTTTCATTATTTAGAAACCAGTTATTAATGCATACATTTGTACTTGGTTAATGAGTAATAAATGTTTTATAAATACTCAATGAATGATTTATTAAGGTAGTTATTATTCATTATTTAATCATATTTCGACAACCCATCTATAGTGACGACAATCTATGCTTTATGACGCATTTATGAATGAGAAGGAAGCAGGCATGGTGACATGCAAGATATAAAATAAAACAATGGAAATAGACAATAAGAGAGGTCAAAGTTCAAAGGTCATTTTGCACCACGACTGCTTATTCCTTTGGAATACAAGCTGTCAGGCAAAAGGTTTCCAAAGAGCAAGTGTGTTTCATCACAGTCAATATAAAGACCTGAGACCAAAATGTTTCCTTTAAATGACTTCATGAGGTGGTGAGTTAATGAGCTTGTTAATAAAACAAAACCTAAAAACACTTTTGGAGTGATAAGCAGACAACGGAATAATCAATCACTCCAAAAGTCGTGGTAAATCTGTTAAGTTTTTCAATACAATATTTACATATTCGATATTTGATTCAGCATACAGGTATATTTAGCATATAAGATTTGATATTCTTCATTTACTGTTTTCATTCATTTTATTCATTCATAGAATGTTTTATTCTTGAGTCTCGGCTATGTTTTTTAGTAGCCCCTCCCCATCCTCACTTATTAGGAAGATGTATCAGTCACCAGATAAGAAGACGTGTGTTATTGATGAATCTGTGATTGTTAAAATGGTGTTTGGAGTTACAGTTGGTTTTGTATAGGAAGGGGGCGGGGCAGCCACAATTAATATACAATATATCGCTTCAAGCAACCTAAAAACTGTCTGGAGTGTTCACATGAGCCAATGTGTCAACAAGCCAATCATTTAACCACCATGCAGTGGTTCCCTATGGAGACACAAAGAGACTTGTCTCTTTATCTCATGGTGTGACACACAGACCATAGTCACCACAGATCAGACCCAGTGCTGTTGAGTGGTAGAAAATCCTCCCTCACGGCTGGAGCCACGCATTGAGTGGAAGCTCCTGGATGCTGCCAACAGTTTGCCTGACTGTTCACTGTGTGGACAGTAGAATGTAGGAGCTGCAAGTTGCCGGCCAAACATGAATGAAAATGGACAGCGGTGTTCCAACAGTTGTTCTCTGGTATTAATAGAGCAGCTACAGCTGGACTGGAGTGAAGCTACAGCGATCATCACATTAGTCGACACTTTGCTGCTGCTCCCTCTAAAAGCATGACGACATGCAGTAACCTGTACACAGATGGATAGGCTTTGTCCTGTTCTTGCAATTGCGCACTTTCAACGCACAGGTATACAGACACATTCGAAGAAAGCATCTTTTCACCTAGCCTTAACAAATAAAATCACTGTGTTGCACGAAGTATGACGGGCTTGCAGTACTGTAAGTGCACAACAGCAGCACAAATCTGTAGTACCCCATCCAATGGAGAGAAGGACTGCGGGATCAGCCCCACCCACACAAGCACACAGCCATTGACCACCTATAGCCCAGGCAGAGATCGCGCTCCTCATCTCCCGAGACCGGACCACCCCGCCCCTTATTACATCAATTGTTGGATGATCAGAGAAATGAGAACAAATTACCGCCTAATTACTCTACAAACAAACAGTCCCTCTATCGGTTCACTGAAGGAGGGCCAGGCGTGACGTGAATCCGTTGGGCTGCGCTGCTGCAGCATCTGCAACACATCCGTTCCAGTTAGCAGCCATCTGCCGTGATGAACTCTTGGGCTCACCCAGCCAGCGTGGCCCAAGGGGAAATGAGACGTCCTGTCAGGAACGCTTAACCAAACAACCTGTACACCAGGGCAGGTCGAGTCGTTGTAATGGATGTGTACAGGTACATTATGGTTCCTACAGAGGTACACCGTGTAGCTGTGCACTTGGGCATTGCCTCGGATAGGGGCGTCATCTTGAGGCATCCGTCCTCATGTAGGCTGTGATTCCAAAATGCAAGTATATTCAATGTCTTTATTTTGTATGTATTTATTTGTTTGTTTTGGGGCAATCTTTTATCCCCCAGCCTCGCCAGGCACGTAAAAGTGGAAATAGTGATGGGCAATTAGCCATTCTGTTGTTTTGAGGACCAGGACCAGTTAACACCCATAAAGCCAAACCCGAACGTATTCGTGTTTGCTCCGCCCACCCTTTTGACGCCAGACCCGGACTCATTCGGGTTTACCGTTTATTGTTTAATTCGTTAGTTTAATGTCTGATCTACCTGTGTGTGTTGACTCCTATGAGGGAATGTTGCTTTAAGACGGTCAAATCACGTGGTGCATGGAACACGTGATTTCCCCAGCTTATAAAAGGCCGAGACGCGGAGGCCTCTTTGTGGGTAAGACGATTGTGGCGGTTGGTCTTGTGGTGGAGAGTTGGAGAGATTTTCAGAGCGATTCAGAGCGATTCAGAGCGATTCAGGTAGAGCGAGTGAGTGAGTGAGTTTAGTTATTAGTTTCTGTAGTTTTAGCTTTAGATCTTAGTTTATAGTAGTTTCAGTTAGTAGTGTTAGCTTTAGTTAGTATTAGGTTAGTGTTTAGTCAGTTTTAGTTTTAGTGTTCGATCATTTGTTTTAGTAGTTCATTTGTGTGAGTTTAGTGTAGTGTCTGTCCATCGTCCAGTGTTAGTGTTCTGTGTAGTGTAGTGTAGTGTCTTCTTTTCGGTGTCATCATGGCTCCGAAAAAAGACAAGAAAACTCCCCTTCCCCTTCCCCGGCGAGAGGCGCCACAATCGGCGGATCCAGGCCCATCATCCTCGGTGGACCGTCCTTCTGCCGCGGCTGCGGCTCCATCTCAGCCTCGGAAGCGTGCGTCCAAGGCTCCCACGGCAGCAGCTGGTCCCCCTAAGCTCCGCCAGACCGTCTTGGACAGCCACTTCAAGGTGCTGGTTCGTCCTAGCGCGGACATGACGGACTCGGAGCCGGAGGAACCGAAGGATGAGATGGAACAGGTGGATGTGACTGACCGCCGGGAGACCAAGCCGCTGGTGAAGCGCATCCACAGCCCTGGTTGCGTTGGTGTGGAGCGCGGTCGTAGCAAGAAGAGGGTGAAACGTCGCGATCCAAGCCCTGGCAGCCCGGTCGCAGGACCAAGCGGCGTCCCCCCCCGGCGGCAACGCCCCAAGAAGACACCTACAGCCGGCAGAAGCAGCACGGAGCCCCCGGCCAAGCGCCGAAGCCCTCGGCTGTCGGCTAAGATCCTGCCTGACAAACGGGCTTTCAGCGGGACCTCTTCCTCGTCCGAGGAAGATTATGGCAGCGATTGGGACCCCACACGTGAACATTTCTCGGGTAAGTCTATAATTACATTATATATAGGATTGTATTCTTAGCTGCTTGTCACGCTAGAATGAAATCATTGCATTTGACTTTATAGTTTTCATCATAGGATGTATTCAGTATTGGTTTTAGCGCGATTCCATGGGTGGGTATAATCGCGCCTTGTAGCAGGTGGCGGCTGGTCAGGTCGCCCCGACCCTCAAAGTATAAACAAAAAAAGTTCATTGGGTTATGTTTACGGGGCCTTACAGTCAAAGATGAAACAGAACGGGGATCAGATTGACTGGTGCTAAGATCACACTATGGCGCAGGTCTGAACTTTTCTTTGAAGTTGCTAGTAAGTATAAACAATGTTGGCAAAAAAAAAAAAATCACGAGGGGAGCAGGTGGTCCGTGCCACGCGTTCATTTCATCCCTGCCAATGTGTTGATAACGAGGAGGAGACGCAAGGCGCGGTGGTGGTGGCGGCGTTCATGTATTATACTTATTTTTTTAGCGATTCCGTGGGTGGGTGTAATATAATTCCCCGAACCTTATCTAAGCAAAATGACTGTGCATTGGGTTATGTAGCCATAACGGAGATCAGCTGTTTCGATCTTTGGCCATCCCTTCTAGTTGTAAAAGTAGACCTAAGTCATGCTGACAAATAGGTATGTGATTGCATTTTTAGCAGAATGTGATGACATGCTAGAGTACAGACAGCTCAAATCATATGCTTTTATGTTCCTAATTCACGCTAAAACATGTCATTTGGATCCCTCATTTCTTCCTTGCAAACGCTGATTGTGATCATCACCACAAAAGATAGACTGGTCACGTTTGCTGTTGCGATCGTGGCGACAACTCCATTCACTGCATGGGGCCAGTCCAATGGCGGCTCTTCTACATAGACGTCAATGGAAATGGGACAGTGCGGGGAAAATAAGATTGCATTGACGTATATGGGCCGCGCTGCTCGCGCAGCACCCGGATTCGCTACCCCATCATGACGTTGCGTCATGATGGGGTAGCGAATCCGGGTGCTGCGCGAGCAGCGCGCCCATATACGTCAATGCAATCTTATTTTCCCCGCACTGTCCCATTTCCATTGACGTCTATGTAGAAGAGCCGCCATTGGACTGGCCCCATGCAGTGAATGGAGTTGTCGCCACGATCGCAACAGCAAACGTGACCAGTCTATCTTTTGTGGTGATGATCACAATCACCGTTTGCAAGGAAGAAATGCGGGATCCAAATGACATGTTTTAGCGTGAATTAGGAACATAAAAGCATATGATTTGAGCTGTCTGTACTCTAGCATGTCATCACATTCTGCTAAAAATGCAATCACATACCTATTTTGTCAGCATGACTTACTTTTACAACTCTTCTAAACAGTTCTAAACAAACACTAAGAGATGGGGGGGCTGGGGGGTGTTACAGCTGTATGGTTTAGATTGGATCAAAGGAATATATTGTATGTTTACTGATTGAATCATTTTGTTTTTAGGTGATGAGGATTTTGAGGAGGAGATGTTGTTGGCAGCGGATAGAGTTGAAGCTGGTTTTGGTGCTTCAGTTGCAGGTAAAAAAAGTGTGTGTGTGTGTGTGTGTGTGTGTGTGTGTGTGTGTGTGTGTGTGTGTGTGTGTGTGTAACATTGGCACTTCAGTGCTGTTATTTAGCTTGTAGATCAGCTGTTCTGTTTTACAAGATCCATTATATAACATTCACAATGCAGTGTCTCAGTAAACTATAGAATCATACCATACAGAGACTGTGTAGGGACTACACTGTCTGTATTCTATGATATGGTTTACTGAGACACTACACTGTTTTATGTATGTGTGTATTTATCTTGCACTGTCTTTTCCATAGCAGTACTAAACTGATTTGAATTGTTTCATATGCAGATCGCCAACAGGCCTCCTCTGAAGCTGTCCAGCCTTCTCCTCTGGTCTCTGTTCCTGCTGCTAAATCCAGGGACACAGCAGGTAAGACGATGTAAAACAAGACAAATCATGTTCATAGTTTTTATTATAGGCATCACAGGTTACAGTAAAAGTGTGAGAAATTAGTTTCATACATTTACAAATGTATTTTATGGTATTGTGTATTCCTGTCTCTCTGCATTGTGATCTTGGAGAATAGTTTACTGACACTGTCCCTCTGGATTCTATAGTTGGTGTGGCTGCTGAGTCTTCTGCCCGCCATTCTGGTGATGATGACGTTTCCATGGAAGCAGGTAGGGTAATACAAAACAAACTGTTTATAGTTTTCTTAGTCATCACAGGCTACAGTAAAACTGAAATTGTTTTCCTACGTTTTACTTATTGTATGGAGTGTATTGCTGTCATTTCCAGATGACTCTTGGTTCAGTGATGGCTGGAAGCCACAGGACATCCCCTTCACTGGACAGCCAGGGCCAACTGCTCTTACTGCTGAGCTGGGTAAAGACAGTAATCCAGTAGAGTACTTCCAGCTTTTCCTGACGGATGAACTGCTGAAGGAGTTGGTGGTTGAAACCAACCGCTATGCAGAGCAGTGCATCGCTAAGGTGTGTCTCTTTTGTGTGTATAGTCCACATTGTTTTTCCAAATTTGTTACACTAAGGGAAACAATGGCACGTTTTTCTCCATGAATTGATTACCGTTTCCTTGCCACATTGATGACACTGTAAACATACCTGACTTGCTTTCTAACAAAAATAATTTTCCCCTTTTTTTTTTTTTTTTTTTTTCCCTCCCTCTGTCCATTTCATCTAGATCGGCGAGGACCAGCTCCCTCCAAGTTCACGGCTACGGGCCTGGAAAAAGACTACAGTGCCGGAGCTCAAGAACTTTTTGGGCCTGTTCTTCCTGATGGGCATCGTGAAGAAGCCAACAGTGGAAAGCCATTGGTCCCAACGCCGGTCCATCGAGACCCCCACTTCGCCAGGACGATGTCTCGCAACCGTTTTGAGCTGCTCAAGCGATTCTTTCACTTCAGTGACAACACCAGCAGTGATAAGGATCCCTTGTACAAGGTCAGGCCTGTGTCGGAGTACATCCTCAAGCGCTTCGGAGACGTGTACATTCCAGACAAGAACATTGCGATTGATGAAGCCATGCTGAAATGGAAGGGTCGTCTGGCTTTCAAAGTCTATAACCCTTGCAAACCCATTAGGTGAGCTATTTTTATTTATTTTTTTACAAATTTCATTATTGATTGTGTTAGAATAAAATCAGTGCAGAGGAATAAACAAAGTGTTTTTTGTTTTTTGTTTTGTCACACAGATGGGGCATAAAATCATACGTCCTCGCGGAAAGCGCAACAGGGTACATTTCGCGGATGAAGACTTACAGTGGACAAGGCAACAAGTTGGATGAACTCATCCCGTGGCTCCTTGGGGACCTGGCACACAAAGGGTACCATCTTTACATGGACAATTTTTATAATTCAGTAAAGCGGTGCGAGCTTCTCCAGGAGTTGGGCACACAGGTCTGTGGGACCATCAGACGACAGCGGGGTGAACCAGGTGCCATAAAGAAGATCACGTCACCAAATCACCTGAAATTGGAGGAGAGGGTCACACAGCACAATGGGAACGGGGTGCTGATGACTGTCTGGAGGGACGGCAAAAACAAGCTGGCACGGATGGTGTCTACAATCCACCAGGACAAGATGGTGCTGGTGGAGGAGAGGAAGAAGGGGCAGAGCCAACCGGTGAGACGCCTGAAGCCTGAGTGTGTCGCCGAATACAACCGGCACATGAACGGCGTGGATCGAATGGATCAGAGAATCTCCTACTACCCCTTCGCCAGGAGAACCTTGAGGTGGAACCTGAAGTATGTCCTGTACCTCTTTCAGCTGTGTTTTGCCAACGCTTTCGTTGTGTACAGGGCCAAGGGGGGCACCCTGACATCTCTGCTGAAGTTCACCCTGGAGGTCATTGAGTCCTGGACCGCGGTGAGAGCGGTTGGTTCTGAAGAGGGGGAGGAGGCAGTGGCAGAACCAGTCCAGCATGGTGAGGAGGACGACGACGAGGAAGACGGCTTCCAGCCATTTCAGCCGGAACAAGTGCCCCATGCTCCCAAGAGGGACTGCCCGCAACGGCTGGACGTCAAGTTTTGTGGCCACGTGCTCAAGGAGCTCCCTGAAGTAGGGAAACACGGGAAGAGCAAGCCAACGAGGGAATGCAGGGTACATAAACGCAGTGGCGAGCGCGCAGAAACCAGGTTTTATTGCCCTGTCTGCAAGGTGCCCCTCTGTAGAACGCCATGTTATTTTGTGTACCATTCACTGGCAAACTATGAAAATTATTTCAAGAAGAAGAAGTAGACTTGTGGGGGGTGTCGTGGGGTGGGGGTGGGGGGTGTCGTGGGGTGGGGGGGTATGTAATTGAATCATTTTTTTTATTTTCTTTTTTTACCAATCTCGCTTGAATCATACTTTGCTGCTGGGTACATGTGGGTTGGGGGTGGGGGGTGGGGGGATGAAAGAGTGGGTTACCAGTTGTACTGTTTTATTTATTTTATTTACTATTTTGTTATCTAAAAAAAACTGGAGCCTGTGGGGGGGGTTCGTGGGGTGGGGGGTGGGGATGGGGGGGTATGTAATTGAATAATTTTTTTTATTTTCTTTACCAATCTCGCTTGAATCATACTTTGCTGCTGGGTACATGTGGGTTTGGAAAAGGGGGGTGGGGGGTGGGAGGATGAAAGAGTGGGTTACCAGTTGTACTGTTTTATTTATTTTATTTACTATTTTGTTATCTAAATAAACTGGAGCCTGCATCTTTGGTTCATATCTAAGCAATGTGGTGTTCATTCTGCACACATTTCCAAGGTTTCAATTGAATTTACAGTTAGAAACTGCTTATAACTATTTTCTGTAGTCCAGACAGATACATGCTATATATCAGAAGGCCAGGAGGTTGTGTCTTCAACCTAAAAAAAAAAAAAGTATGGAAAAAATGTATGTCAAATATTGACCCATTTGGAGCATGTTCCATCAAAGCAGATTTGTAGTGACTTATTGAGCTGTATTCAAATGCTAATAATTCCAATTTGGCACATGATAAAAAAGATGGGGTTTGTTTGGGCTGGAAGCTGGCAATCCACCCTTTAGTTTGAAATATGGTATGTTCACATTGTGCAAAGGCTACATTTTTTTTTTTCTAGATGAATTTGTAGCTCTACTGCGTTCTGGCAGTAAAAGAAGAGTCAAAAACTGAGATGAAGTCATTTATAGAAAATGCACCGTTTGGACAATATGAACATGCAACACATCAAAATAAACATGTGAAAGATCTGTTCCCAGCAAAAAAAAAATTATCTTTCTATCATGTGCCAATTTGGAATTATTAGGGTTTGAATACGGCTTATTGACCTGTCGGGGATTCCTCCATGTTGGACACTGTCTTGCTTAGAGCCATATAATTCACTGTTGGGTCAATTTTTTTTTTTTTTTTTTTTGAGGTTGGAGGGCACCATCTGCTGGTTGTTTTGAGGTACTGCATGCATTTGTACTAATTTCTGTTCCACAGGTATAATGCTTTGAATCTTCCAAAACTTTGAAGGCTGATATCTCACAATACTACTTTTTACCTGTTTACTGTCTGTACATTCTGTCTGTCTGTCCTTTTATTATTGCCCTAACTATCAACTCTATCAACTCAGTTTATTTTTTCCAAAAGAGTAAACATCCTACTGAATACTTGGATATAAGGTTTGCACATTTATTTCAACAGATAATATTTTTAAAAAATATATTAAAATATAATGAAATGAATTAGGGTCTATGGTGGCCCTCTATGGTGTCACACCCCAAATATGGAGCTGGCTTTAGGAGTAGGACCAGTTAAGCAGGTTTTGACCCATTTGATAACAATAGGCTGAATTAATTAGGTCTAACACCTTGAAAACAACCTTCCTAATGCCATTCTAATTTATAGTTCCCCAAATCCCCACCACAACTCATTGTTTCTCAATTACCCTGCAAGGGCGATTTTTTCCCTTCTCAAATGATGCAATGCCTTTGGCCACAGCCCCCGTGAAATCCTACTGAAGTCCTCATGTAGGCTGCAGCTTTGCCTACACAGAGATTACGCCTCTGGCCTCGGACATGCTGGTCGTGTTCCTGTAGCTACATACTGTAAGGCAACCCATGGCACCAGGAGTGAGCCTCTGGTGTTAGTGGTGTGCAGGACAGATACAGTGTTGTATGACCCACACACATTGACAAGATTTAAGTCGAAAGTCAGACTGGAAGCTATCAATGCCGTTGTTTTGAACAGGACACTTTGATTAATAGCATAAGCTACAGCCTGATATTAAAATATGTTGCATGAGGTAGAAATAATTATAATAAACCCCAAACAAAAAGCACATCACCGTCACCCGCGGTGCGATGTGCAACAGTTTGCAGTGTAGAGGTCCTCACCTCCCTTTGCTCTCCTCATCAGTGGGAATTGAGAGTAATTGTCTGAGTGCATGCTTGGCCAGCATGGCCAAGCATGGCTCCAGAGCCCTATCACGTAGCTGTGACTGCTTCCTGGACCCCCGTGGCAATTAATTCTACCCTTTTATGGAGGAGGAGAATAAACACAATGAGCCAAGGAGCTGGCGGTCCCGACGGACCGCAGCAAACTATGTATTGTAAGTGGAGAGTGTGATTGTTGTACATTATCAGTCAGAGATGTTGCATAAAAAGTCCCCAGACGCTTTTCAAGTGAGTTTTCGCCCCGAGAGCTGCTCTTCGGAGCGGAACGTTTCCTCCTCAGTAAGTTATTTTTCACGTCATTTACACCAAATAAAGACAATTACCGGGACCTGCAACAAGTCATTTGTATAGATTAATATGCTTGTCACAGACCCTCTTAGTGCTTGGTGAATGGAAAGGATCGAATTTTCTCCTGAATCGGAGAAACGAAAAGAGTGAAGCAAATATCTTGAGTTACCCACCAACTTCCAAGATAAAAGTCCAAGGTGTTGCATACCACAAACCTTACAGCAGTGGGTCCTGGGACCGCCAGGGGCACCTTGACGGTGCAAAATGTGTATAATATATCTTCAAACTCTACTTAACCCATTTAGGCCTGACCTAAGGTTTCTGAAAAAAAAAAACTTGAAATATTTGTATATCAGCATCAAAAAAGTTTATTCTGCTGTAATACTGTACATACTGTACTGTCCAAATATATGGATTCCCGTCCTGAAAGGGTACACGTTAATACCTCAGCAATTTGTGAATAGATTATCTACAATCTTGTAGATATGCTATTTTCCCCGATTATTTAAAAGATATATATTTTGAAACAAACAAATCAGAGGCAATATACGGCGGTAAGCACTTGAGATTGTCAGTGTTAACACTTGGCTGCTGATGGGGCACCATGGTGGTACCACTGCCCTGGAATGGTAACGCTTTTCACACTTCATTTAAAAGGTGTCAATGGTTGATTAACAATGGTTATAAAAGTACGCCTCTGTCTATTAGGAACCGTTAACCAAGCATGTAAATGTGTTTTTGACCTGCTAATCTCCTGGTGACATGGAACTTTCTGGTACCACATTCCCGCGGTTACCATTTCATTGCCATGGTGGTACTACCACTGACAATCTCAAGTGCTTACCATTGTACATATTCATTCAGGGTCCACTGTCTTTACTGTATTTACGGTCCTCTTTACACCACACACATAAGCAAGTCTCATCCATCTAGTTAGAGTGCTAAACGTTCTGGTCATATATCTCATTTTACCCCAGCATGGCTGTAGTCATGTGAGCTTCCAGCATCAAACATTCTGTGCCATCCTGGACAGCACAGACACTGTAACGGATGGTCCTGTCTCTCTACTGCGGGTGCACCGGTGCTCACATTTGTATCAGGCAACAGGCTACATGTTTACGCTCCAGAAGATGTATTGCATCTACCGTTTAATGATCTACATCAGGGGTTTGCAACCTTTTTGATACCAGGGACCACCATTTATTCAGCATTTGAGCCACGGACCACCATTCGATTACATTTTCACCCCAAAGACCTAAAACTAAAGAATTCTTTTGGTTTTGTCCACAATTCCAGGTTGGATTTTGCAAACAAGACAGTGTAGACTTCTTAATTAAGTGGTGCTGATTCAGATGATGAATATCTTAACTCTTGAGAGTGTAAGAAATGAAACCAAATGGACCCGCAAGGGTCCATTTGGTTTCATTTTTACATTCTCAAGAGTTACATCTGGTTAAGCAGCTTTCCATCACTTAGCCTGGGGACCAGCTGGTCCTTCTCAAGGACCACTGGTGGTTCCCGGACCACCTGTTGAAAACCCCTGATCTACAGTATCTAAGTCTGCCCTTGTAAAATAACTGATCAGAGAAGATTAAAGTATTATAAAACCCATATACCGTAATTTCCGGATATAAGCCGCACCTGAATATAAGCCGCACCAGCTAAATTTGGGGCAAAATACTGATTTTTCCTTGTACAAGCCGCACCTGACTATAGGCCGCACCAGACAACAAGCTTCATGTTAGAGCAGTGGTTTTCAACTTTTTCACAATTTAACAACATCTTCACCCCACAGACCCCAAAACTAAAGATTTCTTTTGGTTTTGTTCACAATTCCAGGATGGATTTTCGCAAAAAAATGAGGCAAAACATCAAAATTAGACCAAAATGAACATGACTTATGACTGACTAATTTAGAATATCATAACTCTTGGGAGTGTAAACATGAAACCAAATGGACCCGCTAGTAGCGTGACCACCTCCAGACATGGCCAATGAGGGACAAGGGACCCCCTGTTGCGGGACACCGCGGGACACATGAGGGGGGGGGGGGGGGGGGGTTCCGGTGAACATGTTTTAGTGCAAAATTAAAAGGTATGACAAACATACATAGAGGCGAAGTTATTGACTTTTTCATTTAATATTATAGGTAATTAGCCTTGTAATTAGCCTACTTAATTGGTTGCCCAGCCGTGTAACATTCCACAGTTTGAACATTTTAAAATATTGTAATATAACCTCAATCAGCATATTCTTTGAAATGATGTTTTTGCATTATAGAATAGCCTACATGGTGCTCATTTTTCCAATCAAATAAACCGCTGGGAAAGCTCTAATAATTAGGCTAAGTGTACAAGCCAGCGCACATGTCTCTAAGCTGCGTGGAAAAAAGGACGACATTAGGCCTATCTATCTTTTCTATCTATTGTTTGATGAAAAAAACGTGGCTATACCTATACCCAATGAAAATATAAAATATATAAATTATATACTGTATTGACTAGTTGGAATTAAAACAATCGCTTGAAAACTGAGTGAGGAAGAGACATTTGAAATCTCAAAAAGTTTTTGTATCGGAGCGCATTGATGCGCTGTTGACGGTAACTGGAAAAGTCGGGCCGCCGCAAAGTCAGACCGAGCAAAAGTGCGGAAATCTCGGCCCAGGGACGTGGAAAGGTCGGCCAGGGCTGTGGAAATCTCGGCCAAGGGCTGTGGAAATCTCGGCCAAAATCAACCAGACATGCATATCAACCATTATCAAGCCATATGCATGCAATAGACATGCATACCAGCCATTCCACAGACTTGGGCCGACCTCTCGACTATTTGGGCCGACTTTGCTGCGGCTAGACTTTTCCGGTGACCCTGTTGACAGACGCATGGATTCAGTATGGTGAGTGCTTGCTTAGGCTATAACTCGCAGTTAGCTCATCAACACATCAACACACGGAATGACTTTAGACCTATACGTTTAAGATAATAGGCCTATGCAGTCTGAGTTAGCCTACTTAAAACAACCGCTGTAGGCCTACATAAGCTGTTTATGGCAGAATTAAACAAGTACTTTGAGGTGGAGGACTGCTGTCGCATTGTGACATGCGAGATGCTGAGGGCATGGGGCGCGTCGGCAGGAATGAGGTCTGCAAACGCATACGGTATAATATAATAATATAGTAATAGTAGGCTATTAGGCCTAATATGTTTGCAAATAACAGCTCATGGACGCTTATTTGGACGAGAGCGGCAGCGCAGCAGCACAGCGTCAGACTTTTTTTTTCTCCCCCTCTCTTTTTTTTCTCCTCCTCCGTCTTTTGACTGTTTTGCGGGACATTAGTCCCTTTTTGAGGGACGCGGGACAGAGGGTTGAATTTCGGGACTGTCCCGCGAGATCCGGGACAGGTGGGCACTATACCCGCTAGGGTCCATTTGGTTTCATTTTTACGCTCTCAAGAGTTACATCTGGTTAACCAGCTTTCTATCATTTAGTCTGTGGAGCCCACCTGGAACCTGGAAAATCCATAGAAAATCCACCGTTGTATAAGCCGCAGGGTCAAAAGCATGTGAAAAAGTAGCGGCTTATAGTCCGGAAATAACCGATATAGGTAACCTTAGGCCTCAGTTGATATGAGAAGACTGCAAATGATTCACATTTGTATGCAGTGATGTTAACATAAAAAAAGACTAACAATCATTCCACTATGACACGGTTGTTACAACTAAACATGTCCTTTTAACCTCAGTCTTTTCATCACACTAATATCCAGAATCTCAGAGACCAATCATAATACTGAACTGATACAGACGCGCTTTATGGAAATGACGCCAGTTTTGGATCAAAGAGATGTACAGAGAGGCTTAATGGAGTGCTGTGCTTTTTGTCCTTTTCTGTTTGGTATGCGTCTCTGGGGGTAAATTACTAATAGAACCCCCTGGTGTGTGGTTAGAGCAGGGGTGGGCAATTATTTAATTTTTCCCAAGGGGCAAAATGAGATACATAAAATATTGTGGAGGGCCAAGACTAAAGGCTGAACTAAAGCCTGCGTGATATTAATTTAATTTCAAGATAAAAAGTAAGGGTAAGACCAACCATTTTGACACCAGGGCCCACTATTTATTCAGTATTTGAGCCACGGACCACCATTTGATGACATCGTAGCCCCACAGATGCCAGATTTCATTTGTTTTTTTGTCCACAGACATGTACCATACTGTATGCAGCTTTTCTGGCTTTTAGAGACTTGATGAATAAATCATCCTCCTCCTTTCGGCGCCGCCACACCATAATAATGTCTTGTCTAATGGGAAACACGCCTTTAACTCGCCTCATTACAGAGGCTGTTTAGAGGCGAGAAACACGACAGCAAAACGAGCAACCTGTTTATTCAAAGGTGAAGCGAACCCTGTGTCCAACATTATGTAAAGTGTTGCGCACAAAGGGAGACAAAACATCTTGATTCTTTAACTGTGGCTCTGAAGAGATGAGAGAGAGAGAGATTCATACATTTTTCACTGATCACAATGCTAGAGAGAGAGAGAGAGAGAGAGAGAGAGAGAGAGAGAGAGAGAGAGAGAGAGAGAGAGAGAGAGAGAGAGAGAGAGAGAGAGAGAGAGCATGCATAATATTTTTCCTGGATTTCACTAATTTTCTTTCCCGCCAAATTTCTGACCCTTTCCCGGGCTACCTGGGAATTCCCGGAAAAGGAGTTAACCCCAATTCCATTGAAGTTGGGATTTTGTGAAAAATGTAAATAAAAACAGAACAACATTATTTACAAATCCTCTTCAACCTATATTCAATTGAATATACTACAAAGACAAGATATTTAATGTTTAGATGAATTAACTATTTTTTTTTCTGTGCAAATTTTTGTAATGTAGAGTAGAATGTAATATGTAATGTAGAATGTAATAGATAGATTAGTGGTCATTTTGATCTGTATGTTTGACTGTTTTGTTTATCTTCATGGTGAAATAAACACCTATAGTTTGGAGCTTCAATCCAGTGTGCGGACCTTATTTATTTCTTCCTTTTGTTTCCCAAATCCAGCCTGGAATTGTGGACAAAAGCAAAAGAAATCTTTAGTTTTGAGGTCTTTAGTTCAGACTTTAGTCTTGGCCCTCCACAAGTTCTATGCGTCTCATTTGGCTCCTTGGGAAAAATAATTGCCCACCCCTGTACTATGTCATTAATATAGCTTACAGATGTCATGTGGAAATGATAAAACAAGCTCCACCAATCTGTGTTTCCTAGAAATGGAGGTCTGAATAAAAACATCATTATGGTGAAAAACAACTTGATGAAATCATCATGTTGTGTTTCACCATGCTAATGATTTTTTTAGAACCTATCCTATTCTGTGTGTGTGTGTGTGTGTGTGTGTGTGTGTGTGTGTGTGTGTGTGTGTGTGTGTGTGTGTGTGTGTGTGTGTGTGTGTGTGTGTGTGTGTGTGTGTGTGTTTTGTTTTGTTTGAGTGTAATATGTAAATATTGTGTGTGTGTTTGACTGGCGCATGTGGGCGCGCATCATTGCGTGCATGTGTGTGTGTGCATCATTGCGTGCATCTGTATGTGCATCACTGCACGCATGTGTGTGTGTGTGCATCACTGTGTGCACGTGTGTGCATACAACGTTGCAACAGAGAAAGAGAGGAAAGTCTTGTCTATTTAAAACCTTCTGTTCCTAGGGAATACAGTGCTGAAGCAGCTCTTTTTGCCTGTTTGCAGCTCCCTCCCTTCATTCTATCTCCAGAGTGCATGGCACAGAACAAAGTGACTCGACATCACCCATAAAGCCAGGCGACATCGGCTGTACGAACATACAGGCAGAAGAATCTGTCCCTACGTAAAAAAAAAAGCACAATCAAAATGTGCGATGCGAGTCACCCGTGAACGAACAATGAATTTCTATTTTCTCCTTGCTTTTCTTCAGCTGTGTGTGGTTTCAGTGCCGAATACTGTATACAGATAACTTCAAAAACATAGGGCATAAAAAAGTATGCTTGGTTGTGTGGATTTCTGAGTGGATAGGAGTGAACTTTTCTTTTCCGGTAATTGCTTCACACAGTGAAATTCAGCATATAAGCTCTGACCCTATACTGTGGGATACAGAACATTAACGCCTTCAGGTCAGGAATCCATTTTTGGATTCTGTATAGCAGTGGTTTTCAAACTGAAGTGGTCCCGGAGAGGATTCCAGGTGGTCCCCAGCCAAATGATGGACAGTTGTTAACCAAATGGACCCTCAAATTTTACCGCTCTCAAGAGTTAAATTATTATAATATATTTCAAGAATCGACACAATTAGAAAATGTAGAATAATTGTTATTTTGACCAACGTTTGGCCAGTTTTGACCAACGTTTTGCCAGTTTTGCCACAAAAACTTACTTTTGGGGTCCGAGAGATGAAACTCAAAAAATGTTGAATAAATGGTGGGGCCTGGTATGAAAGTTAAACCACTGTACAGTATGTACAGTATTCAAACTTTTTTATGTAGCTATATAAACACTCAAAGTTTTTAAGTTTTTCAGAAAAATTAGGTTAGGCCTAAGTGGGTTAAGCAATCCAGGATTTCACCATTTACTGTCATATTGCGGCAGTGATATTTGTTGATCTCATGTAGCTGTGAGTGCTCATGCGTTGTATTAGCTGTAAGTGCCTTGCTCAGGGACTCAGCCTCACCGGGAGGCGAACCGAAGACCTTATGGTTACCACTAAGCTACGTCCGCCCCCCTAGAAAACGTTTATTTCCACTTTAGTGCACCTTTCCGACACAAAGACGGTTGCTGTTGTGGAAGGTGTGGGCCGTGTTGAAGAGGAACCCCCGGAATCACCCTTCATCATACTTATATGATGAACACTTACCGATAAGGATGAGCATGCAGACCAGCAGTGCTATGAGAGCTCCAGGGCTGAGAGCAGCACTCATCACATAGGCTGTAGCGTTGCACGATTGGATGACTCCATCTGGAGAGACCAGAGGAAAAAAACAAGCACTCCATTTGTATTCATATAAAGTGACCCTTGAAACTCACTAATGCACCGCCATCTACCTACCGCTGTGTTCTACCATGTTTGGACACCAGTTATTTATTACAATCATAAACCAATGTAGGTAGTATAATACCCATATAAACATTACTGATTATCCCAAACAAGTTAAAATCTTAATCACAGTAATCAAGCTGGAGATGCCGCTGTTACACTTTTACACTTTGGCAATGGAAATACCATGAAAACTTACATTGGAGAAGATGGAGATGGAGAAAGAAAATAATTCACTTTAGGATTGAAAAGGTCCAACTTTAGGTTACAGTCAAAAGCAAGATAAACAATGAGGATGGATGGGGAGATCTTCACAACTCTTAGTGGGTTTAGCAGTAGGCAGGAACAGTCCACTTGAATGTAATATTTTTAGTTTCAGCATGTCAACTACATACATCAGAATTTGGCTGATTTGTTTTGTTTATTTGTTAATCACTGGACACAGAACGAGAAGGTTTGTTTTGTACATGACCTAAAAAAATTGTATTTGTGTTTTATCAAACATGAATGTCACTGGGAGAAGAGGGATTGTGTGACTGTGAAGTAGTCATACTCACAGCCCCACGGCCGGGAATGAATGAAATATATCGTTGCCATCAAAAGGGACATACATACAGTATATGGTACAATAGAGTGGAGGAGAGGTGGAGTTAGATTCAAAACTGTCTGCCTTTCAATACCTTTGATATGATGACCAATAGGAGTTTGAAGAGATGGTGTGCGGGGTGGGAATTATCAGTTATTATTTTGTTTGCATCCTGATTATTCTAGTGTTGAAGAGCGAGGAAAGTGTAGGGAGGCTACATCCTATGATTTTAGATGCCCGTCGCACTACTCTTTCCAGCTTGGTCTTGTCCTGAGAGGTTGTGTGACTAAACCAGACAAGCATGGAGAAGGTGAGAACACTCTCAATAGTGGCTCTATAGAAGTGAGTCATTGCTGCTTGACTGACTGTAAACTTCTTGAGCTGCCGTAGGAAATACAGACGCTGATGGGATTTGCTTATGATGAGGCTAGTGTTTAATTCCCAGGATTAACTCACGGCGGTCGCAGCCACATATGCGGATGGTCAGCGTGCCTGTGGAGCTGAGGGAGGGAGGACCACTGTCCACCACCAGGATGGGCAGGAAGTAGACGTTCTGCTCATGGCGCTTGAACCCCGAGCGCTGGGTGCGGATACCAGCCGTGTTGTCTGGCAAGAGAGAACGAGAGAGAGGAACAAATGAGAACCATATTAAACTGAAGAATTAACTGAATGTGTATGTTGTTCACATGTACTGACTCATTCACACATTTTATTTTACAGTTGTATTTTTATATTAAGCATCCCTAGGTTTATTATAGATCAGTCCTGAACAACCAAGACTTTCACCCACATTACTTGTATTGCAAATTCATAATGTGAAAAAAGAGAGAGAAGCAAGCACTCAATAAAGTAGTGCAGGCAAAAAGTATAAACGGGAGCACAGTCCAAGTAGGATACAGTTCATGAGAAGAAATACCAGCACTCACGGTATTCTGTTTTTGTTTTCTCATTTATTTTGTTCTCCCCACAGTGGCGGATCTATCATAGGCACGGGGGGGCAATGCCCCCCTAAATGCCCAGTCTGCCCCACCAAACATGATGGCATGCAAAACAACCCAAGATATTTCAGTGCTTGTATTTTAAAGTATTTGAAACACTAGTGAAAATGGTATGGGAGTTGCTTCATTGCCCGTGGCGCGAACGATGAAGCTGCCCCCTTACCATTTTCTTCCGCCCCCCAATTGGGAAATGTTTTATCCTCCCCTGTCTCCCCGGCAGTTTAAACAACAGGACGTTTCGGCCTTCTTTAGCAAGAATCTAATTGCATCAACGAAATTAACAGAAATAAGAGATAAAATGTCTTCTTTTCGTTTTTCCCATATCAACACAGTTTGAAAGTTGAAGAAAGTTTTCACCATTGTCACCTCCCATTGTTACACCCACCTCTGGCCTGCTATAGGTGTGAGAAGGGGCTATCTCTCAGTTTGGGTGTTTTGGAACACTCAGTTAAATGGATTTAAATATGCTCCACTTCCTTGAATGATGCATTATATGAAAGCTTACACTGGAAATTTTAATAATCTGTGAAAAACAGAAACTTGTCCCTGGCCTAGTTGAGCCTCAAAATGCCAGACCCAGACACAAATGAAACAATGGACAGACTGTACACTGCAAGAACGACCATCGTTATTTCAATGTACAGCCTTTCCCAAACAAAGTCCTGTTATCACTGCAAGCTAGACAGTGTGATTCTGAACGCTGAATACCTTTTTATCAGTAAATGAGTTTGTAGCTTGTATAATCAGGCCCCTGATTGGATGAGAGGATGTTGTGTTTGCTGTTTTTGTAGTCCTCCTCGCCGCTGGAGTGTTGTGGAGGAGTTTTTTTGTTCTGTTCACTTGCACAGTGACGCGAATGAACAAACACGAACGGGACAAAAAACGGGAAAGCCCAGAGGTAATTCAACGATATAATCAGTTCAAGGACCACTCCAAGTGGAGGAGCAGCAGCACAGCCATCGTCACACTCAGGGCTGAATCATTCCAACAGCAAAGTAAATCGGCTGCATTCATCTTTTTCAGTCACTTAAGTCGCTGTTGCAATGGATGCGGCTACAGGATTCGGTTACAGGACTTATATTAGGCAAGTAAAGCATCAATAATAACATCAGTTGTTGCTGAAGTTGCAACAGACACACAGCATGTATAAAGCTAAAGGTCTGACTCAGAGACTTTTCTGTTTTGAATGATGAAATGCTGTTGGCTTAGTGGTGCCACCACTAAATCTAAAGGTAGGGGAAGTGATTTCACTTTTGTCAGATATCACCCAAAAAATATTTTTTTTCTGTTAAAATGCTCTATTATAAGGTGTGGAAACCACATATGGAGTTTCCCCCTCCCCCACGTTAGCAGAGGAGCTAATAAAAGTTCCCCAGGTCACCACCAATTCTCCTCCAATCAGGAGCGAGCAGCAGGTTCACATAGTGTAGCTACTGTTGGGGACCCCTAGTGCACCAGGCTGGTACTACACCATGAATTTCAAATCACTTCCCCTACCTTTAAGTGGTTCAAATCATCTTAAATATAAGCTCTTTAATTTGAAATATATTGAGTTGTTTTGCAATGCCATCATGTTTGGTGGGGCAGACTGGGCATTTAGGGGGGGAATTGCAGCTATTCAGAGCAGCTATACTGTGGATAAACTGGGATAAGGGATACGAAGTAGGGTGACCAGATCCAAACTGTTCATTTGAGGGACAGAAGTGTTGCATGTGTGGAACAAGTGGAGTGTGGAAACGGGACAAAATGTCCCGTTCAAGATTCCATTTCATGCAGCAAAAACGGCTGATCAAAAATAGCTGATCTACGATCTCAAAACGCATCGCAGTGCGACGCGTTTTGAGATCGTAGATCAGCTATTTTTGATACGACAAATATGCAATGCGGCCTCTCTAGAGTGAGTGTGGAAATATAGTGGTACCATGGGGGGATTCTTTAAAAGAAAAACACACACAGCAAGAAATGATACAACAGAAATCCAACTATTAGGGCACTACAAATTATTAGGGCATTTTGAACAGTGGTGCCTGTCAGTCACAATGTGGGACAGAGTCTCAATTTGTGGGACGCTTCAAAAATCTTGAAAATGAGGGACTGTCCCACGCAAAGAGGGACATCTGGTCACCCTAGTACTAAGCGATCCATCTGCAGGAACATCTATCACTGTCATTCTGGACATCCACAAGCACTTCTCTGGAACGTTGTGGTGAACAATCTTCATGTCGACGTTTATGCAGGGGAACTAGCGCCCGAGGGACAACGTCTGTGACATTGTCCTTTCGACGTTTACACAGTGGTCTTGGTCCATCAGTCTGAAAATAGATGATCTGCAAGCTCTCAGCACATCGCAATGCTGTCCCAGGACAAAACATGAATGAGGCTTAGACAGACCATAGGGCAGATTCAAGCACTATTCCCACTAAACTTCGCAAAACTCAACAAAAAACATTAGATTTTTTTCAACAATCTGAACAATTTTGTACTAAAAGTAACTATAATAACAATAATAATATTTAAAGAAAAAAAGAAAAAAATTCTCCATTAAATCTTGCATCCAAAGCATCCTTTTAAGGGTGATAAGTGATAACATTGTGGTCACATTGTCAAGATTATTTAGTGAATATGTTCAGGGGTGTAGTGGAGGGGGGACACTTCTCACATCACTTCAAGATATTTTGGGGGCAAAAGTAGGCCTATGTTTTTTGTCTTGTCATTTACTTTTGTGGATGCAATTGGGCATTGCAAACAATCTTTGTGTAATTAACAATTTCAATATGCTATACTTGTTTTAAAAGCATATCTGTGTGTGTGTGTGTGTGTGTGTGTGTGTGTGTGTGTGTGTGTGTGTGTGTGTGTGTGTGTGTGTGTGTGTGTGTGTGTGTGTGTGTGTGTGTGTGTGTGTGTTGCGCAGGTGCACGCATGCAAATGTAAGTGTGCATGCACATGTAAGTGTTCATGCACGTGTCGAGGGGAATTCCACTCATTTTCAATATTTTAGTATGTCATTAATACACCACAGAGATGTTGTGTGGACATGGTAAAAAAAATGTGGTCCTCCTAGAAATGGAGGTCTGAAAGAAAAAATCATTAGCATGGTGAAATACATCTTGATGGAAGACATCATCAACATGTGTTTCACCATGTTAGTGAACCAAATGGACCCTAGCGGGTCCATTTGGTTCCATTTGTACACTCTCAGAAAAAAAAAAGAAAATGGGTAGAATAACCCTTTAAGAGGCGTCCCCCCACTGCAACACTTAATATGTATCACAGGTTTCTCTGTAAAAAGGCGAGGACGTGGATTGTGTTTATTGTGTCTCCTGACAGCTGCAAACGATGGCCAACAGGGGGAGGTGTTTAACTTTGTTGTCCTCGTATGTCAAGGCATGGAGACATGAATGTGATGTGAGGCTGTGATAGGGAGAACACCACAGTGACAGATTGAGTCTGACAGCTTGACAAATAGGTAGAGAAGACACTGGAGTGGAAAAAAGGGGGTAGGTGGGAGTCTGTGCTGCTCTCTGACTGTCTTTATCTGTCTTTGATGATGATGACCAACACCCACACACACAGACCATAGTCGTAATGTGGATGTAGGACGGAGACAGTACAGTACATACAGTGAGAGAGACAGAGTCAGTGTTGCCAACTTGACGCATTTGTCACTATATTTAGCTTTTTTTCCAGTCCCCCCTAGCGCCAAAATTAGTATAAAAAAATTAAAAAAAAACTCCTGGCGGAAAATCTAGTGCTTTTTTGCTGGAGAGTTGAAATTGGTTGACAGGCACCAGAGATAAAACCCTTGAAAAAAAAGTTGGAGTTGCCCACCCTGCCATTCTTCCAGCCCACCCTAGTAGGGCTGGCTAAATCCAGCCCTGGAGAGAGACAGAAAGAATGTGTGAGAGAGAGACAGAGAAAGTGAGAGAGCTGGAGCCTGTGTGTCTGTGTGTGAGTGTCTGCGTGTGCTGTGTGGGTGTCTGTCAGTGCGAGTTGAATGCATACAAGGGCCTGTCCGTGTGTGTCTGTATGGTGCTTGCTTGCGAGGAAGCATTTTGTCCATGCACTCTTGGGCTTTCAGCAGGGCCACTACCCTGACATTTTCCTCCGTGTCACATCAATCTAGATTTAAGCCGTTGCGTCACTTTCACTTAGGTACACATCTCCAAGCAGGCGTCCGCAAACGTCCAGAGCCAACTTGGCTCTTCTAAAAGGCACAGTGTTTTTTAAAAACAGCACACAGAGGCAGGCAAAGTTTATACCCAAATGAAGTGGCAGCAGTATGAGCAACCTTTTGTAGCCTCTCATTAAAAGTGGCCCTGGTTACGGGTCAAAAAACAACACCAAAAAACACGTTTAATTCATGATGACATTTGAGGCAATTATGAAAGTAGGCTATAATAGTTCATCTAATAATAAACAAAATACTTACATATCTTTAACCAATAATGACGGTATATTGTGATTTTTCCCGCCAAATAATGTAGGTACAGTATGTTTAGCATGACATGAATGTTATTTATTATATGATTACCTTAAATGTTTTGATTTAACTATGTACAGTATACTGCACATAAATGCCAATATATGCATGATATACGTTGCTTATGTAGGGGGGGAATTTTATACATGTAAATGTATTTTATTTAGGGCAGGACCTGTCTGCGTTAGATTCTTATCCCAGACCCCTTTAATATCCCTCTTTTACTATTTTTGATAAACTTGTTGGAATAGTTCAGCATGCCAATCTATTGACACGTTGTGAGCTTGTAGATTGGCCATTTTAACCTCCTGAAAAAAAATGTTTTTTTTTTTTGTTTTTTTTTTTTTTTTAATTAGTTTAAAAAGGCAAAGGATAAGGGGTTTAGCGGTGACGAAAATCTAGGCCTTAAAGTATTTAAATACTTCCCTGTTCTGTACAGCGACCATATCCACCATGTTACTACTTGGCAAGAAAAATGTATTCACACAAACGCTGTTTGGCCCCATAGTCTCCCCTTTAGGTATTCACTTGACCTTTGACTCTAACTGTGGTCTTGTACAGCAGTTCCCTATGGGAGCTAAACGGTGGTTAAGTTAGTGCAACTTCATGTTTAACCCACTGCTCTCCATCTCCAGTCAGTAGTGTGACCTTATGGTGAAATGTCAGTGAAATACAGCAGTGTTTCTCATTATGTACTGCAGTGGGCTATTGTGTACCAGGGCTGGTTTTAGCCAGCCTTACTAGGGTGGGCTGGAAGAATGGCAGGGTGCAACTCAACTCATATGAAGCAGTGGTTTTCAATCTTTTTGACACCCGGGCCCACTATTTATTTGTCATTTGAGCCACGGACCACCATTTGACTAAAGATTTCTTTCCCTTTTGTCCACAATACCAGGCTGGATTTGGGAAACAAAACAGACAAAGATTCAGATCAAAATGACCATTAGTCTTCTACATTCTCTCATTAGCCACGTTTCCATAAAACCTTTGCGAAAATAGGAAGAGTATGTTAGTTAAGTCGAAAAAAGAAGAGCGAATTGTCCGCTGTTTCCATTAACTGATGAAATGCGACTTATGGGATTCTAGGGGAAACAAGCAATAGGTGGCACAGTTTTGCCAGTAACGTGAAACGTATGGTTGTTGTATACATATATTTCTACTTTTGAAGTTATTTTAGGCTTTACACACGGACTGCCTGCTTTATTCCTATTGAACTGTAGGTCCGTTGTGCTGTGCAGAGGCTTTGATTTGGTGTGTGTCTACTTTGTGATATTGTAAGACAACACCATGTTATCTGCAGCGCGGCACGTGCGAGGAAAAAAGGTTTGAACTTTATTAACGGAATAATATCTATAAGGGCAGAGCCCGGTCATGTAAAACAGCTGTTTATGTCTGTTATCACTTGCATGTCTTAGCTATCATGCATGATGATACAGATACTGTAAATATAGGACCTGTAGCTGCCCTGCGACTTTCATGAACAAACGCGATGGGAGTCTGAACGTTTTGGCCATGTACGTGAGTCCGTTTTGAGCGGTTTTGTAGAAATATAACTTACATTAACAAATAACAATGCTCTCATCGGCAGACCAGGACTCTTCAAATGCGCTATAATGCCTGTCCAGTGCTTTAAAATAGAAAGTCTTTTCGCAAGCTGTTTCCATACCTTATTTGCGCATTAGACTCTTTCGATACGCTCCAAAATACGGCACCTTTCAGCATTTTGAAGTGTTTCCATTCAACATTCTCTTTGCAAGAGCCGTTTTTGCGCAAAAATAGGGCTTATGGAAACGTGCCTATTGTGTAGACTTTGGCTAATTCACATGATGAATATTTTAACTCTGGAGAGTGTAAACATGAAACCAAATGGTCCCGCAAGAAGGGTCCATTTGGTTTCATGTTTACGCTCTCAATGAGTTACCTTTCATATAGCGCCACCGAGTGGCGCGATATGAGCTTGTAGGTCTGCTATTTTTTGAAAAATCGTGAAAATGTGGCACAAATGTCAGAACTCTAGTCTAGTCTTTGCTTCTGGGGGATCTCTAGAACAACAAATTTTCAGATGGGGGTCCACAGAAAAATATAGATAATTCTGGTGGTCCTTGGTATGAAATATGTTGAGCATCACTGACACTGGAACATAGATTTTTTTTTTGTTTCAGAACTGGAATATCTTGTCAGAAACTATAATCTAGCATCAGAAACTAGAACCTAGTGCTGGAAAATAAAATCTAGCGCCAAAAAACTAGAATCTAGTGCTGGAAACTGAAATCGTGTTGGGAACTAAAACCTAACTTCGGGAACTAGGATGTGTCACCAGAAACCAGAATCTAGTGGCAGAAAGTAGAATGTAGCGTCTGAAAGTAGAATGTAGCGTAAGAAAATAGAATTCAGTGTCAGAAATTGGAATATCATGTCAGAAACGTAGGTCTGCTGCCATAACAGCACAGCGCGGGTTCATGCCAGCGGCGTATCGCTGCTCCTACTCAGCACCATGCCCAGGGGTTGACACTAAGGTCTCCGAGGCACTTGCCCATCGGGCAAGTGCAAGTCAGGTTCTACTTGCCCTCAGGTCATGGTCACTTGCCCCCCAGGTTCCAGGTGGTCCCCAGTTAAGTTGGTTAACCAGATGTAACTCTTGAGAACGTAAAAATGAAACCAAATGGACCCTTGCGGGTCCATTTGGTTTCATTTTTACGCTCTCAAGAGTTAAAATTCATCATCTTAATTAGCCCAGGTCTACACTGTAGAAGATTAAGGGTCATTTTGATGTGTTAATTTGCCTGTTTTGTTTCCCAAATCCAGCCTGGAATTGTGGATAGCTAGAAAGCAGTGGAAAGACACAGAGGCAGAGTGCAATGACTGCCTTCAAGACAAATTTATCTTGTGTTGTGTTATAGTGCACTATGTTGCACACTTGCCTGATCGGGCAACCAGGTTGCAGTCTCCACTTGCTCCACCATTTTTTTTTACTTGCCCCGGGCAAGCGGGCAAGTGTTAGGGTCAAGCCCTGCATGCCTCTAACCTCATTCCCACGTCTCTGACAGTGACCTTTGCCCCTCTCACCTTTGACATCCCAGAGGGTGAAGTGTCGACTGCTGGAGGCTTCTGGGACCAGGGTGAAGTAGAAGCCATGTCCAGACTGAGGTTCGTCTCTGTCCACCACGCTGATGGTGTGGATTAACTGGGGGAGTAGAGAGACGGAACACACAGAGAAGAGAAGTGTGTAAGACACAGGTGACACCAGGAGTGGGACGATTCACTTACCCCCCGGGGCGGATCTAGGCATGGACATGGGGAGGCAATGCCCCCCTAAATGCCCTGACTGCCCCACCAAACATGATGGCATGCAACCCAAGACAACCCAAGATATTTCAGTGCTTAAAATCATTTGAAACACTATACTACTACTACTACTACTACTACTACTAATTAACTACAGTTGTGTCACCACTAAACCAACAGCATTTCATCATTGAAAACAGAAAACTCTCTGAGTCAGACCTTTAGCTTTATGCATGCTGCATGTCTGCATGTTGCAACTTCAACAACAACTGATGTTATTATTGTTGCTTTACTTGAGTAATAAAAGTCCTGTAACTGAAAATGGTATGGGCGCGGCTTCATCGCCCGTGGCGTGAAGCGTCACAGGCGATGAAGCCGCACCCATACCACGATACTATATAATATATACTGTATATGGATTTATATTGTTATGTAAAGTATATACTGTATGCTGTGATTGGATTCGATATATCGCATTTTTGCCACAAATGATGTGCTTTTGTTATACTAGAACATTTAAAAGGGAATTCCATTTGGACCCTTACGGGTCCATTTGGTTCCATTTGTATACCCTCAGAAAAAAAAAAAAAACGTCCTACAAGAAAAATACACAAACACAACTTGACGTCATCAAGTTCTGCTTCACCATGTTAATGATTTATTTCAGACCTCCATTTTAGGATACATATCTTGCTAACATCTCGAAGTAAAGTAAAATGTTGAGAATGGATGGAATTCCTATTTAAAATAATCACAAAAATAGCAGATCTACAAGCTCATTGCGCGCCACCGAGTGGCGCGCTATGAGCTTGTATCTCTGCTATTTTTGAAAAATCGTGAAAACGTGGTGCAAACCTTTGAATATTATGTTATTCAGAAACTAGAAATCTAGACAGGACACAATGGGTTAAAATAATATAAATAATATATATATATATATATATATATATATATATATATATATATATATATATATATATATATATATATATATATATATATATATATATATATATATATATATATATATATATATATATATATATTAAGGCTGTTGAAAATAGTTAATTAATGGGATTAAATTAATTCTGCTGATTAATCTGATTAAAAATTTTAACGCAATTAACTCATGTGCACACTGACTCAACCCACTGAGCATTTTCTCATTCAACGAAATGTGTAGAGCACGGTTTTACAGAGACATATATCCTGTGTGTCTCCCTGTAACCAGAACTAGAGTATAGCTGGAGGATCTACAAGCATTGAGGGCTTGTAGATCTCGTATTTTGATACATATTTTAAAGATAAATGGTTATTTTTTTCACAGATCCGGTTTCTTTTTTAAAAACATGCATATTTTGGACATAGTTCGAATGGTGATTAATCATGATTAAATTAATTTTGAAGCTGTGATTAATTTGATTAAAATTTTTAATCATTCAACAGCCCTAATATATATATATATATATATATATATATATATATATATATATATATATATATATATATATATATAATATATATATATAATATATATATATATATATATATATATATATATATATATATATATATATATAAGCAATTTTAACCGTTAAGAAAAAGTCCAATCATACCCTTCAATGCAGCCTGATGAAGTCAGTCTGTCTGACATGAACATAAATATAAAATATATATATATATTTTGAACCTGGATATATTGGCATATCGATTTTTTGCGCATCCCTAGTTGACGCTGGGGGAACAGCTGGAGACAGACAGGCATTCATTTGTTTATTTATTATCTATTATTTTCTGTGCCTTAAGTTATTCCTACTTGGCAAGAATGCGTGGTTCTTGGAATGGAAACATTGATAATAAGATACAGTGCATCATAAATTGGCCTGGCTAACCATATAAAATAACCTAGTTTTTTATGTAAACCAATTTCACACGGTTGATGTACTGTGTCCTCATTCTCTCTGCAAAGAGAGCTTTGTTTTTGCAGCCTCCCTTTGTGCGTTGTACCTCTATTATGTGTTGTGTCTTTGCATGCTGCTTCAGTATTGACTTCTGCTTTTTTAGCCTCCAGCAGACATTCACTGTGTACAGTATATACGGTAATATACTACTAGCTGTTGTGGGCAGATAGCACTATTCTGTTTCCAAATGCAGTCTAAATGACTTGAGGCCTAACCAGCATATTCCAACATTATCTCTCCCTCTAACCTCCCACCTCCTCTCTACCAACTTGCAGCCCTTTGAACTCTACTACTCCAGCCAAGAAAAGCTAACACTTTCCCAATTCAAGCAGCAAATGTACTGAACGTACTGCCACCAGCGTGCTACCACCAGCTCGCTTCTCATGAAAGTTGGCACGTTTCATAAATGTTGGCAGCCGCTGTCTGTGGTGGTTACGATTAAATCAGTCACATTCACAATGGAATACATCAGGGATCCTCAAGCTCATTCATTTCAGACCTAACCCATAAATACATTAGGCCACGTACAGACCCCCATTTGAACCACATTCTACACTGTAAAAGCGATTTTGACCTCTGTACAAATGGGACCATTTCCATTTAACTGTAGATGTATTTGTACATGTATTGGTTGCCTGAATCGCCACATTAAATTATTTTCCCCTAGGGATTCAGGTCTGGTGACGCGGCCTATGGAGCCATCAGTATTAGTTGAAAATCCAACTACAGAAAATCCAACTGCAGCGTTGGGTTTCATAAACATCACCATCCGACATATTTTACTGCTTTTGTGCACATGCTAGTAACTCTCCTCGACTGTGTTTGTTTGGTTAGAAACCAAACGTGGCACATTATCCACATTAATGACAAAAGCATCGTCTGCTGTCCAGTGTTGTAGTGGTACTTTTAGAAGTGGGGGGACGCCTCTTAAGACACGTGCACGCACACATGCATGTGCATTCGCGTGCACCTGCACAACGCAGACAGACACACTATTAAAACATGCATATTGAATAGTATATTGAGAAAGATGGTTTATAATGCTTAAATGTATCCATAAAAGTAAAGGAGTAGTTAAGTAAATGAAAGTCAAAAAAGCAATTTTTGCCCCCAAAAATATTTTAGATGTGAGAGAAGTGGGGGTACTCCGTCCCCCCGCGTCCCCCCTCCACTACACCCCTGCTGCTGTCCCAATATTCTTATGGGTTGGTAATGAACCAATCAATGAAAACTGCCACTTTGACAACGCCTAACCCATGAACTGCTGTGGAAGAGAGGGCTTTCAGATTAAGTAATGAAGTGAAACAAAATGATAATTCAGACTGGGTGTCAGGCAAATTTGTTACAAGGAAACTTGCATATTTAGAATCTAACTGCAAAACATATTATATCTTTTACTTCCCCTTTTAATAAATAAATAAGCCTAATGAGTAACAAATGGTGTTGCTACGCAAAATGTACATCTTCCACCACTGGGTCACACATTTAACATTTAAAGCAGCAATAGTGACCTGTGCTTGAAGTCATACACAAAGGAAAACATGAGTAGGAGTAACAAATGCCAAGCTGTCCATGATGTCATTAAAGGGATACGTCAGATTTTTGAAACACAAGTTGTATGAAATACTGTCCATTAATATTGCGGTGTCAACTGTATTAATAGATTGCCAGAGTCCCGTGGTGGGAGTTCTGCACCAGTTTTGGTCAAAAGTAAATTAATCCACAAAACAACATAATTCGTATTGTTGGAATATTACTAAAATATTAGGACGTCCTTCGTTCAATTTGCAGCCCCCTATCACATGGAACTACTTTTTGGGCGTAGTGATATGGAAACAAAATATAGTTACCTGTAATAGAGCGTTAAAAAAATGAACTGTGCTAATATTTTAGAAATGCGTCAACAATACAAATTACATTCGTTTTTTGGATTTATTCACTTTCACGGTGTGGCCCCGCCCCCCAGTGATCCCCACAACATGACCAGAACTACTTAGCAGAACTCCCACCACGGGGCCATCAATAAATACAGTTGCAACCACTATATTAATGGCAAGTATTTCATAGAGCTTAACTTAAAAAAAAATCTGAAGGGATATCTTTAAGTAGTCCTCTGTTTATTATTAAAAAAAGGTTATTTGTAGTTACACAGACAGATACATAACTCATTTAACAGTTAGTTGTACAGTAGATGACAACAGAGCGAGCAGCAGTGAGATCAATCTTCAGGCGAGTGAATCAAGAGACAGAGAAAAATGAAGGGATGAGAGTGGGGTGAGGAGTCATGATCTGTGTTGGACGACGGTGCCCTTGCATCGTCTCGGGGTCCAGGGTTAAACCACAGAGGCCAATGTGTGGGAGCTTATCGAGTGGCAGAAGATGTCTGAAACACAATCATCTAATTAAACTACAGGCGGTCTCCTTGCCTGACCCGTTTATTTGACCCGTCTCTGGCATCACTGGAAGAATGGACACAGAAGACCAAAACTATCCCATCTGTGGCGAGACCATCCCACGGGCCAGAAGCCAGTGAGGGCAGACACTTTCTTCTTCTAGGAAGAAGGAATGAACTACTTTCACACGCCGGCTGCAGCAGCACAACATGAAAGGAAGCGAGGTGCTGCAGAGCAGCTGTGTCCAGCATTAAGACATTACAGTACAGTCAGTTAAACATTCAACCCAGTGGTTTTCAACCTTTTTGACACCAGGGACCATTTATTCAGCATTTGAGCCACGGACCAACATTTGATTACATTTTCACCCCAAAGACCTGAAACTATAGAATTATTTTGGTTTTGTCCACGATCCCTGGCTTGATTTTGCATACAGACCAGTGTAGACTTCTTAATTAAGTGATCCAGATGATGAATATTTTAACTCTAGAGAGTGTAAAAATGAAACCAAATGGACCAAAGTTACATCTGGTACATAAGCTTTCAATCATTTAGCCTGGGGACCACCTGGAACCCTCTCAAGGACCACTGGTGGTCCCCCGACCACCTGTTGAAAACCCCTGCTGTAAGCGAATACCGGCATTCAAGGCTAGAGCGTTGGGAGTGCCTTTGCTCATCTACTGGTACAATATGTCTGTGTGTTTCGGTTCATCGTTCAAGTCCTTGAAGTCCACAGCCTGGCCTGTTGGGAGACTGAACGAAACGAGACTGAACGAAACGAGACTGAACGAAACGAACGCGTTTCGGCGCTCACGCCTTCGTCAGCGTTTGAAGCGCTGACGAAGGCATGAGCGCCGAAACGCGTTCGTTTCTCTAGGTAGACTATGCTGCTGTGAAATGAAATAAAAGAAGACTCATGAACTACATGCGAGTGCGGATATTTCCTCTGTACATTGATCTGCAAGAATCTGCACCCATCAGCCATTGAGAATACAAGCTGGACACTGAGCCTACCTAACGGTTCTATTGTTCTAAGTTCCGAAGTCCCACAGATCAGAACTCCCATTAGTCTGAACATGCGAGAGAAATCCACTATCAGCTGCGATGTGCTTGTGGTTATGGTGAGGATGAGGGTTAGAGAAGGATTTAGGCATGTTTGTAGCAAAACCTCAACCACCTCACAGACTGTGAGGGTGGTGAAGTTTCGAACTGCATCCGTTTATGATCAGTGTTGGTCAATATTACTTAGGAAAGTAACTTCTTTACTTTACTCGTTACCCCTTAGACAAAGTAATATCATTACTTTACTTATTACTGGAATCGAAGAGTAATATATTACATATAGGTTATTACTTTCCCAAGTTCTCAACTCCCACCTTTGAAAAAATAGAGATGTCCAACATAATCTGTTTAGTGAGCTCTTTTTAGAGCCGAATCCAATATATTGGAATAATAATAGGCATTTTGTCTCTTTGACTTTTTAAACTTTTTTTACAATTGTTTTCAAAGACAGTTGAGGTCTTGTATTTAAAAATAACACAAAAAATAACACAAAATAAAGCAGCAAGCGATTTGTAGTGCACATAACTGTGCGCAGGATGCAGCATGTGGACTGGATCTACAATCTAGTGCACATCTCTGTTGTTACAGTACCTGTCGATAGCTTGTAAATCTGTTCTATTTTTGCATGCAACAACAAGCTCATTTTAAACAAGTAACTTGGCGTTACTTGCAAAGTAATGTATTACTTATTACCCATTTTTGCAGAGTAATCTCGTTACTTTACTTTTTGGAGCAAAAGTAATAATATTACAGTAATACGTAATCTAAAATTCGTTACTGCCCTTACTAATTCGTTACTAACACTGTTTATGATACTGTACTACAATCCAGTGTGGGGCATTCATTCGCAAACACGATGTGTCCTGAGCCACAGAAGGCAGTGGCTCAGGGGTAGAGTCACCTTGACTCTATGAGACACTGAATTTGCTCCTGATGGTGCTGGTTGTGCCTTGCGTGGTTTCCGCTGCCCTCGGTGTGTGTGTGTGTGAATGGGTGAATGTGATGCACAATCTATGTAAAGCGCCTTGGGTAAAGGCACTATATAAATGCGGCATTTACCATTTTTAATTGTTTTAGATAAGAGGTTTCCCCCTGACAGCAATGATAAGCTTCCTCCTTTCCCTTCTCTCTGGGGATGTTGTCTGTGTACGAGTTCATCGGTATGTGGGTGGATGAGGTGCATCCAGGTCTCTAGCATTGAGTGTGTGGGTGGTAGTATCAGCAGGGGCGGTCTAGGCATGGGCATTTAAAATGATTTGAAACACTACTGCTAACTAAACCACTACTACTAACTAAAGCTGTGGCACCACTAAACCAACAGCATTTCATCATTGAAAACAGAAAACTCTCTGAGTCAGACCTTTAGCTGTATGCATGCTGCGTGTCTGTTGCAACTTCAACAACAACTGATGTCGTTATTGATACTTATACTTGCTAGTAAAAGTCCTGTCCGAAAATGGTATGGGTGAGGCAATGAGCCCGGCCCCACCACCCAACTACGGATAAGCAGGTGAAGATGGATGGATGTATTTAGATAAATGTATTTAGATAGATGAATACAGACATCCCACCCTAGAAAAATACTAACATATATTAACATTTATATGCCACACATGATTAACATAGCCTACCATAGATTACATAGTTGCAGTAGGCTGTTATTTCAGTAGGATTGTTATTTGGTTACAATTCCTGACTGTCTACTATGTTTCAATGCAAAATTAAAAGGTATGATAAACATACATACATAAGCATGAGCTCTTTTTGATTTAATATTGAGTGTATATGAGGGCTTATAGCTCCAGTGGCTTAATTGATGATACTGTGCAAACAGACTGGCATCACGTAATTAGTTCAGAACAGCTGTGCATGCATGGGAATGGCATTTTCTCCATACCATTTTCCCCTGCCCCCTCAATTGGGAAATGTTACATCCGCCCAGGGACTCTAGCATTGTCTCTTTCGACCAGCTCTCTGAGAAGAGGAGGCTGAAGAAGGAAGAGGGCAGGAGCGGATTGGCACATCTTTTCCCACCGGGACAATTTTGCCTTTGCCAGGCCACCCTGGTGGAGGCAGCTGGTTAACCAGATGTAACTCTTTGAGAGCGTAAAAATGAAACCAAATGGACCCTTGCGGGTCCATTTGGTTTCATTTTTACGCCCTCAAGAGTTATAATATTCATCATGTGAATTAGCCCAACTTAGTCTACACAACTAGAGAATGTAGAAGATTAATGGTCATTTTGATCTGTATGTTCCAGGCGAGCATCTAGCGCATTCTAGTGCATTTTGGAAGTGCCACTAGTGCATTTTGGATTTTGTCCAGGCCACTAGGTGGCGCAGGCCACTCCAGATGGCCAATCCGCCCCTGGAAGAGGGTGAGGAGACTACTGTAAGCATGAGAGGTTCCGTCACGGTGAAACCACCCAGCCAGCCGTGAGACGCCTAGGCAGACCTGACAGACATCCACATCCCCACAGGACACACGTAGAATTTGGCCTTTCCCCGTGGCCACACACACACACACATACATACACACATACATACATACATACACACTAGGGCTGCAACTAGCCATTATTTTCATTGACCGTTTATTTAAAATGCCTCTCTGGCTGGGGCGGATGCAACATTTCCCAATTGGGGGGGCAGAAGAAAATGGTATGGGTGCGGGTTCATCGCCCGTGGCGATGACTTTTATTAGTCAAGTAAAGCATCAATAATAACATCAGTTGTTGTTGAAGTTGCAACAGACACGCAGCATGCATAAAGCTAAAGGTCTGACTCAGAGAGTTTTCTGTTTTCAATGATGAAATGCTGTTGATTTAGTGTTGACACAACTGTATTTAGTTAGTAGCAGTATAGTAGTGTTTCAAACACTTTTAAATAAGCACTGAAATATCTTGGGTTGTTTTGCATGCCATCATGTTTGGTGGGACAGACTGGGCATTTAGGGGGGCATTGCCCCCCCCCCCATGCCTATGCCTAGATCCGCCCCTGCTCTCTGGCACACCGGGAAGTTCCACCTGCATGAGTCCTAAAGAGGTAGAGCGTTAATGAAAGGCGTGAAGCTATTTGCCGCTCCGTGTCGCGCCCCTGGCTTCAACTGTGTCTCTGAGCTAAAGCTGCTTAAGCTTCTGTCACCGGAGCCTTTTATTCACTTCTCAGGCATCTCTCCATCTCCCACTGCATGCGCTTTCTTTGCCTCTAAACACAAACAGAGTACGCTGGTGTTGCCAGCCAATCAAATGGGATCAAACCCAACACAGTTAAAAGGCTTAGGCTAATCTAATTGTCTCTGTGATTCCACAGAAAAACCTGGAGCTGAGCCTCTGGGCTGACACTACACTGAGACACAGGCTGAGAGCACAGTACAGGAGAGGAGTCAATGGATACATCCTCATTAGCACAGTCAATGATGATCTGTTTGTGTGTGATGTGCAGGTCAACTTCTCACGTACAATACACACACATTTGGAACAGAGAATGAGATATTTCATAGATACAGTGGTGAGCACTTGAGAATGTCGCTCTCAAGAGTTAAAATATTCATCATGTGAATTATCCCAAGTCTACACAACTAGAGAATGTAGAAGATTAATGGCCATTTTTGATCTGTATGTTGGACTGTTTTGTTTCCCAAATCCAGCAAGTCTTAGTTTTGGGGTCTGTGGGGCTAAAATGTCATCAAATGGAGGTCTGTTGCTCAAATTCTGAATAAATTGTGGGCCCTGGTAAGAGGGTTGAAAATCACTGCCCTATTTGTAAAAACATTTAAGCCTGAAATCTACAACAGTGTTGGACAACAAAAATAGCAGACCTACAAGCTCACGTGTTGTAGTTGCAACTCAGAAAACGTACGACATGTATGCCTTTACTTGTGTTATCATCATTGTGCAACATCATCTTATGAAAATAATTTTGGCCTGATTTCCTCTCAAAGAGACCATGATTATAACTCAATTTGCTGCTCAAGTCGCTCTCTGTGGGGAGATTTGTTTTCAGCAACCAGCTAAGGATCTATATGTCTGGAGTAATTCATTAATGGATTGATTTTCGGTGATTCATTTTTCCCTCTGGGTTGGAACTCGATCAATAAAAATAAAACTCTAGCCCTGCCACAAAAATACAGCGAGAAACAATAAACCATGCACCACATGGCGCTGGTGCATTAAAGACAGACACCTGACCACGGCAAATCCCTGGATCTAAAACATTTTTCAACCTTTTTGATACCAGGGCCCACTATTTATTCAGCAATTGAGCCACAGACCATTTGAGCACATTTTAGTCCCACAGATCCCCAAACTACTGTAAAGATTTTGGTTTTGTCCACAATACCAGGCTGGATTTCGGGGGGAAAAGACAAACATAGATCGAAAATGACCATGAATCTTATACATTCTGTAGTTGTGTAGACTTGGGCTGATTCAGATGATGAATATTTTAACTCTTGAGAGCGTAAACATGAAACCAAATGGACCCGCAAGGGTTATATACTGTATATTCCAGTGCATTTTGGAAGTGCCACTATAGTGCATTTTGGATTTTGGCAGTTGGCAACACTGGGCTATAAGCAGTAAAGAGCCTGCAGATCCAGAGGAGACGAGGCCTAAGCCTCATTACACATGTACAGTATGTGTATCTTCCGGCGTGGAGGAGGACCACCCCTTTGATGCACTGCTTTTTATTAATTATTCCTCTGCTCTGCAAATGTTAATTGGGTCCAACATACAGCCTCTGGGCCTGTTGTCGACTAAGTACAGAGAGTAAATTACCGTTAATGACTCTGTCCAATTCTAAAGGTGATCGGTTGGAGGATGCAGGCGATACTAAACTACTATACTACACATGGACTGTTCTTCACACCCATTAGTTTTGATTAAAAACTTTTTTGAGGAATTCAATTCGACTATGCATTAGGTACCATTTGATATGTTTCTTCCCTGAGACCCCCCAGTGTAATAATATACTGTAACAGTCTATTTGGTTCCTAACTAAAAAAAAAAAACAGAACCACCTCAATGACCCCTGGGGGTCCCCTAATACAGTGATTTCAACCTTTTTCATACCAGGGACCACTATTTATTCAGAATTTGGGCCACACACCATCATTTGATGACATTTTAGCCCCACAGACCCCAAAACTAAAGATTTCTTTTGCTTGATTTCGGGGAGAAAAAAAACAAAACAAAGCAAACAGAGATCAAAATGACCATTAATCTTAATTGTGTAGACTGATGAATATTATAAATATTATAACTCTTGAGAGCGTAAACATGAAACATGGTTTCATGTTTACGTTCTAAAAGAGTTACATCTGGTTAACCAACTTTCCATCATTTAGCCTGGGGACCACCTGGAATTCTCTCAGGGACCACTGGTGGTCCCCTTGTTGGAAACCCCTGCCCTAATACACATTTCACACTGCCACTGTTTTGGCATCTACAGTTAGATAATGTTTGTAAAGCAAGTTTAACTTCATTAACCAAACAAAGGTTTTAAGATAGAACTTTCAAATTATATTTCTACTGAACTGGCTGAAGTTATTAGAATTTTTGAATTTTTGAGCATCCTTCGCAGATAGATCATGTAGAATGTAGTAGGAAAGAGATGAAATACTGAAGGATGGCGTAGTGATGCCTTTGTGAACTCGAACGCAGCAACGGCAGGCAGAACACTCTGACCTCCGCCGGAAAGCTAAATCCCCCCAAAGCCTTATTCATTGAAACCAACCATATTGCTGGTTTATACAGAAATCCAACATCGAAATCAGAGAAGAATTGACGCATCTCACTTAAATAAATATTTCTGCACCACTGCTTCCACTAGTACAGTTTGGTAAATGGTACCTTCCTGCGGCCAACTTTTTTCTAAATTGCTTCTGGAACAAAGTGTCAATAGATCATGCTGTCCAGTTGAAAAAAGAGCCAAACCAGCAGCATGCCACAATGAAACAGTTCAGATAAGTGAGGCGAGGCATGCTGATTGGCTTTCGTAGTAGGAAGAAAACAAAAGAAAGAGAAAGGATATTCATGAAAAGGTGGACCCGCAAGGGTCCATTTGGTTTCATTTTTGCAAGGGTCCATTTGGTTTCATTTTTGCGCTCTCAAAGAGTTACATCTGGTGAACAAAACTGTCCATCATTTAGCCTGGGGACCACTGGTTGAAAACCACTGTCATAGGAGGAAAAATGGTGAAAAATGAGGGTTTTATCTCTGGCGCCTGTCAACCAATTTCGCTCCAACGCAACAGCAAAAAAGCACCAGATTTTCCGCCAGGAGTTTTTCACTAATTTGGGCGCCAGGGGGGTCTGAAAAAGCGCTAAATATAGCGACAAATGCGCCAAGTTGGCAACACTGATTCCAGCATAAACCATGTATTTACAAGTTTTAAACAGCTGCTGTGTCATTTTTAGTGGCACGTAATTGCCTGATCCTGTTTCGGGACCATTTAGGGCGGCAGCGGTTCAGTGGGTAGAGTCACCGGATGGTAACCACAACACAAGGTTGCCGGTTCGATCCCGGGCTCCTGCAGAGTTAATATCGAAGTGCCCTTGAGCGAGACACTGAACCTCTAATTGCTCCTGATGTGCTAGTACAGGTACAGGTAGGTAAAGTGCCTTGGATAAAGGCGCTATATACGGTAAATGCACCATTTACCATTTAAAAAAGCCTACCTGACCAGGTTTGGCGTCTTCACAGATGGAAGCTTCATACGGCGTTGCCAGTTCTGGAGGATTGTCATTCACATCCAGGATACGGATACTGACCAGTGAGTGGGACATCATGGTCTGGTTATCTACAGAAGACAATGGGATGGAACAGGTCAGAAACATTCTAACATTTTTATTTGAAAGGAGATTCTCTATTTGATGTGGGTGTGAAACACCAGGGGCTTCATTTCTGCCGGAGCTTTGATTATTATTACAACACAAGAAGATGATTATTTTCTTGTGTGGGAGGTTTTCTGTTGTTTATGGACATACTAGCCTCTCACACCCATCTTCAGCCCTAGTAACCCTGGAGTTTAGAGTGCAAATCTCTCTATATTTTATTATACAGTTCATATTTTATTATACAATTCAGAGTCGGACGTTTTTCCAGCCAGTTGAGGTCTGGCATTGATGATGAAAGATTTTAAATCGAAGAGGTCTTATCCATGACCTCCATCACTTTTTAGACAAACCTTAAAGGGGAACTTTCAATATTTTAATATGTCAATGATATACCTTTAAGGTACGGAGCCCTGGAGGTGCCAAGCAGAAATATATATTTTAAAAGCGTTCAAACGCTATATTTAGCGTTCAATCGCTTTGTTAAAACGTCCAAATGCTTTATAAAATCGTCCAATCGCTTTCTTAAAAAACGTCCAATCGCTTTATAAAACGTTCAAACGCTTTATTCAAAAATCGATATTTCATTTTTTTACCAATACGCGTGTGCTGCTGCCGCACTGGGAGTGACTCGCGGCAGCTCCGGGGGTCCCGGGGAGCGTCCCCCGTGGTTCCTGGCGAAAAAATATTTTTTGGACTTCCAGAGCTCGCGGCGAGCAGGGAGCCGAGCTCCGGACCTGTCCGACCGAGGACCTCTCTCGCGCGTGTGCTGCTGCCGCACTGAGTGACTCGCGATGATCGTGACTCGCAATGATCTTTATGCATGTATGTGGCATTTGTATACCAGAGGTACTCAGACGTCAGAGGCTCCGCTTCAAGAGATCTAGCCATACAGTATACCTATGAGAATAAAACTTATTTAAGTAACCACACGAGCAGGGGCGGATTGGCACATATTTTTCCACCGGGACAATTTTGCCTTTGCCAGGGGGGGGGGGGGGGGTTAACCAGATGTAACTCTTTGAGAGCGTAAAAATGAAACCAAATGGACCCTTGCCGGGTCATTTTTACACCCTCAAGAGTTAAAATATTCATCATGTGAATTAGCCCAACTTAGTCTACACAACTGAGAATGTAGAAGATTAATGGTCATTTTGATCTGTATATTCCAGGCGAGCATCTAGGGCATTGCATAAAGCATGCATAAAGATCATTGCGTTCATTAAGGTGTTACAAAGTGCCGTACAGGAGCAGGACTGAAAGAAAGACAATATCAAAATGTCCAAATATTAAATCCTAACCAAAACCCTCCAGAAAAACTACAATGTGAGGATCAGCTATACCTATAGTGGAACTAACAGTGAATGAATATACACTTACAATACTACCTGCTCTGGACTATACTTACAATAAGCACTTTAATAGATCTGTATAGGTTGTAGCAACTCTTGCACCTGAAGGTTTTACCGTAATTTCCGGACTATAAGCGGCATCTGAATATAAGCCGCACCAGACAAGCTTCATGTTAGAGCAGTGGTTTTCAAACTTTTTGATCCCAGGGCCCAGGGGCGGATCCACGACTGGGCGTGCCTGGGCGCGTGCCCAGTCATTTATGAAGTCTGCCCAGGTACGAAAAGAACGAATAAAATATTATTTTTTATGATTCTGCGCAACGCCGGCGCAATGCTGAGCAGCTCCAACTCTGCAGGTGCGTAAACACTGCGCAGTGCTGAGCTGCATGATGTCTTTCACTATTCTCTCGACACGGTTCTCACTCAGTCAGCCAATAGCTAAATAAACCGCACCCATCGTCAAAAGAAGAAAAAGAAGAAGAAAAAAAAGAAAAACGCCTCATGCCTCGGCTGAGTTACCCCTCGAGTAAAAAGGAACAAACAATGGCTAAAAAACAAGCCACGCTAGTGAATCTGTGGAAGAAGCCCAGATTGGAGGAGGAACATTTAATTCCAAGGTATGCTACATTTATTTTATTATTTATTTGTCGGGTACCGTGTCGTGCTGCTTGTGCATGTTCATGTTTTTTTTTTTTGTTGGATCAACAGCAGCTGCAGTACCACCAGTCAGGGACGCCCCCGACCACAACAACAACTTCCACAACAACCACCACCACAACCTCTACAACAACCACAACCACGACCACCACAACAGCCCAAGACCTTCCTGCAAGTTCCCAGCAACAACTTCTACATGCACGTAATAGGTATACATTTATTTCTGACTGAGCAGCGATCAAAATCTACTTTGCATGATAGTATAGTAGCACGGGCGTCATCGCCATTCATTATGCGGGTGCCTCAGCACAATTTTTCACGTCGAAAAAAAAAAATGATGCGAAAAAGTGGGGGAGCTGGCCAAATCGCAACTGTATATTTCTTGCCTGCTTGCCAGTGCACAGACAGTGCTGTAGTAGCGCACTTACACCACAAGAGGGCAATACACTCAAGTGAGAAGTAGGCTACTGCCAGTCAGTCATTGAGGAAGTCAGTACATACATTCCCATTGTATTGAGTGAGTGTGGTGGCTGGGCAAAAAATTGTGTCTCAATATGTGTGTGTAAATCTGTCTTTTGCAGGTGAGATATAAGAAGTGGGTGGGTTGATCTAGACATATAAAACAGTATATTGTATGAGATGCCCGATGGGCATATGATTAGTGTGGGAAAGATGGCCATATGTGACCACAATAACATATAGGCATACTACCTGTATAATAGTAGGCCTATATGTTTTTAACCCTTGTCATTTATTGGATTTACAGTGGCAGTGGTGGCAAGAACAAACCCTCGACCACAACAGCGCGGGATCTCCCTGCGAGTTCCGAGCATCAGCGCCCACCAGCACCTAATGGGTAGGCTTGCATTTATTTGATTATGTCCAATATGTAGCATAGAGCCTACTTTTATAGTAGCCTGATTGTCAGACTCTGAGCCATGGCTCAAGAGTCTGACATTGGCCCCATTGTAACCGATTTACAAGGAGGCGGGCCCTTGATTTTCCCTCGACCAATCACTGGAGACGTTGTTTGCAGTCGACAACAACAGTTAACTAGCAGTTAACTAGCAGTTAACTGACTAGCAGTGCCGTTGGCGTCAGACATTTTCACTATTTATAACTAAATGCAGTATTAAAGAATGAAACTCTATTTACAATGAAACTCTAGTTACAATAAAACTCTAGTTAAAATGAAACTTTAGTTACAATGAAACTGAATGGATGTGTGCTGTTTTTTTTATGGGAAACTGTTCTGTTGTGGCAGTTAGATGATCCTCGGTGCTGATTGGCTATTTTTTTAGACCCGCCTCCAACTCCAGCTCATTGGCCGAGCCGTTTTTCCGGACGAGATAAATCGAAACTCTTCATCACAACACCAGACCACAGAACCCAGCTGAGTGGGCGGGGCCTGTGGGCTGAACCCAGGCTACTTTTATAGTTCAATGTTCTATACTGTAGCCTATATGCATAGTAGATGGATCATGGATGGATGGATGGATAAATAGAGAGGATGGGAGAAAGTATATTTTGTAACGTTTATTTATTGGATGACAGCGGCAGTGGCCAGTGTAAAAACCCGGTTCCCACTGAACCCCCGGATCCTGTCCTGTCTTGAAGTGTCTCAACTCCAGCAGCAGCAACTGTCTGCACTGGATGAACCAGAGACACAACCAGTAATGACACGTTTTCCTGGAACCCTATTAAACCGTGTGCCGGTCAACAAACATCTGTTTTCATTATTGCTCATTACTGTGATGATTCAGGAGTGTCATTATAGGCTAAAGCCACCTTGTAGGGTAGGTGGCACTGTGCCCTGTCCAATTACCCAGTCAAATAGCCCCATGCCCAGTTAAAAAAATAAATCCTGCAGCCGCCACTGCCAGGGCCCACTATGTATTCACCATTTGAGCTACATCTGGTTAACCATTTGACAAAATGTTCACCCCACAGAACCCAAAATGGTTCAATCAAAATGACCATGACGTATTAATTAGGTGGTGCTAATTTAGATGGTGAAAATCATAACTCTTGAGAGTGTAAACATGAACACTCTCAAAGAGTGTAAACCAAATGTAAAGTTTCCATCATTTAGTCTGGAGGGCCCACCTGGAACCATCTGTGGAAAACCCCTGTTTAAAAAAAAAAACTCACATGTAAAAATCCATAGATCCATAGAACCGCAGGGTCAAAAGAATGTGAAAGAAGTAGCGGCTTATAGTCCGGAAATTACGGTACTCAATAAATGACTCGTTGGTTGGTTTGGGGGGGGGGGGGGGGGGGGGGGGGGGGGGGGGGGGGGGGGGGTGGTTTCATTTTTACACCCTCAAGAGTTAAAATATTCATCATGTGAATTATCCCAACTTAAGGCCTATTCAGAGATGGATTTTCGGTGCCCACCGCGACCACCGTTTCCTACAATATGACGTCATACCACCGCAACCACCGCACCTCCCAGTCCTCCTCTCGGATTTTACTAACCATCGCACCGCACCGCGGTGGTTGCTTGTTTTTAACGGCTGGTTAAAAAAAAGAAAACACACAACACACCACAGCGCGGTGCGGTGCTGACAGTGGACTTTGAAATAGCGGTGGTCGCGGTGCTCTGAGCGGTGCTCGCGGTGGCCACCGAAATTCCAAACTCTGAATGAGCCTTTAGTCTACACAACTAGAGAATGTAGAAGATTAATGGTCATTTTGATCTGTATGTTCCAGGCGAGCATCTAGCGCATTCTAGTGCATTTTGGAAGTGCCACTAGTGCATTTTGGATCTTGCCAGTTGGCAACACTGCCTCCAGCAGCGCGAGCACACTAGTTTGCCTGGCCTGGGCCTGGCACCCTGGCCTGCCCTGGAAAAAAAAAAAAAAAAAACTGTCCAGGCCACTAGGTGGCACAGGCCACCGGGAAAACTCCCTGTACTCCAGAGGGCCAATCCGCCCCTGTGAAACACTCTCATCCTGCAGGCTCAATTTGCCGCATTTCTATGTTTTAATAATTATTGTTATCGTTTCCGAATCACAATGAGTCGGCACTTGTGGCAAATGGCAATTCGGTCCATTTCTATGTCAGTAAGTGTTGATGAATTTCCACAAAGTGACCAAATGAATGGTTAAATCAACGAGTTGCTCTGAGTGCCACTCCATGTCTCTAAAAGCAGCACAGCCAAATGAATCCTGGATAACACTCCAATGTACCAACAGTATGCTGTAGTTAAAGGGGAATTCCACCCATTTTCAACATTCTAATATGTCATTAGTATGGTAAATGGTGCATTTATATAGCGCCTTTATCCAAGGCGCTTTACATAGCTTGTGCATCACATTCAACATTCACACACTGATGGCAGTGGAAACCATGCAAGGTACTTACAACTAGCACATCAGGAGCAATTAGGGGTTCAGTGTCTTGCTCAAGGACACTTCGACAGTAATCCTGGGGGAGCCCGGGATCGAACCGGCAACCTTGTGGTTACCATCCGGTGACTTTACCCCTGAACCACTGCCTAAGTAGGTGGACATGATTAAAAACCGTTTCCCCATTCTGTGTTTCCTAGAAATGGAGGTCTGAAGAAAATCATTAACATGGTGAAACATCTTGATGACATCATCAAGATGTATTTTCACCATGTTAATAGATTTCTTTAGACACTTCTTTTTTTCTGAGAGCGTACAAATGCAACCAAATGAACCCGTTAGGGTTCATTTGGTTGCATTTGTACGCTCTCAGAAAAAATGTTGAAAATGGGTGGAATTCCCCTTTAAAACACTTCAAAACTACACATGGTGGTGTGTCCTCATCATCCTCCACACCAGCTGAGAGCTGTTGACAACCAGCTCATATAGATTGGCAGTTGTGACAGTCTGATGACAGCCGGAGGATAGATGGCTATTTGGGGGATTTTCCTCTGCTTTCAACTGCATGCTGCCTCACATCCTCTGCACTAAACAACTTGTTCTGTGATTTGCGTCGTGTAATTCATTTATCTCATCCTCACTACTTTTCCAAGTATTTTCTAGGTGCAACTGAGCCACGCCTCATCCTCTCCTCCCATTTTAGCATGCAGACAACTTCGATTAGAGAGAGAACTTTGAAGCGCCTTTCTGTGTGGAGTTTGCATGTTCTCCCTGTGTCCTCCTATGGTAGATACCCTCACAAAAACACATAGTAATCCTGGGCTCTAAACTGCCTCCCCCTGGCCAGCCGGGGCGTCTGATCGAGGGGACAGGAACTGGTTGGAATAACATGCTTCCACATCCTTCCTTCCACGCGCTACATTCAAATGGGGAAACTCCTCCCTGCCGTGTGAAAAGAAGGCGGATTGGACTCCTCATGCATTGAAGGAAGCATGAGGCCAGTCCGCTGCCTCCCCAGGTTGGTGGAGGATGTGTAGAGCCCAGGATCACATCAGGAATGGCACTACAAGCCACTTTAAAAGAAAAATACTATGGATCTTATATCTGTTTTGCATGTCATATATTATTCTTATAAATAACAAAATTATATG
>CM076971.1:51005491-51037991 GCA_039105355.1 Benthosema pterotum
TGTGATCAATGGAAAACCTGCCAACCGGAGACAGAGAGACAAAGACGCAAAGAGGCAGTAAAGCATGAGGAGCTCAATATGTTTAAGTGGAATTCCACTTCTGAGACCTCACTTCTAATTACGCTGGTTTCTTCTTCTGTTTCTGCTACTGTGACAAACAAAGAGGTTATCTAAGGACTGACAGAGTGATTTCACTCTACTACATTAAAGGGGTATTCCACCCATTTTCAATATTTTTTTCTGAGAGCGTACAAATGCAACCATTTGTACGCTTGTTGTGGTTTTCTTCAGACCTCCATTTCTTGGGAACACAGAATGGGGGGGGGGGGGGGGGGGCTTTTTATCATGTCCACACAACATCTCTAAGGTATATTAATGACATATTAAAATGTTGAAAATGGGTGGAGTTCCCCTTTAATGATAGAGAAAAGAGAGATGTGAGGTAGAGGTGAGGTAGATGGAAGGACAAATTACATAGCACCAAATAAATGAATAATCATGTGGTACAGTGTGTTTACTGGAAAGCCGTCATAGTGTTAGAGTTCTCAACGGGCCTGAAAATTGAGGCCCGGCCCTAACTGGGCCCTAATTGATCAGGCCCAAAGCCCGGCCCGGCCCGGCCAACTAGCATAGTTTTTAGGCCCCATCCGGTCCTACAATGTCGGGTCGGGCTTGGTCGGGTTTGGGTAGAATTTGAGCAATCTACACAGAGTAAAAGTAAAAATACCAATCAGCACCATCTTCATAAGAGGTAAATACTAGGGCCGTGTTAAAAAAAAAATCGATCCACGATCCAATATCGATTCACGCTCAAAAAACACGATATCGATCCAAAAATGTGTGGATCGATCTTCTCCAGGCGACTGGCACTATTTTCTTTTACGCGGAGGCGCACTATAGAAAGCGAGTGCCGGCAAAACGAAATCGAAACCTAAGAAGGGCTGAATCAGCCCGTAATACTTGTATTTTTTTACTAAAATAAATACTTGATACTTGACTCTTCTCTCTCTGTGTCCCTCTTACACATACACAGATACAATCACCAACACATGGGGCCGTCTTGTCTATTGGACAGTATTTATTTCCATTATGTCTGTAAATAGATTGATATCGAATCGAGGATCGAATCGGATTGTGACCTTGTGAATCGAAATCGAATCGATCTAGGGAATTCGGATCGATTCTCAGCCCTAGTAAATACACAGACAGACAGAACAGAACTATTATTTTTATCACAATAAAATAATCCAATATAGATTTATTTTTTTCATAGAGCCCTAGGCCCGACCCGGCCTTAGTGATCTGCATACATTTTAGGCCCGAGCCCAACCCCAAAATGTCGGCTCGGGTCGGGCCTGGTCGGGTTCGGGCAGAGAACTCTAGCGACCCTGCTAGTTACTCACTGCTCGCCCCGGAACAAGAAAGCAACATTAAAATTTCACAGTGCGCTCCAGCAAAATCACAAACACATCATCTGGAAGTCCACAGAAAACCCAATGACGGTTTTATTTTCATTTCAACTCTTCAATGTTCTCCTTTCTGCTACACTACACCGGCTGCCAACAGAAACCCTGAACCTAATCCCACGAGGGCAGCTTTCCTCTCCCACAAAGTCTCCTCACAGTCACGCACCCCCACAGCTACCGTATGACAGCAACAGTTATACTGTAGTATTATTAATAAAGAGAATGTCAACAGCATCACTGTTCTCAAATACCCTTCATCTGAGAGCAGTGATGCTTTCAACAGTTGAAACACGGTCCACAGCGTAGTGTAGTCAACAACTGTGCAGCTCTCGTATCTGTTCTCTCTCTAGTGGAGCAGTGCAAGTGTTTGCTGTGGAGTTATCCACTCTGTTCCACTTACAATTCACTGGTGTCCAGCAGTGGAACAAGTATGTGAAACAAGTACGGAATACAGTACTCAACATCAGGGGTTTTCAACAGGTGGTCCGGGGACCACCAGTGGTCTCTGAGAGGATTCCAGGTGGTCCTCAGCTAAATGAAAAGTTGGTTAACTAGATGTAACTCTTTGGCAGCGTAAAAATGAAACCAAATAGTGGTCCCTGGGATCAAAAAGGTTGAAAACCACTGCTCTATATAGTAAGCAAGTAGCCTTGCCAGGCCATGATGTCATGAGGCCCGGCTGGGCCATTGAGGCCCATATACAGTAGGTATATCTTTTGTTTCTGTAGTGTGAGGCAGCTTGATGTACAAGTACAGTACAACCCCTGGACATGACGCTAGTATATCGCAGGGACTTACCCCCAATCCAACCCTTGATGCTGAGTGCCAAGCAGGGAGGCATTGGGTCCCTTATTTTGGTATGTCTTTGGGCAGACACTCTACCCACACGGCCACTGAGCTGGTGAGGCCACTGAGCTACATAGTACAAGTAGTTTACTTGAAAATAGCCGTTCTACATGCAATATGGTCTGTTCGCACAAATTTATGGAATTATTATATTACAACGTACAACTATACTACATTATAGTAAATGCAAAAGTATGTTAGAAATGCACACACACACACGTACGCCCATTTGTGTGTGTGTGTGTGTGTGTGTGTGTGTGTGTGTGTGTGTGTGTGTGTGTGTGTGTGTGTGTGTGTGTGTGTGTGTGTGTGTGTGTGTGTGTGTGTGTGTGTGTGTCTGTGCGAGTGAGAGACAATGCCGGAGGCTCTGATGGGGCATTGCAGGCTGTTAGCTGGCTATCTTTTCCCAGTAGACACATCAGTGCCAAACAATTATCTCTCTCTCTCTCTCTCTCTCTCTCTCTCTCCTTATTACTGGAATCGAAGAGTAATACATTACATATTACGTTTTTACTTTCCCAAGTCCTCAACTCCCACCTTTGAAAAACTAGAGATGTACAAGATAATCTCAAACAGACCTGCAACTAACAAAACCAGATTTCAAACTTTGACTTCTTAAAAATTTTCACAATTGTGTTCAAAGACAGTTGAGGTCTTGTATTTAAAAAATACAATACAAAATAAAGCAGCAAGTGATTTGTACTGTGCATAACTGTGCGCAGGATGCAGCAAGTGGACTGGATCTACAATCTATAGTGCACATCTCTGTTGTTACAGTACCTGTCGATAGCTTGTTCTATTTTTGCATGCAACAACAAGCTCATTTTAAACAAGTAACTTGGCGTTACTTGCAAAGTAATGCATTACTGATTACCCATTTTTGCAGAGCAAAAGTAATAATATTACAGTAATATGTAATCTAAAATTCGTTACTGCCCAACACTGGCAGACACACAAAGAGTTTGACCTTGGGGGGTGGGGGGGGGGGGGTCCTTGGTGTACAGTACCTGACAGGGGCGTTGACCACGTCGGGGTCCCTGGCGGTCACCGTCCCGACCAGCGCTCCCACCTTGGCGTCCTCCTGCACCTCCATGACGGCGCCGTCGGCGGGCCGGAAGGCCGGCGGCTCGTCCTCGTCCGACACGCTCACCCGCACGATGGTCTGGTCCCTGAAGGAGCCCAGGTGGTCCACGAAGCGAGGGTCGGCGTGCTTGTTGACCGCCTCCACCACCACGTTGTGCGTGCGCTTGCTCTCAAAGTCCAGCGCCTTGGAGAGAGGAATGAGACCAGGCACCAGGAGGCGTCAGGGAGGGGGTCCGCGTGGAGGTCCGCGCAACGTGGACCCCCTAACCGCAACCGACTGGACAAACACTTGACTCACTCACTGCCGAGAACGAGGTTTTTACCTCAAAGCAGTGTTGCCAAGTGCCAAAATCCAAAATGCATCCTAAATTTAACTCTTGAGAGCGTGAAATGAAACCAAATGGACCCGTAAGGGTCCATTTGGTTTCATTTCACGTTCTCAAGAGTTACAGATCTATAAGGGTCCATTTGGTTGCCAATGGTCCTTTCTAGGAAGGAAGGAGGACTCTATCATAGGAGGAAAAATGGTGAAAAATGAGGGTTTTATCTCTGGCGCCTGTCCATCAATTTCGCACCAATTCACCAGCAAAAAAGCTCTAGATTTTCCACCAGGAGTTTTTCACTAATTTTGGCACTAGGGGGGGTCTTTAATGAAGCTAAATATAGTGACATGTCAACTGTCATGTTAGCTAATGCTGTAGTAGCTTGAAGGTTTCTTGCGTTTCTTGCTATGCTCCATATAATTGCCAACTACCAGCCGTAATGCTTTACTTTAGTAATGACAGTAGACTACATGTCTACGTGTTAACATGCATGTGTTACTTTGTACACTTTACGACAGTTCCATATGGTTTCCCTTTACGGCATTACCGGGGTGGTGATGCGCATGCGCAGTGAGCGCGGGAGTTCAGTTCAATGTTATGGAGGGAACCTGTTTACATGTCGTCTGCTGCTGTGGAGAAATGAAAGTTACTAAAACTGTATAAACGTCGTGTTTACTATAAGTGATCAGTGATCAGCAACATTGGCTCCCTCTTCTTTCTTAAAATAATATAAAAAAATAGCCCAAAGGCCAAGTGCACAAGAAAAATATTTAAAGGTAGGGGAAGTGATTTCACTTTTGTCAGATATCACCCCAAAACTTTTTTTTTTCTGTTAAAATGCTCTATTATAAGGTGTGCAGACCATATATGGAGTTTCCCCCTCCCCCACGTTAGCAGAGGAGCTAATAAAAGTTCCCCAGGTGGAGGATGATTTCTCCTCCAATCAGGATCAAGCAGCAGGTTCACATAGTGTATCTACTCTTGAGGGCCTCTAGTGCACCAGGCCGGTACTACACGATGAATTTCAAATCACTTACCCTACCTTTAAGGAGCATAATACAATCAAGGTCAAGAAAATAACAAAAGTACATACAGGGTCTACTACTGGCAGTAATGAAATGGTCTTCCCTACAGCTTCAGGAATGGAGCACGGCTGGACCAGCAGCTAACACAATCCTTACCTTTTTGACAGAGATGACTGCCTCCTGCGTCTGTGGGTCGGTGGTCACCTTGAAGAGCTCCCCTCCCTCCTGGTCACTGATCAGGTAGCTCATGTCGGCGTTCTCTCCCATGTCTGCGTCGGTGGCGACCACGCGGCCCACCGACGTCCCCGCCGGCGCCCCCTCCGAGACCGAGAACTGGTACATCTCTGGATGGTGCATGGTGACCCGGCAGGGTTAAACGTTACAGGAGGAAGGAAAGGCAGAAGGACAAATAAATAAAGTTGACGGAGGAAGAGAGGAAAGGTTGGATGACCGGAAGAGGGTGAGGTTACAGCATGCCTGGCCATTATGCGGGCCGGGGGCCAAATGCGGCCCCGGGCCGAGAGGGGGCCAAGTGGGGGATTACGGCTCGGCCAGTGAAAGGGTACCGTGGTTTTCAAATAGTGCTCCGGGGACCACCAGAGGTCTTTGAGAGAGTTCCAGTTAAATATGGAAAATCGGTTAACCAGATGTAACCCTTTGAGAGCGTGAAAATGAAAAATCAAAATGTTTCATCTTTACACTCTCAAGAGTTGAAATATTCATCATCTGAAGTAGCCCAAGTCTACACAATCAGAGAGTGTAAAAGAATGGTCATTTTTGATATGTACGTTGGCCTGTTTTGTTTGTGAAATCCAGCCTGGTATTGTGGACAAAAACAAAAGTTATCTTTAGTTTTGGGATCCGTGGGGCTAAAATGGTGGTCTTCTGTGCCTCAAATGCTGAATCAATAGTGGGCACTGGTGTCGAAATGGTTGGTCTTACTCTTACTTTTATCTTGAAAATTACAGTAATATTATGCAGACTTTAGTTCAGCCTTTAGTCTTGGCCCTCCACACTATTTCATGTATCTCATTTGGCCCGTTGGGAAAAATAATTGCCCACCCATGCAATAAAGGAAAGACATTGACAGGATCAGGATGAGTTAACCCATTTAGGCCTGACCTAAGGTTTCTGAAAAACTTGAAATATTTGTATATCAGCATCAAAAAAGTTTATTCTGTAATACTGTACATACTGTACAGAATCCAAATATGGATTCCCGTCTGGAAAGGGTAGCAAGGTCTGCGGTCAACACGTTCACAGCACACTATCCAGTTCACACAACTCTCTGAGTATTACTCTGTTCTCACAACAGACGGTTCATGTTGAACTACTACTGTACAACATTATGTCATTGCGGTTGGCTTCACTGACAGCTCCTATTGAGTTCCTGTCAGGAGTCATACACTACAGTATCGCCGAGTGTTAATAGTGCATAATTTATGCTAAACCGTCAGTCCATGTCAGTAAGACGTTCTGTACTGTGTGCCAGGGTTCATTCACAACACTGAACTTTGGCAACTGGTTTATATTTTCAAGCGCATTGTTTTGCACAGTTTGAGAGGCGTGCATGGATCTGCTTTCCAAAACTGAAATCTGTGGACATACATACAGCAGTGATAATTACTGTACTCACAAACTAAAGTGACAGGCTACTATTCCAGTGGAAGCCAGGGGCATACTTTATGATGCAATGAACTGCCCGGCGACCCTTGTAACTTTGTTTTTTCATTGCTTTCAAGTAAGGCTGTTGAAATGACAAGTTTAATTAGTTAAATTAATTTTGTTGATTTAATCTGATTAAAAAATTTTAACGCACACTCATGTGCATTCGGACTGAACCCACTGAGCATTTACTCATGGAAAAAAATAGGTAGAGCATGTTTTTACGGAAACATATAGCTGTGTTCCCTTGTAACCAGAGTCAGAGTATCGCTCAAGAGATCTACAAGCATTGGGGAAGATCACCTCTTTTGATAAATAATTAAGATTTTTTTTTTTTTTTTTTTTCAAAAAAGGAAAACTGGCATAGTTGGAATCGTGATTAATCATGATTAAATTAATTTTGAAGCAGTGATTAATAAGAAAAATAGAGAACACATAAACTAGCTCCACAGAAACCTGATTTAAAGTAACACAGCAACGCAATACAACCGTGTGTGTGTGTGTGTGTGTGTGTGTGTGTGTGTGTGTGTGTGTGTGTGTGTGTGTGTGTGTGTGTGCGTGCGTGCGTGCGTGCGTTGTCTGCCCCGTAGAGGTAGCCCTAAGCTAAGAGGTCAACAGCTAATGATACGCATTGATATATTGTGCAACCATATGTAATTAGCCTTGAGAGTAATGTTTCAGACACAGAGTTAACAGGGGACGGAAATAAATGCAACGTATGAGTCGTAGATGTTGTACTTTATAATAATAATGCACCTTTTTTCTGATTCTTGTATTCTATCCTAATGCTGTTGTCATAGTACACTTTTCATTTGCCCTGAACCTGTTGCACAGAATTCCTATCGGCATGCACTGACGAGTTGACACAGTGAATGTTGCACCCAAGACTCAGTGGTGATCTGTGTGGGGGAACAAAGGATAAAAACATCACTGTAGTAGTGCATACAGTGGGCTGGTCTAACATTCAGAAGTCACAGCCTGTAGGGAACAAATATAGTCTTCTAACTGTCCGTCCCTCTGTTTTTGTTTCCAATCCAGAAGCAGAGACTTCAGAGGCTGTGGTGGAAGAAGACTCACCGTCTGTACTTTTGCCAGTGCAAACTATTTAATCATTTTCCAAACAGACCAGCTGGGGGGGGGAGAAAGCCAGAAGTGTTCCAATCCAATCCATTTCACACACTGACACTTCTGGCTGTGGTTCAGTAGAGACACTACCCAGCTGAGAGCACTCCAAAAGTACAGGACAGGCAGAGGAGGTAAAGGGGGTATAGGGATTGGGTAGAAGTCTTCACAAACCACGTTTTAAACCAAACAGAAGGGGGTGCCTTCAAAGTGGCGAAAACTGAATGGGATCCCTGATTGAAATGTTAAGCGTAGTCGCTAATTTGTGAATGAATTGTATGATGATATACTGACATTGTAAGTCATTAATTCCACAAAGAATATATTATGTATTAAAGGTAATATAGGCAACTTTAGTGTGTACAAACATTGTGTTTATAAACACATTTGTTTGAAAGCAGAATCTAACTCCACCTCACCTCCACCCTATTGGCTCATTATGAAACTGCTCGAGACTGCTGTGCTGTGATTGGCTAAAACGCTGCCTTGCCCCCACACCACCCCCTCACAAATGAGCAATTAGCCACGCCTGTCCTAATGTAACAGTGTGAATAGTGAACAGTGTGTATAATTACACAAAATATAATATCAGTGCTTCTACCTGACAAGATTCCCCATGATTCTCTACGTATAGTCCCTTTAAGTTGTTACAGTCTGCCTCGTGTATAATTTCCCATGATGCCTTCACCTCTTCCTCTTTTAATTCCGCGATTGGAACGAGGTGGGTGTCTTTTGTTACGTCCTGTATAACAAAATAAGAATTGTATCTACAAAGTGATTTATACAGCGTGTTATTTCTGTTTTATAGAGGAGACCTGTGTACTGTATGCAAGAGGCTAACGTGGAGACGTGTTCTGTGTTATTTTCTGTCAGGTATGTTACGTTTTGTTATGTGTTGTGCTATTGTTGATCTGCTCTTTTAATTCCGCGATTGGAACGAGAGGAGACCTGTGTACTGTATGCAAGAGGCTAACGTGGAGACGTGTTCTGTGTTATTTTCTGTCAGAATAAACATCTGTAGTCTCCACAAGAGTCCTGGGTTGTCCCTCCTAACACAACGCAGAGTGAGACGGATCCAACCGGTTACACTTGGTGCCGTGACGACCCGTTGCATCGCCGACCAGCGCTCGCCTGGTCCCCGGGGAATAGCTGCTGAAGCCCCGCTCCTCTCGTTCATCCATCTCGCGGCCGCCCGCGCCGCAGCCTGTTAGCTCCGCCTCCGTGGAGCTCTGCTCTGTTGAACTTGGCTTTGTGCTTGACGGTCAGTCTGCGCTCAGAGTTCGTTGGGCGCCGTTTTTTTTTGTATCTGTTTATGATTGCTTCTATGGACTTTGTTGACTTTTATTTCATTACGAACTTTCTGGTTTTGATGCCAGTTAATGTGAGGGAGTGTGGATTGAAAACAAACAGTGGAGGAGAGATGAGTCACGTTGGAGGAGTGTAAAAAAAAAAAAAGAAAAGAAAAGAAAAAGAAAGAAAAGAAAAGAAAGAAAAAAAAGAAACGTAAAAAAAAAAAAAAAAAAAGTTTTGATGCTACTCCCTCATGCTCTATTCAAGCCTGTTTATCTGAGGGTTGTGTGGGTTGCAATTGTGCATCATTTTTATTTGTCCTTTTATTATTATTTTATTTCTTTCCTGATTTACTTGTGTTAATCAACATGTCAAGGGGGAACTCTATTGATGACTTTTCAATGGCGGGTTATGACAATGCTGGACGTGGTATCACTGCCGGGGAGGGGGGCGCGCAATGGATTTCCATGAGTCATGGTAGGGGTAGGTCTCTGGTCCCTGTTGGTTATGATGACCTGTCGTTGACTAGCTCACCTGTCCCTGTTACCAGTTCCACACCGTTTTCTCAGTCTGACCCTGTTGCTAGTTCTATGCCATTAGCACAGTCTACCCATTTTAGCGCGTCCACACCTGCGTTCCAACCTAACCCTGTTGCTAGTTCTATGCCATTAGCGCAGTCTACCAATCTTAGCGCTTCCACACCCGCGTTCCAGCCTAACCCTGTTGCTAGTTCTATACCATCAGTGCGGTCTACCCATTTTAGCGCTTCCACACCGGCTTTCCACCCTAATCCTGTTGCTAGCTCCATGCCGTTAGCGAAGTCCGTCCATGTTAATCGTTCCACATCGGTTTCCCAGCCTAACCCTGTTGCCAGGTCTATGCCAATAGCACAGTCTACCCAGTTTAGCGGTTCCACACCAGCTCCTCAATCTAACCCTGCTGTTAGCCTTGGGTCGAAAGCCCAACCTAGCCCTGCTACCAGCTCTAGGTCCATGGGCCAGTCTGGTACAGTTGGTGGGCCCACGCTGGCTGCAGAGTTCCACCCTCTCCCCGTCCAAATCCCTTCCACCACCCAGGTCATTACCACGGAGGCATTTGGCAGTATGATTGCAGATCTCGCTAAGCAGATTGGGGAGAACATCACTGCCAGTTTTAACACCATGCACCAGCGTGGTGACGCCCAGCCGGAAGTGTCTGCCCAGCCCGCCAGTCGTGTTGATCCGTCCCAATTGAGGGTGGTGGTCCAGTCAGAAGCTAAGGCTCCACCATACTTCAGGGGTGACCAGGCGGACACGTTTTCTGTCCATGAGTGGGAGGACATGATGAGATGCTTCCTGAGGAGGATGGATTGCAAGACGCATGAAGAGGTGTTTGAGCTCATCATGTCAAGGCTGACCGGTAAGGCTAGGGATGTAGTGAAGGTGTCACTCCGCAGCCGTCCTGGGTTGGGGTCTGCCGATATGCCCACTGCTGTGTTTGACATTTTGAAAAGCAACTTCAGTGAGTTGACATTTTCCAATTTGCCGATGAGAGATTTCTACAGCACTGTTCCAAGAGCTGGTGAGAGTGCCATGGATTATTGGATTCGCCTTAACAAGTCCATCGATGCCGCAGATGAGTGTCTCCGTAGGCGGGGTAGATATGTGGAGGACCCTGGAGCTGAGGTGGTGTTAATGTTCATTGGCCATTGTCCGGACCCCAGACTCGCCATGTCGTTTCAACTGAAGTCACCTGAACAATGGACAGCAGCTGAGGTCCAGGAACGCTTGGATGCCCACGTGAGGAGTCTGAGGGGAACAGCGGTTCAGTCCCCGCATCTATTGACATTGTCGGCTCACAGTCAGAAGCCTGTGACATTTCCTCCCCATTGCTCTCAAGCTGTGGAGGTGCAGCCGGTGCAGGGAGTGCACCAACTGGCCCCTGAGCCTGTTTATTATGGTCCTTCTCAGCCCACTACTGCAGTGATGAGCCCCCAGCCTCCCGCTTCGTCCGCCCAGCCCCCTGCTCCTGCTGTCACCTCGGTGACTGCTGCTGCCAACCCCCCAGCGAATGATTCTGGTGTTCAGCAGGTGGTCGCCATGTTTGACAAGGTCCTGTCCCTGTGCACTGCTTCTCTTGCTCCGGGTCGTGCGTCTCCGAATCAGTCTGGCCGCTCTCGCCAGCAAGCCCGCCCCCGTCAGCCTGGCCGACCCCAGCAGGGTTCTCAGCCTTCATCATGCAGAGTTTGTGGCTCTGAGGAGCACTCGACTCACGCACACTGTAGACTCTACAGGCTGTGTCACAACTGCTACTGTCCTGGGCACATGAGACATGAATGTACGCAGGCCGCACAACCCACAGCCACACCGTCTGCCTCTGGTACTGATTTAAACTAGCCGGCCCATGTTGTGAGAGGGGTAGCATGGGCGGTGCCACAGTCACCCTCGTTGAAGATTTGGAGTCCACTTATGTTGACTGCTGTAGAGAGCTTCCAGATGACAAGACCGTGATCTTCGTAGGGTCGCAGAGAATTGGAGAAGCCAGTGAGTTGTTTTATTCCCCTGTGTTGGTCAGCGGCAAGTCTGCCATGAAGGGAATGCTTGATTCTGGCAGCATGTCCTGCACACTCAGTGAAGACGCGGAAGCTAAGTTGAGGTCTGCTGGTGTTCTCCTGCATCCTAAGCCTGTGCCTGGGAGAGTGGTTCTTGTTGGCTGTGGTGGCCTTGTTACGCAGCCCAAATGTATCTACGACTTGGAGATGGACGTCTATGGATTCAAGTTCGTGGTCCCTACATTCCTCGTGCCTGGGCAGAGAGATGAACTCATCATCGGCAGCAATGTGATCAGGCCCATTTTGAAAAGAATGAAGTCTACTGAGAAGTATTGGGATCTCATATCTTCCACTAACTCTGATCCGCAGTGTGAGGAGTTCATCCAGTTACTGAGTTGCATTAACCGCTGGTCTGAACCAGATCTGCCGGATAAGATCGGCACTGTGAGATTGAGGCAGGCAGTCACTCTGCTGCCACAGAAGGAGTATTTGGTGTGGGGAAAGCTGCCGTCTGATGCCCCTGTGTCACCTGGAAGCACGGTCATCGTCGAGCCCACCTCTGCCCGATCAGCTCCTAGAAACATCATGGTGGGGCGTGTCGTGACACCCATGTGGGGTGACCGCTGGATTCCTATGAAGGTCCTCAATCCAACTGAGAGCTCTGTGACATTGCGCCGGAATGCCAAATTGGCTGACGTCTTCCCTTGTGTTGCCACGGAAGACCTGCCCCTTGCACAGGGTGTATGCAAGTCGCAGACTGGTCCCCACCCCGACGATGTGTCCAGTTTGGAGCCTGGGCTCGACCCTTTGCAGCAGCTCAGAAGCTGTGGCTTGGCGGATGTTGATGTTGAGAGCTGTGAGGTGACTGAAGATTGGAAGAGGAAGCTGGCGGAGTTGGTGTTGACCTATCAGGATGTCTTTTCAAAGGGCAAGTTGGATTGTGGAGAGGCACATGATTTTGTTCATCGTATCCACCTTACTGATGACCGTCCATTCCGCCTGCCCTACCGCCGTGTTCCTCCAGCCGACTATCACAAGCTCAGGGACGTGCTGTCTGACATGGAGGAGAGAGGCATCATTAGCAAGTCCGTCAGTGAATATGCTTCTCCACTGGTCATGGTCTGGAAGAAGACAGGAGACTTGAGGATTTGCACAGACTTCCGCTGGCTCAACGCCAAAACAGTGAAGGATGCCCACCCCTTACCCCATCAGGCAGACTGTTTGGCCGCCCTTGGGGGTAACGCCTTCTTCAGCACGATGGATCTGACATCGGGGTTTTACAACATTCCTCTCCACAAGTCTGATAGGCGGTACACAGCCTTTACAACACCCCTTGGTCTGTACGAGTACAACAGGCTCCCCCAAGGCCTATGCAACTCCCCGGCATCCTTTATGCGGATGATGCTCAGCATTTTTGGCGACCTGAACTTCTCCAGTCTCCTCTGCTACCTGGACGACCTTCTGACCTTTGCCCCGTCTGAGGACGCGTCCCTGAAGCGGCTGGAGGTGGTCTTCTCGCGCCTCAGGGCCAATAACTTGAAGCTGTCGCAGAAGAAATGTCATTTTCTCCGTAGATCGGTGAAGTTTCTGGGCCATGTGGTGGACAGTAGTGGTGTCGCTGTTGATCAGGAGAAGGTGGCTGTCATTTCTGGCTTCGAGAGGGAGGACCTCATGGACGTGGATGGCTGTACACCTTCTCAGCGGAAGGTGAAGTCCTTTCTCGGTATGGCCCTGTTCTACCAGCATTACATACCCGGTTGCTCGTCTATTGCGAAGCCTCTCTATGCCTTGACCTCTGGTCAGAAGAGGAAGGCTAAAGGTGCCTGTGGTCGTCGGAGGGCTGGGACTTTCCGTAAGTTGACACCCCAAGACTGGACCCCTGCATGTGAGAGAGCATTTGAGGACCTGAAGAGTGCACTTCTTCACAGTGTTGTGTTGGCACATCCCGATTTCGACAGGCCCTTTATACTCTCCACTGATGCTTCCCTGGATGGTGTGGGGGCTGTCTTGTCTCAGGTGCCTGCGGGTGAGGAGAAGGCGAGGCCGATAGCTTTCGCAAGCAAGTCTCTCAGTCGCAGCCAGGCCAACTATCCGGCCCATAGATTAGAGTTTTTGGCTCTGAAATGGGCTGTATGTGATAAGTTCAGTCACTGGCTGAAGGGTCATGCGTTCACTGTTTGGACGGACAACAACCCCCTCACGTACATCTTGACTAAGCCGAAACTTGATGCCTGTGAGCAGCGTTGGGTCGCTAAGCTTGCCCCGTATACCTTTGACATCAAGCATGTTCCTGGGAGACTGAATGTTGTGGCCGATGCCTTAAGCAGGGATCCGTTTGTGAAGCCTTTGAGCCAGCGCCTGTTGTCTGAACCGTACTCTGAGCTACTGCGACAAGTCAGTGATGTGCAACATGTGTGTGTGCAGGACGCCTTTCGGTTGACATGTCAGCCCCAGTCCCTGAGTGGTCCGTCTTCGTCTGCTGCAGTGCACACCTCGATGTCAGAGGGCGAGGTCTCCTCTATTCTCTCCCTCCCGGATGAGTGGGATGCTGCTCCGGTGCAGCGTGCAGCATCTCTAGCTGGCCACCTAGCCACACTGGCCCCACCAGGTTCTGACATGTTCCCTTCAATGTCACTCACTGACCTCCAATCCCACCAGCAGAAGGATCCTGTTATCCTAAGAGTCTGTTCATACGTTGAGAGGAAAGTCAGACCTTCTAGACGTGAACGCTGCAGAGAGGACCAGCAGGTCTTGAGGGTCTTGAAACAGTGGGAGAAGTTGACAGTCCTGAATGGCATCCTCTATAGAGTCACAAAAGACCCACTGACTAAACATAAGAGGTTCCAGTTTATGGTGCCCGAGGCTTTGAAGTCGGAGGCACTGTCTGGTGTTCATGACCTGGCTGGTCATCAGGGTCTCCCCCGTACTATGTCACTGGCTCGCCAGCGCTTCTTCTGGTATGATATGGAGAAAGACGTGCGCAATTATGTGAAGTGCTGCCACAGATGTGTTCTCGGCAAAACTCCAGAGCCTGCAGCGAGGGCCCCACTACAGAGCATTACTACTTCTGCTCCACTGGAGCTTGTGTGTGTCGACTTTTGGTCTGCTGAGGACAAGAACAACAAATCGGTGGATGTTCTTGTGGTCACTGATCACTTCACGAAGTTGGCGCATGCGTTCCCATGCCAAGACCAGACAGCGAAGAGGGTGGCGAAGAAACTGTGGGACAATTTCTTCTGCGTTTATGGTTTTCCCCAGCGTCTCCACTCTGATCAGGGTGCGAACTTTGAGAGTGAGCTGGTTGCTGAGCTACTGGAGTTAGCTGGGGTTGACAAGTCGAGGACCTCTCCTTATCATCCCATGGGGAACGGCGGTACAGAAAGGTTCAACCGCACCTTAGGCAACATGTTGAGATCATTGCCTCCGAGATCTAAGCTGCAGTGGCCTCAGATGATCCAGTCCTTGACCTTTGTGTACAACTGCACCATCCACGAAACCACAGGGTTCGCTCCCTTTTACCTGATGTTTGGGAGAATTCCCAGATTGCCGGTTGATCTCATGTTCAGAAGCGTCTTATTGGATGAATCTGTCTGTGACTTTGATGCCTATGTGAAGTCATTGGCGGGTGACCTCCAGTCCGCCATGCTTCTGGCTCAGAAGAACAGCTCAGCTGAGCAGAAGCATCAGTCTGACCAGTACAATAAGAAGGTTAAGGGCCTGCCGCTCTCTCTTGGTGACAGGGTACTGGTGGCAAACAAGGGAGTGAAGGGGAAACGGAAGCTCTCTGATAAGTGGGAGCCTGTCATCTACACCGTTGTTGCCTCTAAGCCCACTCTCCACATTTACCGGATCAGGAACCGAGAGGGCCACGAGCGGGTGGTGCATCGCAACTTGTTGCTGCCAGTCAACTTCTTGCCCCTGGATGGCTCCTTGACTGGTGGTCCTGCTGCTGTCTCCCAGCCTGCCGCCAGTACGTCCAGTGTCCCTCTTGTGGCTGATTCACGTGGGATTGAGGAGTCTGATGTGGATACGGCGACGGTGACTATTGCTCCTTCCCTATCTGACTGCTCCTATGACCGCACTGCATCATGGGTCTGTGAGCTGTCCTCCGCTGAGGGGGGTTCAGACGCAGGCGGCTCATACCCTCCGTCTGAATCGTCGTCCCTGGCTCCGGATGACTTACCTGAGCTCTGTGCTCCCTCCGACTCCTCCCCTGAACCAGGGCCCTCTCCTGTGCCAACTGTCTCGCCTGTGCCGCATGCCCCTTTGGTGATAGGGCCTTCCCCTGTGTTGGACCCCTCCCCTGCCCATACGGATTTGCCTCAGGGCCGTGGTCCGGGTTCCAGACTCACCACACGGTTAGGCAGGGTTATCAAGCCTGTGTGTCGCCTGATTGAGTCTAATACTCAACTTGAAACAATGGTTGATGAAAGTGTTCACGTGTAATTGTGTTACCAGGTTTTGCCCCCCCCCTTTTTTTTTGTACCGTCTTCGTTTAGGACCTGGTTATGTGTGGTGTAAAAGGCACCTCACGTTGCCTACAGAGTTTTGTCTCTCAACCTTCTTATAGGTAGCTGTGTAGCTGGGGCATTCCACTATTGTGTTTGTTTTTTTTCCTGGGGCCTGTTGTTTGGGGGCGGGTTGCTAATTTTGTGTAATTCTGAGGGGGTGAATGTAACAGTGTGAATAGTGAACAGTGTGTATAATTACACAAAATATAATATCAGTGCTTCTACCTGACAAGATTCCCCATGATTCTCTACGTATAGTCCCTTTAAGTTGTTACAGTCTGCCTCGTGTATAATTTCCCATGATGCCTTCACCTCTTCCTCTTTTAATTCCGCGATTGGAACGAGGTGGGTGTCTTTTGTTACGTCCTGTATAACAAAATAAGAATTGTATCTACAAAGTGATTTATACAGCGTGTTATTTCTGTTTTATAGAGGAGACCTGTGTACTGTATGCAAGAGGCTAACGTGGAGACGTGTTCTGTGTTATTTTCTGTCAGGTATGTTACGTTTTGTTATGTGTTGTGCTATTGTTGATCTGCTCTTTTAATTCCGCGATTGGAACGAGAGGAGACCTGTGTACTGTATGCAAGAGGCTAACGTGGAGACGTGTTCTGTGTTATTTTCTGTCAGAATAAACATCTGTAGTCTCCACAAGAGTCCTGGGTTGTCCCTCCTAACACAACGCAGAGTGAGACGGATCCAACCGGTTACACTGAGCTTGACAAATGTTTTGTTGTGTTCTAGACCGTCTGCAGGACAAAGCAAGGAAAACAGCTGTAGCATCAAAGTAGAAGCAACATAGAGGGGAAAAAGCAAAAAAATATATAGCTACATATCTATTTTGATTTTTGGCTAAAAAGTTACCTTTACCTTTAAGTTGAAATATGGAGATACAAGTTTTATGCTGGGCAGTGATGATACAATTATTCTGCCCACAGGATGAACTCTCACTTTATCTCTCTGTATCCCTCTGAAAATGTGAGTGTGTGCATGCATGTGGGTGTGCATGCATATGTGTGCACATGCATGCATGTGTGTGTGTGTATGTGTGTGTGCGTGCCAGTGTCTCACTCTGTGGAAAGCGCGGCGGGTTGTCGTTGACGTCGGTGATGACGATGGTCACCGTGGTGGAGCCGGACAGACCTCCCAGTTGACCCGCCATGTCCGTGGCTTTGACCACCAGCTCATAGCGGTCCTGGCTCTCACGGTCCAGGTCTGACACAGCTGTCAAGATGACCCCTGATGATGACGAGGGGCGGAGCCACGGAAAGGACAGGCGGGAAGTAAAGGAGACACAGAGAGGAGGAGGGAAAGGTCACAACAGTTGTTAGATTTCATTATTTCCTCTGTCCATTTTGAATATCAGCTTCAGCTGAGCACTCTATTACACCAGGGGCGGATCTAGGCATGGGCACTACACAATTTCTGCTCATAAAAAAAACATATTTTAAAATAGCTTTACATTTTATATTTCTATTTCCTTTTCTGCTAATTAGCAAACGATATATAATGAGATTATTTCTATTCACATATAATATATCCTAATCACAAATATTATTTGTGATTTTGAGATGAAATGGAAGAAGGAAGGAGGCTCCACTGTCACTTTTTATTTCACTCCTTATAGAACTTCTGAGGCTCCAAACTGTATCATGGAAACATCTGGAAATTGTGAGTGGAAATACAGTATTCTGGCGTTGTGATACTAAACTATTACACACTCACTAGTGAAGCGCATTTGAGTTCACCATGCCTGAGCCAATCCTGATAGACGAGATAGTCTTTCTTTCTTTCTTTCTTTCTTTCTTTCTTTCTTTCTTTCTTTCTTTCTTTCTTTCTTTCTTTCTTTCTTTCTTTCGCTTTGAAGCACCATGCTTATACCATTATAGGACCTTGCTGTATTCAAATCAGGGGAATGGCAGAATGCTCTACAGTGAAAGCCAAGCTTGTGTCAGGATGCTCCTCTATAGTACAAGCAGTGGATCTGTGGAGAGAAAGAGTTCCAGCAACAGTCACAGAGAGGGAGAGGGAGGGAGGAGACAAAACAATCACAATGGCTTCTCTTAATCTGTCCAGGGAACACATTTGTTAGTTGCATTTCAACAGGCTCTGTGCCGAGCTGAAAACAGACTCTCTACTGCGTTAAGCCACGCCAGTCTTACACTTCAAAGAGAGGAAAGACTTCTGCAGAGTTCGCAAAGGAAAGAACAATCCAATCCTCTGCATGCACCCAGAAATTGGATATTTGTGAAAAGATGACTGCAGAGTATTGGTGGCTGTGCCTAGAGGATGATATTTTGTCAGGATTCCCCCAAGTCCCGTGGGTCCTGCAGGAATCCGGCAGGATTGCGATTAATATTTGCTGCCAACCGAAAGGACAGCAACCATTTTTGTTGTAGTCATCTTTCAGTGAACTTGTGTCAGCTATACTAATTAACTAACAGAGAAAAAGGGAGTGGGACAGTAGTGGGATAAGTTTTGAGTGGGAGCAGGACAAGATCAGTAGTCATTCTTACAGGAGTGGGACAGGATGGGATTTTTTTTCTGTGGGAGTGGGATGGGACAGGAGTGGAAATCCTCTCCTGTGTCAGCCTCTAGCTGTGACTGACCTACTGTGTGGACTAACTAGTAACACTCAGGTCAGGTTGTTGTAACTGACCCACTGTGTGGACTAACTACAGTAGCAACACTCAGGTCAGGTTGTTGTAACTGACCCACTGTGTGGACTAACTACAGTAGCAACACTCAGGTCAGGTTGTTGTAACTGACCCACTGTGTGGACTAACTACAGCAGCAACACTCAGGGCAGGTTGTTGTAACTGACCCACTGTGTGGACTAACTACAGTAGCAACACTCAGGTCAGGTTGTTGTAACTGACCCACTGTGTGGACTAACTACAGTAGCAACACTCAGGTCAGGTTGTTGTAAGTGACCCACTGTGTGGACTAACTACAGTAGCAACACTCAGGTCAGGTTGTTGTAACTGACCCACTGTGTGGACTAACTACAGCAGCAACACTCAGGTCAGGCTGTTGTGTACAATCGCAGGCAGCAGTGGATGTCAACCTTCATTTCTGTAGGTAAAGCCAAGACATGGCAGTTTTCTATAGCAGCACAAAAAAAATCTTATTCAAATTGATTCACACAAAACATCAGCACCTAAAGGCATGCTTGTGAATAAGTGTTATTTTTTTCAATAGTAGAATGTGTAAATATAATATAACCTATACACTGGTTGTATTTGGTCTTCCTGCTCAAAATCTTGTTTCTGGTTTGATACAAATTTCATGATTCATTCATTAACGTTTCTCCCCAGAGCAAACAGTGCTAAAAATGCCAGCACTTGAGCAGGAGTGCCTTCTGCCATTCTGGCGAGAGACACAGACGAATACACTTGTTCTAGTTGTCAAAAACACTCTCCTCCATGTAGATACCCTTGGTGGGGTTGGTGATAGGCCTTTCTGTGAGGAGTTTACATGTTCTCTCCATGTCCTCTAGGGTAGGTACCTTCACAAACAACAAGCAGTAATCCTGGTCTCTATACAGTACAGTCTCCCTCTGGCCAGCCAGGGCACATGATGGAGAGGAAGGAAATCAGTGCCCATACCCGAGGCAGGGTTGGCGAAAGGGACTTTTTTTTTGTGGAGTTTGCATGTTCTTCCTGTGTCCCCTAGGGTAGATACCCTCACAAAAACATGCAGTAATCCTGGGCTCTAAACTGCCTCCCCCTGGCCAGCCAGGGTGCCTGATGGAACTGGTTGGTATTACGTGTTTCATGCACTACGTCCAACCAGGGAAACTCCTCCCTGTCAGGTGAAAAGAAGGCAGCTTGGACTCTGCATGCATTGAAGGAAGCATGAGGCCAGTCCGCTGCCTGCCTAGTTTGGTGGAGGGTATGTGTAGAGCCCAGGATCACATTAGAAATTGGCCCTGGGTGAAAAATGGGTTACAAAATCGTGGGATAAAAAGAAAAGAAACTTGAACTTTTGCCTGGAATACTGTAGGCACAACAGGGTTGCAGTGGATACATGGCATGATAATACCATTGCTTTCCACGTGGGAATAATAATACACACAGTCATACACACTGCCACCTGCCAGCCCTACAGCGCTGGCACAACAGAAGTTACAGCCGCTCGGCTTCACTGTGTGCTAATAGAATATTTCTATTCTGTCTCTCATATGGGATTTTCCATGTCAAAATCTATTGTTGCCTCTCCCTCCCAGAGGTTTACATTGTGTTGAATACACAACTCAGTGATTCTACTCACATTTGGCTCCCCAGTAGCTCCGGGTTATGTTTGTATGAGTAGCCGAAAGTCCATGCAGCAGCGGAGCTACGGAGGAAGGCAAATGACATGGTCCTCTTTCATCCACAGGGGATGCATTTATGATGCGTTTTCCCTCCTCTCAGCCCTAACTCCCTGCATTGAATAAGATTTTGTTCAACACATTTGAATGTAAAATTCAGTTGCAGGATTTATATTCATTATATGTCTCCCAGGTTGACTGAAAATTAACATAATACACGGCACAGGGGAAGCCGGTGTGGACGTCAAAAACGTCTAAAACACAGGCCCAAACCCTAGCTATTAAGACACTAGTCTACATAGGAAATAAATAAAGAAGTGAGAATGGCATGATGATAGCTCCATTTCTTCCACAACAGAACTTGGTTTGTGAATGCACAATAGACCTTTAGCTAAGCCCCGCCCTCTTGTCCACCCTAGGACACTTTCCAGCCGGGCTCATTCATTCCAATGTAAATATCATGGACTTTACACAATAAATACTGGTTCATTTTTGGAACCAGACCAAAATCTTTTCCAAATCCATCAACAAGGCATGCCCTATGCATGCAGTGGAAAAATGTGTGTGACATTTATTTTTTAAAACAATGTTTTATCATACAGGAAAGCTATTGGTGGAGATGTTTGTCTATCACGTGTTGTTGCTTAGCTGTGATTGGACCATAGTAGTTTGGGAGGGGCTTAGCTATGGGTCCTTTGACCATGAATGGCAGTGTCTCGCTTACTTTCAATTCATCATACTGTCTCGTGAAAAAATAACACATGATCTGTGAAATAACACATGATCTGTGAAGAGTCGTATTGTCTACACACAATACCATCATATCAAAAGCATCTCTGAGAGAATGTTCTTTAAACGCACAAACAATCCAACATGTGACAGATGTCTTTGACACTTTACAGGGACAGTGATTCTGAACCTTTTTTTTTTAATTTCAAGAACTCCCGGTTTAGATGGATTGTAATGGTTTTATCTTCATTAATCCCACAAGGGAAATGCAGTTGTCTTCTGCACGAAGCATAGGACAGATCAGAAAACAAATCTATGACGTCAACAATATATGGTCCAATCATACTGTATGAGGGCAGAAAAGCAGGGGTTGACACTAAGGTCTCCGAGGCACTTGCCCATCGGGCAAGTGCAAGTCAGGTTCTACTTGCCCTCAGGTCATGGTCACTTGGCCCCCAAAAATATATTGTAAATTTTGCATTTAAGTTTACTTCCTACTTGGGTGCTTTAAACCAGGGGTTTTCAACACGTGGTCCCTGAGAGGGTTCCAGGTGGTCCCCAGTTAAGTTGGTTAAACAGATGTAACTCTTGAGAACGTAAAAATGAAACCAAATGGACCCTTGCGGGTCCATTTGGTTTCATTTTTACACTCTCAAGAGTTAAAATTAATCATCTTAATTACCCCAAGTCTACACAACTAGAGAATGTAGAAGATTAGGTCATTTTGATGTGTATGTTAATTTGCCTGTTTTGTTTCCCAAATCCAGCCTGGAATTGTGGATAGCTAGAAAGCAGGGAAAGACACTTGCCCGATCGGGCAACCAGGTAGCAGTCTTCACTTGCCCCACCATTTTTTTTTTTACTTGCCCCGGGCAAGCGGGCAAGTGTTAGTGTCAAGCCCTGAGAAAAGTGTATCCTGTGGTCGCTGTCGGGTGGTGAGACGTGGATCTGGTCTCACGGCTACTAGCCCCGCTGAGACAGAGCCATTTATCATCCCAGCACCGGGCTGGCACAATGGAAGCGGCGGGGACGAAAAAAAAGAAGGATCATTAAAAGTTTAGCGTTTCTCCCGAGGGGCCATTTGGAGGCAACACCAACACTGGGCCGTGCCTGAGAGATGGAGGCTCAGGCCTTATCCCAGACATCCATCTCATCAATAGAATACCAGCAGGGGATTCAGCCGTATATCTGCTGACTGCAGACACACGTCTCTGCACTGACACTATCTGCATCTGGGGGATATTCACCCTACATCCCTCTGGAGAGTGAACTGTTCGTGACCAATTACCTTCTTTGTGGAAATGAACGATGGGTTTTAAGTGTCTATAACAGATGCGATCGCCAGTAAATTATGTATTTGCTATAGACTAATAGTTGTGTTTTGGATGGCAGTGTCTAATCTCGACTAATAGAGAGAGGAGGGGAGGGGTATGTACCTGGTAAACCAAGCAGCTCACCTGTGTGTTTCTCCACAGAGAAGAACTTCTCCCCGTCCAGAACGCTGTACACCACCCTGGCACTGCTGCCATACGTCGGGTCATCTGCGTCCGACGCCATGACCTTCATCACTGATGTTCCTATGGAGAGAGAGAGAGAGAGAGAGAGAGAGAGAGAGAGAGAGAGAGAGAGAGAGAGAGAGAGAGAGAGAGAGAGAGAGAGAGAGAGAGAGAGAGAGAGAGAGAGGGGGAGGGAGGGAGGGAGAGAGAGAGAGAGAGAGAGAGAGAGAGAGAGAGAGAGAGAGAGGGAGAGAGAGAGAGAGAGAGAGAGAGAGAGAGAGAGAGAGAGAGAGAGAGAGAGGGAGAGGGAGAGGGAGGGAGGGAGAGGGAGGGAGGGAGAGCTAGGTTAATGCATTGACAGGGAGACTGATTCATCTCTATTTACTCTACATCAGGGGTGCCCAACCTTTTTCTACTTGAGAGCTACTTTCAAAATGACTGGCTCAACAAGATCTACACATGAGCTTTGAAATAGTGGTGATGGTGTTCTTGTACGTTGTAAATGCTACTACTGACGTTTGAAAACAGTATTTGGGGTTTGAGTTGACAGTTTGTGGTGTTGAGTTTAGTCTCTTGCACCCAAAACTAAGAACATTCCCGTTTTTGTCCACAATTTGTCCAAAAGAGAACAGTCAAAACGTTGGTCAAAATAACAATTATTCTCCATTTTCTAATTGTGTGGACTCTTGAAATTACGTAATTCAGATGTTTAAATTTAACTCTTGAGAGCGTAAAATGAAACCAAATGGACCCGTAAGGGTCCATTTGGTTTCATTTTAATGCTCTTAAGAGTTGCAGATCTATACATTTTAGGGGACTGTCATGTGATCTACCTGCATGGCCTGTGTGATCTACTGGTAGATCACACAGGCCATGCAGGGGTTTGTAGAGCAGGGGTTTTGGGCACCCTGCTCTACATCATTTTCCCCAAAAAATCTTTGGATGTTTCAAATGACCTCTTGCCACTAAACCGCCAAGACGGTCTGCAGACGGTTGCTCTGTCTCTCCCAGACACACAAGCTGTGCTCAGGAGATGAAAGGAAAAAACCTCCAGTTATTTAACATCTAAGACCGCTATAAAGGTGCAGGAAATCCACAACAACAAGCAATTATCACTGGTTGCTGGAAATATGATGGCATTTTCCACAAGAACCTTTAAAATACGGATTTGCACAGCAACAATATCCTCTAAAGACATTTATCAACCACTTACTGTTCTCTATTATCCGTGTGTGCACGCGCGCGCGCACGCACGTGAAGTCTCGTTAATAATCCTATATTCATAATCTACATGACATAATCTACAAAGCAGTACATATTTTACCAGTCATTCCATGTTAATTAGGCCCTATACTGTTATCACCTTTCTGGGGGCGTCGTTAGAGAATGGCGGGGACCCCTAGGTGTCTGGAGCCAGGGCTACATTTGTGAGACAATAAGGTGTTGTTGACATGACAAAAGGACATGATCAAGGGATTTCATTTGAATGTGTGACTGTACTTTGCATCAGTTCAAAGAGCATATGGCGCCAGTTGGCGTCTGGGTAAATGCGTATTCTGTTGTAAAAATGTATAAGAACCCCATGTCAAATGTTGTGAGCTAGAGTCAGTGTGTGTGTCACCACGACGACACACACGTGTTGCCTGGGCTCCGGCCCAGGCATACACTGCCTGCTGTAATGCTTTGCTGTTTGCTGAATAAACGCAATCCATCTGAGGAACATCTCTGCTGTCCAGCGTCTGAACTCCTTATCTCCGTGCTCCGATCTTTGTCTGTGTATTACAAAAAAAATACACTTCATTTGGTGCATTTTGGCCGGTCGGATTGATGTGGACTCTTTCCACGTCAGGCGAGCAGAACCCGTGTCTTCTGAAAGTGGCAGGCGAGGAGAAGACAAGTGGAACCAGCGGACCTTCATTTTTCGGTCTAATGAACAGTGTTTTTGATCGGCGACGGAGTGCGGAGTTTTGCTGTCCTGTCTGCGAGCGGAGGAGAGGACCAGCGTACGTGGTGCTTTGTCTTTGCAACGGAGGTGACGCCGAGGACCACCAGCGAGGAATGTGACGACCGGAGCCAGCATCGCCGGATCAGCAATCAGTCGACGGGTTGGTGAACTGCGGCGCGCAGGACGAGGTCGGCATAGCCGAGCGAGGGATTCTTCTTCATCGTCTTCAACGTGGACGGGGCAGCGGCAACGGATGGTGGCGGCGGCAGCGCGCGCCGGGGATCCTGGCGCCGGGGTCTCCACGTGGGGGAGGACAACTTCTCCACGGCGCGCCGGGCAGCAGCAGCGCAAGACTGATCCACCAAGCGTGCGGCCTTCACGGGAACCCGCGAGGGGGTCCGTGGATGAAAACTACGTGGACGTGGCCTTCTTTTTCTTTCCAACTCATTGTGGACAAAATGAGTTGGAAGGGGGGAGATGATAGAGTTTCAGATGGACGATGGACTGCAATAAGAAAAATACCGGAGGAAAACATCTCCCGCAAGATCCATGTTTAACCGGACACTTCCAGGTAAAAGAGAGAACGGTGGGCTGCAGGAAGGAAGATTTTCCGTTGTTTTATGTCGAAACTATTTAAGACGTAATATTCCTTGTAGTTTTCGATTTCACAACTGTGCGTTATTATGTGAGTCTAAAGTCAACGTAAATGAGAAGGCAAATGTTGATTTATATATGTTATTTGTCGTGCTAATTAGAAACATTGACTAAAACGGCCTATTTTAATCAATGCGGCTAAATTGCCTAATATGGAGAGATTTGTGAGTTATTAATAATTAGACTCTGGCGTTTTAAATTGGTTCTAAGTCCGCTCCATCTACTATGTGAGATTATTACAGCAGAGTTTAATCCGTTATAAACCCGTTTATTATTCATATTCTAAAAGTGCTCTTTTGTGAGAGTTCAAAAGCGACAATAGTCTTGTCTAAATGTCAGTAATGTAAGGCTAAAATTCAATTTCGTCATTATTGCTATATTTTGAGATTTCGTAGTTGCCAAAAATTAGATTCAATTACAGGTCAATAGTGTTGAGAGTAACTCTTTAAGTGTTTAAATTAAGCGGGCTTAAAATGTGTTTTTTATTTTCTTATCGGTATATTGGTGCTGTCTTTGTTTCGTCAAAAGGTGACGGAACAGAGGCTTTCTCGTCTTGGTTTGCTAAAGGTGGCAGATCGAGGCATTTCGTCATGTAACTCTCAAAGGAGGGGGTTATGTGATGTGTTCATTGTACGTAGCATTTTTAGTCTTAAAAGTTTGAATAACGTGAAGAAATACTCCGCTAATTGTAAAGTAAGTGAGTCATATTGGCAACTTTGTGAGGGCGATAGTCTTAAAATATCCATAACTTTTGGGGAGAAAATTCTGCCCTGTAATTTGCTGAACTTTTGGCTACCTGTGAGTGTAAAGTTGGTTATGGGTCAAAGGGGGGTGCAGATCCTGTTTCAAAAATTATGAATATAGATTATTATTGTTTTTGTGATGGTTTTTGATCAACCATCAAAGGGGGGAGTGAAGTCTCGTTAATAATCCTATATTCATAATCTACATGACATAATCTACAAAGCAGTACATATTTTACCAGTCATTCCATGTTAATTAGGCCCTATACTGTTATCACCTTTCTGGGGGCGTCGTTAGAGAATGGCGGGGACCCCTAGGTGTCTGGAGCCAGGGCTACATTTGTGAGACAATAAGGTGTTGTTGACATGACAAAAGGACATGATCAAGGGATTTCATTTGAATGTGTGACTGTACTTTGCATCAGTTCAAAGAGCATATGGCGCCAGTTGGCGTCTGGGTAAATGCGTATTCTGTTGTAAAAATGTATAAGAACCCCATGTCAAATGTTGTGAGCAGTTAGAGTCAGTCTGTGTGTCACCACCACGACACACACGTGTTGCCTGGGCTCCGGCCCAGGCATACACTGCCTGCTGTAATGCTTTGCTGTTTGCTGAATAAACGCAATCCATCTGAGGAACATCTCTGCTGCCTGAACTCCTTATCTCCGTGCTCCGATCTTTGGTCTGTGTATTTTATTACAAAAAATACACTTCACACGCACACACACACACACACACACACACACACACACACACACACACACACACACACACACACACACACACACACACACACACACACACACACACACACACACACACACACACACACACACACACACACGCACAAGCCTCTGGCAGCCAACACAAAGCACATATTTACATTTAGTCACAGGTTTAGTTAAAGCTCAGCCTAAAGCCTGTAAAAGCATAATGGACAACATCTTCCTCTAACTGCTTTGGGGAAAAGAACCAACCACTGACTAACAGCCTGTTAGTGTCTGAGCTGTTTCTCCATTAAAAAGGAGAAAGGAAAAGGCACAGAGAATCCTGTTTCTCCATTAAAAAGGAGAAAGGAAAAGGCACAGAGAATCCTGTTTCTCCATTAAAAAGGAGAAAGGAAAAGGCACAGAGAATCCTGTTTCTCCATTAAAAAGGAGAAAGGAAAAGGCACAGAGAATCCTGTTTCTCCATTAAAAGGAGAAAGGAAAAGGCACAGAGAATCCTGTTTCTCCATTAAAAGGAGAAAGGAAAAGGCACAGAGAATCCTGTTTCTCCATTAAAAGGAGAAAGGAAAAGGCACAGAGAATCCTGTTTCTCCATTAAAAAGGAGAAAGGAAAAGGCACAGAGAATCCTGTTTCTCCATTAAAAAGGAGAAAGGAAAAGGCACAGAGAATCCTGTTTCTCCATTAAAAGGAGAAAGGAAAAGGCACAGAGAATCCTGTTTCTCCATTAAAAGGAGAAAGGAAAAGGCACAGAGAATCCTGTTTCTCCATTAAAAAGGAGAAAGGAAAAGGCACAGAGAATCCTGTTTCTCCATTAAAAGGAGAAAGGAAAAGGCACAGAGAATCCTGGCACAGGCAGCTCTGAGTCCTTTAAGGACACTGAGTGTGTCAAGTCCACAGGTAATTACTGACAGCTGGTGTTGTCCACCAAAGGTCACAGCTGTATCCTCTCTCAGAGCGAAGTCATGCTACTGTCCAGACACATAATGGCCGTTATGCTAATGATGCTAAATTAGCGGGACGTGTCAGAGCGCCGTTTGTTTCCTGTGTCATCCATTGGCGCTCCTAACGGGGGATGGGGGGAGGAGACGGTAAGACAGAGCAGTGGATTATCGCTAAAGCCACGGCGCCATTACTACAGGCAGCCCAGATCGCTATCCTGCTGCTGTCGCCAACAGCAGCAGCCTCTGACTGCATCACAGCTCTTTTTGCTGGAAGGCTTGAATGCAAAAACAATAGAATCCCCATTCATTTACCTCAAAGACTTCGAAAATGGTTAATATAAACACGATTGTGCCGTGGACAAAGCCAACACAGGTCGTGACAAATCATGACAACCACACTATTATCCTCTATTATCTAATTAGCACAATTAGCAAGAAGTAAAAGAAAACGGCAGGATACAACACATTTTGTTTCGTTTTTCTTCTTAGAAATTATTTGATTGTCCCAAAACATTGTGTGTGTTATCATGATTTGTCACGACCCGAATTGGCTTTGTCCGCGGTGTAATCGTCTTTATATGAATCTTTTTCAAAGAGTCTATGAGAAAAATGGAAAGGGGAATTCATTTTTTGGAACAGGGGCGACGTCATGAGAGGGTGGGACTGCTTAGCTCTATAGAGTCTAGAGCAGAGTACTATGTACACATGTGAGACTATGATAATCAGCCACAGCAGTAGTCTAATAGTCAAATATTACAGTATGAACAACCTTATGTAGTTAAATCCAACGGTAGCTGTTCATTTCATCTCTTGCTGTACTGTGTGTGTCTGTGGTTCTTAATGCATGCTCAAACATAATCCAGCCATTATTATCTCACCAGAATACAGTATGCAAGTGGCCTATGTCTGCCTGATCCTTAGAAGATCACACACACAATATTCTGCACGGCTGGAGGAAGATCAACGTGATACAGAGTTTCTCATATTGAAAACAGAAAACCATACAGAGACAGAGGCAGTTTCATTACCAGCGACATGCAGAACTCCTGCAGTGGCTAATTCTGTCTACCTGGTTGTCTCTGGTTGTGTCCAGCAAAGCCATTTCCATCCATGGGATTATTCTCTTATCTTAATTTTTTTCTCCCGCAGGTATAACAATCAGCTGTTTCTGGGTCCTCGCTGGCAGCTTGGAGGAACTATATAAATGCAAATGCTACTTTATTGTGTTTATATTAAAAGGGAAGGGAAGCAGGGAGTTTGCTGCCTGGGTCATTATTAATGCTCTGGTTCTCTTCCGTTTCATCCTTACTAGTTGGCAGCTCTCATCTGACTGGTGAGCAGGGGTGGATATAACATTTCCCAATTGGGGGGGCAGGAGAACATGGTATGGGGGCGACACGGACGATAAAGTCGCCCCCCCCATACCATTTTCGATTACAGGACTTTTATTTGGCAAGTAAAGCATCAATAACAACATCAGTTGTTGTTGAAGTTGCAACAAACACGCAGCACGCATAAAGCTGAAGGTCTGACTCAGAGAGTTTTCTGTTTTCAATGATGACATGCTGTTGGTTTAGTGGTGACACAGCTGTAGTTAGTTAGTAGCAGTAGTAGTGTTTCAAATCATTAGGCACTTTCATTTGAAATATCTTGGCTTGCTTTGCATGGCATGCATGCCATCATGTTTGGTGGGGCAGACTGGCATTAAGGGGGGCATTGCCCCCCCGTGCCCATGCCTAGATCTGCCCCTGCTGGTGAGGATCTCTACAGCACTGGTTCACCAATGTTTTAGTTTGTCACCCAAAAGAGAAATTATTATGTTTGCCCGAGACCCAATCCAGTGAAAATAGCAGATCTACAAAGTCACACACACGCTATGTGAAACATTATTGAGCTTATCGATTATCGATTATTTTCACTACTTCTTTGTTTTGTTATTTGTCGTATTTCTTAGGTTTGTGTTTTATTTATTCGTGAAATGACTTGGATTTCATGGAATCATTGAATGGGTTTTTAATTCATGTTATATTTTAGCTTTTTGGGGCAATGTAAAGAAAGAAAAAACAGGCCCCAATCCACTGTGATCTACACAATATAGAGTTATCGACTTGACAAATTGTAACACAGATTGCGTTGCAAAAAGTAATGTCTAATGAAAAACAGTTCTTATAATTCATAAATACATATTTTTCTCTCTCTGCAGTGAATAAAGACAAAGAGCATGTTAAAGTGTTCTGAGATGACATAGCAGACTTGGCAGCAATTTGTCTTAATGGTGTGAAGCAGCATGTACTGTAACCAAATGGACCCGCAAGGGTCCATTTGGTTTCATGTTTACGCTCTCAAAGAGTTACATCTGGTTAACCAACTTTCCATCATTTAGTCTGGAGGGCCCACCTGGAACCCTCTCAGGGACCACTGGTGGTCCCCGGACAACCTGTTGTAAACCCCCGTTAAAAAAAAGAAAACACCTGTAAAAATCCATAGATTGGTCGCACCACTGTATAAGCCGCGGGGTCAAAAGCACGTGAAAAAAAGTAGCAGCTTATAGTCCGGAAATTACGGTAGAAGTGGATATGGCTTAGCTATTGCATTAGGACTCAATAACAGGGAGAACAATGTGTTTATTACAGACAGTGTTATGGTATTGTTATTGTTGGTTGTTTGCTGCCAGTTCTCTTTCTGCTGTCAGTCGAGGGCCTGACTGAGATGTGAATAAGCTACTAATAATAACACTGTAGGGGTTTCAAACCATGTACTTACTGTAAGTAACACTACACTGGTTAATAAGTAAGTTCACTCTTTACAAGGTATTGGCTTCTTCCCAGTGTTTGGGTAATGTATTCATTACAAAAGAGCACACCTTGAGACAAACACAGAATACCAATGCGTCGGTTTTTAGGAGGAAGTAAACAAATATGGATTTTAATTAAAAACACATTTCGGGGGCCATCTCCTGTGGAATAAAGTGAGGAATATTTTCCCTCCGAGGGAGGCCGGTGATAGCTTTATATCGGCTCCCGCCGACGTGAATTTATGCATGAGTTGTGTTTAATGGTATCAACACAGACGGTGGGAATGGCTTCCCTCTCACCGTTTCAGCACTCTGGGGGAGACGCTTCAATTACCGACAGGCGAGCCACAGGAGTGCAGCGCGTGTGAAGACACTAGACTGACGGCTGTTTGAGAGGCAGCCTCGTAAAAGAGATTTGTGCCAATCTCCACTGGCACTAGTGTTGCTACACGTCCCGGATTTTCCTGATTGTCATGGATTTTCATGGCTCTTTTTTTTACATGGCCAAAAGAGAGACCGCAACTAACCTGACTTGCGTCCCTCACAGTCTCAGAACAGTATGATAGTCCTATTAAATTGTAGCGTGCCTGTACATACCAGTGTTGCCAACTTGGCACATTTGTCAATATATTTACCTCTTTTCCAGACCCACCTACCGCCAAAATTTGTGGAAAAACTCCTGAATCTAAATCTGTTTATCTAAAGATAACTGAGGTGAGAAAAATGAAAACTAGACTGCTCCAGAAAGAGTTGGAAATTAATGGTTAAGTGAACTTAAGTAGCCTAATATTAATCTGATATGTATAAGAGTAATAAAATAATGAGAGCAGTAACATTACAGTGTAAAAGTGTGATATATTTCTGGGTTAGATGTTTAAAGAGGTGCGTTGCTTCCGACCAAAAGGCCGATAATCACCGCCGATTGGATGGTCAAAATGTCCAGGATTTTTGCCATTTGTGGCAACCCTAACTGGCACAGCGGCGACACTGGCTCCGGAGAAGGAGGAGGAGAAGGAGGAGGGGGCAGAACGGCTGCACTGGTTGAATTTCTCTCCAGGATTCCTCCCGCCGTAATCTGCAGGACTGACTGCTCCCCGCCATCATTATGGATCATTTAGTAAAGCCATAAAAGATGAGGCGTTTTCACATGAAAAGTTATTTCTTTGCTACTTCAATGTGATTCATTCCTATAAAGTCCACATAAATGCAAGAGAGTGAGAAACCTGCCATGTCATGAGGGCCAGTGGCCTGTTTGCAAAGGTTCTCTCTAGGGGATTTCTACAAGGATTTAGACATATCTAACATAGAAGGCACGCATCGAAGTCTTTATCAGCCACTAACTCTTTTGGATTGTATCACACACGCATTGCACACACACACACACACACACACATCTCTGCTGTGTCAGAATCCATTATGTCAGACACATGAATAGAGCTGGTTGGCAGCATGTATTGATTCTATGATGCACCTGTCTTGTCCCATTCCTCTCTCTTGTGATCCTAACAGCAATAACAATTCCTGTAACTTTAATATTTACATGCTCAGCTTATACTGCATGGCAATTCATTCACACCAAGAATAATGACTATAATGACGATGACGTGATGATTAACTAACATTCTGTAACCACTGGCTGTCTCGGAGCCTCAACATGGATACTGTACTGATATCCAATATTCATGGTTATCATCGCCGATTGAATGTAGGATGGCCACTGGTAATCATTAAATAGCCTTTGTAATGTATCAAAGGTCTGTCAGAGACATGAATACTGAATCCCCGATGCGTACATTAAAACAGGGTTAATTTGTATGGGGAGCTGATACGGATATAATATTGGTCGGGCGCATCCCTATGGTGCAGAGAGGCACATAAAGAAAACCAGAAAGTCATACTGTATGTTCACAAAATTCTCTATAGATGAGAGGTCCTTGAACACATTTCATAGTCAAGTGTTTTCTATCAGCAATAAAGTGTACTTGTTGACACCCTGCCTCTCTATCTCTCCATGGTGCTGAAAGACGCACGCGCGCGCGCGCGCACACACACACACACACACACACACACACACACACACACACACACACACACACACACACACACACACACACACACACACACACACACACACACACACACACACACACACACACACACACACACACACACACACACACACACACACACTCCTATGGCTTTAATGATTCAAATCCATCCATCCATCCATCCCTCTCCTCTCTTCTCTGCCATGATTCATTCAATCCCTTTCCTCTCCTCTGTCAGGATTCTATCC
>CM076971.1:51042991-51145491 GCA_039105355.1 Benthosema pterotum
GGAGAGGGAGAATTGGATTTTTTTTTCTTGTATATGCTACTACTGGCGTTTGAAAACAGTATTTGGGGTTTGAGTTGACGGTTCCTGATGTTGAATTTAGTCTCTTGCACCCAAAACTAAGAACTTTCACGTTTTTGTCCACAATTGGGGAAGAGAACTGGCAAAACGTTGGTCAAAGTAACAATTATTCGCCATTTTCTAAGTGTGTGGACTCTTGAAATACGTAATTCAGATGTTTAAATATAATTTAATTAAATTAATTCAGATGTTTAAATATAATTTAACTCTTGAGAGTGTAAAATGAAACCAAGTGGACCCGTAAGGGTCCAGTTGGTTTCAATTTAACACTCTCAATGCCCTGCATGCCCTGTGTGATCTACCGGTAGATCACAATCTACCTTTTGGGCACCCCTGCTCTACAACAATACAGTACAGTACAGTACAGTACATCTCTCAGTTCCTAGGCAGCAGCTCAGACACACAGTCAATGTCATCTCTGTAACTCTCTGTACCTTCCTCCTCCTATCTGAGATTGATTTCCCTGTCACATTTTATCTGCCATCTGTCTTCACCATTATTTTTGTGTAAACCTCATGAACCCTACAATTGCTTTTTGGGGCATGTCATCATAACAGGCAGAACATTTCTAGATTGGCTGTTTTTAAGAGATTTTGGTGCAGAGGGAGAACAAAGTAGAAGGCCAAGTATAGAGCCCTGAGTTGTTCAACAACACACAGATCGTGATCACACAGGCCACAGGTAGGTCACATGACAGTCCGCTAAGATGTATAGATCTGTAACTCTTGAGAGCGTTAAAATGAAACCAAATGGACCCTTACGGGTTAATTTGGTTTAATTTTACACTCTCAAGAGTTAAATTATAACTGAATTACGTAATTTCAAGAGTCCACACAATTAGAAAATGGAGAATAATTGTTATTTTGACCAACGTTTTGCCAGTCAGTAGTAGCAGTAGTAGCACCATTTTTCATTATAAGTGCATTACACTATCACCACCATCACCACTATTTCAAAGTCAAACTTTCTTGGGGGCCTTGAAATGGATTTTTTTTATGTGTAGATCTTGTTGAGCCGGTCATTTTTGAAAGTAGCTCAAGTCAAAAAAGTGTGGGCACCCCTGGTTTAAGAGGTTACTACAGGGTAGAATCCTACCACTCTTCTCTGTGACAACTTTTCAGCAGATCCAGGACCAGCAAAACAGCAAAACACAAAAAAGACACTCGTAGTCATAATCACTGTACTTACCTACGGGCGATAGTTCGGGGACGCTTCCGATGTACGGTCCCTGCAGGAACTGGGGCTCGCTGTCGTTGATGTCCTGGACCTTGATGACGAACTCGGACTCGGGTTCCAGCGGGGCGTCGGACAGCCGGTCTCGGGCCTGAGCGCGCAGCGTGTAGAAGGCCTTCTCCTCGCGGTCCAGACGCTCCGTGGCGTGGATGTCTCCCGTCAGCTCGTCCAGGAGGAAGATGGTGCCCGCTCCCTCCCCGGAGATGGTGTACTTGATGTTCCCCTCGCCCTCGTCCGAGTCCGTGTGGATCTGGAAAAATGGATGCAGGAGGTTGAAATCCCTGTGCATTTCCTAACAGCACTGGAGTGAACCTCCAATGGAACTACCAGTGTGGATAGCAAGTGGGTTTAGGTGAATGATTATTTCCACATGACATGGAGACTGAAACGTGACCGCAAGGCGTTACAACTCGGTGTGTTTCCTCCACCTCATTCACTCATTTTCCACAGCAGCCAATGCAGCTTAAAGATTGAGTGCTGAGTTGGTGTGCTTTCTATGTGCAATAATGTCTTCCCTTTGGATTTATTGTTTCTTCCTGGGGGCTGAACCTTTCCAGTCAAACATGCCAATGAAAAAAACTAATATAGTGACATCACATTATCAGCCCCTGCCCTAACTCCTCCCCCTTTATCATACAACTACAGCCATAGGCGTGGCTTCAGTTCAGGTAGATCTCCATCCAGCACCACCCACCAGGCAAACCTGGCATACTTACAGTTGTGTTCAAAATAATAGCAGTCTGTTTAAAAAACTGAATAAAGCCCAAAATCCTTATAGTGGTTTTATTTCCATGCATTGGGAACACTGCACATCATATTTTAAATCAAAACATGAAGAAAAAAGCAGAAATTATTTAATTACTTTAGAGAAAATGAAGAAAAATGAACTTTGGGCTTTTCAAAAAAATAGCAGTGTCTGTACTTTACTTTACAAACTCAAATATTTACTGTATTAACTGAAAAATATCCAGGATTCAGCATTCCTGTGAATCACTAAACTAATATTTAGTTGTATAGCCACTGTTTTTGAGAACCGCTTCACATCTGTGTTGCATGGAGTCGACCAACTTCTGGCATCTGTGAACAGGTATTCCAGATTTGACAACGTTCCATAATTCCTCTGCATTTCTTGGTTTTGCCTCAGAAACAGCATTTTTAATGTCACCCCACAAGTTTTCTATCGGATTAAGGTCCGGGGATTGGGCTGGCCACTCCATGACTTTAATTTTGTTGGTCTGGAACCAAGAAGCTGCTCGCTTACTGGTGTGTTTGGGGTCGTTGTCTTGCTGAAACACCCATTTCAAGGGCATTTCCTCTTCAGCATAAGGCAACATGACCTCTTCAAGTATTTTGATGTATCCAAACTGATCCATGATCCCTGGTATGCGATAAATAGGCCCGGCACCATAGTAAGAGTATCAGGATGCTTGCACCACAATGCTTTACTATGGGGATGTTTCGCTTACTATGGTGCCGGGCCTATTTATCGCATACCAGGGATCATGGATCAGTTTGGATACATCAAAATACTTGAAGAGGTCATGTTGCCTTATGCTGAAGAGGAAATGCCCTTGAAATGGGTGTTTCAGCAAGACAACGACCCCAAACACACCAGTAAGCGAGCAGCTTCTTGGTTCCAGACCAACAAAATTAAAGTCATGGAGTGGCCAGCCCAATCCCCGGACCTTAATCCGATAGAAAACTTGTGGGGTGACATTAAAAATGCTGTTTCTGAGGCAAAACCAAGAAATGCATAGGAATTATGGAACGTTGTCAAATCTGGAATACCTGTTCACAGATGCCAGAAGTTGGTCGACTCCATGCAACACAGATGTGAAGCGGTTCTCAAAAACAGTGGCTATACAACTAAATATTAGTTTAGTGATTCACAGGAATGCTGAATCCTGGATATTTTTCAGTTAATACAGTAAATATTTGAGTTTGTAAAGTAAAGTGCAGACACTGCTATTTTTTTGAAAAGCCCAAAGTTCATTTTTCTTCATTTTCTCGAAAGTAATTAAATTAATTTCTGCTTTTTTCTGCATGTCTTGATTTAAAATATGATGTGCAGTGTTCCCAATGCATTGAAATAAAACCACTATAAGGATTTTGGACTTTATTCAGTTTTTTGAACAGACTGCTATTATTTTGAACACTACTGTAATAAACTGGTGTGGGTGTCCACATAAAAATGGCATGTAACAAAAACGGTTCACTTTTTTTGAAGAATTATTTATTTCACATATATAATACCTTTAGGGTGGAAAAAATCATGGCACATCTTTAAGGACCATTCTCAATCGCCCTGGGCCAGACATCATCACACTGACTTGAGAAAAAGAACAGACCGACAGCAAGTTCCTACTGTATGATGATTTACACTGTCTCCACACCAGGGGCGGATCTAGGCATGGGCATGGGGGTGCAATGCCCCCGTAAGTGCCCTGACTGCCCCACCAAACATGATTGCATCCAAAACAACCCAAGATACCAAAGAAATTAAAGTGCTTATCTTCAAAATGATGTGAAACACTACTACTGCTACGAACTAACTACAGCTGTGTCACCACTAAACCAACAGCTTTTCATCATTGAAAACAGAAAACTCTCTGAGTCAGACCTTTAGCTTTATGCATGCTGCGTGTCTGTTGCAACTTCAACAACAACTGATGTTATTATTGATGATTTACTTGCCTAATAAAAGTCCTGTAACAGAAAATGGTATGGGTGCGACTTCATCGCCCGTGGCACGAAGCGACACGGGCATTGAAACCACACCCATACCATTTTCTCTTGCCCCTCCAACATGTTCTCCCCCCCCCCCCCAAATGGGACATGTTACATCCGCCCCTGCTCCACACGGCATGACCTTCACAGGATGTGATGCCCAAATTAGGCGATCAAAGTCGTTTCAGAGATTGCTATTTAAGGTGGGGAAGTGAAGGCGCCGAGGTTGAAAAGTGAACTTAAAGAGCTCATATAAATCAGAGCTTCTCCCCTAATGTGATTAGAAAGACATTCTGGAAGGTCTCCATGCAGCCCCAACCTCCCCGTTGGGTCTTTAGAAAGATCACCGGGTCTGCAAGCACTTTCTCTCCATGTCTCTCATAGTATCCCTCTCTCGCACGCACGCACGCACACACACACACACACACACACACACACACACACACACACACACACACACACACACACACACACACACACACACACACACACACACACACACACACACACACACACACACACACACACACACACACACACACACACACACACACACTCTCTCCTCCTTCTACCTCAGGGTGTCAAACTCAGATACAGAGTGGGCCAAAATTTAAAACTGAACAAAGCAGCGGGCCAAGTTTGAACGAACTAAGCTTTTAAAGGGGAATTCCACCCATTTTCAAAAAAAATCCTGAGAGGATACACATGTGAAATGTGATAAAAATGGGTCTGAAAGAAAAATCATTAACATGGTGAAATACATTTTGGTGATGTCATCAGATGTATTTCACCATGTTAATGATTTTTTCAGACCTCCATTTTTTAGGAAATACAGAATTGGGCGATTTTTTTTATCATGTCCACATACACAACATCTCTAAGGTATATTAATGACATATTAAAATGTTGAAAATGGGTGGAATCCCCCTTTAATTTGATAATGTCTCAAGGGCCAAATGAAATTACACGGCGGACCAAATTTGGCCCGCGGGCCAGAGTTTGACACCCATGTTCTACCTGAAATGATAATAGCTCTCCCTCTGTGCAGTATAATGGTGGTTCAGTCTAGCCAACAGGCCAGACTGAACCACTGGACCTGTTGGCTAGACTCTAGCCAACAGGCCCAGGGAGAGGAGAGAGGGGAAGTGGGGGAAGGGGAGAGATCACCCCAGCCCAGGGGCGTAGCTAGAAATTCTGGGCCCCCTGCAAAGCTTTTCCACGTGGGCCCCCCTTTCCCGGCGGCGTCAAAGGGGAATTTCACCCATTTTCAACATTTTTTCTGAGAGTGTACAAATGCAACCAAATGAACCCTAACGGGTTCGAACCAAATGAACCCTAACGGGTTCATTTGGTTCCATTTGTACGCTCTCAGAAAAAAAGAAGTGTCTATAGAAACCAATTAGCATGATGACATACATCTTGATGATGCAATCAAGATGTGTTACATCATGTTTTTGTGTTTTTTCTTCAGACCTCCATTTCCAGGAAACACAGAATGGGGGGAAACGTTTTTATCATGTCCACCCAGCACCTCTAGGTTATACTAATGACATATTAGAATGTTGAAAATGGGTGGAGTTCCCCTTTAAAATGCTTCAATCTGGTGCACTTTGAGATCAAATATTTCTCAGAATATAATCAATACAAATAAAACCTTATTAATGCAAGCTTTCAGTGGACCCCCCTGACTTTGGGCCCCCCTACAATTGTCCCCCTTTTCCCCACGTGTCTACGCCCGTGCCCCAGCCTCTCTGGTTAATACTTTATAAAGGCTTGATTAAATACATCCTTCTCTCACCGGGGAGGCTTTAAGTATTTGTTGTATAGAACCAGCAGAATATTTCCAGCGATATTGTTTTGTTCATCTTTTTGGCCCAATCTTTTTTTTTCCTCCTTTGTTTGATTCTGTCTTTCTTTGCCCTTTCTCTTTATTATTTCTGAATCATCCCCAGGTCAAATAATATTTCAGTTATAATAAAATAATAACTTGTTGCTTCCACATGCTGCGTCCGACCAGGGAAACTCCCCCCTGTCAGGTGAAAAGAAGGCAGCTTGGACTCCTTATGCGTTGAAGGAAGCATGAGGCATGTCCACTGCCTCCCCAGATTGGCAGAGGGTGTATAGAGAGAATTGGCACTGGGTGATGAATGGGTTACAAAATCGTGGGAGAAAATTTTAGGAAAAAAAGCTTGGTTTACTAGAGATGAGAAACAGGGAAAAGCGACAGAGAGAGGAGGTTAATCAACCAAAGAGTGACGATGGACATGCTATCACTGTTGCAGCACTGTAACAGCACTGTGCTGTATCTTTCTGGCTCACTGTGTTTCTGTGATTCCGAATAGAACACTGCTTTCACGTGTCGAATATTAACGTAGAACTGAGCCTGTGGATATATATATGACCGATTCCTTGTTGAAGCCAGTTGTTGACAAGAAAACGGTGCATTGACTTGCATGCCTAATGAAATCACATTCATTCAATTAAACTTACCTAATCAACCACACGATCGAAATGCGATAATATGCTTGTATATTGCAGCACGCACACACACACACACACACGCACACACACACACGCACAGAGTTGATGATTCTGTTGTGATCCACGCCTCTACTGTATTTGAAATAGAACTCTCCAGTAGCAGGAGGCGAAAATATCCGAGCTTTTATTACAGCTGATAGACAAGAGACATTTTTTTTTCCTATATTTTGCAACACATTTTTTCACCCAGTGGCAATTCCTAATGTGATCCTGGGCTCTACACACGCTCCGCCAACCTGGGGAGGCAGCGGACTGGCCTCATGCTTTCTTCAATGCATGAGGAGTCCAAGCTGCCTTCTTTTCACCTGACAGTTGGGAGTTTCCCTGGTTGGACGTAGCGCGTGGAAGGAACACGTTATTCCAACCAGTTCCTGTCCCCTCCATCAGGCGCCCCGGCTGGCCAGGGGGAGGCAGTTTAGAGCCCAGGATTACTGCATGTTTTTGTGAGGGTATCTACCCTAGGGGACACGGGGAGAACATGCAAACTCCACACAGAAAGGCCCTTTCACCAACCCCGCCTCGGGTATGGGCACTGATGATGTGGAGGAGGAGACACGCCGCCAGCACCCACAGCAGCGCCCCAGCGGGAATCGAACCCAGGACCTTCTAGCTGTGAGGCGACAGCACTAACCACTGTGCCCCGAGAGACGTTTCTTAAATACCAGAATGCAAAGAATGGACTTGCAGAAAAATATACTGTATATTTTTAAAAGCCTTCATAATTCATTGATACTATGAAAATACCATTCATTTGCCATGGGGGGTTTACAATCTCTCTGCTCTTCTTCCTGCACTAAGCGATGAGTCATATTATGTAGCAGAACCAGAATGCCAAGGTCAGACACAGTATAACATTCACTTTTCAATCATGTAAATAACCATCATTCTAGTAACACATTCAATTGAAGTCAATTCAAACCAACTGGGAGTTAATAATTTCATTCATAAATTCAGTCAATTAGAGGAAGGATGTATGCTCGGGTGACTCGTTATTGCACTGCGAAAGTGTTAACATCCATCGATGACATAGCCAAAAAAAGCCAAAACAATTGGACACTGTGTGCAGAGGCGAGAGTGTCAGTCCCAAAACACTGTGGAGTGGTGATGGAAGTAGGAATCATGAGTGCACTTGGGCTATGTGCAACAATGCAAGTGAAAGTTCAGTGCATTGTTTTGCATTGAATGAATAGGTCTAAACACAGTCATAATGTTGCAGGGAGATAAGGGGTGAAAGACACACCTCCGTTGCAGTCAAAACAGTAGTAATGTGATATCAACGGCTTTTGGAGTTTTCTAGTTTGGGTGAGATCTGGTGCAGTGGTTTTCAACCTTTTTGACACCAGGCCCAGTATTTATTCTGCATTTGAGCCACGGACAACCATTTGATGACAATTTAGCCCCACAGACCCCAAAACTAAAGATTTATTTTGGCTTTAGATCAAAATGACCATTAATCTTCTACAATCTCTTGCTGTGCAGACCACCAGTGGGCAAGGACCACTGGTGGTCCCCGGACCACTGGTTGAATACCACTGGCCTAAATCCACTCACAAGTCAGCTTGTGGATACCCAACCAAGCCTGGTTAACCAGACTATATCCACCCAAACACATCGCCTAAATTATTTGGAGCATATGAATTAATATGAACTGGGCTAGACTGTGAAACACTGTGAATCTCATAGGACCTAATGTCATACTGCAGTATTAACTGCATGTGTCATTTCCTCCTGAGAGCATTCTACATCATCTGCTCTTGGCCGTCTGATGTGCTGCGACTCTAGTTGTTTGATGAAGCTCCAAATAAATAAATGTATTTGCTAGGTTTTGCTAGTCGACCTTACTGCTGTGCAAAGGACAGCGGGTTTATGGGAATAAAGACGATTCATTATTAACCTTATGCTCACAGCAGTTTACAATGACTGCAAGCAAAGTTTTCTCACTCGAGGTAGAAAAAAAGCAATACAGAGCATTGGCACAAATGGAAACCTACAGAAATGATTATTTCCTTCTATTCAGACAAAGATTGACTGGAGGACTAGAGCAATATATAAAGCACAACAAACCTTCAACCCCTTCATACATAGACCGCCTGCTGTGACACAGACAAATCACACTTTAACCATTTTCTTCCTGCAACTAAAAAAAAAAACCTCTTTGAAGTGAACTGTAAAGGGACATTTCACCTCTGAAAAAGAAACTGCAGTCACTCAATGTTAATAGTATTTGTTGTAGATAACAGCAGCAGAATTTGACTCACTCTATGGCCAGAAGAACAATCTAGTCTGTGTGTTTGACCAGGGTTTGCCTGGGTTGCTGGATTACTGAAATACCATAATGCTTCCACGGCCTGCCCTGCCCATAGTCTTGTTGTCTGTGCAGGTTTGTCTGACTGAGCAGCCTGGAGGCAAGTCTGCTGCCTCCGGAGATGGTTTAGGAATTGGCACTGGGTGAAAAATGGGTTGCAAAATCATGGGATAAAAAATATATAGTATATACTGTATATAAAAAAATAAGATCTGGTTGTAAAAGTTGTAAAGTGTCCCTTTTAGCCGTCTCCATATCCCTAACGGCGTGACTGGGAACGACAGCGCCATATCTCAGTAAAATGACATTCCCATAGATTTCCTGAGGCCTAGACCTCTCTGTACATTTGTCACAGAGCACATTAGGGAAGTAGACGAGGGGGAAAGTGAGAGTCGAGGGAGCAGTTCACTCCAACAGGATTCATTAAACAAATGTACTGAACAAAGCTCCCTGTTTATTGCTGTGTGTGAGTGAGCATTTACTGGGAAATCAGATTTCATTTGCAGAGTAATGGTGGCTGTAGTGTGAGACAGACAGGCTTGGCAAGGTTGACCAGTTGGAGTGTAGAAAAACATGCTTGTGAGTGAACGGAGATTGTACGTGTAATGCATGCATTGAATCCTTGCTTGTGATTGCACACTTTCCCTCTGTCACACACACACACACACACACACACACACACACACACACACACACACACACACACACACACACACACACACACACACACACACACACACACACACACACAGTCAATAGTCTTGATATGTGTCCTTGTAGCTTGCAGAATCATAACTCTGGGTATATAAACATTATATAACATATTATAATGTTTATAGTAGCCAGATATAAACATTCCCCAACCACCACCACATTACTCTGTGATTTCACTAGCATGTCTGTTGCAACTTCAACAACAACTTATGTTATTGATGCTTTACTTGCCTAATAAAAGTCCCCCCAGGCGACTTCATGAAGCCGGCCCCATGCCATTTTCTCCTGCCCCCCCAATGGGAAATGTTACATCGGCCCCCCAAACTGAAAACACGACACTCGCTGCCAACAGTGGTCAGCTGTGGTTTGACATGCATTCGTTATCCAATGATGACATTATGCAAATGTCACACGGACAATCACACAACCACCAGAAGCAATCTGATGAGGGAATGAGATTCAGGACATTGGCTGACAGTAACCATCCCAAAAGAAGCCACACAGCATGGCTTTTCGGCCCTTTTCATATTACGCGCCAGTTCTGGGTCAATCCCACCGATTTTGCGCCCCCCCCCAAAAAAAAAAAAAAAAAAAACGTTTTGTGCTGTTGTTTTCCATAAAATTCAGCAGTATGGTACGAACTGAAGACTACATCCACAGTCAAATGTCAAAGGACCTCTTCCATTTAGATCTCCCAATGAATCAATTTTATGATATGCTCTATTCACTTTTACATAGAAAATGACATCAAATCTTCCTATTCATAGTAGCACATGCTCATTTAACCCATTGTAGACTATCCCGATTCTAAAAATGTCTTTGAAATACTAACCTAAGTGTACTGGAAAACTTCAAATTTGTGTAACACCACCAAATTTTTGACATGTTGTGATACAGTACATACTGTACTGTATTGGTGTTCCCGTCAACTAGGTAAAACTACCACTAGGGGTTCCCGTTCTATGGGTTAAGTACAGTATTTAAAGGACCACTTCACCACTTTTCAACATATCTGCATATAATACGTCATGATAAACAACATTTTTTCCTACTCAGACTGTGTCCCACAGGAGGGCTGTGGGCGTCTCAGAAACCTGTCCTCCAATGACATCATCATTCGGCAGATTTTTTTAAACAAAGTTTTTGGAAAAACAATATTCATATTAAAAACACACAGTAGCACGGATGAGAGAGCCTCAGTCATGGCCAAGGAGCTCACAAAATTTCTGCGTGGGGAAAGCAACCTCGAATAAACCCAATATTTTCTCATATTGGGTTATTGCTTTCTGTCCTGAAATCCATGACATCATCATCCTCCTATAGTGTGTTGTCCCTCTCTCGGGAGTTATACAGAGGACATCCACGACTTGGCGGAGCTGTTGCCCCGGTGACCGGACCTCGGATAAGCAGATGAAGATGGATGTATCCACGACTTTAACGGCTTCCGTGAACAGAAGATGGAGGGTGCTACCGGTGCTGAACGTGCTCGTGGTTGCGGTGTTCATGACTTTTTTGTCCATGTGCAATATGGCACGGAGCAGCAGCATGAGCAAAGTCACAGACACCCCGCATCATCAGGAGGAGAAAAACCTAATGGAGAAGTATGGCTACAATGCCTACCTCAGCGACAAGATTTCTCTCGATCGGACCATTCCCGACTACCGTCCGAGCGAATGTAAGAAGGTCAGCTACCCCACAGACCTCCCCCAGATCTCCCTCATCTTCATCTTCGTCGACGAGGCTCTGTCCGTGATCCTTCGCTCCGTCCACTCGGCTGTCAATCACACACCAGCTCACCTGCTCAAGGAGATCATCCTAGTCGACGACAACAGCGACGATGAGCAACTGAAAGGGCCGCTGGAGGAGTATGTGAACAAGCGCTACCCGGGTCTGGTGAAGATAGTCAGGAACCAGAAGAGAGAGGGGCTGATACGTGCAAGAATCGAGGGCTGGAAGGTGGCCAGCGCTGAGGTGACGGGCTTCTTCGACGCCCACTCGGAGTTCGCGCCGTCCTGGGCCGAGCCGGTTCTGGCCAGAATCAAGGAGGATCGCAAGAGGATCGTCCTTCCCTCCATCGACAACATCAAGCACGACACGTTCGAGGTGGAGCACTACGAGAACTCGGGCCACGGCTACACCTGGGAGCTGTGGTGCACGTACATACACCCCCCCAAGCAGTGGTGGGACGAGGGGGACCCCACTGCACCGATCAGGACCCCTGCCATGATCGGCTGCTCCTTTGTCGCCAACCGGGACTACTTCGGGGAGTTGGGCTTACTGGACTCCGGCATGGACGTTTACGGTGGAGAGAACGTCGAGCTGGGCATCCGGGCGTGGCTGTGCGGCGGGAGCATGGAGGTGCTCCCCTGTTCCCGGGTGGCTCACATCGCCAGGACGAAGAAGCCCTACCACGGCGACGTCGCTTTCCACGTGCGCCGCAACGCCCTGCGCGTGGCCGAGGTGTGGATGGACCGGTACAAGTCCCACGTTTACCTGGCCTGGAACATCCCCACGGAGAACCACGGCATCGACTACGGGGACGTATCTCAGCGAGTGGCGCTCAGGACGAGTCTACGGTGTAAGAACTTCGAGTGGTACCTGGACAACGTCTACCCCGAAATGAGGAGATACAACGACACGCTATTCTACGGAGAGATTCGCAACACCAAGGTAACCCACTTGTGTATGGACCAGGGTGTGGAGGAGAACCACGCAGCCACCCTGCAACCCTGCTATGAATGGGGCCCTCAGTTGGGACGATACACCAAGGAGGGCCAGCTGTTCCTGGGCCCCCTGGGCAGCACCGGGGAGGACACGCGCTGTGTGGTGGACGACCAGATCAGCGCCTACCCCCAGCTGCTCAACTGTGACGAGGTGCCGGTCGCCGACAAGAAGAAGACCTGGCACTTCGCTCAGAACCAGGCCATCGTAAACCGAGCCACGGGGCGCTGTCTGGAAGTTGTGCCGGCGCCGAACGTTGACTCTGGCTACCGGCTGGTCCTCCAGGCTTGTTCAGGACAGCGTTGGGTCATCAAGAACACCATGAGGAAGCAGTAGTGTAGCGGCCAGCAAACCCCCTATACCTGCCAGTCCCACACCATTATCAATAACTCATTGTTGTCTCCACCAGTATGCAGTGTTGCCAACTTGGCACATTTGTCACTATGTTTAGCGCTTTTTCAGACCTTCATAGCTCCAAAATTAGTGTAAAACTCCTGGCGGAAAATCTTGTGCTTTTTGGCTGGTGAGTTGGGGTGAAATTGATTGACAGACGCCAGAGATAAAAACCCTCATTTTTCACCATTTTTCCTCCTATGACAGTGGTTTTCAACCAGTGGTCCCCAGGCTAAATGATGGATAGCTGGTTAACCCTTTAAGAGCGTAAAAAATGAAACCAAATGGACCCTTGCGGGTCCATTTGGTTTCATTTTTACACGCTCAAGAGTTAAAATATTCATCATGTGAATTAGCCCAACTCTACACAACTAGAGAATGCAGAAGATTAATGGTCATTTAATGGTCACTACCCTTCCAGGCAAGCATCTAGCGCATTCTAGTGCATTTTGGAACTGCCACTAGTGCATTTTAGATTTTGGCTGTTGGCAACACTGCCAGTATGGTGGTGACTATGTCCGTGCAATTGATGTCTGTCCCTGCGTCACCTGTGAGGGTGACGTAACAGTTGACGTAACACCAGGGCTGGTGGAGATCTGAGCCCCGAAGGAGCACAGATCTAGTTCGCAGATTAAATAACTTCAAAATGGTCCAGTGGATTTGCTGGGCATCAGTGTTGTTTTTGACAGGCTTTTTTTTTTTTTTTTTTTTATCCGAGTCGAAAAATGCCCATTTACTTGAGTCACATTTGTCATTTGACAAAATGCTTAATTAGTCTTAATCACAAGTTTTCACTTCTATCCTCAATAGTTTTAGTCTAATTTTAGTTGGAGGGAACTCAAAGAGTTTTAGTACGTCAGTTTTAGTCTGTGGAAAATCATCAAACCTTTAGTCCCATGTTCGTAAAAAAAAAAAAAGAAAAAGAAAAAAAACATGAAAACATGTATTTAAACTACTTTAATAAAGTCAGAGTAGGCACAGTATATTCGACCATTTCCCTTCTAATTGATTTATTGTTTTTTTGGCAAGCCACCCAGTGACGTGTACATTGATACTGACATGCAAATTGATTTGTCTACAATAAAACATAGTTTTAGCCGATCACCATTTTCTTTTGCACATGTAGTGCACTATACAGTATAGTAAATCTTGGAGGACCAATATGACACTACAAACGCTATTTGAATGGAAATAATTTGATAAATAAAAAATGTGAAAACCACTGGCAAGGTACTACTATATACATGTCAAGTACGTCATTGGGTCTTATGGAGTTAAGGTGCAGTTGGTGTTCTGATGTTAGACCTGGTTGCTTATTTTTCCTCACAAAAGCAACACACTGTGTTGTTTTTGGGAGGTATTTCAGGTTTACAACCATTGGTCTGGGGACCCCCAGTGGTCGCTGAGAGGATTCCAGTTGGTCCCCAGGTAACCAAATGGTTACCAACTGTCTTATACTGTAGATGTGTAACTCTAGATTGTAAAATGAAACCAAATTGACCCGTAACTTAAGAGTTAAATTTCATTTAAACATCTGGATTTTTTTACTTTTCAGGAATCTAAACAATTAGAAAACGTAGAAAATTGTTATTTTTACCAACATCTTGCCAATTGTCGCTACTAAATTATGAACACAAACTTGAAAACCCTTCATTTCGGTCCAAGAGACTACATTCGACATCAAATGGTGGTCCATGACTCCAATGCTGAAAAAATAGTGGTCCCTGGGATCAAAATGGTTGACAACTACTGATTTAAAATTGCTAGACCTCCCTTCTGAAAGGAGGAATGGGGGGACGGACACAACTACCGGGGGTCATGTGCAGTAAATGCTATAGCATCAAGGCCAGTATTATTATTGATAATGAATTATATCAATGATAATGAATTATATCAGATGTAATATATTTCAATAATTCAGTGATACCAGTTGGTCTTCCAATAAATAACTGGATTATTGATTAAAATAATAATAATAAAAACATTTATACTTTTATTATTGGGTGAACGAAGGCTGCCATTTTTGCATTGCAACTTTTCAGGAATACAAAACCTGCAGTTTCTATTAGCTTGGATTCCTCCTTGATGATGTAATTGGATGACAGGGTTCGGACGACTGCCCACAGCCCTCACCGCTATTTTTTCTCCAGGAAGAAATAGCGGTATTTTATCATGTACATTAGTGAGAACCTATTATATGAAGATACATTGAAAAGTGGTGAAGTGGTCCTTTGGCTGACGGTAGACGTGCCTTACCTTTCCTACGTAGAGCGGCTCCGTTCCGGTGTACTCCTCCACAACAAAGAACTGGTTCCACACCCATCCTCTCTTCACTCGCTCATGGGACATGGAGTCCTGTTCCAGGATACTACTCCTCCCTCCTGGGCCTGAAGCACTAGTCCTTGACGCCTCACACCTGCCAAAAGTACTGCTGAGGAGAGCAACCACCACAAACACTGTCCGAGCTCTTACTGTCCAGCACGGAGCCATTTTTAAAATGGCTCTACATGTGATGTAGGATTTGTATTTACAGAAGCGAAAGCTGCAACTCCAAGCTGGGCAAACAGGTCTTGATCCTTCGCTAATCCACAAGATTCTGGAACATTCTAAAGTTCTAATGGTTCGTGATTCTGCCCTGTGGTTTGCTCAAAGTGCAGGTCATGCATGCTGTCCATGAGTCTGTTGGATGTAGAATAGTTGTCCTGGTAAAGTCAGTGAGACACAGCCAGTCATTCTCAGCTCATATTAGTCCTTTCACTGTCCTATTAGAGGCTACAAGCCGATCTGAGGCCTAAACAACGAGGCTTTTCGCAGTGGAATTTTCTGAAGTCAAGAGAACAGGAGAGAAAAGTTTGTCGTCAGTGCTATGTGGCCACAGGTAACTTCACTATGTCTCACCACTGATGAAAAAAAATGGAATATGGAAATGGGAACGGCAGAGAGAAACACCTCCCTGAGCGAAAACACCAGCCTTCATCCATCCTTGGGTACGTCTATGTGCTGTCAGAAATATGACTTATATACTGGGGTGGGAAAAAAAAAAAGAAAAAAGAAAACGTTGATCCCTCAGGATAATTTGCACGGTTCCATGAGCACATGAGACGAATGATGACCGAGGTCCTTCAGGTAACTAAAACTCCCAAACTGTTCCAGGCCTCGGCGTCTTACAAACAATCCCCGTCAGCTTCCTGAATCCTTGAGTGGCGACAACGATCGATCTCGGAGAGCTCTTTCCCGAGGGCGTTCTCCAATGTGTCTGTGGTGTCCACTGTTGCAGAGTTCTCTGGCGTTGCTCTGGCTGTGAGGTCCAGTGAGTCAGTGTTGTCCAGACAGCGATCAGAAGGAACCTGGAAGAGAGGCAAAGAGAAGAGCAACGTTAGAGACTTCAGAGAAAACACACCTGGAGTCAGGGCCGGATTTAGCCAGCCCTATTAGGGTGGGATGGAAGAATGGCAGGTTGGGCAACTCACAAGTTTTTCATGAAGCAGTGGTTTGAAACCTTTTTGGACACCAAGGACCTATTTATTCAGCATTTGAGCCACGGAGAACACGCCACATTTTAGCCCCACAGACCCCCAAAACTGAAGATTTATTTTGCTTTTGTCCACAATTCCAGGCTGGATTTGGGAAACAAAACAGTCAAACATACAGATCAAAATGACCATTAATCTTCGACATTCTCTAGTTGTGTAGACTTGGGGCTAATTCACATGGTGAATATTTTAACTCTTGAGTGTAAACATGAAACCAAATGGACCCGCAATGCGGGTCCATTTGGTTTCATGTTTTACACTCTCAAAGAGTTACATCTGGTTAACCAAGTTTCCATCATTTAGCCCAGGGACCACCTGGAACCTCTCAAGGACCACTGGTTGAAAACCAATGATATTACCATTCATTGGGTGGGCAGGATGCATGTTTCGGGTGGGCTCTGCCCACCCCTGCCCCCCTCTAGACCCGGCCCTGCCGTGGAGTGATTCTGTCCGCATTCGTATTGACCTATATACGGCATGCATACTTTATTTTACTCGGGAGGTTCCGTCACTTTATCAACCTGATAAAACTGCAAGCACTGCATGCACGGGTGTTGGAATGATGTATTGCGGCTCAACATTTCTTTCTATAATAAACGTACAGATTTCTCCATTATACATCACGCATGCTGCCCATGTCATTTCGGCGCTATAATGTGAACACAGCAAAATTCATTGTGTGATTTATTCACTGTACATCACTGTGGCCATAAACACTCGTAAATAAACGTGCACAATGCCTCTCCCCTATACACCATCTGTCTGTTACACACACGCGGCACTTTCTCGTGTCTCTGTCATGCACAACTACAATACAAAAAAAAAAACGGGTTTGGCTTTTGGATCGGGATTATCTGGACCGAAAGTCATGGGTGTCAAACTCTGGCCCGCGGGCCAAATTTGGCCCTTAAAACATTATCAAATTAAAGGGGAAGACCACCCATTTTCAACATTTTAATATGTCATTAATATACCTTAGAGATGTTGTGTAGACATGATAAAAAAGTTCCACCAATTCTGTATTTCCTAAAAATGGAGGTCTGAAAAAAATCATTAACATGGTGAAATACATCTGATGACATCACCAAGATGTATTTCACCTTAACGATTTTTTTTTTTCAGACCCATTTTCCCTGAGTGGTATTGCCAAGTTCGTTCAAACTTGGCAATACCACTGCTTCATATAAAAACTTCGGAGTTGCTCACCCTGCCATTCTTCCAGCCCACCCTCGTAGGGCTGGCTAAATCCAGCCTGGTCTATCTTCATACTATAAATACAGTCAGATAAGATACACCAAAAATCAAATCTTCAAAAAAAAGACCTTGGTGTAAAATTTAAACACAAAACAAAAGACAGAGGACAGGAGAAAATTCAAAATGGGTGGAATTTCCCTTTAAAAGGTTAGTTCGTTCAAACTTGGCCCACGGCTTTGTTCAGTTTTAAATTTTGGCCCACTCTGTATCTGAGTTTGACACCCCTGACCAAAGTGAACACTGGTCTGCTTTTGGATGATGAAGGGAGAAAGCAAACAAACCATAAATCAACAGCATTGGTATGTCTGTGGTGTTTCCAAGCCTCCAGAGCAGGGGTGGCCAACCGGTCGCAGACTAAGAGCCACGTTTTTCACTGTGTTACGACAAAGAGCCACATCAAATGGTCACAACGGTTAGAAAACCGCCGCGACGGCCGTCACGGTCGCAAATAGAAACATACAGACATGTATTTTGAAACGGGGTTTACAATCCAAAAAAGTATATGACATTCTTAAGAGTTAAAATATTCATCATGTGAATTAGCCCAAGTCTACACTGCTAGAGAATGTGGAAGATTAATGGTCATTTTGATCTGTATGTTTCACTGTTTTGTTTTCTCTGAAATTCAGCCTGAAATTGTTGGCACAAGTAAAGGAAATCTTTAGCTTTGGGGTCTATGGAGCTAAAATGGTGGTCTGTGGCTCAAATTCTGAATAAATGGTGGGCCCTGGTAGAAAAAAAGGTTGAAAACCACTGGTATAGGGAATGAATGACTGTGCCATGAGGCCAAGCGTTTTTGACAGCTTCATGTGGAAGCCCCTTAAGAGCCGCATGTAACCAGCTGAAGAGCCGCATGAGGCTCGCGAGCCTCAGGTTGGCCACCCCTGCTCCAGAGAGTGTCAGACTGCAGGAGCAGAGAGAGGAAAGCAGCACCCCCTGGCTGCTGGTTTAACCTACTGAGCCTCTGCTGCTTTAGGGAAGGACTTTTAAATCTAGCTCTGCCTTCTCAGTGTTGCCAACTGCCAAAATCCAAAATGCACTAGTGGCACTTCCAAAATGCACTAGAATGCTGCTAGAGCAGTGGGTTTTCAACCGTTTTTATACCAGGGCCCCACTATTTATTCTGCATTTTAACCATGGACCACTGTGGTGCAATGGAAAAACGCAAGGATCCAAGTGACATGGAAAGATGGTTTGCTACTAGAGCACAGGTGGCGAGAGAGATTCCCTTGCTGTCGGCTTTAACGGCTAGAGTTTGAATGGGAACGGTGATTAAATGTCTTCTACTTTGTGATCTATGGCAAAGACATTAGTGAATGGCGACAATGGCGTTGGAAGCTCATACTTGGAGACAGCGGTGCTTGTGCAACGCAAATATGTGGTGTCTACAATATATGACTGAAATTGAATGTCAATGCAGGATGTGATCAGACTGTGTCAGCATGAACAGTCCATAGACAACTTCACAGAATCTGGTATGCAGGTATCCTGAATTGGAAAGTGTGTTTTGATTTGTAGCCCACGTTACAAATAGTGAAATATATATGAATATAAAAGTCAACCAAAATGGTCTAACCTCTAACTTGGTTGCTAAACTAATATTTCTAAAGCCAAGTCTACTCTAAGAAAATGGTCAACTAAAAGTTTTTTTCTCCCATGACAACTAAAGGGTTTTTCTCCATGATAACTACCTACCTGCCTACCTCCATTGTACAGTACATAGTTCGTATGCATACAGTTTATTTTGCTCTACCTTCAGTAAAACTTGCCGGCTTATTTTCTATCAAGCTCTTGTCCTGGTCTATTATTGTTGAGTGTATATTAGTGTCTACCTAGAGCGCCCATACTAGTCCAGTAGCATACCTTAGTTGCCTGTGTTACAGTGACACTAGTGCTACAATTTATTAGCACTCTCCAAGGACAGTCACAGGGAAGTGGCGTACAATACCACCTCTGCTAGACGGAAGAATGCAGAAATATATGCAACACAAAATGCATATGTACCGTGCAGATACCAGCCTAGTGGGGGCAGGGTGGGGGGTAGACAATGTAATTCCAGTGCATCAAAACAAAACAAATCATCGCATGTTCCTTGTTTGACTCTAATTGATCGCAAATGTTTCTTTCCACGTCTCCAATTAGACTCGTTCACGCTCTAGAGAAGAAACCTCAAAGCAAAAGAAAAAAACAAGCTAGTTTATTTGTCTCTGCCTCAAAGGCAAACAGCTTAAGGAGGGAAGAATAATTCCTCTCTGCCTCCAGGACCTTTAACCATCCCTTCCTTTTCCACCCAGACCTTTGTACACAAAGGTACTGCCTGACCATGCCTTTTTTTCCCCTCCATTATACAGTGTGTTTAATTAGAAACTGTTTGAATCAAACGTGTTTTTCTTGGTGCACTGCACAGCTCTGAAGTCGCTTTGCAAACGGAGAAACGTTTGCTCAGTCAACAACACTGACTGCTTGGCGTGTAAAAAAAAAAAACAAGATCCACTCTTCTCCCTCTGCCCCGCCTGATGTTCCGCCTTCTCCTAGCTGAGGTACTTCATTAAGTGTGTACACATTTACTCACATAATTAAGGACTAAAAATTAGAGAGAGAGAGAGAGAGAGAGAGAGAGAGAGAGAGAGAGAGAGAGAGAGAGAGAGAGAGAGAGAGAGAGAGAGAGAGAGAGAGAGAGAGAGAGAGAGAGAGAGAGAGAGATGCACTGAAACATAAGCAGAGAGAGAGGTTCAGTTGGCTGCTACACCAAACAGTAACCACGAGCGAAGGCTAATTAGTAGCATGTCAATTAAAGGGGAAGTCCACCCATTTTCAACATTATAACATGTCATGTAACATTTAGTATGCCCTAGAGGTGCTGGGTGGACATGATAAAAAAGTTCCCCCATTCTGTGTTCCCACGAAATGGAGGTCTGATGAAAACCACTAACGACATCATCAAGATGTATTTCCACCATGTTAATGGATTTCTTTAGACGCTTCTTTTTTTTTTTTCTGAGAGCGTACAAATGGAACCAAATGAACCCGTTAGGGTTCATTTGGTTGCATTTGTATGCTCCCAGAAAAAAAAATGTTGAAAATGGGTGGAATTCCCCTTTAAAGGACCACTTCATTTTTCAACGTATTTTCATATAACAGGTCCTCACTAATGTACATGATATACGAACAGGTCTTCACTGATAAGTACATGATAAAATACCACTATTTTTTCCTACTCAGCCTGTGTCTCACAGGAGGGCTGTGTGGACAGTTCAGAAACTTCTTCCAATGACATCATCATATTAGCTTGGATTCCACCATTGATGATGTCATTGGAAGTCCACCATTGATGATGTCATTCTACTGTCTGTGAGACACAGACAGTAGAAAAATAAAATAGTGGTATCTTATCATGCACATTAGTGAGGACCTATTATATGAGGGGTAGGGAACCTATGGCTCGAAAGCCAGATGTGGCTCTTTTGATGGCTGCATCTGGCTCGCAGACTAATCTTTAAAGATGGAGTGCCATGATTTTTTTCTACCCTAAAACATGATCATCAGGTATTAATGTTATATGAAAAGTAAGATTTTTTCCCCCAAAAAGTGCACAGTGTTTGTTAAACTGTCATTTTTATGATTCCACCCTACCAGTTCATTAAGTATGCCTGGTTTGCCTGGTGGGTGGTGATGGGTGGAGATCCACCTGAACTGAAGCCACACCCACAGCTTTAGTTGCATGATAAAGGGGGAGGAGTTAGGGGAGGGGCTGAGCACATGATGTCACTATATTGAAGTTTTTTTCATTGGCACGTTTGACTGGAAAGGTTCAGCCCCCAGGAAGAAACCCTAAATACAAAGGGAAGACATCAATGCACATAAAAAACACACCAAGGGGTCTATTTACATACTTTCACCTCTTAAACATGTACAAAATTGGAAAAATACAAAAATCACGGCACCCTCTCTTTAATTATATAAAAAAGTGTTATTAGACTTGTTAGCGCATGTGAAACGGCGCCAGTCACTGGCAACTAGAAAGCTGGTTCGCAGTAATTTCAGTGGGATGTGGTTTGAAGTGGTTTGATGTATTTTGCTCTGCTGTCAAAAATAGTAGCCGGTGTCCGTACAACAAACTAATCATGTTAACTAAAAAGAAACTCTTTTGAGAAGATGGCTAAAAGACAAAAAAAAGGACAAGGAGTATCGTACTTTTCAGCCGGAATGGAAAGAGGAAATTGCTTTTGTGGAGAGAGTAGGTTCTTATTGTACTTTAAAAGTGTTGAAATTACATAAAATGCACACATTTTAGGTTTTAAAAATTGTATGGCTCTCACAGAATTTCATTTAAAAATATGTGGTGTTCATGGCTCTCTCAGACAAAAAGGTTCCCGACCCCTGTATTATATGAATAAACGTTGAAAAGTGGTGAAGTGGTCCTTTAATGCCCAGTGCTAGTCCTAGATGATAAATACTGAAAATACCGGGTATGTCTCAGACAACCCTGCTTCTCTCACCAGCAGACCCCCAGCTCCCTCTCTTCTTTCTCACTTTCTCCAAAGTCCAACATAAAAGGCTATTGGCATCACACTGTGCAGCCATCCATGGCCTATTAAGAGTGTTGGATTGGTTGTAGAACATGGCCGTAGCTTCCCATCCCATCTGTGGGGCCTTGTGCCCAGAGCAGAGCCCTTTGACAGCTGGCAGTGTGGGCAGAGGCCAGGGAAGACCCATCAGTGGAAAGTGATGGGCATGAAGCCATGGCACGCACGCACGCATGCACGCACACACACACGCACGCACACACAGTATACAGCAGGGGTGCCCAAAAGGTAGATCGTGATCTACCAGTAGATCACACAGATCTACTGGTAGATCCCATAGATCTGTAACTCTTGAGAGCGTTAAAACGAAACCAGAGTCTTGAGAGTTACACTTTCAAGAGTCCACGCAATTAGAATATGGAGAATAATTGTTATTTTGACCAATGTTTTGCCAGTTCTCTTTCCCAGTTGTGGACAAAAGCGTGAAAGTTCTTAGTTTTGGGTGCAAGAGACTAAACTCAACATTACAAACTGTCAACTCAAACCCCAAATTCTGTTCTCAAACGTTAGTAGTAGCATATACAAGAAAACCTTCCAGTTCTCTCCCTCTATTTTTTCATTTTAAGTGCATCATTCCTAAACACTATAACAGTAAGTAACACCATCGCAACTATTTCAAAGCTCAAACTTTCTAGGGTACCTTGAAATGGATTTTCAGTAATGGAATAATCACATATTTGATGTGTAGATCTTGTTTAGCTGGTCATTTTGAAAGTAGCTCTCAAGTCAAAAAAGGGTATACAGGGGTGCCCACAGTCCTGAATGCTAAGAAGAGTCTATTAAAGAAATTCAATGCTCACACTTTAGTCCAGCATGGACACCTAGCTCATGAATACATACGACCAATGAATCACAAATACAGAAGCACAAGCAAACATGCAGGAAGGCAGAATATAGAGTCCTGCCAACGTGATCCATGGATGCATGTTATTTACAATGTACGCACACACACACACACACGCACACACACACACACACACACACACACACACACACACACACACACACACACAACACACACACACACACACACACACACACACACACACACACACACACACACACACACAGATAAGAAGACAGAGCCAGCATCTCTCTATCAGAAGGATGAAAGCTATAGACCCAGGAGGAGTTCAGTCTGTCTACTTATCCAAGTGAACCCGATGCCAGAGTCCAATCCTCTGCCATGCTTGTTAAAACACTGTTTCTTCATCTCCCATCCCAATTTGTCACAGTCGCTTGGCTCAGAGTCCATACTGTGTCACAGGGGTGAAAGATAAATAAATAAACATAAATAACTACAACAAAGCTAAAGGCACAATACAATATGATGAAATAAAAAGCCTCACACATGTCTGTGTATGTGTGAAGCAGACGCGTGTGACACCGGCAAGGTTTAAATGGCTCGTTTGCACTGAGACTGGCAGGATTTTATTTAACAAAGTGTTTGATTTGGCGTACAGTAGGTTGCTCTCAAAACAAGCATGTCAACAAAAAGGGGAAAACAGTACAAATATGGTGGGTATAGGCGATATAGCACACTCTTTGTCAACCAACATGGGTTCAGGGGACTGCCAGAGGTCCTTGAGAGGGTTTCAGGGTGGTCCCCAGGCAGCTAAACCATTGATAGCGTGTTTACTGTGTGGATAGGGGTCCCAGAGATAAAATAGTATTAACACCTTTACTGCTTAACACGAGATACCCGAGTTTTGGCCACTAGGGGGCGCCAAAGCGCTTTTTTGGGACTTTTTTTTTTAGGTTTTTTTTTGGGGTGAGTGCCCCAAGCAGCCAAAGGTGCAGTAAACCAGAAATGGCGGGTTTTTTATTATGGATCCCAGCCAATTATCTGGCACAGTGTGAGGGACGGCTTACGCTGAGCTATATACACGTGTTGCTTGGAATGGTTGTTTACAATTAGGTTCTTAACTCCGACATTGTACCGCTACTGTGCTAATGTATTTCTGACTCTAATCAAGACGCCTGTGATTGTGGACGACAGGCCAGCTTAACTTTGAGTTTTTATTTAGAAATGCATTTTTTCCCCATTTTGGCAGGTATTGTTGGGTATGGCTATATCATGACCACGGATGTGGTCTAAAAGGTTGAAAAATGTATTTTTCAATTCACCCCCCCTCCTTTAAAAATAGTATTAAGTGGGGCTCTGTGATCTAATATTAAACATTATACATACTGTTGTCTTAGATATCAGATCGTTGTAGCCTAAACACTACTTGAACGCTACATCTATGCACACACAAATTAATATTAAAATGTCTTTTTTCACTAACGGATATGAGAAACACATAGTTGAACCACTATAGCCGAGTCTAAAAGAACAATTTGCATCAAAAGTTATGACAAGTACACAATGTGGTACATGAAACATAAGAAGGTTGTTTTCAAAACCAGTAAGATACTACAGGTATAGTATGACCCATGTAGTGTTATGTTATATTTTATTTAACAAGGAGGGTGAATGTTTCCTTATTTTGCCACAGGGTAAAGCTGTTCTACCAGACACTACTCCATACAGCACTGGGACATTGTTAACACAGTCTGTAGTCGAGTTCTGGGTAGTGACTAGTGGGACGTTTGAGAAACAGGATTTGCAACAAATTTTGCAGGCATTCAACCATAACTTCCACATACAGGTATACCATAGGTGTCAAACTCTGGCCCACGGGCCAAATTTGGCCCGCTGTGTAATTTCCTTTGGCCCTTGAGGCAACATCAAATTAACATTGGAGCTGGCCCGCAGGTATTATACAGCCGTGGCACCGCTGTAACACTGCATTCACCGCTAATACTACAAATCCCATAGTACTCTGCTGTTGTTTCGCCGTCTGCTCTGTAATATACAGCAGTGGTTTTCAACGTTTTTCATCCCAGGGCCCACCATTTATTCACCATTTGAGCCACGGATCACCATTTGAGGATATTTTAGCCCCACAGACCCCCCAAAATAAAAAGATTTCCTTTGATTCTGTCCATGACCATTAATCTTCTAGTTGTGTAGATTAGGACTAATTCACATGATGAATATTTTAACTCTTGAGAGCGTAAAAATGAAACCAAATGGACCCGCAAGGGTCCATTTGGTTTCATTTTTACGCTCTCAAGAGTTACATCCGGTTAAACAACTTAGCTGGAGACCACCTGGAACCTAGCCCTGCAGTTTTGTTCAGTTTTAAATTTTGGCCCACTCTGGATTTGAGTTTGACACCCCTGGACTAGTGGGACGTTTGCAGAGAAAGAAACAGGATTTGAACAAAGTGCAACACATTTTGCAGGCATTCAACCATAACTTCCACATACAGGTATAATGTAAGAGCACAATACACACATACACATGCATTTCAATGCAACCCTTCAAACAGCCAATTCATTTGAAGCAGGTCCTACAACTCCCAACAGTGAGGTTGTATTCCTCCAGTAATTTGCTCCAAAAACATCAATTCAGTCTCCACCACAACATCCAGTATATTCCTTGATTGCAGTGGTTTTCAACCTTTTCTCATACCAGGGACCACTATTTATCCAGAATTTGAGCCACGGACCACCATTTGAGGACATTTTAGCCCCACAGACCCCCAAACTACAGATTTCTTTTGCTTTCGTCCACAATTCCAGGCCAGATTTCGGAGAAAACAAAATGGTGAAACATACAGACCAAAATGACCATTAATCTTCTAATTCAGATATTTTAACTCTTGAGTGTGTAAACATGAAACCAAAGAGTTACATCTGGATAACCAACATCTGGCAAGAGTAACATCTGGTTAACCAACTTTCCATCATTTAGCCTGGGGAGCACCTGCAATCCTCTCAGGGACCACTGGTGGTCCCCGGACCATCTGTTGAAAACCCCTGCTCTAGTGTAATCACCCCTAATAAAACCCAGCCCACACGTTTCATTCATTCGAATTAATCAATCCCAGCTTAATGAGGACATAGAAGAGCCCTTATCTAATTACGCTGCCATCTTCCAGTGTTCGGCAGCAACATGGCTGTCCTCTCTCTCTCTCATTATTGTTGCCCAGCTCACCTTTGGATTGCTAATCCAAAGCCCTTGTGTTGTATTGGCAAGTCAATAATATGCAGTGAAGCGTGGCCGGAGAAAGCAAAATGCGCACCGTGGACAGAAGGAACCGTCTAAACTTAAAGAATGGGTGTTGCCTCGCATTAGACCGCCGTGTTTACTTATGGCTTCTAATGGGAGGTGACATATTGTCAGGGCCCCACTAAAGCCAGTCTCCTAATTAGGCTAATTGCTTCTTTTCGGGCCAACCCCCCCCCCGGCTGTCTCATGTCAGTGACTGCTGCTTCTAACTCTGGGTTCTGAACCATACAGGGGAGCCTACAGCCCATCTCTATGGCCTTTCTCTGGGCCTTTATCAGGGACCACCAAGCAAATCCAAATCCTCTCAGTTTTCCACTTCCATCCAGGGGCGGATGTAACATTTCCCAAATAGGGGGGGGGGGGGGGGGGGGGGGGGGGGTCGGGGGCAGGAGAAAATGGGCCATACCATTTTTGCCACGCCCATACCACCCATACAAGGCAATCGAGCATCAATAACAACATCAGTTGTTGTGACATCAGTGGTTGTGGAAAGGTCTGACTCAGAGAGTTTTCTGTTTTCAATGACGAAATGCTGTTGGTTTTAGTGGTGCCACAGCTGTAGTTAGTTAGTAGCAGTAGTAGTGTTTCAAATCATGTTAAATACGAGCACTTTAAATTGAAATATCTTGGGTAGTTTCGCATGCCTGGCCTGTTGGCTTGGCGGCCCCTGTGCATGGTGCGCAGTTGGGTGTACATGCCAATGCCAAAGGCACAGACATGCGCCAGTCTGCATGTCTCCTGCCAGACGCAGTGTTACTAAATGGCTGCCCTCACGGAGTGGCTGCATGCGGCATCATATCCCTGGCTTTGGTGAAGAGAAAGGAGGGGGGTGGCTGGGTGTATCGTGACAGTGAAAGTAAATAGCACAGAATGAGAATATGAATGAGAGGGGGGTCTGGAGGTAAATGCTTGGCTGGGAGCCAAACCCTGTAGCTCACTGCAGTGTGTGTGTGTGTGTGTGTGTGTGTGTGTGTGTGTGTGTGTGTGTGTGTGTGTGTGTGTGTGTGTGTGTGTGTGTGTGTGTGTGTGTGTGTTAGGGGCGGATGTAACAATTCCCAATGGGGGGAGTTGTTACATCCGCCTGTGCCGCGAAGCCGCCCCCATACCATTTTCTGTTACAGAACTAAGTAAAGCATAGAAGTGAAGGATCAATAATAACATCAGTTGTTGTTGAAGTTGCAACAATGCTGTTGAAATGCTGTTGGTTTAGTGGTGGCACAGCTGTATTTAGTTAGTAACAGTAGTAGTGTTTCAAATACTTTTAAACATAAGCACTGAAATATCTTGGGTTGTTTTGCATACCATCATGTTTGGTGGGCCAGTCTGGGCATTTAGTGTGTGTGTGTGTGTGTGTGTGTGTGTGTGTGTGTGTGTGTGTGTGTGTGTGTGTGTGTGTGTGTGTGTGTGTGTGTGTGTGTGTGTGAGTGAGTGAGTGAGTGAGTGAGTGAGTGAGTGAGTGAGTGAGTGAGTGAGTGAGTGAGTGAGTGAGTGAGTGAGTGAGTGAGTGAGTGAGTGAGTGAGTGAGTGAGTGAGTGAGTGAGTGAGTGAGTGAGTGAGTGAGTGAGTGAGTGTGTGTGTGTGTGTGTGTGTGTGTGTGTGTGTGTGTGTGTGTGTGTGTGTGTGTGTGTGTGTGTGAGTGAGTGAGTGAGTGAGTGAGTGAGTGAGTGAGTGAGTGAGTGAGTGAGTGAGTGAGTGAGTGAGTGAGTGAGTGAGTGTGTGTGTGTGTGTGTGTGTGTGTGTGTGTGTGTGTGTGTGTGTGTGTGTGTGTGTGTGTGTGTGTGTGTGTGTGTGGTGTGTGTGTGTGTGTGTGTGTGTGCGCGCGCGCGCACCAGTGTAGCCACAATCCAAAATGCACTAGTGGCACTTCCAAAATGCACTAGAATGTGCTAGATGCTTGCCTGGAAGGGAATATATATAAACCTACAGATCAAAATGACCATTAATATTGTATATTCTCTAGTTGTGTAGACTTGGGCTAACACACATGACAGTTAACCAGCTGTCCATCATTTAGCCTGGGGACCACTGGTTGAAAACCATTGTCATAGGAGGAAAAATGGTGAAAAATGAGGGTTTTTATCTCTGGCGCCTGTCAATCAATTTCACCCCAACTCACCAGCTAAAAAGCACTAGATTTTCCACCAGGAGTTTTTCCACTAATTGTGGCGCTAAGGGGGGGTCTGAAAAAAGCTAAATATTATAGCGACAAATGCACCAAGTTGGCAACACTTGCGTGCGCACTCGCGTGTGCATGTACTGAAGACCATAGAAATATATAAGTAAGCTAGATGGCTTGAGGCGGAGCCTCTGACGTCGTTCACGGCGGCCATCTTGTGAGAGGTACTCAATACACTATGCTCTATGGCAGCCCAAACGAAAACAGCTAGAACTCGCTCAAAACTTGAAAACTTGCATTAGTATGGACGTTATCAATGTGGCTACGTTTTTTGCTACATTTTATTTTTTTTCTGAAAAATATCACATAACGGCTTTAAGTATGCGGGCGGCTCTGACGTTTACAACAAACCAATCCGTTTGAACATTGGTTGAAAAATAAGCGAGTTATCGTGATTTTAAAAGTATGCGCTCATAGACACAACACACAATGTTATGCTCTCCTCTCACAAGATGGCCGCCGTGAACGGCGTCGCTCCGTATTGGCCAGCAGCGCGGGCGAGCCATCTAGCTTTCTGATATATATCTATGCTGTAGACAAGACAAGTGGCATCCAGGTATGGAGGGCCAAATCTGCCAGCTTATTTTATTTATAAATCAATGAATATAAGTTACAATACATATATAAATGCATAAATAAATCCATGAATGCTTCATTTTATAAATAAATAAATGAATATATGCGATAATAGATAAATAAATCAATAAATCAATCAATGAATATGGAAATCAATAAATAAATCAATAAATAAATGTATAAATAAATACATAAATAAATAAATAATTAAATAAAGAATTTAATGCATAAATGCATAAATAAATAAATATATAAATAAATAAATAAAATAAATATCATTAATTGAAATGTGCATTGAAGTGTGCCTTTAAAAACACTATTTCAATAATCTTTTCTGTATATCAATAATCTTTTCTGTATATCATTAATCTTTGTAATGTGTATATCAGTACACATTTCAGTACACATTTCAATACACATTTCAGTGAACCTATGTTAATGAGGGGGCGTGTTTTTCCAGTTGTGGGCGTGTCTTTCCCATTCAGCCACTAGCAATCAAGCCCAGAGCAAGGGAAAAAATCCTCTGGAGATTTTTTTTTTTATTTAGTGGTATTTGTGGTGTTTTCTCATGCATAATTTAATTTAAAGTTTCCAGATATATTTAGAAAATAACGTACCGTTCATCAATCTCACTTCGTTTCTCACAAATTAATGCTTGTCTACAAGTAAGTTGTAATTGTGAACAGCAGTGTCCAGACTATAGTGGGTGGGGGGGGGGGGGGGGGGGCATAGACCATGTGAGACCCGTCTGTATCAGTGTTGCCAACTTGGCGCATTTGGCGTTATATTTAGCTCTTTTTCAGACCCCCCTAGCGCCAAAATTAGTGGAAAACAGAACTCCTGGCGGAAAATCTAGTGCTTTTGTGCTGTTGAGTTGGAGTGAAATTGGTTGACAGACGCCAGGAATAAAACCCTCGTTTTTCACCATTTTCCTCCTATGATAGAGTCCTCCTTCCTTCCTAGAAAGGACCATTAGTAACCAAAGCGACCCTATAATTTAACTCTTGAGATTGTAAAATGAAACCAAATGGACCCCAAGAGTTAAATTATATTTCTATATCTGAATTACCTAATTTTCCAATCTACACATTTTAATCTACACATTTAGAAAACATAGAAGAATTGTTATTTTGACCAACATTTTGCCAGTTATCTCTCCTAAATTAGTCATAGAGACTAAAGTCAACATCAAATGGTGGTCCTCCGTGGCTAAAATGCAGAATAAATCGTGGGCCCTGGTATGAAAATGGTTGAAAAACACTGCTCTAGCGCACTCTAGTGCATTTGGATTTTGGCAGTTGGCAACACTGGTTTGTATCGAGTTTGGTGATGTTTTCATGTGTCTGGTGGAGGGTTCTTCTCTGTCAGAGCCTTCTCCGTGCTGCGCCGCTGGTGTGGAAGTGCATACGGCTACTTGACAGCACGACAGCACCCCAACACATCCGGGCTGGCCTGGAAGTCCGGTTGTGTTGGGGCGCTGTCGTGTGGGGGGTGAGGAGCTTCTTCTTTGTAGCTATCATAACACGAAACTAAACTAAACTAAATGTAAACCAAACGGGACTCTCACGGGTCCGTTTGGTTTCATCTGTGCACAGTGCACTGTCAGAGTTAAGGGGGGAGTGGGAGACGTTTTGTCGTGTTGTGCTGGCTGTTCTGGCTTCACTTCTGGCTAGCCTGGTCTAGCCCTCAATGATTTTGGCCTTGGGGGGCGGGGGTGTCGTGGGATCCACACGGCGGAAGTGCTGCGCTCTGATTTGATCTCACTAACGTGTCGTCATCTCCGGCCCCTCCCACGCCCGTCCACTGCTGTTCTACGTCACATTATTTAGAGCGACGCCCACCCCGGAAGGTTGACACTCCCCTCAAGGCCACTTTTCAACGTGCGTTAGTCCAGGCTTTCCGTTTTCGCGCAAGGCGGACGAAAATGAAAGCCTGGGTGTAGAGGCTACTTCTGGCTGGCGTGGCGTTGCTCGCCTTCGCTTTAACGGTGGGGGCTCTTCACTTTCTACACAGGTGGCTGTCTACTTTTGTGCCGGCACCTTCGTGGCGGTGTGGCGTGGGGACGGATTCCAGGTGGTCCCCGCCAAAGTTGTTTAGCCAAATGTAGCTCCTGAGAGTATAAAATGAAACCAAATGGACCCGCAAGGGTCCATATCGTATGATATCCATCAGCGAATTAGTCCAAATCTACAAAACTAGAAGATTAATCGTCATGGACAGAAGCAAAAGAAATCTTTAGTTTGGGGGTTGGTGGGTCTAAAAAATTTCATCGATTGGTGGTCCCTGGCTCAAATGCTGAATAAATGGTGGGCTCTGGGATGAAAAAGGTTGAAAACCACTGAGCTAAATACTCCTTGGAATTTAAAACAGCTAGGAAACTGCGTGTGTTATGTTTACAGCGACGTCCTTTCTGCCCGCCAGCTAGGGGACGGAGAAACCACGTGACTGAAAGCTATGAATTGCCATGAAAAGCCAATTTTATAGTATCACCATTTCCGGGCAGTGGCGTGCACAGAGAGTTTCAAGGGCAGGTGCTCAAATTTAACCAGGAGGGCACTCTAGCCGTCCGGCAAAGCCGGGCGGAGGAAAAAAAAATGAGTTTTGGGGGGTTAAAAACGCATAGAAAACAGCATTTCAGCATCTACAAGTACAACTATACAAACGCATTAGGCTACTGCTATATAAAATGGTTTGAAGAAAATAATGGCTTCTTCTCTAGAAACTGAATTTCAAGCTCCTGTCCCTTAGAATGAAAGCAGATCCCCTTCCCTTTAAAACAGGCCATGACTCTTGTGGACAACAGTTCCATATTCTGACACAAAGTGGTAGTGTTGCAAACCTACTGCACTGGACTGGACTCGAATGCCCCTCCTAGTGGAAGAGTGGTGAGTGGCACTCACCACTCTTCCACTAGGAGGGGCATTTGAGCCAACTCTAGTAGCAGAGTTGCGTCATGACCCAAGGAATGCTGGGGAAAAATAATTTTAAATTCATGACCTACGGTTCAAGAGTTATGGGCCAAAACGTAAAGTGGGCTGTTATAGCGCCACCATGAGGCCGACCAATGGATTTTTTTGGCTACCTGTTGGTGCCACCACCCACAACATGCGATTCAAATTTGGGGAGGTTTGGACATTTGAATGATTTGTGGCACTTATTTGTGAAATAGGCCCCTCCCACTAACTTTGGAAGCCAATTATGGGCAAACGATACGCTTAATCAAAAATCTGTGTGGTCACTTTTATCGGATAGGTCCACAGAGCATGTGTGCCAATTTTTGTAAGATTTGACTAAAATATGTAGGAATAGGGGCAAAAAGTGTGTTTTTAACAACATCCAAAATGGCAGAAAAACTTTAATGGCGGAAATGGGCGTGGCCTATATGGAGAGATGCATCATGACCCAAGGAATGCTGGGAAAAAGGAATTTTAAATTTACGACTTACGGTTCAAGAGTTATGGACCAAAACGTAACTGGCTGTTTGGTGGGCTGTTATAGCGCCACCATGAGGCCGACCGATACAATTTTAAAATCAAATATTTTTTAAAAATATGTCCACCCACCTCCCCAAGTTTTGTAAACATAGCCCTTATGGTTTCAGAGGGAAAAATCGTTGAACTTTAGATTTTGTTCTTTTAAAAAGGGCATGTTGGTCCAGAGAGGGCCACTTGGGGGTGCTCAAGCACCCCTTAGCGTCTTACTGTGCACGCCCCTGTTTCCGGGTAAAAAACAGACAAGTATAGTCGATCTGTGATCTCCTGCATAGATTATCCAATGGTTGCTTACTGACATCATCAAGGTCCGCCTCATCAGTGAGTGACATCATCAAATCCTGCCCCTCATTAACATAGGTTCACTGAAATGTGTATTGAAATGTGTACTGAAATGCGTACTGATATACACATTACAAAGATTAATGATATACAGAAAAGATTATTGATATACAGAAAAGATTATTGAAATAGTGTTTTTAAAGGCACACTTCAATGCACATTCAATTAATGATATTTATTTATTTATTTATTTATGTATTTATTTATTTATGCATTTATGCATTTAATTCTTTATTTAATTATTTATTTATTTATGTATTTATTTATACATTTATTTATTGATTTATTTATTGATTTCCATATTCATTGATTGATTTATTGATTTATTTATCTATTATCGCATACATTCATTTATTTATTTATAAAATGAAGCATTCATGGATTTATTTATGCATTTATATATGTATTGTAACATATATTCATTGATTTATAAATAAAATAAGCTGGCAGATTTGGCCCTCCATATCCAGGGTATAGTTGACAGCTGACAGTGCACATGACTCAGGACAGAAGCAAAGTGCTGCCATCAGATCTGCCAACTCAAGGTTGTGACTTTGCCCTCAACTCTGTGCCCAGTGCTCCATGACACTGCTCTCACCTCAGAGCCCCAGTCAGTGTCTGTGATGGACGAGACACCAGGGATCATCAGTCAGTCAGGTAGCTAGCCAGTCAGCATGCAGCACGCCCACATTTGATGGGCACTGCATTTACCTCTATGAGTATTAATATGCATATAAGAAAACGGCGGGTTAAAAATGGTTGAAGTGCTCCTTTAAAGAGGGGGTGCCGTAATTTTTGTATTTTTTTCCAATTTTGTACATGTTTAAGAGGCAGAATAGTTTCTCTATATCTCTGCGTTGTTCTTCATGGCCGAGATGTTCTAAATAGTCCTTGCTTAAAACAGCCCGGAAAGTGCGTGTGTGTCTTCCACTCGCCGTATGTTTATGTTTACAGCGACGTCCTTTCTGCCCGCCAGGGGGTCGGAGAAACCACGTGACTGAAAGCTATGAATGCCACAGTCAGGTTCATCGGGTGGCAGTGGCTCAGGGGTAGAGTCACCGTATGGTAACCACAAGGTTGCCGGTTTGATCCCGCAGAGTTAGTGTCGAAGTGTCCTTGAGCAAGACACTGAACCCATAATTGCTCCTGATGTGCTAGTTGTGCCTTGCATGGTTTCTACTGCCATCAGTGTATGAAAGTGTGTGTGTGTGTGTGTGTGTGTGTGTGTGTGTGTGTGTGTGTGTGTGTGTGTGTGTGTGTGTGTGTGTGTGTGTGTGTGTGTGTGTGTGTGTGTGTGTGTGTGAATGTGATATGTGATGCACAAACTATGTAAAGCTATATACCGGTAAATGCACCATTTATCATTTCATATATGTAGGTGTCCAATGTCATAGAAGCGTCAAGTATTACTGTCCAGTTTGCACTGTGTCACAGCAGTGGAATGAAACCTGCCTACAGTGTCCACTAATGATGACATCATTGTAACTTCGAACAAACAACTTGATAACAAGTTAATAACTTAAACATGTTGCATGAAGTGGTTATTTCTCATGTTAACAAAGTATTTGTTCAAATTCTGTTGAAAATAGTCCCTGGAGTAAAGACCGCTTCATAGGAACAGCCATTTAAAGGAAAATCGTCTGTTTACGAACAATATACAGTCGGGTAAAATCTGTGAATGGATGATATGAAAACAGTGTCTGATTGGATAGAAGGATGTGTTGTGTTTGCAAAGCCTGTACAGGAAAATGACACTTTGAAAAGGAGATAATGACGATGATGATTATCAGCACATGCGTTTAAAGAGATTGACATAATAGGCTCTGCATTTATCTTCACATTCACACTGGAGCAAACAACTGGGATATGAAAAGAGTCTGCAGTAAAGGCAGCCTAGCTGTTTTCTACCATATGAGACTAACAATACAGATCCCACAGTCTTTTCAACATGATAGTGAGAGTGTTGTAGTCGAGACGACCTAAATCAAGACCAAGACGAGACCAAGACCTAGTGGGATCGAGACCAAAATGAGACAGAGACAACCACGATACTTGGGGGGTCGAGATCAAGACGGGACTAGCACCTATGGAGTCGAGACCAAGCAATTCCCCCCCTAAATTGCCCCACCAAACATGATGGCAAGAATTTGGAACACTACTACTGCTCCTAACTAACTACAGTTGTGGCACCAACAGCATTTCATCATTGAAAACAGAAAACTCTCTGAGTCAGACCTTTAGCTTTATGCATGCTGCGTGTCTGTATCAACACCTGATGTTATTATTGTTGCTTACTGACTAATAAGTCCTGTAACCAAAAATGGTATGGGTGCGACTTCATGAAGTCGCCCCAATACCATTTTCTCCTGCCCCCCAATTGGGAAATGTTACATCCGCCCCTGACTCTGAGAGTGAGGGTCATTATGGCACCTATTTGTCTTTCTGTGCCAACCCTCTTCTGGATTACAGCAGGGGCGGATGTAAAATGGCCCATTTGGGGGGGGGGGGGGGGGGGGGGGGAAGAGAACATGTTGGAGAAGCAAGAGAAATGGTATGGGGGCGGCTTCATCGCCTGTGGCGCTTCCCGCCACGGGCGATGAAGCCGCACCCATACCATTTTCGGTTACAGGACTTTTATTAGTCAAGTAAAGCATCAATAATAACATCAGTTGTTGTTGAAGTTGCAACAGACACGCAGCATGCATAAAGCTAAAGGTCTGACTAGTAGCAGTAGTAGTGTTTCAAAGCAGTTTAATTATAAGCACTTTAATTTGAAATATATTGGGTTGTTTTGCATGGCATCGTGTTTGGGAGGGGGGGGGGGGGCAGACTGGGTATTTAGGGGGGCATTGCCCCCCCATATGCATGCCTAGATCCGCCCCTGGATTAGAGGAAGCAGAGCTGACGCTTTATGAGGCCAGACGTTAGGTATGAAATAAATTGCCTTTGCATCAGATAAAATTAATTTCTGCTCCCCCTGCAGAGCAGTCAGACAAATAGGACAACATGGTGCCAGTTTACGCCCTTTTAGGTTTACATCCTCTGAGCCACATACTGACTTTACAAATGACTGGGCAATTTTGCAATAACGGCTCTTCTATATGGTGTGAGAGAGAGAGAGAGAGAGAGAGAGAGAGAGAGAGAGAGAGAGAGAGAGAGAGAGAGAGAGAGAGAGAGAGAGAGAGAGAGAGAGAGAGAGAGAGAGAGAGAGAGAGAGAGAGAGTCGGGACTTCCGCCGGAAGTTGCCATTAGGCACGATGCGGTGCTATCGAAAATGAATACCCCACGGAAACATTTTATTTCTCCCTTTGTGCTCGAAAAGCTGTTATAAATGAAGATGAAATTGTGCACTTTGCACACTTTTATAACTGCTTTGTTCGTTAGAATTGTTTTTTTTTTCTGAAAATAAGATTGAACAAGTCAAGTCTCTAGTGAGGACTTAACAGGGTTGTTCCTCTGGGGACTATAAATACAGTCACTTCCGCAACTAACGTTCTCAGTCTCAAAAGCGCACCATGTAACCAGGGTGCGACCGTCGAGGATCGCTTTCGGCCGTCCTGGGAGAGAGAGAGAGAGAAATGCGCCAAAAAATGCAAAACTCGGTTTGTTTCCAAACGGAACGTTATCTGGTTCGCATTAAGTCCAGTGTGAACGCAAAAGGAGCCAGAATCAAAGTGGAACTTTTCAAATATTTGGTCCTTGATCCGGACCTCGACCCGGACCTTTTGGTGAGAAAGCGGCCGAAGTGACACACTGTTAAATTCCTGCTACTATGAACCATCAAAGCGTCAGGGTGGCCATAACTGATTGTGTAGTGAGCAGAGTTGGGGGTAACGAGTAACGAGTAACGAGTAACGAGTAATATTACTACTTTTTCAGGTAACGAGTAGTGTAACGACGTTACCTCCTAGAAAATAGTAATAATATTACAGTTACTTCTGCTAATATTACTTCGTTACTTTTGTCATGCTGCTGCGTTCAACAGTATTGCGTTGGTGAAGGGAGATGAGCTAATGTCACTTTAGCTTGATCGGAAAAAAGATGAGCAGCGGACTTTTATTAGGCAGACGTACAAAGACATCTGGTGTCAAAGCTGCGACATTGAGGCGTCAGAAACGTAGCGCTCGAAAGCTGTTTGTGCAGCTTGTTGTCCCTCCCGATCCTCAATAGAAGTCTATGTAGAAGAGCCGCGCTTGGACTGGCCACATAAAGAGAACGGAGTTGGCGCTAATGCTCTGCATTGCTCTTACCTTGATTCTTTGTTGAGATTTGAATCGAAAAACTCTCAGGCCATGCTCACCCGATTGCAATAATTCCAACTGTGGTCCAAGTATATCCAAGGATATTTTCATTTGCCATACAAGTCATGCGTTTATAATATGTGTTTTATCACACAATAGCTGGACTAGGCCTAAATGTCCACACTCGCTGCCTGTCTCGATGCGCTGTCTGCCAGGGGATTTCCGATACACAGCTGTTCTAATTAACTCTGTTTGCACAGTATCATCAATTAAGCCACTGGAGCTATAAGCCCTCATATACTCAATATTAAATCAAAAAGATCTTATGCTTATGTATGTTTATCATACATTTTTTTTAATTTTGCATTAAAACATAGTTGACAGACAGAACTGTAACCAAATAACAATCCACTGACTGAAATAACAGCCTACTGCAACTATGTAGCCTAATCTATGGTAGGCTATGTTAATCATGTGTGGCATATAAATATTAATATATTTTAGTATTTTTTTCCAGGGTGGGATGCCTGTATTCATTCATCTAAATAGGCCTACATCCATCCATCTTAACCTGCTTATCCGTAGTCAGGTGGTGGGGGCAACAGTCACCCAATTGATGTTTGGCTGATTGGTGACTCTTGTTATTCTTCTTCTTTAGATTCAGCTCTAAAAGAAGCTGACAGATTGTGTAGTTGTAGCTACTTTCCTTTTTTCAGGGTGCAAAAGTAATATAAAAAAGTAATATGTAATATACTACATATTACTTTTGCATCCAAGTAATAAGTAGTGTAATATTATTACTTTTCTAAAGGGGTAATAAGTAATAAGTAATATATTACTTTCCTAAGTAATATTCCCCAACACTGGTAGTGAGACTGTCTGGGGGTGACCAGTTTGAAGCTTTTTATTTGTACACATGACTACGTCAAAGTGTCACTTAAACCCTATAACTGCCTGCCGTTGTGCTGTAATAAGTTTACACTGCTCCTAATACTTGATATAAGGGCCATATTTTGGGTACAACACAAATGCATTCGTCTAATTAACTTTTCTCAGAGTGAAAACCAAATTATGTAAACTGACTACCTAGGAAAGTCTGAATCATCATCATACAACAACCGACAGGTTCCAACAATGCCTACAGCCTGAGTATCAGTGATAACAGAGAGGCTGCCTCATGGTTTAAGGCTAAATACAACGACCTGCCTCATGGGCTGGTATATTTGAATAATGTTCTTCATTATAATGTTCATTTTAACCTCTTCAAACCGTAGTGTTGCTGCTCAGACAGTTTCTGCTCATCCTCCTCATTAAACTTCACAGGCTTCTTCTCGCACACTCGCTGCCAGGGGCGGATCTAGGCATGGGCATGGGGGGGAGGGCAATGCCCCCCTAAATGCCCAGTCTGCCCCACCAACCATGATGGCATGCAAAACAACGCAAGATAGTTCAAATCAAAGTGGTTATAATTAAAATGATTTGAACCACTACTACTGCTACTACTAACTAACTACAGCTGTGGCACCACTAAACCAACAGCATTTCATCAATGAAAACAGAAAACTCTCTGAGTCAGACCTTTAGCTTTATGCATGCTGCGTGTCTGTTGCAACTTCAACAACAACTGATGTTATTATTGATGCTTTACTTGACTAATACAAGTCCTGTAGCTGAAAATGGTATGGGTGTGACTTCATGAAGAATCCGCCCCCATAACATTTTCTCCTGCCCTCCCCCCAATTGGGAAATGTTACATCCGCCCCTGTTCGCTGCTGCCCACTGGCACAGTGGAGGGTCGTTTCTGCTGCCTGGACACATTCTCTGTGACTGTCAGACAAACTGTCCCCTTCGGATGACTGACAGGCTCATTACCCTATCCCCCATTACCATATTGCCTAATCAATCACTTCATTGTGTACACCCTCCCTCCCACCAACCCCTCGCCCTGAAGAAACAGGCAGAATCTTTTGCATGAAAATGAAAATGACAGCGAGTGGAGTGGAGAGAAGAGAAGAGCGTGTGCTTTCAATTTGTGGCCCAAGGAGGAGGAGAGCGTTGGGTTTATAGTGACTGATCGATATCTACTGTATGAGGCCAGGAGGAGCTCTGACTGAGAGACTGGACTGATACTATCCACTGTAATGCTTCGTTTAGATTTATAGTTGCGTCGCACTGAGAAAACCAGGTCTACATTCTTGCGCTGCATCACTTAATCCATTGTGTCCTGTCTAGATTTCTAGTTTCTGAATAACATAATATTCAAAGATTTGCACCACGTTCTCACGATTTTTCAAAAATAGTAGAGATACAAGCTCATAGCGCGCCACTCGGTGGCGCGCTATGAGCTTGTAGATCTGCTATTTTTCAATAGTTAAAACATAATGCTTAGAACACCAAAACACGCTCAGTACACCATGAGCTTGCAGATCATGGGTGTCAAACTCTCGCTGTGTAATTTCATTTGGCCCTTGAGACATTATCAAATTATAGGGGAAGACCACCATTTTCAACATTTTAATATGTCATTAATATACCTTAGAGATGTTGTGTATGTGGACATGATAAAAAAAAGTTCCCCCAATTCTGTATTTCCTAAAAATGGAGGTCTGAAAAAAATCATTAACATGGTGAAATACATCTGATGACATCACCAAGATGTATTTCACCATGTTAATGATTTTTCTTTCAGACCCGCTAGGGTCCATTTGGTTCACATTTGTACCCTCTCAGGAATTTTTTGAAAATGGGTGGAATTCCCTTTTAAAAGGTTAGTTCGCTCATTTTGCCCCACTCTGTATCTGAGCTTGACACCCCTGTTCAGTGGCGTGCACAGAGAGTTTCATAACCCTTTCCTTTCTTTAGGATAGTTGATGTTGTGGAATAATAATGGAAGATTAACAATTACCCTTTGTAAGTGAACCATTGTATGTCTGTATTGTATTGTATTGTTGTATGAATGATGTTTGTTCTATGTACTGGACCCCAGGAAGAATAGCCACGCTCCTGAGCAAGTGCTAATGGGGATCCATAATAAAGTAAAGTAAAGTAAAGTAAAGGGCAGGGGCTCAAATGTAACCAGGTGGGCACTCTAGGAAAATTGAGTTTTGAGGGGTTAAAAACGCATAGAAAACAGCATTTCAGCATCTTTTTGCTCTTTTAAAAAGGGCATGTTGGTCCAGAGAGGGCCACTAGGGGGTGCTCAAACCCCCCTTGACGTCTATGTATGCACGCCTATGCCCCTGTTGCAGATGGTCCTATTTCAGCGTGAGACAACCGAGGGCTTACAGAGTACAGTATGTCAGAACTAAGGCGCAGTGCACGGCCCACAGGCATCAGCATGCTGCTAATGTCAGCAGAAAGATGGACCATTCAGACTACCATACTGTGCAGCACGATAATAAGCAGTGACATGAAATGGACAGTTCAGAGGAGAGCTAAGTTGGCCGATTTCATCTTTTCTTTAGTTGGTGTGCCGTTGTTATGAGTGACAGTTGCACCAATAGAGACTCCTAGTGAACGGAGGGTCTACTGTGTTAAGGCCCTGATACACTAGCAATATTTTGATCAATATCAACTAACGATGTCAACATCAACGGGCAACATGATGAGACACATGGCAACAGGCAACACCTTCCCATGGGAATTCCACCCATTTTACATTTTTTCCTTAGAGTGTGCAAATGGAACCGAATGGACCCTAGCGGGTCCATTCGGTTCCATTTGCACACTCTCAGGAAAAAGGTCCTAAAAGAACCAAATGTCCACTTAACAGACTAACTGACATAACAGGAGAATAAAGCATGATCTCTGTCCTTTACCACAAACATACTGAGTGTGCCATACTGTGGAAATAATACATTTAATAATTGTTCCATGATACCAGATAGGTTGCTTGTAATTCCTTCCATCATGTTGATACTTGACCACACAGAAATATCCCAATGTATGAATGAATGAATGGACCATTGTAAAGCGCTTTGAGCATTTGGAAAAGCGCTATAAAAATGCAATCCATTATTATTATCCCAACCAACTCATGTAACATCCACCTGCATACAGTATATAACTCATACCTGGGTCTGGAAGTAATGAATGAATGAACTACAGCAGGGGTTTTCAACCTTTTTCATAACAGGCACCACCATTTATTCCGCATTTGAGCCACGGACAACCATTTGAGGACATTTTAGCGCCACAGACCCCAAAACTAACCAATGCTGGATTTGGGAAACAAAACAGGCAAACATACAGATCAAAATGACCATTAATCTTCTACATTCTCTGATTGTGTAGACTTGGGCTAATTCACATGATGAATATTTTAACTCTTGAGAGTGTAAACATGAAACTAAATGGACCCGCAAGGGTCCATTTAGTTTCATTTTTTACGTTCTCAAGAGTTACATCTGGTAAACAACTTGCTGGGGACCACCTGGAACCTTCTCAAGGACCACTGGTGGTCCCCGGACCACTGGTTGAAAACCACTGAACTACAGTACCTCTCCAACTGAATCATACCTTTGAAAACCAGCACCAACACACACCTTACTGTACTGTACTGTACTGTAGGTCTACTACACTGTACTGTACTGTAGTCATCACAAACTTAAAACACTCTATTGACAACTAATTGCTATCATTAGGTTGGTGCATTACAACAGTTATTTTCTCTACAAAAAACAATAATTGAAATCACTCTAGTCAATCTAAGCCACAGCATGTGTCCCAGAGTGGAGCAGCTTGGCCATGTGGACTTTCATCTGCTGGGTGAGAAATAACGCAACAAAGCATTTTGTTACAATTATGGAGAGAACGGCTGTGTGTAAGAAACATGGCCATGTTGGAAGGTCCAGCATACATACTTTTGATAATTTGGATACAGCTTTTCTGCTATTATTCTTTCCATTTCATTTAAAATGCAATTTTATTATGTACACTACTGAGAGAAAACAAAAATAAAATGGCATTTGTGAGTATTTTCGGCGATGATAGAATGAACGAATGCCCAACATTTGAGATAATGCCGTACGGAGCAATAACAGAGATTCATGAGTTGATGCATGATTACCAGCTGTAACTACCATACGTTATGAGAAAAATAAAACCCTAATGGACTGGAAACAACACATTTTTCTTCCTTAACAACCTATTTTGGGGAAGGGGTAAACTTTCTATAGTGATGCCCCAAAATCTGCACTGCCTAATGAAAATGTGAGGCTTGTGTCATGCAGGGTAAACATAGGAAGTAGGGTTGTCTCGATCTCTTTTTTTTGCTCCCGATCCAATAAATTTTACCTGCCGATAAATTTTACCTGCCGATCCAATAAATTTTACCTGCCGATAAATTTTACCTGCCATAGTGTCAACCCCTTACCCCTGAGTCAGATCTCTGGTTATATTGGTATATTTACCCATACGGAATGGTCTGATGATGACAAATTAGGGCCAATGCTGATAGTTTTCTGATACCGATAGAATATTTGCCGATACCAAACCGATATCACAAAAAAGGGCCGATCCAATACTTTTCCCGATACCGATACAGTATCGGGACATCCCTAATAGGAAGGTCATATCATGTGCTTGGGTTCATAATACATTTAATACATTTGTCATTTCCCTTAACATTCCCTCATTGCAGATAACTAAAAGACAGGAATTCTGGCCACAGTGGTGCAGTCTGTAGCACTGTTTCCAAAGCTGTGAGGTTAAGACCACTGGATAATGAATATCTGTCTCAGTTTAGCTAGACAATAAAGCCTGAGTTAGACGTATAAATGACAGTAGAGTACTGGGAGAAAACTCTCTGCTGCAAGAATGAATATTTGAGAGCAGGGGTTTTCAACAGGTGGTCCAGGGACCACCAGTCATCCTTGAGAAGGTTCCAGGTGGTCCCCAGGCTAAATGATGGAAAGTTGGTTAACCAGATGTAACTCTTGAGAATGTAAAAACGAAACCAAATGGACCCTTACGAGTCCATTCGGTTTCATTTTCACACTCTCAACAGTTATTTAAATATTCATCATCTGAATTAGCACCACTTAATTAACACTCTCCGTGCCAGCCCTTTTTCATATTTTTGGAGGTAGCCAGTGCCAGTTTTTTTCATCAAAAACTCATATTTCATATTTCGGTCCATGTTTCCCCACGGACAAGTTAGTGGACGGACACACACTTTTGGTTCCGGGTTAGGCCGTCCCTTGTTATGCTCTAGCAATGGTCGCCGCGGTCGCTGCTAGCTGCTGTTAGCATGGGGATCGTATTGAACCGGCGTCGGTAAGTTACGTCACGTACAGTAGCGTTAACGTCAGCGGCATCAGTTGTTACTGTAAATCATAATGATAACGGATGACGTAGATCTATTTCCATGGCATGAAAACTGTTAAGAAGTTTACACTGTTTTGTTGGCAAAATACAGCCTAGAATTGTGGACAAAACCAAAATAATTCTTTAATTCTAGGTCTTTGGTGTGAAAATGTAATCAAACGGTGGTCCGTGGCTCAAATCCCGAATAAATGGTGGTCCCTGGAATGAAAAAAGGTTGAAAACCCCAGTTTTAGCGAACAAATATGACAGGAAATGACTGGACACATTATGTGCATTTCTGACAGCTGTTACTTGACCGCATATAGCATTAAATTCAAACTAGAGACAAAAGGAAAGGTCAAGTTCACCTGCATTACAGAGAGGTGGTGCGGGGAAAGGACAGCATTGTCCATACTCACACATCAAGCAGAGGACAAGTTCAGTTTGACACCGAGGACAGCTTTAAAACAGCTTCCTTTCATTTCCCTTAATTACCAGGAAAATATTCTCCCTCTATTCTGCTCCATTAGTCACTTTGTTGAGCGCTAAGTGAAGATAAAAGGACAAGGCAGTGAAGCCAGTATGGGGTATGTTGCCATAAGCCTTCCTCTTTAGTCTGAGACCATTTAGCTCCATTTGGAGGCCATGCCGAGTGCTGCTAAGTAGCTTAACCAGCTTTTAACTGGGAATATTATTATTCTGCGCATCATTATAGTAAAAAAGTGTTCAAAGAACGTAATAAAGGAGCCCTGCAACACTATTGTCCAACAGAGTATAAAATAAGTAGTCACCTGTAACTCATATGGGTCCGAATGGCATTGAACTTCAGACCGTGATTCCAGACTGTGATTCTAGCAATGTTCAGGGGTTATAGCGTGGCATTTTGAATTACGGTCTCATGTTGTCATAGAGTACCTTCTTCTGTTATGAGAGCAGCACTTCATCCAGACAACAAAACAGCAGTGTTAATCCCCGCGGCTCAGACGATGTTCACATTGCCAAAGTGCAAATTAAGTAATGTATTTTCCGGACTATAAGGCGCTACTTTTTTCACATGCTTTTGACCCTGCGGCTTATACAACAACCATTTGGTTAACCAAATGTTAACCAAATGTAACTCTTTGAGAGCGTAAAAATGAAACCAAATGGACCCTTGTGGGTCCATTTGGTTTCATTTTTACGATCTCAAAGTGTTACATTTCATGTTTACACTCTCAAGAGTTATGATATTCACCATCTAAATTAGCACCACTTAATTAAAAAGTCATAAGTCATGTTCATTTTGGTCTAATTTTAATGTTTTGCCTCTTTTGTTTGCAAAAATCCATCCTGGAATTGTGAATAAAACCAAAAGAAATCTTTAGTTTTGGGGTCTGTGGGGTGAAGATGTTGTTAAATCGTGGTCTTTGGCTCAAATACTGAATAAATAGTGGGCCCTGGGATCAAAAAAGTTGAAAACCACTGCTCTAACATGAAGCCTATTGCCTGGTGCGGCTTATAGTCAGGTGCGGCTTATACAATGAAAAATCAGTATTTTGCCCCAAATTTAGCGGGTGCCGCTTATATTCAGGTGCGCCTTATAATCCAGAAATTACGGTAACTATTTCAGTCTATCGTTTTGGGGATGTCGAGGCGTCTCTGGAGGACAAACAGGACAAGGTTGGTGAGTGATAGACCACCCGTCACACAGCCAAAGGAGCACATTAAAAGAGAACAATAAGTGTTCATCAGAGCTTCTTATCTTCAGCTTTTACATCCCTCAGGGATTCTGACCATTTCTCTCTCATTTGGGGAAATGACGGAAATCCGTTCACACGTCTGTTTATGTTTCAGTGCATGTCTCTATCTCTCTCTCCAGGGCCGGATCTAGAGGGGGGCCAGGGTGGGCAGAGCCCACCCAAACATGCATGCTGCCCACCCAATGAAAGGTAATATCAGTGCTTTTCATCAGTGGTCCAGGGACCACCAGTGGTCCTTGAGAGAGTTGTGGAAAGTTGGTTAACTCTCTCAGTGCCAGCCCTTTTTCATATTTTTTGAGGTAGCCAGTGCCAGCGATTTTCATCTAAAAGTCATATTTCATATTTCGGTCCATGTTTCCCGACGGACAAGTTAGTTGGCGACACACACTTCCGGTTTCCGGTTGGTCCGTCCCTTATTATGGTCCGTCAATGTAATATGCGGTCGCTGCACGCTGCTGTTATCATGGGGATCGTATCAAACCAACAACGGTAAGCGACGTAAGAGTGACGTAGCTCTACCTAAGAGGCATCGGTCATTACTATATTTCATAATGATAACCGCTGACGTAGACCTATTTCAACGGCACGAAAACTGTTAACCAGATGTAACTCTTTGAGAGCGTAAACATGAAACCAAATGGACCCTTGCGGGTCCATTTGGTTTCATTTTTACGCTCTCAAGAGTTAAAATATTCATCAACAGAATTAGCCCAAGTCTATACAACTAGAGAATGTAGAAGATTAATGGTCATTTTGATCTGTACGTTTGACTGTTTTGTTTCCCAAATCCAGTCTGGTATTGTGGACAAAATCAAAAGAAATCTTTACTTTGAGGTCTGTGGGGCTAAAATGTCATCAAATGGTGGTCCATGGCTCAAATGCCGAATAAATAGTGGGCCCCGGTGTCAAAAAGATTGAAAACCACTGCTACATATGAAAAACTTTGGAGTTGCCCACCCTGCCATTCTTCGTGCCCACCCTAGTAGGGCTGGCTAAATCCAGCCCTCCCCGTCCCCCCCTCTCTCCCCAGTGTCCTGCCAAATGGTGCAGTGAAATTGTTATTCCCAAGTCATTATCTTATTTGTGCGTCTCCGCTCAGCTGTGAATCCTCAAGGTATTACGTTCTATTCTCTATTCACTTCACTGCGGTCAACCTTCCACTGCCAATCAACAAATCTTCACAGAGGAGAAGAGCCAGGCGAAGACAAATAGTGTGCAAGGAGGAGGGGGGGGGGGGCAGAGAGAGAGAGAGAGAGAGAGAGAGAGAGAGAGAGAGAGAGAGAGAGAGAGAGAGAGAGAGAGAGAGGACCAGGGCCTTTACGATGAAGAGGAACAAGTAGGAGATGTCAGGAACTTCAGCTTTTCTGGCAGCCATGGAAACGACTGGAGAGAGATCACTTCATCCCCCCCTCCTTCTGTCCATATAGTGGATTCCTTAAAGACAGGGGCGGATCTAGGCATGGGTATGGGGGGGGGGGCAATGCCGCCCTAAACACCATGCCATGCAAAACAACCCAAGATATTTCAAAATAAAGTGGTTATATTTAAAATGATTTGACTAACTACAACTAACTACAATTTTGGCACCACTAAACCAACAGCATTTTATCAATGAAAACAGAAAACTCTCTGAGTCAGACCTTTAGCTTTATGCATGCTGCGTGTCTGTTGCAACTTCAACAACAACTGATGTCATTTTTGATGCTTTACTTGACTAATAAAAGTCCTGTAACCAAAAATGGTATGGGTGCGGCTTCATCGCCCGTGGTGCGAAGCGACACGGGCTCTCTTGCCCCTCCAACATGTTCTCTTGCCCCCCCAAATGGGACATGTTACATCTCCCCCTGCTTAAAGATGAGCCTGGATTTGCCGTACAAGTGCGCCAAGTATTCTACACTAATTGTGAACGTTGGCTCGCAGCAACGCAGAACGACTGAGAGGAGTACGAGAAGTCTGAAACGGTACGAGTCGTGTGGGCGCCGGGTTGTTGCACAGTTGCTCAGTCAGTGCAACGCCATCTGGTAGCCAAGGCTATACGGTTCACACAGTACCTCACATCGGGTCACACGGTTCAGAGAACTGCTGCTCCGTCTGTGAACATTGCTTAACCCTTTGTGTACTGAACGCGTTTTGGTGTTTTAGCTGTTGAAAAATAGCAGATCTACAAGCTCATATCGCGCCACCGAGTGGCGCGATATGAGCTTGTAGTTCTGCTATTTTTGAAAAATCGTGAAAATGTGTTGCAAATCTTTGAATACATTATTTCGGAAGCAAACATTTTCAACTCATATCTTTGCTTCTGGGGGATCCCTAGAACAACATGTTTTTAGATGAGATTCTGCAGCTAAATAATAGATATTTCCGGGGGTGTTTTCTATGAAATATGTTAAGCATCACTGACACAGAAAAAGATTTTTCCAGAAAAAAAAAATAGAATCTTGTGTCTACAAGTAGAAACTACAATCTACTGAGAGGAATAGAATCTACCATGGTGGACTAGAATGTAGCATGAGGAACTAGAATATAGCGTCAGAAACTAGAATCTAGCGCTGTGAACTAGAGTCTAGCATCAGAAACTAGAATCTGATCAGGAGCAATGGTTTAACCCTGAAGAAAAGCCAGTCTGGTGGAAGTGTGGCTTATGTAATGTTGTACCAGTAAATTAATGTTTGCATTGTGGCTACGAGCAGTGTGTGTGTGTGTGTGTGTGTGTGTGTGTGTGTGTGTGTGTGTGTGTGTGTGTGTGTGTGTGTGTGTGTGTGTGTGTGTGTGTGTGTGTGTGTGTGTGCGTGCGTGCGTGCGTGCGTGCGTGTGTGCACGTGTGTGTGTGTGACCTCTTTCTTTCTTTTGTATCACGATCAGCATCTCAGCACACACAAACCCTATAGTGTCTCTTTTCTGGGCATGTCATAATAGGCTTAAAACTCTCACCCAAATTAGGCAAATCTGGCAGATCTACAAGCTGACATTGCGCCGTAGTGCAACATGCTGTCAGCTTGGTAGATACACACTAGTGTGTGTATGCATGTACGTATCTACACACTTGTGTCCTGGCTAGGGCTGGGGGCAATAACCGCAATATCGCCATACCGCCGGTATGTAACGCATACCGCGGTATGGGCTTCATTACCGCGGTAAAATAAAAAAATAATAAAAAAAATATTTTCGACTTTTTTTGTTTGTTACTTTTTTGCGACATTGAGGGTCAGAAAATGCGAGCGCGAGCCAATAGACTCCATAGGGTCCGTTGTCCCTCTTCAATAGAAGTCTATGTATTGGACTGGCCCCATGAAGTGAATGGAGTTGTCACAACTCTGTCTATACTCTGTGGATCTGCCGAGGAGAGGGCAGCACCATAGTCTTTTCTCATAATTTATCACGTTTGCCTGGCGAACTTGGAATTTGTTTAATATGTTAAGATAATAACAATAGTATTAAAATGATTATTATGCATGATTATGCAGGGCCAATAAAGGAAGGTCGTTAAATGGTCGTTTGATCCGAGCTAGAATGCATGCACTGGCAGCCGTTGCAATTCCAATTGACTGCTTCAATCCAGCTCGATAGATCTAACCCAGGGTGTCAAACCCAAATACAGAGTGGGCCAAAATAGAAAAATTGGTACAAGTCGAGGCCGGAGATACCGGTCTGTGTTTCAACACCGGTTTACAATGACGTCCCTGTCAAACAGCAAAATAGTAATTTCCCTTCAAAAATCAATGCCTCTTAATGGCAAAATAATTGTAAAGATGAAACTGCCTGCATTAAAAACTGTTTTTTAAGTTACAACGTATAATGAAAAATAGCAGGTGTTCACGTCTCATAGCGCGCCACAGAGTGGCGCGCTATGAGACGTGAACACCTGCTATTTTTCAGGGATTTTTTTTCTTCTATGATCCTCACCAAGTGCTGCTTTCATAGTTAATTGAGAAAGTAAATGAGACTAAGTTGAAGAAGTAAAACAATTAGTTGCATTCATTTCTTATCATGGTGTGTGCAATATACCAGAGGGCCAGTTCTAATACTAATTCAATTTTATCCCGCGGCCAAAGATAATTCATTCACGGGCCTGATTTGGCCCGCGGCCTTGAGTTTGACATATGTGATCTAACCGAACTCTAAATGTTTTGTCAGTCAAAAGATCATAGTTGTGGCCGATGGGGCGGCTGTCCCTCCTGCCTGTAATGTGCGATACTCTCCACGGACCACCTCTCTCTCTCTCTCTCTCTCTCTCTCTCTCTCTCTCTCTCTCGTGCGATCCTTTCCAGTGGAAAGGATCGCGAGAGAGAGAGAGAGGGTCCTCCTGCCTGTAATGTGCGATACTCTCCACGGACCATCTCTCTCTCTGTCTCTCTCTCTCTGTCTGTCTCTCTCTTTCTTTCTCTCTCTCTTCTCTCTCTCTCTCTCTCTCTCTCTCTCTCTCTCTCCCCCTCTCCCTCGTCCATGCGACGTTGAGCGAGGCGTAACAGTAGGGCTCGACCCAATTCAGCCCTGAGTTTAAGCCGTCTGTTCTCTTCATTGCGGCTGTTCTACATAGACTTCTTTATCTTTATTTCAGATCGGTTTGTATAACATAGCATACACATCAGACACCAGGCAACAGCAAAACTTTAGTGTTTATGAATCCCTTCATTTTGGCTGGTCCGAGTTTTATTCGGGTGCGAGCCAGACAGCCTCGCTCGCATCGCAGGGCTTTTTCCTCACATCGGCAGCATTTGAAACCAGTTACTTGCCATAATCCATAGTGCGTGTAGCCCAATGTTTGTCCCTCATATAAACACGCCAAAGATATTAAACCTCCTAGCTGATCGCCGGCTCCTACCCTTATTTGTCCCAAAATGATTCGTATAATCCGTTTAAAACACAATCAAGGGACGATTATTTACAGCTGGTGTTTTCGTCATGTTGCACAGCTTATTCACTGATTCACTGTAGCGACGCATGTTACACTGGATGTCAGCTTGGTAAACTGATGGACAAAAGTTGCCCGGCTGTTTTTAAAAGGACGCTGCCTGCTGCTGTGGTAGAGGTAGGCTACTTAGAGGAAGGGAAGCGGCGGCGGGGTGCACTCACCCGCTGTACTGTACATGTCCGAATTTTGCAGTCTGTGTTGAATAACACTATAAACGGGAGGGTTTTTTTTGCGTCGCCGGGGGGGGGGCGTGTACCGCATTACCGCCATACCGGCGGTATGGGGGTCCGCAATTACCGCGGTATTAAAAATCCCATACCGCCCCAGCCCTACTAGTGTCTATATGTACCAATGCCCAGACTGCCCCACCGAACATGATGGCATACGAAACAATCCAAGATATTTCAAATTAAATTGCTTATATTTAAAATGATGTGAAACACTACTACTGCTACTAACTAACTACAGCTGTGTCACCACTAAACCAACAGCATTTCATCATTGAAAACAGAAAACTTTCTGAGTCAGACCTTTAGCTTTGTCTGTTGTAACTTCAACAACAACTGATGTTATTATGGATGCTTTACTCGCCTGTAACCTCCTGTAACCAAAAATGGTATGGGTGCGACTTCATGAAGCCGCCCCCATACCATTTTTTATCTCTCCCCCCCCCCCAATTGGGAAATGTTACATCCGCCCCTGGTTCCTGTCTCTCAGATTGGTAAACAGCATCATCATCATCTGTGCTCCACATGGGAATCAGCCCTGTCTGCTCACATTAAACCCCAAGCAGGTCAAGGTCAGACACATTACAACAACGACAGCCGGGTAATAATAAGCATGTCTGTAGATTCCTACAGCCCTAATTTAATTCCTAGAGCACGATGTGGAAAACGGTCGAGAGACAGAGGAGCAGGGAACAAATAGAGAGAGAGGGGGAGAGGAGCGAGAGAGAGATCAGCACTTCATGAAAGAGAGGGTGCCGTGATTTTTGTATTTTTTCCAATTTTGCTCATGTTTAAGAGGTGACAGTAAGTAAATAGACCCCTTTGTGTGTTTTTTTTATGTGCAATGATGTCTTCCCTTTGTATTTAGGGTTTCTTGAGGGCTGAACCTTTCCAGTCAAACGTGCCAATATAGTGACATCACATGCTCAGCCCCTCCCCTAACCCCTCCCCCTTTTATCATGCAACTAAAGTTGTGGGTGTGACTTCAGTTCAGGTGGATCTCCACCTATCACCAGCCACCAGGCAAACCAGGCATACTTAATGAACTGGCTGGGTGGAATCATAAAAATGACAGTTTAACAAACACTGTACCCTTTTTGGGGGAAAAAATCTTACTTTTCATATAACTAATATTAATGCCTGATGATCATGTTTTAGGGTAGAAAAAATCATGGCACTCTATCTTTAATACCTGATGATCATGTTTTCGGGTAGAAAAAATCATGGCATTCCATCTTTAAATCTCAAGACTGAAAATCATTTTTAACCCATTTTTTTTCCATCCAGTGCCAATTAGCCTACTGAAAGTGATCTTGGGCTCTACACACCCTCCGCCAACCTGGGGGACCACTGGTGGTCCCCGGACCACCTGTTGAAAACCCCTGCATTATAGTATAGATCGTTTTGCGGGCAAAAAAAGAAAGAAAAAGAAAAACGTCTGAGAGCGGTTTTATATCAGACATTTACAGGCAGTAATAGCAATGATCAAAACAGTATAATCAAAAGACTTAATTCATTTATAACCCATCAGATGAACTTTGTCCCTGGTAAATAATGCAAACTGGTGGTCTGCCAATGTTTAGCTAGTGCTGCATGGTAGAACATTGCCTCAGCTCAGTGAAACCATTGCATGGTCGAGCTGTTTAATAATCCCAGTGTTGTACAGAGAGCCATTACTGTCACCAACACCAACCCAACAGGGTGTCATTATGGGGCTGATTGTTTTCATGACTGACTGCAGCGCCAGAGCTTCGCATGTGCGTCTGTTGGTATGCGTTTGTATCGTGTGTGTATGTGTGTGTGTGTGTGTGTGTGTGTGCCCAGGGTCCATGACCTCCCATTGCTCTAAGATAAATGTGTGACAGCGTAGCGCCATGCTCCACGTTGTCGTGGCTTGATAATAAAAGGCCGTCTCCGTGGCCCTGTGGGAGAGCGCTGTGCACCGTGGTGACACACACCATTACTGGTAGAGATCTGTGTGTGTGTGTGTGTGTGTGTGTGTGTGTGTGTGTGTGTGTGTGTGTGTGTGTGTGTGTGTGTGTGTGTGTGTGTGTGTGTGTGTGTGTGTGTGTGTGTGTGTGTGTGTGTGTGTGTGGCTTCCTAATTTATAAATAGCAGCACCGGCACAGTCATCAAAAGCGTTTCACATGCTTTGATGTGTTTGGTGGGTGGCGACGGGCCTGTTGAATGTCATGTGACTATATGCTGCACGTGTGTGTCTGTGTGTCGTCGACTTCAGACAGTTGCCTTATTTAAAACCTGATTTACGCCTCATTTTAAGCTGGGTTTATGCCTCATTTTAAGCCTGATTTATACCTCATTTTAAGCCTGATTTACGCCTCATTTTAAGCCTGATTTATGCCTCATTTTAAGCCTGATTTACACCTCATTTAAGCCTGATTTACACCTCATTGTAAGCCTGATTTATCCTCATTTTAAGCCTGGTTTACACTTCATCGTATGAGGACGCGGCCCGCCGAAAACAAAGGTTTCCAGTGATCTCACCTGTGACCCATTATGAGCTTGTAGATTTTCGCTATTTTACACTCCTCTCCTTACAAGTAGATCTGCAGAGGATTTGTGACTCGCCGTGAGCTTGTAGATCTGTATGTTTTGCCGCGGGACACCGTCGTATGACTGAGTGTGTGTGTGTTCTGTGAGTCTATCTATCCATTCAGCCTATGATGGAAAGTCAACAAACGGTTCAGAGCTGCCACCACTCAACACCTCTGGGACCTGACTGGAGCCAACTCAACATCTGCTTGGAACTAATTCAATCATTTAGTCTCAGCAGGCCAATGTTATACACACACACACACACATAACATGCACACGCACACGCACACGCACACGCACACGCACACACACACACACACACACACACACACACACACACACACACACACACACACGCACACACACACAGGGCTGTATCTTCCGCCACCCATTACCTCTCATCCCAAAACTCAATCAACACTTTTGACTATTTTGAAAAATAATTCACAGGGATGTTGTTTCTATGAATATAGACTAAGCTACGTTTCCATCTACATAGTGTTACACATTTGGGCACATAAAGTCTAATTTGCATACCAGTTAACTAAAACTAAAACATATAAAAAGAGATGATCGGAATGTCCCTGTTTGAAATGTACATTTTCTTTCGAGGACAGCATGGAAGATGAAGAATATCATTATAAAGTAAAATTCACTTTCAGGAAAGAATACATGATCTATCGTGGAAACTAGTGAGAGAGAATAGGAGAACATGTATCATCACATCCTTTGTGCTTGCTGATCACAGGCCATTGGATTTTCCGACGGGGAAAAATATCACCTATCTCGTTTGCATAACGACACACAGCGCTAATTTATTCATGATCCACAGCCGGTCTGCCCTCGCTAATCAATGCACTTTTATCTCACCTCTAAAAGTCAAACCGACTAGAGACTTTATCAGGGGCGGATCTAGGCATGGACATGGGCATGGGGGGGGCAATGCCCCCCTAGATACCCAGTCTGCCCCCCCAAACACGATGCCATGCAAAACAACCCAAGATATTTCAAATTAAAGTGCTTATATTTAAAATGATTTGAAACATTACTACTGCTACTAACTAACTACAGCTGTGTCACCACTAAACCAACAGCATTTCATCATTGAAAACAGAAAACTCTCTGAGTCAGACCTTTAGCTTTATGCATGCCTTATGCTTTATGCATGTCTGTTGCAACTTCAACAACAACTGATGTTATTATTGATGCTTTACTTGACTAATAAAAGTCCTGTAAACTGAAAATGGTATGGGTCGACTTCATCGCAATGAAGACGCACCCATACCATTTTCTCTTGCCCCTCCAACATGTTATCCCCCCCCCCCCCCAAATGGGTCATGTTATATCCGCCCCTGGACTTTATGTGGCTCCTTCTAACAACCCTGGCCCTACCGGGGGGATATATGAGGCCGTTACTATTCATGAGAACAACAAGAAATAAAGCGGAGCCGGTCGTAGAAGTCCTAATGGCAAATGTATAGTCTTGTCCTTTCTGTTATATCAACATCACACACTGCTTAAAAGTAATTGGACCTGAAGTTTGACCGCCAGTGTTCTCCGCCGTGTCGGCACAATGTCTTTGTTCGGATCCCAACAAAGGCCTAATGCCTTATTGTGTTGTGACGTCCAGTGGCGGACATTACTCAAGTCAATTTACATAAAGGGATACTTCGCCGAAATTAAACCTCGTCTGTATGGTCATACTATTGTACATCCGTGCCTCTGTGTCCGTGTCTCAGCGCATGCTGTAGTGGAACACCAGAGGAGGGGGTTCCAGACTGTTTACCACCTACGTCACTGCCCTAATTGTGACGTAGGTGGTAAACGTTTCCCAGAGCACTGAACACTAAAGGAGGCAGAGGAGAGCAGCAAGGCACGCACAGAATATACTTTCTGTGGCGCCACCGTGTGGCTTTTTTGTTACATGTATATATTTTTTAAGTGCTGCGTAGCAAGCACTTCCTTAGAGACGATTCACCAGCTGTTTGTGGTGCTAACCGGCACGACCTCAACATATCTGCGTGTCTGCGTGCTAACCGGCACGGTTTGCTCTGCATGTTGCCACATAAGAGAGAAACAAGCAAGTTGCCACATAAGAGAGAAACAAGCAAAAACCGTGCCGGTTTAGCAATAAGAGAGAAACAAGCAGCAACGCGCAGCAAAAACCGTGCCGTTAGCATGCAGACACGCAGATATCTTGAGAATCGTGCCGCTTAGCACGCACACAGCTGGTGAAGACCACCACACACGCAGCACTTTCTTTCACACGGGTGTGATTTTTTCCACATATTTCAATGCCGTTGTACAGCATTTAAAGGCATTCCGTACCGGCGAAGCACTCCTTTAAGTACAGATTCTGAAGATTTTCCCGCTGCCACTTTTTTCATTTCCGGTTCCAATCCCGATACCACAATTTCTGTGTTAGCCAATACCGATACCAGAGAAGAATATGAAAGAAAAAGGATGAACTCCAGCAACTGGGAACAGCAGACTACCTTACTGAAATTTGTACTTTACCTGAGTGTTATATTTCTTCGATACTTTAACTCTACTTGACTGAATTTCCAAGACAAGGAAGTTTGCATATCTCCCTGTGTCCCCTAGCGTAGATACCCTCACAAAACATGCAGTACTCCTAGTGGGAGGCTTAAGGGAAAAAAGGAGGACTGTCTGGTGGTCCAGGTAATACGGGATGTAAACCTGACATTCTGCCTGTGCCAAGTCATCATAGACACAAGGGTCTTGGTGACTGAGGGAGATTGTTGGTCGTCATTTAGCAGTTACCCTTAAAGACTCGCATCAGACCAGTGTTCATTGTAACGAAGATATTCAATAGATTTCACTGTCAAGTAACAACTCATGGAGTAACTTTGAGTGACTGCTGTCTGCGTCTCTTGTGCATTCATTCATTCATTCATTATCATTCATTCATTCATTCATTCATTCATACAGGAGAATTTACTATAAGATCCATAGATTGTTTTTTTTTTGTTTTTTTTTAAACGTGAAACATATAAAAAATATATATATATACCATAATTTTTGTCCCAGATATAAAATAACACTGAATGTCAAATAATATAGTCCTCAAATATAAGACGACTCATTTTTTTAGGATATTTCCATTTGGAAAAAAAACACTGTCTTATATTCAGGCCAATAGGGTAATTTTGTGATTTATAATAAGAAATATGTAAAATTAAAAAAATATATATAAGCCTCGTATTTTTTTTAAAAAATTGAAACATATAATTTTGTGATTTAAAATAATTATATATGACATAAGATCCATAGTGGCTTGTATGAAAGTTGCTACTTTCAAAAGTTTGCATGTGAAGTTTTTTTTTTTTCTTCCATATGGGAAAGAAGGTGGATAAGAGAGTGTTAGTACTGCCCTCGTGGTGATTCCACATGCAGATCCTCATATAATTCAAAGCAAATAAGAATAGAAAAAAAAGATTTCTCTCTCTGACAACACCAACACCACTGAATTAGCCATACATCTGGAGTGGATACATTTCTGGAATGGTGTGATCAAAATCATGTAATGATCAACACTGATAAAACAGAGGAGATCATTGTTGAACAGAGGGTCTGTGGGAGACCATACTACGATCAGGTTCATGATGCTAACATCAAACAGGTCTACTCTAAAAGTATCTGGGAGTGCTAATTGATCAAGATATGAGCTGGCACACACACGTTGAATCCCTGATGTTCGAAAATACATCAGAGGTTACATTTTCTTCGTAGACTGAGGCTGTTTGGTGTTAGTGTGAACATTATGCTAATTATCTATAGGGTTAGCATAGAATCTAAACTGAGATATGGTATCTCGAGTTGTATGGAAATCTGACTGTGAAATACAAAGCTCGAATAGAAAGAACCGTAAAAACGGCTGGGATCATGGGATTATCTCCTCCCCCCCTTGACCCCCCAAGCCATTTTGAGCAGACGGTAATGAGGCAAGCTAGGAATGTAATCTCTGACCCCTCAATGTTCTTCATTCGTGACTATGAGCTAATGAGATCAGTAGAAGGTATAGGACGCCACAGTGCAAACACAACAGTACAAACACTCATTCGCACCTCTCTCTATAAAACTGTTAAATAGATAGCCGTTTTTCTGACAAAGGGGTAAGTGTATATGTTATTCGTTCCTGTGTTGTGTTGTCTTTTGGTTTGTTTTTGTCTATGTCCTAAAAAATGTGGCTTTTTCCAGGGGCGGATGTAACTTTTCCCAATTGGGAGGGCAGGAGAAAATGGTATGGGGGCGGCTTCATCGCCCGTGTTCGCGCCACGGGCGATGAAGCCGCACCCATACCATTTTCGGTTACAGGACTTTTATTAGGCAAGTAAAGCATCAATAATATCATCAGTTGTTGTTGAAGTTGCAACAGACACGCAGCATGCATAAAGCTAAAGGTCTGACTCAGAGAGTTTTCTGTTTTCAATGATGAAATGCTGTTGGTTTAGTGGTGACACAGCTGTAGTTAGTTAGTAGCAGTAGTAGTGTTTCAAATCATTTTTAAATTTAAGCACTTTTATTTGAAATATCTGGGTTGTTTTGCATGGCATTGTGTTTGGGGGGGGGGGGGGGGGGGGGGATGGGGCAACTGGGTATTTAGGGGGCATTCACAGGGTTTCATACATCAGCCAACAGCTCCTAAACAGTCCTCTGGAGACACAACACACACAACAGGAATTACTGTATAAAAAGGCACTTGATTGATATGTACGTAATTACTACACTGCCAGTGTGAAAGAGTCTGCAACGCCAGCCTTGATTCTTGGCAGGTGGTAAAATGGTAGCTGTAAATAAGCTGCTTTTAATGAGGATCTGAGATCATCATACTCAAACCATCCCCTGGAAGGATTTCACCTTGTGAACACTGTCATCCATCTCTCCAAAAGGGAGGGAGGGAGGGTGTGTGGTGTGTGTGTGTGTGTGTGTGTGTGTGTGTGTGTGTGTGTGTGTGGTGTGTGTGTGTGTGTGTGTGTGTGTGTGTGTGTTTTTTTTTTTTAGAATATTTTGATTTAGTCCTTAGTCTTTTCATTAAGACATATTTTAGTCTTTTAGTCCCATTTAGTCTTCTGAAATGTATTTTTTTTGTCTAGTCTTAGTCGATGAAATGTCGAAATGATTTAGTCTTAGTCTTGGTAGTTTACAAATACATTGTAGATTTATACAGATATATACAGATTATATATTTTTTTTAGTTTGAAACATGTCTCATTTTAGTTCACATAGTTAAAAAGAAAGAAAAAAGGAAGATAAAAATGTGTCTTATTTCCATTAGTCTTAGGTTATGATTTAGTCTTCGTCTTAGTCTTTTGAAAATCATTTTTGTTAGTCTAGTCTTAGTCTCCTTAGTCGACTAAGTCTTTAGTCTTAGTCGAGAAAAACTACACTGTGTGTGTGTGTGTGTGTGTGGTGTGTGTGTGTGTTGTGTGTGTGTGTGTGTGTGTGCGCGCGCGCGCGTGCGTTCTCCCATGTCACCAACAATAGCTGTAATGTGTCCATGATCCTGCATGGACCAAAAGACCTTCACATGTACAGTGTTAACAGACTAAAATACTAAGAATTTGAATTGATATTCATAAACTAGTTCATATGACTAAAATATATAGAGGACCAAAAACTAAATGGTGTGTCATTATATTCTTAAGACTAATCAGTATGCATGTGAACTCGAGTTGGCTTTGTTCGCGGCATAATCGTCATTATACGAATCATTTTCGAAAAGTCTATGAGAAAAATAAAGAATGGGGAATCCATTTCTGGAACAGGGGCGGTGTCACAAGGGGGTGAGACTGCTCAGCTCTAGAGAGAGAGAGAGAGAGAGAGAGAGAGAGAGAGAGAAGAGAGAGAGAGAGAGAGAGAGAGAGAGAGAGAGAGAGGATGAGGATCATTTGTATCTCAGCCTTCACCCCCGCCGACACGCAACTCAATCAGATTCCCCTCATTCCTTGTTTCACTGCCTCAGTTAAATGTCTGCCTGCACATCATTAACAACTGTTCAGTCCACAGATCAATAGGTCTCCTTCATGAATACTCTGGTTGCTTCCTCCCAACATCCTCTGTCTTAGTTCAGTGCTTCTCAGGCGGCAGTGGCTCAGGGGTTGAGACAACGGATGGTAACCGCAAGGTTGACGGGCTCCCGCAGAGTTAATGTCGAAGTGTCCCTGAGCAAGACACTGAACCCCTAATTGCTCCTGATGTGCTAGTACAGGGGTTTTCAACCTTTTTGACTCCAGGGCCCACCATTTATTCAGCATCTGAGCCACGGACCACCATTTAGTGACATTTTCACACCAAATACCTAAAATTAAAGAATTCTTTTCATTTTGTCCACAATTTCAGGCTGGATTTTGCCGACAAAACAGTGTAAAATTCTTAATTAAGTGGTGCTAATTCAGATGATGAATATGGTGCTAATTCAGATGATGAATAATGCAAAAATGAAACCAAATGGACCCTTGCGGGTCCATTTGGTTTCATTTTTGCATTCTCAGGAGTTACATCTGGTTAACCAACTTTCCATCATTTAGCCTGGGGACCACCTGGAACCTTCTCAGGGACCACTGGTGGTCCCCGGACCACCTGTTGAAAACCCCTGTGCTAGTAGGTACCTTACATGGTTTCCACTGCTATCAGTGTGTGAATGTTTGTGTGAATGTGGTGAATGTGATGCACAAGCTATGTAAAGCGCCTTGGATAAAGGCGCTACATTAATGCACTATTTAACATTTCTCAACCTTTAGTGAGCTCTGGACCACTACAGTATAGCATCTTTACAACATACTTTAGTACTGCCACACAACTATATAGGCCTTTAGTATAAGGACAAGGCATATCTATTTCCGTTTCACTTCTATTTTATATATTTTCTAAATTCACGTATAACAGTGGTTTTCAACCAGTGGTGCTTGAGAGCGTTCCAGATGGTCCCCAGGATAAATGATGGAAAGGATTGCTTAACCGGATGTAACTCTTTGAGAGCGTAAACATGAAACCAAATGGACCCTCACGGGTCCATTTGGTTTCATGTTTACGCTGTCAAGAGTTAAAATATTCATCATGTGAATTAGAACAAGTCTGCCCAACTAGAGAATGTGAAAGATTAATGGTCATTTTGATCTGATGCTATGTTGATGTTTGCCTGTTTTGTTTCCGAAATCCAGCCTGGAATTGTGGACAAAAGCAAAATAAATCTTTAGTTTTGGGTCTTTGGAGCTAAAAAGGTTGAAAAACACTGCCATATAACATTGATGATCTGAAAACAGATTCACAATGTCTGAAAACAGATTCACAATTTGTTTGTGTGCTTTTGTCAACAATAATAAAGTTCCCAATGCATCACGTTGTGATGCACTGTGAACTTCTAGGTCTACAGTAGATGTTTTATTGTGTGACACGCCACCCATAGCAACTTACTGTATAAAAGCCTTTTAATGGATCACTGGTGGGGAAACAGAGGCTTAGTTCACTATACTGTAACTGAGACGATGACAGTGGCGGCCGGGAAGACAGTTCTATTGCCGTTTCATGTCTCTGGGTCTTTCTCTCTGTTGTTTTCAATTCATGAAAGATGGAAGCAGAAGAAGGGAGGGCGAAAAAGGTCATGAAATGGAAAAAATAAATAAAGAAAGAAAGATAACGTGACTGAAAGCTTGCTGGATGTTAAGATGTCTTTTGAACCAGCAGAAAGCAGCAGGGCTTATGGGAACCTATTAGCTGGAATGCATGACAGTATAACAGCTCCCAGCTTCAGTTCTTGGGTTAACCTAGTCTGTTTTTCTCCATGCAGGTTGGTATTATAATTCAACATAACAAGGAACCTCAAAAACAAGGGCCTTAAATAGTAGCTGTTATGCAGGATCAGTAACTAACTGTTAACTCAACATCCTACAATGCCTGTAAATCATTTTTTTTCTCCTCTCCCTGTTCCTTCTGCATAAACCAGTGGTTTTCAACCAGTGGGCTGCGGACCACCAGTGGTCCTTCAGAGGGTTCCAGGGGGTCCCCAGGCTAAACGATGGAAAGTTATTTAACCAGATGTACCTCTTTTAAGAGTGTAAAAATGAAAACAAATGGACCCGGCAAGGATACATTTGGTTTCGTGTTTACACTCTCAAGAGTTAAAATATTCATCATCTGAATTAGCCTAAGTCTACACAATAAGAGAATGTAGAAGATTGAATGTCATCTTGATGTATGTTTTGCCTATCTTGTTTGCCAAATCCAGAATTGTGGACAAAAGCAAACAAAATCTTTAGTCTTGGGTCTGTGGGGCTAAAATGTCCTCAAGTGGTTGTCTGTGGCTCAAATGCTGAATAAATAGTAGGCCCTGGTATCAAAATGGTTGAAAAACCACTGGCATAAACCATCAATACTAGGCATCAATACTAGGCATTACTCCCCCACCAACAATCTGGAGAGCTGAAAGGAATTGTGGACGAAAGCAACACAAATCTTTAGTTTTGGGGGCAGAATAAACAGTGGGCCCTGGTCTGAAAAAAGGTTGAAAACCACTGCTGTAGAGACCAGGATTACTGCATGTTTTTTTGTGACCCTAGGAGGAGAGACACGGGGGAGAAAACGCAAACTCCACCAGACAGGCCTTTTTACACACTACAACGCATCCGACTGCACCAACCGTGGGAGCTAAACCCAAGTTCTATCCGTAATGAAGCAGCAACAGCAGCCGCCGTGCTGAAAGACAGTCAGCCAGCCAGCCGACACGTAATGCTAAGCAATGCTACAGGCAGGGGCGGATATAACATTTCCCAATTGGGGGGGCAAGAGAAAATGTTATGGGGCTGCTTCATCGCCTGTGTCGAAGCCGCATCCATACCATTTTCAGTTACAGGACTTTTATTATACGCAAGTATGAGCATCAATAATAACATCAGTTGTTGAAGTTGCAACAGACACACCGCATGCATAAAGCTAAAGGTCTGACTCAGAGAGTTTTCTGTTTTCAATGATGAAATGCTGTTTGTTTAGAGCTGACACAGCTGTAGTTAGTTAGTAGCAGTAGTAGTGTTTCGAATCGTTTTAAATATAAGCACTTTAATTTGAAATATCTTGGGTTGTTTGTCTTGCATGCCATCGTGTTTGGTGGGGCAGACTGGGCATTTAGGGGGGCTTGCCGCCCCCATGCCCATGCCTAGATCCGCCCCTGTGATACGTAATGCTAAGTAATGCTACACGGCATTAATATGCACCGGCCGTGTCTGCACGCACGGCGCTGTGGAATGTAATCCGTCACCGTCAGTGTCTGCCACAGCAGCCACAACGTCTACAACCACTGCAAGGTGTTTACACATGCAAGAAACAAAGTATCTGCCTGTTCCTGCTCAAAGGGCCTGATGATCAATAGGAGCAGTCTGAATGCTGCTGTGCCAAGTGTTGCCAACTTGGCGCATTTGTCACTATAGCTACTACTTTCACTACTTTAGCTTTTTTTTCCAGACCCCCCTAGTGTCAAAATGAGTGAAAAACTCCTGGCGGAAAATCTAGTGCTTTTTTTGCTGGTGAGTTGGGGCGAAATTGGTTGACATGTGCCAGAGATAAAACCCTCGTTTTTCACCATTTTTCCTCCCATGATAGAGTCCTCCTTCCTTCCTAGAAAGGACCATTGGTAACCACATGTACCCTTATAGATCTGTAACTCTTGACAGCCTAAAATGAAATCAAATAAATATTATATAAATATAATTTAAATTGAATTTAAATATAATTCAAGTCAAGAGTTAAATTATATTTAAACATCTGAATTGCTTAATTTTCAGGAATCTACACATTTAGAAAATGTAGAATAATTGCTATTTTGACCAACGTTTTGCCAGTTATTTCTCCTAAATTTGTCCGAGAGACTAAACTCAACATCAAATGGTGGTCCGTGGGTAAAATGCAGAATAAATAGTGGGCCTTGGTTCTAGCGCATTTGAGTGCATTTTGGAAGTGCCACTAGTGCATTTTGGATTTTGGCAGTTGGCAACGCTGACTGTGCTGTAGCTAACATGTCTGTCTGCTATGAGCTGTGCAGTGACGTCACCGCCCCTGTTCCAGAAACGGATTCCCCATTCATTTTTCTCATAGGCTTTTCGAAAATGATTCATATAAAGATGATTATGCCGCGGACAAAGCGAACTCGGGTCGTGACAAATCATGACGACACACACACAATCTTTAGGGACGATCAAATAATTTCTAAGATGAAAAAACGAAACAAAAAGTGTTGTATCATGCCATTCTCTACTAATTGTGTTTGAAAATGAAGGAGGATTCCGTTTCTGGAACACGGGCGACGTCATGAAAGGGGCATGGCTGCGCAGCTCTATACTGTAGCTAACATGTCTGTCTGTCTGTCTGTCTGTCTGTCTGTCTGTCTGTCTGTCTGTCTGTCTGTCTGTCTGTCTGTCTGTCTGTCTGTCTGTCTGTCTGTCTGTCTGTCTGTCTGTCTGCCTGCCTGCCTGCCTGCCTGCCTGCCTGCCTGCCAGCTGTTATACTGTAGCTAACATGGAAAGATTAGATTGATGCACAGTGCAATCTCAAGCTTACACATACACACACCAGACACAAGAACGAGCAAACAACAACACATTCACAAAAGAATGCACACACGCACGCACGCGCCGCGCAGCGCACGCACGCACACGCACACGCACACGCACACGCACACGCACACACACACACACACACACACACACACACACACACACACACACGTGAATGCATTACCCATTACAGTAATGAGCACTTGATTCCCTCGTGTCTCCCTCTGCCTCCTTCCATCTGCACACAGGTTTTCCAGAGAAGGTAACAGGGTTTGAACACACAGCAGCCCCATATTGAACTTTTGTTTGTTTTTCACTGAGCTTATTGGTTTAGGCCATCTGAAACTGTTATCTCAGAATCACTGTATGAAATCACATTGCTGCAGTGCAGCGCCGTGGGAACAATTTATCTGTGATGGACACTCCAAGCCCGCAATGCTGTTTCACGGTAAATACTATGGAAGCTATGGAATTCAGGTAATTCTAAAATATCATGACCTAATATACTATTTGGCCAAGAGCAGCGGTACTGAGGGAATGCCAAAATGTTTGGAGAACTCTAAGGCTGGGCTCAACAACACACAGAAACACACAGAAACACAAACTGGTTCTTCAGTTGTGATGTTATGGCTAGAAGGACGTTTTTTGCTCCCAGAAAGAAGCGTTCAGATATTTGAGATTTCAGATATTTGCATTTTAGGCGGGGATGCTTTTTGGTGTTCTAAGCTTTTTTTATTAGCATAATTAGCATTACCTACCGTTATTAACAACACTTACCGGTAGTATGTCCATTGCTTAGCATTATCAGCATTACTTGGCATCATTGGCATTACTTTCACTATTGAAAAATATCAGACCTACAAGCTCATAGCGTGCCACGGAGTGGCACGCTATGAGCTTGTAGGTCTGATATTTTTGAACATGGTGAAAATGTGACGCAAGAATGTACTTCATCAACAGGTGTCTACTAGGTTTATATTATTTATCAGCTCCGTTTTTTCCTCCCTCACACCAAAACTCTTCACCGAAAATACTGGGTTTTTGTTGTGTCACTTTGTAAGCTTGTCGCTATTTTTGGTGAATGCATGGCTGCCGATTACAAACCATTATTTCTCTGTGTAAAGGATGATTTTACACATCTGTAGGCCTATTCTCTATCACTGATATGCAATGTTTTCAGTAATAGATGAGTAACATTCAGTAATAGATGAGTAATATGCTGCATGTACGAATAAACAAAATTAATTCCCCGTCATGTCAACTATTTAGTTTGCAATGTTCAGTTAATGCTCCTATATGTCATTTTCTGGTGAAAATAATAATTACATTTGGTGAAAATAATAATTACATAATAATTACATTTCATGAAGTCTTGATTTAATTACAAAAAAATAAGAAATCCCTATAAGCTCTGTCATTGGCTAACAAATAGTCCCGACGGGACTATTTGTTAGCCCATCATAAAGAGCCTTGCTGAGCTGTCTCTGATTAAGGAGAAATTGAGGACTGGTGGAGTCAAATGTGGAGGCGGTGGAGGACTATGATTATTAAAGGGCCACTGTGTCTCCTATGGTTGTCATAGATACTAGATATTTCAGGAAGTGATAATGAAACAGTCTAAGATAAAGAAGAAAAAGACTAAAAATGCAATGAAAATTCTGGGATTTATTGCTTGTATATACAGACTTTAATAATTTGTACCCATGAACCCCCTAATTAACAGTATTCAGAGAACTGCAAGTTTTCTTTCCGCAAAGATCAGTTAGAGAATGTTGTATTGAATTAGTTCCTTATTATATTATTCATGAAGAAACCCAGGAGCCCAACAATCCAATGGGTCTGAATGCCATGTAGCAATACAGCAACCAAACAACAACAACCTAGAATGACTTCTACACAGCCTACATATACAGAAAATGCACAGCGTCAAACAAATAACAGCCTCTCCCCATTTGGCTCATAATTGCATTCCCTGCTAGTAAATGTCTTCCATTACACCTATTGCAATTTTAGCCTCCGTACTGCTCCCAAAGCAACCATAGCACCCTGAACAACCCTGATACCAGCTGAGCTGAATAACAATAACGAACCACAGTCCTCACTGTCAGTAATAGGAGATTTTCAAATTGGAACCATTAAAGGTAATAGAGGCAACTTTAGTGCGTACAAACATTGCGTCTGTACAACATATTTGTTTAAAAACAGAATCTAACTCAACCTCACCTCCACTCTATTGGTTCATTATGAATCTGCTGGCGACTGCTGTGCTGTGATTGGCTAAAAAGAAAGAAAAAAAAGAAAAAAAAAACACTGCCTTATGCCCCACCCCCCTCACATTAGCACCACCTTCCCAGAGCCTGACGAATGTTTTTGTTTTCATGATTTGTTGACAACAACAACAACATTCTGGACCGTCTGCAGGACGAAGCAAGTGTCTGTCTGCAGGGAAACGGCTGCAGCATCAAAGTACAAGCAACGTAGAGGGGAAAAAGCCAAAAAAAAATATATAGCTATATACTGTATCTATTTAGATTTTTTACTCCATTACCTTTAACCCCTCAAAGGGGAAGTCCACCCATTTTCAACATTCTAAAAAAGTTCCCCCATTCTGTGTTCCCAAGAAATGGAGGTCTGAAGAAAACCACTAACATGGTGAAACATCTTGATGACATCATCAAGATGTATTTTCACCATGTTAATGGTTTTCTTTAGACACTTCTTTTTTCTGAGAGCGTACAAATGGAACCAAATGAACCTGTTAGGGTTCATTTGGTTGCCCCAACCAACGATATTTCGCCCCAACCAACGATATTTCAACTGATATTTAAAATGATTTGAAACACTAATACTGCTACTAACTAACTACAGCTGTGTCACCACTAAACCAACAGCATTTCATTGAAAACAGAAAACTCTCTGAGTCAGACCTTTAGTTTTATGCATGCTGCGTCTGTTGCAAATTCAACAACAACTGATGTTATTATTGATGCTTTACTTGCCAAATAAAAGTCTTTTAACCACCTGTGTCGCTTCGCACCGCGGACAATGAAGTCGCACCCATACCATTTTCTCTTGCCCCCCCAATTAGGAAATGCTACATCCACCCCTGCTGCTCCGCATACACGTGTTCACACACCAATCAGCTCCAGCTTGCACACTCAGACAACCATGACATGCACTGTGTTAAAATGTTTACAAGTAGAGCTTTGGCAAAGCTTCTGAAAATCCATTTCCAACTCAAACATGGAGCTTATTTTCATTTAGACGAGCAAATCCCAAACTTTTTTTTTTCTTGATAAAACTCTGTGGATGTGTGGTAGCAGGCAATCATCTAAAAAATACTGTGAATCCAAACTGCATCTAAAATGTATACACTTTAAATGTAGTTTGGATTTTGAAATTATATTCAAGTATATTTATAGAGGTATACCGTAATTTCCGGACTATAAGCCGCTAGTTTTTTCACATGCTTTTGACCCTGCGGCTTATACAATGGTGCGGCCAATCTATGGATTTTTACAGGTTTTTAACAGGGGCTTTCAGGTGATCAACAGGTGATCTGGTGTGTGATAGTCTCTGTCTCTGCGCCGATGGTATAGGCTATAAATATCACAGGCGTTTAATTCTAGACTACTGTACTGTTGGCCTACATGAGGTGAAAGCTCAATGCAAGTTAATATGACAAAGTTGCGTGCGTAAAAGGTAAACCTTCTCGTCGTCCTCCTCCGCACATGTGGATAGAGTGCAGCCTGCTGCAGCCTCTCTCTCGGTCTGCCTGGGTCTCTCTCCTCTCTCTTGAGTGTAAAATGGTATATGGTCAATACGTCAGCTATTAGTTAATAAAGCCTCTTGGAATGCCCGTGCATGTCGCATTTTGGACGGGTTCGGCGCCGCCATTTGAAAGAAATCTTGGAGTTCGGAATCGGAAAAAAATGCCACGGATCGACTCGGTTCTGGTTTATCGGATGGAATTTTTGAGACCCGTGAAGACCTCTACCCTGGAACCTCCCTAAAATCGCCAATGTATGCGTGGACTAGCAGTGTAGCTCAGATCCATGCAGGAGGATTTAATGCCTCGTCCTGGATTGGTACCAATGACATACTTTTCCCCTATATACTGTACTGTGCCTCTCTGAACTCCAGGGTAAAAACAACAAATCACTGCGGCATCCTGGTTTTGTACTGTACGTCTCTTCTCTTCAACAGCTCTGATGCGTATACCAGCACAGTACCTCTGTGCTGTTTTAGGACAAAATGCTGTTGCTGCACTCTGGGATGGTGTGTACAAAAAAATGAAGAAATGTATCCCCCACACCCACCCCCTCCCAGGGGCGGATCTAAGCATGGGCAGGGGCGGGGCAATGCCTCCCTAAATGCCCAGTCTGCCCCATGCACCAAACACGATGGCAAGCAAAACAACCCAAGATATTTCAAATCAAAGTGCTTATATTTAAAATGATTTGAACACTACAGTACTACTGCTACTAACTAACTACTTATTGTGGCACCGCTAAACCGACAGCATTTCATCATTGAAAACTGAAAACTCTCGGAGTCAGACCTTTAGCTTTATGCATGCTGCGTGTCTGTTGCAACTTCAACAACAACTGATGCTGTTATTGATGCTTTACTTGACTAATAAAAGACTTGTAACCCGAAAATGGTATGGGGGCGGCACCCATACCATTTTCTCCTGCCCCCCCAATTGGGAAAGGTTAGATCCGCCCCTGCCCACTCCTCTATAAAATGAACAATGGCAGGTTTACGGTTCAATAGCAAAGCAGCTTCTTCAGACTGAGATAATAAGAAGTGCACAAAACACTCAATAAAAGTTATACTCTTCACACAACTTAGGTGAGAATCAACGGAAGGTGCTGGCATAAAAGTTGCTATACTGCAGACATCAAGAGTTCATGTGCAAAACATCAACATTGAACTGACAGTTTAAATGAATGGAAACTACGAAATGGATAAGCTGCAAATGCAGAAGCTTGTGATACATTTGCGCATATCTGAGGACATTAACCTTTTACAATTGCGTTTTCACCGTATATGCCAGGCAGCCTTTAAAAAAGCTGATCTACAAGCTCACGACATGTCACACTGCAATGCATTTTGAGCTTGTAGATCTGCCATCTTCTTTGTGCAACGCCAGAAGGAAAATAATTATTTCATAATAATTATTTCAGGCAAAACTCTAACCCCAATCTATGTGCACACACACATGCGAACCCCCCCCCCCCCCCCCCCCCCCCCCCCCCCCCCCCCCCACACACACACACTAGGGCATTAACTAAATATTCGACTAGTCGATTATTCGACTAGCAAAACACTATTCGACTATTAATTCACTATTCATTATTCGGTAATAATAATTTTTGATATATATTTTTCAATTTTCAATTTTTCTCATTTTTCATGTCATAATGTAACTGAGTTACAGTAGTGTAATAGGCATGTATTTTTTCAATGGGAAGTCCAGAATCACATATTTTGTTGGCTAAAAAACAAATATGTATATCACTATAGACTAGTCGACAATTATTCGACTACCAAAGTATTCGATTCGACTAGCAAAAACGTGTTTGGTTAATGCCCTAATGCACACACTTCCCCCCGCCCTCTGTCACTCTCTACATTTAATCCGCTCGCCGTCTAATGTCATGAATTATTTTATTATGGTAATCAAGATATGATTATTATTACCACAAAGGCATTGTGGCTGTTTCCTTGTGCATACAAATATGCTCTAAATGTAGTAGATTGATTTGTGAAACAGGATCGCAGTTGTGTATTCATCTAGTATAAATGTAAGCGATTGATTTATGAAACAGGATCTTAGTTGTGATTTCATTAAGCAAGTCATTTTGCCGAGGGATTTACGGTCCGGTAATTTTAATGACGGCTACAAACGTAATAATGCCATATTTTATACTGTGTTTTACAAGGCAGTTACTTTTTACCATTGGCTAAACGGGTGCATTCTGATTGGCTGGCTCGTCTTTGCATGCCGTCGTCCAGACATTTGCTTGATTACTGATTGGCTGCTTCATCTAGCACAGCATTATGTAGGCTAACACATTTCAGCATAACAGCGCAGCACTTACAGCTGTAGCCAAACACACACAGCAGCACAGTGTGGACATGAATCAAGTGCCGCCGGGCGCGCGTCAACACCAACAGGACTCAGTGGTTGTCAACTTGGTACAATTGTGTTAGATCATACCTGGGCATTATGCGGCCCGGGGGCCAAATGCGGCCCTTTGACTGACTCTGACCGGCCCGGGGACCACCAGTGGTCCTTGAGAGAGTTCCAGTTAAATATGGAAAGTTGGTTAACCAGATGTAACTCTTTGAGAGCGTAAACATGAAACCAAATGGACCCTTGCGGGTCCATTTGGTTTCATGTTTACATTCTCAAGAGTTAAAATATTCATCATGTGAATTATCCCTACACAACTACTCTACTACTCTACACAACTAGAGAATGTAGAAGATTAATGATCATTTTGATCTGTATGTTGGACTGTTTGTTTTCCCAAATCCAGCCTGGAATTGTAGACAAAAAGCAAAAAAAAACTTTAGTTTTGGGGGTCTGTGGGGCTAAAATGTCATCAAATGTGGCTCAAATACTGAATAAATAGAGGGCCGTGGTGTCAAAATGGTTGGTCTTACTATTACTTTTATCTTGAAATTAAATTAATATTACGCAGACTTTAGTTCAGCCTTTAGTCTTGGCCCTCCACAATATTTTACGTATCTCATTTGGCCCCTTGGGAAAAATAATTGCCCACCCCTGCGATAGATATAGTCTGGTGGGATTTCAGAAAAAAGGCCTCCTATAAGAGGTTAGGGGCATTTGGGGGTAAAAGTGGGGAACCAGTCCATTTTACACAATTCAAGGGTGCTGAATCCAAAAAAAAATGGTTCCCAAGCAAAATTTTGAGTCCTTACCCCCCAAATCTAAGATTTTGGGGGGTAACCAAAGGTTTTTCAGACATAACTTGAAATGCATTGATTTTACGCCCCATAAGTGTATTGAACGTTAATATAAAGTTGGGCATTACGGACGATTTGGTACCAAGTACATGTCAGTACCTCCTACGGTTCTTGAGATACAACATTTAGGTACTTTCACAGATTGAGGAGAGCAGGACATCTGTAACACTGATTCTTAAGTCCACCAAATGGTGATACAGGCGTGAAAATTGGTACACACACTCCTCAAACCCAACTATTTCCAAAAGTACTGCGTGTCCTGCAAAATTCCAAGATGGCAGCCACCAAAATCCAAGATGTCCGTCCAAAAATGTGTTTTTTCATTAATAACTCGAAATATGAAGATTTTAAGCCCCATACATGTATTGAACATTAATATAAAGTTGGGCATTACGGACATTTTGATACCAAGTACATGTCTGTATGTAGTACGGTTCTTGAGTTACAACATATCGGTAGTGATGAGGAACCATAATGGTAACATTTTGGCACGTTTGACTCTTTTACTCAAAGATCCCTTTATCATCATGTCAACCATTTTCAGGAAACGGACCTACATCTGTCCGCTATCATAAACCACTTCAAGTTTTTTAATTGATGAAACGGGTCGGGAGTTATTAAACCGAACGTGAATGCTGTTTTAGTGTTAAATTTGCTGCGTATATTTTGCAAAGATAAGCCACCCAGAAATGTCTGTCTGTGCATCACACTGAGGCTGTCCTTCACAATAAGAGTACATGTGAACCGGACGCACCAAGTGTAGCATGTGCCATATAGTAATGGAATAATATGCTGTAAGTAAGCATGCTGTGTAATAGGTTAACAGGCTAATACGTGTAATAGCATAATATTTGTACAATAGGCCAATAGTGTAATAGTGCAATAGTGTAATATATGTGCAATAGGCTAATAGTGTATTATATACAATAACGTCATAGCGTAATAAGTACAGTAGGCTAATATGTGTAATAGTGTAATACATGGAATAGTGTCATAGGCTAATATGTGTAATAGTGCAATACATGTGCATTGGGGTGAAAGTGTAATATATGCAATAGTGTAATAGGGCTAATAGTGTAATAGTGTAATATATGTGCAATAGGCTAACAGTGTATTATATACAATAACACCATAGTGTATTAAGTACAGCAGGCTAATATGTGTAATAGTGTAATAGATGGAATAGTGTCATAGGCTATAATAGTGCAATACATGTGCATTGGGGTGAAAGTGCAATATATGCAATAGTGTAATAGGGCTAATAGTGTAATAGTGTAATATATGTGCAATAGGCTAATAGTGTATTCATATACAATAATGTCATAGTGTAATAAGTACAGTAGGCTAATATGTGTAATAGTGTAATACATGGAATAGTGTCATAAGCTAATATGTGTAATAGTGCAATGCATGTGCATTAAGGTGATAGTGTAATATATGCAATAGTGTAATAGTGTAATATATGTGCAATAGGCTAATAGTGTATTATCTAGAATGTCATATTGTAATAAGTACAGTAGGCTAATCATAGGGTAATATGTGTAATAGTGCAATATTTGTGCATTAGGGTAATGTTGTAATATATGCAATAGTGGTATAGTTTAATTACACTATTACACATATTGCTCTAGAACACAATTACATATATTACAACATTACCCTATTGTACATATATTACACTATTGCACTTATCAGCCTATTACACATATTACACCACAACATTATTACACGTATTACCCTATTACACTATACCAATATTGCATATATTACACAATTACACTTATTAGCCTACTGTACTTATTTCACTATGACACTATTGTGTATAATACACTATTAGCCTGTTGCACATATATTACATTATTAGCCCTATTACACTATTGCATATATTACACTATCACCCTAATGCACATGTATTTCACTATTACACGTATTAGCCTATGACATTATTCCATGTACTACACTATTACACATATTAGCCTACTGTACTTATTACACTATGACATTATTGTATATAATACACTATTATCCTAATGCACATATATTACACTATTATCCCCATTACACTATTGCATATATTACACTATTATCCTAATGCACATATATTACACTATTACATATATTATCCTATGACACTTTTGCATATTACACTATTACCATATTGTACATATATTATGCTATTGCACGTATTAGCCTATTACACTATTACACTTATTAGCATATTATACCATTACTGTATGACACATGCTACACTTGGTGCGTCCGGTTCACATTTACTCTTATTGTGAAGGACAGACTCAGTGTGATGATGCACAGACAGACATTTCTGGGTGGCTTATCTTTGCAAAATATACGCAGCAAATTTAACACTGAAACAGCATTCACGTTCGGTTTAATAACTCCCGACCCGTTTCATCAATTAAAAAACTTGAAGTGGTTTATGATAGCGGACACATGTAGGTCCGTTTCCTGAAAATGGTTGACATGATGATAAAGGGATCTTTGAGTAAAAGAGTCAAACGTGCCAAAATGTTACCATTATGGTTCCTCATCACTACCTATATGCTGTAACTCAAGAACCGTAGTACATACAGACATGTATGTGGTATCAAAATGTCCGTAATGCCCAACTTTATATTAACGTTCAATACGTGTATGGGGCTTAAAATCTTCGTATTTCGAGTTATTAATGAAAAACCACATTTTTGGACGGACATCTTGGATTTTGGTGGCTGCCATCTTGGAATTTTGCAGGACATGCAGTACTTTTGGAAATAGTTGGGTTTGAGGAGTGTGTGTACCAATTTTCACGCCTGTATCACCATTTGGTGGACTTAAGAATCAGTGTTACAGATGTCCTGCTCTCCTCAATCGGTGAAAGTACCTAAATGCTGTATCTCAAGAACCGTAGGAGGTACAGACATGTACTTGGTACCAAATTGTCCGTAATGCCCAACTTTATATTAACGTTCAATACACTTATGGGGCGTAAAATCAATGCATTTCAAGTTATGTCTAAAAAACCTTTGGTTACCCCCCAAAATCTTGGATTTGGGGGTAAGGACTCAAAATTTTGCTTGGGAACCATTTTTTTCGGATTCAGCACCCTTGAATTGTGTAAAATGGACTGGTTCCCCACTTTTACCCCCAAATGCCTCTAACAATCACTTTTATCACAAATCCCACTAGTCTAATAGATCCATTGGAAATAATGGAGGTGGCTGTTTTAACACACTGTTAAGCTGACCTCTCAACGACACCAAGTCAACATGCAGGCGCAGCAGCACAACACAGAGAAGCAGACAGACGTGCATGCCGCACACACGCATGCCGGTCGAGGCCGTGTCACACTCATTCAAAGAAGCCCACACTAAGAGCATGCTCAGACTGGCAAATAGCATTTCCTCTGACCCCTCACATGTCCTGAATGAAGAATACCAGCTATTACCATCTAAGAGGCAGTTCAGAGTTCCTAAATTTAAGAAAAACAGGCTAAAGAACTCTTTTGTACATCAGTCTGTCCTACTTCTAAACCAGAATCAATAAATCGAACATCATGATTGTCATGTTTTGCTCTTTGTTTCTGCTGTCGTGTCTGTAATGTATTGTATGTTGCACTTGTATGTTGTCTAATATGTGAACGGTGTCGCCATGGATGCAAGACAAATTTCAGTGCAAACTGACAATAAAGTTGTATCGCATGCACACACGCAAGCACGCACATACATCTCTAAGGCTCTAGGTATATTAAGACTTTCACTGCTTTAGGCATTGGCCTAAAAAAAGAAACTTTGGTGCCCCCTAGTGGTCACAAAAACGGGAAACACGGGTATGGCAGAAATACTGTTAATGACATAGTGAAATGTGGAAAATGGGTGGAATGATGGGTCAAGCTCTGCCATCACCTGTACAGTATGTGCAGCGGCACCACTGGCCGGTCTCCCTGCCAACTGACCTGGGCTGTCACCGTGGGGAGGAGTAATGGCTCCACCGATGTCACCTCTGTGGTCGCCTTCAGCACAACGTCGTCCCACAACACGTTATTCCTCCTCCTCTCCTCTCTCTGTCCGTCTGTCTGTCCCTGTCACTGTTCACACTCCTGGAAAGTAGAAAGGTAGAGAAGAAGGGATGGAGAAGAAGTGAGAGAGAGGGCTTGACTCAGAACCTAAAAAGTTGAATTTCATATAATCCCCCCTTTAAAACCAAACGGTGTTCCCATCGAAATGCGGTGAAAAACACCTCGACGACTTCATTTAAAGTGTTAGTGAATGGACGGCAGACTAATGGCCATTCCACCCATTTTCAACATTTTCCTGAGACTGTACAAATGTGACCATATGGACCCTCGCGGGTCCATTTGGACCTGCAAGGGTCCATTTGGTCACATTTTTACAGTCTCAGGAAAATGTTGTGGGGGGGGGGCACTAAATTCCCAGTCTGCCCCACCAAACATGATGGCATGCAAAACAACCCAAGATATTAAAAGGGAACTCCACGCATTTTCAACATTTTAATATGTCACTAATACTCCTTAGATTGTTGTGTGGACATGATGAAAATGTTCCCCCAATTCTGTATTTCCTAAAAAATGGATGTCTGAAAAATAATTAACATGGTGAAATACATCTGATGACATCATCAAGATGTATTTCACCATGTTACAGATTTTTTTTCCAGACCCCTTTTTCCTGAGAGGGTACAAATGGAACCAAATGGACCCGCTAGGAAAATTTTAAAAATGGGTGGAATTGGTTTAAAAACTGCTATGGCACCACTAAACAAACAGCATTTCATCATTGAAAACTGAAAACTCTCTGAGTCAGACCTTTAGCTTCATGCATACTGCGTGTCTGTTGCAACTTCAACAACAACTTATTATTAATGCTTATACTTGCCTAATAATAAAAGTCCTGTAACTGAAAATGGTATGGGTACCGGTTCGCCCAAATGGGAAATTTTAAATCTGGCCCTGTCTGAAATTCTTCTTTTCTCCAAGTTTGAATCAATTCGTTAGGATGGATGCGGTCGTAATGGGACGATAAGGTGTGTGTGTGTGTGTTGTGTGTGTGTGTGTGTGTGTGTGTGTGTGTGTGTGTGTGTGTGTGTGTGGTGTGTGGTGTGTGTGTGTGTGTGTGTGTGTGTGTGTGTGTGTAGGGGGGCTACAAAAGAAGAGAAAAAAGGATGCAATTTGCTAATGGACTGGGGGGAAATGGTGCTGCCCACCCATCTCATTACTGGATGAATGAATGAAGAAGAGAAGAGAGATACAGCCTAGGGTGGAAAACTCATTCTGAGAGAGACAGACAGTGTTGCCAACTTGGTGCATTTGTCACTATATTTAGCTTTTTTCCCAGACCCCCCTAGCCAGGGCGGATCTAGCCATGGGCATGGGGAGGGGCAATGCCCCCTAAATACCCAGTCTGCCCCCCCCAAACACGATGCCATGCAAAACAACCCAAGATATTTCAAATTAAAGTGCTTATAATTAAATTGATTTGACGCACTACTACTGCTACTAACTAACTACAGCTGTGTCACCGCTAAACCAACAGCATTTCATCATTGAAAACAGAAAACTCTCTGAGTCAGACCTTTAGCTTTATGCATGCTGCGTGTCTGTTGCAACTTCAACAACAACTGATGTTATTATTGATGCTTTACTTGACTAATAAAAGTCCTATAACCAAAAATGGTATGGGTGCGGCTTCACGGGCGATGAAGCCGCCCCCATACCATTTTTATCTTGTTCTCTTGCCCCGCCATGTTCTCTTGCCTCCCCAAATGGGACATGTTACATCCGCCCCTGTCCCTAGCGCCAAAATTAGTGAAAAACTGCTGGCGTAAAATACAAAGCTTTTTTGCTGGTGAGTTGGGGGCGAAATTGGTTGTTAACAGGCACCAGAGATGAAATCCTCGTTTTTCATCATTTTTCCTCCCACGATAGAGTCCTCCTTCCTTCCTAGAAAGGACCATTGGTAACGAATTGGACACTTACAGATTTGTAACTCTTGAGATTGCTCTCAAGAGTTTAATTATATGACCTAATTTTCAAGAATCTACACACTTAGACATTGTAGAAGAATTGCCATTTTGACTGACCAACATTTTGCCAGTTATTTCTCCTAAATTAGTCCGAGAGACTAAACTCAACAGGCTAAAATGCAGAATAAATAGTGAGCTCCGGTATGAAAATGGTTGAAAAAAAAAGCATTTTGAAAGTGCCACTAGTGCATTTTCGATTTTGGCAGTTGGCAATACTGGAGAGAGAGAGATGGGGGGTGGGGGTCCCGAAGAAATAGTCATTAACTGCCTGCTTGATCTCAGGTCTGAAGGAGCGTGGAGGAATGGACGACGGACAGGGAGGAGGAGGAGGAGGAGGAGGAGGAGGAGGAGGAGGGTATGTGGGGAGAGAAAAGACGAGGAGGAATCACTTTGTTCAGGTGAGAGAACACATGTAGTCTTCATTTAATTACCATACCACCACCACCCCCTTCCCATCCTCTCCTGCACCTCCTTCCCTTCTCCTCCTCTCCTCCCATACATTCCCTCTCCGTCCCTGCCTGCCCCGTTGCCCCCCATGCCCCCTCCTCCTCCCCTCTGGTACGCTCCAGGGTGAAGATTCCATCCAGCTCCCCCAGGGAGTGGCAGCGTGTCTATTTAAACTCTGCTAATTACCTTTCTGGCGGCGGTGGGTTTGATCGCACCTCCGGCCGTCACCCTGGTTACAAAAGAGGAGATCTAGTGAACTCCCCCCCAGCCACTTCCCAACCATCTCCACCGGGGCTGTAGATTACACGCAGGGGCGGATCTAGGCATGGACAAGGGGGGGGGGGGGGGGGGGGGGGGCAATGCCCCCCTAAATGCCCTGACTGCACCACCAATCATGATGGCATCCAAAACAATCCAAGATATTTCAAATTAAAGTGCTTATAATTAAAATGGTGTGAAACACTACTACTGCTGCTACTAACTAACTACAGCTGTGTCACCACTAAACCAACAGCATTTCATCATTGAAAACAGAAAACTCTCTGAGTCAGACCTTTAGCTTTATGCATGCTGCGTGTCTGTTGCAGCTTCAACAACAACTGATGTTATTATTGATGCTTTACTTGACTAATAAAAGTCCTGTAACTGAAAATGGTATGGGTGCGACTTCATCGCCCGTGACGCGAAGCGACACGGGCGATGAAGCCGCAAACATAACCTCAGTAAAACTTCCTTCGCCCCGCCCTACTGCTAGTAGCCGTTATCAACTGATGCAATAAATACAAAATATCTACTTGCCCGGCGGGTATCTGAGTATCTGCGTCTACTCGTTGTATACGATCATGTGATTACATGTGATTATGCTCTATTCAATCGATGGATAGAGGACGTTTCCATACAGCTGCAATGTTGGTGAGTTTAACATTGTTTAACGAAGCAAATCACAGATGAAAATTCTTGTCTTAACTATTTATAAACAAATAGCATCAATTATATGTCTCTTGGATAGATGGCACCATTTTTCCTCAAGATTATGCAGGAAAAAATAACCAGATTTAAGGTCTGTGATCTTCACACACACACACACACACACACACACACACACACACACACACACACACACACACACACACACACACACACACACACACACACACACACACACACACACACACACACACGTTCTTTCCTTTGGCCTAGTCCAGGGGTGTTTTTTGCCATTAGGCAGACAGGGGCAACCATTAGACATGCTTTAAAAGGATCCCAGGCTAATAAGCCTAATATGGATACATACATTACAATTGTCCTAGAATTTAAAACACATAATATGTTCTTTAGTTTAGAAATAGTTCCTAATTTGGGTATGACATCACAGGAGATTTTCCCTGGATGGGGGGGGGCTCCAGGAAAATCTTACCCTGGGCTCCAAATTGCTTGGAAACGCCATTGGCCGAGTCCCTCTGCTGTTTGAACAGGTCATTAAAGACAACTGTTAGGCGTCGTCACACGCCTTGTTAGTTGTGTCGTTCTAACGACCCCAGCTGTGTTATCCGAGAACACAGGTGATTTCCATCAACTGGATAAGTGGCTGCGGTCGATAAGGAACGACGGATTGACTAGTGGAGAGACACCTGCAACCCCCCCCCCCCTCCCCCCTCCCCTGGCCCTCACAGTCAATCTATTTGACAAACATCGCAACGCTGTCATAGGTGATTTTAGGCTCCCTCAGCAGGAGGGGCACTTTATAGATCTGTAACTCTTGAGAGCGTGTCCGCCAGAATAAATATTGGGCCCTGCTATGAAAATCACTGAATATAAGCCACTAAATATGCTAAATAAGTATTTGTTTTTCTCAACACTGGAACATACTGCACACTAGAGTTCTCAACGGGCCTGAAAATTAAGGCCCGCCCTAACTGGGCCCTAACTGATCAGGCCCAAAGCCCGGCCCGGCCCGACCAATTAGCATAGTTTTTTAGGCCCGACCCGGCCCGGGTTTGGGTAGAATTTGACAGTCAGAACAGAATTGTCATTTTTATCATAATAGAGAGAGAGAGAGAGAGAGAGAGAGAGAGAGAGAGAGAGAGAGAGAGAGAGAGAGAGAGAGAGAGAGAGAGACACTTGGAATGAGCACGAAAAAGTATTCCGAACTTCCACCTTCTATAACTCTATGTCAATTCACTTGTTGCTCAGGTTGTTGTTGTTCATTGTGTTTTGTTGGTTTTGTATCGTTCCTCTCCCCTGTATGTGAGTGTACATCCCTCCTTCTTATCTTTCCCCTCAACTCTGCTCCATTTTGTCTTCACTTTGTGCCGTAGTGCAGCCATGCCTCCCACCGTGGGGTAGAATATTTTGTAGTTGCGTATCGACTACCTGTCCCACTGTGACGGTGGCTATGGTAATATCAATATCTCCCAAACAAACAAATAAGAAATAAGTGAGACAATGACCATTCCTCAGCAGTCCTTTATATTGGCTTATTACACAGCTGTGTTATTTCTGGATAATGACCGCTCTGCACTGTCTAATCAGAGGCTCAGAGCACCTGGCTGCAGTCGCTGTGCTGCCTCGAGTTTAACATGCACTGCCATGTAAACTAACACACAATGTCGTTGAACTCAACGACATGCTTTCACAAATGTTTTTGAAAACATTTGAAGTTAGAAATAGGGGAGTAGTGGAAGGGGGACGTCGTCTAACATCTAAAATATTCATTTACTTTCATGGATACTTTAGGCATTGTAAACAATCTTTCTCAATATGCTCTACTTGTTTTAATAGCGTGTAGCAAGTGTGCATGCAGGTGTCTTAAGGGGAAGTCCACTCATTATTTTACGGTCATTAATATACCTTATGATGTTGTGTAGACATGATAAAAAAGTTCCTCCCATTCTGTGTTTCCAAGAAATCTGAAAAAATAATTAACATGGTGAAATACATCTTGATGACATCATCAAGATGTGTTTCACCATGTTAATGATTTTACTTTTTTCTGAGAGTGTACAATAGGTGTTTCTGTTAATTCTTTGCGAAAATAGAAAGAGTGCGCTCATTTAGTCGAAAAAGGAAAAGAGAATTAACCGCCATTTCCATCCACTGATGAAGTGCGACTCATGCAAGTGTAGGGAAATATGAAATAGGTTAGGTGGCAATAGGTGGCACAATTTTTCCAGCAACGTGAGAGGCATGGTTATTTAACATATATTTTTCTTTTAGCCTATACAAAGAATTATACACGGACTGCCTGGCTGGCAGTTGCACCATAAGTCATGTGCAGAGGCCGTTCAGCCATCTGTTTTTCTAACCAATGCTGTATTCTAGCATCTGTAAGATTAGTAATTCCCTGACTTCATATTCAAGGTAGCCTTCACCAAAACGTGTGGTGCGGAGAACAGAAAAGACTTGAACTTTATCAACAAAATAATTAGTAATTGGGCAGAGCCCATCCATGTAGCTGGACTCAGTTGGAGCATCGCTTATAGATAAATTGTTGCTGTAAAACAGCCGTGTATCATGTGCGTACTGCGTATATTCAACTACACGTGTTTTGATTGAATATGCAGATGAATATATAGGACCCAGGATCATTAACTGCTCTGTGACGTCCGTGAATGAACGTGATGTGGTTCTGTACATTTACATTTTGCCAGGGGCGTGCGCTGTATTTTTTACGCAAAATGGAAACTTATTTGCATTTTGAGGTGTTTCCGTTCAACATTCTTTTTGCAAGAGCTGTTTTTGCGCAAAAAATAGGGCTCATGGAAATGCAGTTGGGAGATAATTCACAGACAGGGTGATTAAAACAAACGGAGAGGTAAAGATCTCAACGGCCTGAGAATGAAGGCCCGGTCCTACCCGGCCCTAACAGTTCAGGCCCTAGGCCCTACCCGGCCCTACTAAATGGAATACATTTTAGGCCCTACCTGGCCCTAAACTGTCGGGTTTGGGCAAAATTTGAGAATTCACCCACAGATTAAAATTGAAATGCGATCAGCACCATGCATCTTCATAATGGGTAAATACAGAAAATAACTATTATTCTTACTATATTAAAATAATTCAATATATATTATGTTTTCATGCGGCCCTAGGCCCTACCCGGCCCTATTGATTAGGATAGATTTTCGGCCCTACCCGGCCCTAAATATCGGGTCGGGCCTGTTCGGGTTCGGGCAGAGTTTGAGAACTCTACGGAGAGGAGGTGGTACTGAGTTATCTTTCTTTCACATTGTCGTGGTATTCATGCAGTCTTTATCTTGCTCCACTTTCATCTCACCCTTTTTGGTGTCATCTCCTTTTTTCCCCCCCCATTCTGAATGCTCCAGGAACATTTATTATATTTCTGCAATGACTACTACTCAGGGGAAAACACTGTATATATAGCATCCAAAAATACACACTCCATCCCCCCTGCTTCCTCCTTATAACTCTAGGACGTTCTCTCTCCATTGGTTTATCACCTGCTCACCCTGTTCAGAGCAGGCAGATATGAAGACCAATCACACAAGGCTGTGTTTGTTCTACAGAACTTCATTATGCTGATAAGGCTGTGAGGGTGAGTGATAGTGTGTTCTGACCAGAGCCTTCTAGTGGGAGAGTTAGGATATTGAGGGGTCAGAAACCAGAGTGGAGCATGTGACTATACAGAGCCTCTCTGAGTGCAAACTGCAGTTAGGAATACATTGTTTTCAATGAGAACGGCGCAAATAAGAGCTATTTCAGGTGCATATGCAAAACGACAACTGTTTTAAAGTAACGCTCAGTCAAGAATACAGTCTCTGTAATGCTTATGTTGTACTACTATTAAAGAAAAAGTCATTAAAGTCATTAAAACTGGATTAAATATCTGAGTCCAACGCATTTCTGCATACTCCTACTGCTATATTGCACTCAGACCAGCCTCGCAGGCAGTCTCGCAAGACACCCCGTATCACGAGATTGTCAATTGGTAACAGTGTGTGTGAATGGGGTGCTATGCTCCTCCAGGAGCGCGAGTGACCTGGCGCACAGGGGTGAACGGGAATATCCTAACCCTCCCACTAGAAGGCTCTGGTTCTGACCAGTGTACTGTAGGAGGAAAGTAGTGACACGCTTTGAACTCGTGCCTCATGCTGGCTGGAGCTCTGCAAGTTACAAACATAGGCCTACAGTACATAGCTAACCACTGCATAACAAAGCGAGTTAAAGTGAGTTGTATAACAAATAATTATTCACTGCAGTGGCGAGAGGCCCGTTGATGCGTTAGAGCACACCTGGGCATTTTGTGGCCCGGGGCCAAATCCGGCTCTTTGGCTGATTCTGACTGGCCCGGGGACCACCAGTGGTCCTTGAGAGAGTTCCAGTTAAATATGGAAAGTTGGTTTAACCAGATGTAACTCTTCGAGAGCGTAAAAATGAAACCAAATGGACCCTTGTGGGTTTACACTATGTTTACACTCACCAATTTACCTGCCAACGTGTGATCTGCTGTCAATGGATCCTTCATTACAAGGCGGTCATGTGTGCTTTTCGGGTGTAACATGTCCCATTTGGGTGGGGGGGGGCAAGAGAACATGTTGGAGGGGCAAGAGAAAAAGGTATGGGGGCGATGAAGTCGCAGCCCTTCTGACGGCTATAGAACGCTTTAATGAAGAACTTTAATGAACATTCGCAGCAAGACGTAGGTCTGTAGGTCTGCTATATTCGGTGCGCAACAGTATAAAAAGATGGTATGAATCACCTCTTATAAAAGGGAGGTATTGGAGCTCAGGACCAAGGTTAAGAGAAGCACTTCCATGTGTATCACAGAGGTGAGAGACCTGCTTGAACATTACCATGAATAATTTGTGAGGATGACAGTTTAAAAAATGTATAATGTGTGAAACACGCTTTGCGAGGAGGAAGATGATGTATTAAACATTAAGCCTAAATGGCATACTATAATTTTAAAGATTCAAACGGTGACACAGTGGAATTACAGCATGTACTGTATGGCACCATAAGCACTTTCCTATCCACTGTGGTTTCTGACGACGAGTTCGTACAAAAAAAGAAATAATTTATTAAGCTTTTACCCTGTGCTCTGAACTGCTTATCATTTTAATCAGTGCAGTCTACGCCTATATATCTCTGAAAGTAATCTTGTAAACCGTCGCCTATGAATAGAAATTCATTTCAGCACCTCCATAAAGACGGTTTCGGTTGAATGTTTGATATGTTGCTGGGTTACAGCTGTATCAAACTTCCACTTGCACTATTATAATATGTTGAATATCAGGGTATGCTTAACAATTTCTCTGCTGAATCCATGTATTTACGTTTTGGAGGAACGTTTTGGCGGGGTGCGACGAACGTAAATAACCGTTTGCGGCATTATGATCAATAAACCAGCATTTGATTGATTGATAAACAAAAGTGAACGCATAAATCCAAGTTGGTTCTGTAGTATACTGTTGCTTTAAGGCCCTGACGATGTCACAACCAAAACTCCGCCCACCTACCCATTTTTTTCCCTGCTTTGAGGAAGAAAAACAGACAGGCACACACAGGCTCCGGTCAGGGGACGTAGCACAGGCTAACTACTGATCTCTGTTGTTGCCCAGCAAAACAGCACCGGGACTTCGATTGCTTGTTTTTTTCCATCAATTGGATTAGATTGTTTTACTTTGGCCATCTGGATATTGTGTGGTTGATACTGGCATGGGAATTTCATCTTTCTTTCTCTATTTCTCTCTCTACTCTCTCTCTCTATCTGTCGGAGGGAGCATGGACGGAGCGCAGCTCCAGCTGTTCTGCCTACGATCCCTAACGATCTAGCAAAATCTGGCTCGTTGGGGTGTGTGTGTGTGTGTGTGTGTGTGTGTGTGTGTGTGTGTGTGTGTGTGTGTGTGTGTGTGTGTGTGTGTGTGTGTGTGTGTGTGTGTGTGTGTGCGCGCGCGCACGTCTGTGGTCTTCAATGCTAGCTATGTTTAGCAGCTAAACGTCTTTGCAAAGAAAGCACAACAGCCCCCCCCCCCCCCCCCACCCCCCCCCCCCCACACACACACACACGCACGCACGCACGCACGCGCACACACACGCACGCGCGTGCACGCACACGCGCAACGGATCCCTTTTCTCTGCTATTCTATTCTATTGCAGGGATTCTGACATAAAACCTCAATAAAGATGGCATGTAGATGGCATATTTTTTTTTTCTTTTTTCTTATTAGAGCAGAGGGTGTGCCCTTTCATATGGTATATGGTTTTTATATATTACTGTCAACATAATTATATTATATAGACCTGAAAAATATTATTCCATAAATGATATGGTGTTGGCCCACAACGCAAGTTGAATTCAAATGGCAATTACAGACAAACGGAAGATGGGATGAATGTAATTTTTTCCCCCCTAAAAGTGGACAAATAGGGCTGTCAATCGTGTATAGCATGTACAATATCTTCATTTGGTTCATATATATATTTGTCTGTCAATGTCTCTATACAATGTATTTTTACAAGACTGCTCATGTCTCTATAGCATTCAAATGGCAATATGTCCTGAACAATAGGTGGTATGAATGCATTTTTTTTTTTCTTGTGAAAGCAGTGAGTGTGTTCTTTCAGACGGTATATGGCATGTAAATGTCGCTATAGGACTTTGGCAACATAATCATATTATATAGAACTGAACAATTATTATTCCATACATTATATGGTTTTGGCCCACGAGGCAAGTTGAATTCAAATGGCAATTACAGATGAACAGAAGATGGGATGAATGTAATTTTTTTTTTTCCCTAAAAGTGGACTAAGAGGGCTGTCAATCGGTGTATAGCATGTACAATATCTTCATTTGGTTCATATATATATTTGTCTGTCAATGTCTCTATACAATGTATTTTTACAAGACTGCTCATGTTTCTATAGCATTCAAATGGCAATAAGTCCTGAACGATAGGTGGTATAAATGTATTTTTTTTTTCTTGTGAAAGCAGCGAGTGTGCTCTTTCAGACGGTATATGGCATGTATATGTCGCTATAGGACTTTGTTTTTTATTGGCCTTGTTTTCAATTAGTGACATCCCTAGTGACATCACTCAAAGAGCTTAGCACAGCTCAAACCCCTTTTTTCCAGGATGCTTAGCAGTGAAATTGTTAATGACAACTTGATCGTATTATCACTAAAAACATGCAAATAGGACTAGAGAAAACTTTATGTATCTTCAGTGCCCAGTTTTATTCAAATAAATCACCTAATTCTAAAATATACTAGCCTTCCTTGATTCACTTCACTAAGCCCCTCCCCAAACCGGCCTTGTCCAATAGGCACTTTAGAAGATGAAAGCTTGATCAGGAAAGCTCGACCTGGACAGAAGCTTCTAGAAGGAGAGTTACGATATTGAGGGGTCAGAAACCAGAGCATGTGAGCCTCTATGAGTGCAATAACTGAGTCCAACGCCTTCTGCATACTCCTACCCCCCAATAGGACCCGCTGTTATCACAAGAATCTTAGCAGCTTTTCAATTAATTCTCGCAATATCGCCTGCTTTGAAACCAGTTTGAATCAGCACTAACACTTTCAAGACGTCAATACCATTATATATTATTTGCAAATCATGTGACAAAGTATCCAAAATCAACCTCTAGAAGGCATTCTTTAATTTGCCTGCATTGATAATTTTATCAATTAATACATAATATTTTCGTGCCTTCTTTGCTGGTCCCTATTAAATTCCATTCATTTCATCGACTTCCGCTTTCAGAGCAGCGCTGCTGCTCCTCCAGCAGCGCCATTGCCATCGCAACTCTCCCCTAGAAGGCTCTAGACCTGGATAGCAACATTTGGATTGGCATTGGACAGTGACTAAACCCCGCCCCATAGGGTGGGGTTTAGAGAAGGGCTCATTACATGACCTTAACGTCAATTGAATAAATCAGTCTGAAGCTTCCACAGGTGGACAAAAAAAAGACACCATTTGAATGTTCCAAGCTTAAATGTACCATAACGTCACACTCAACCAGGTCAGTTTTGTCCGCAGCTTCGTCTTTATCGTGGACAACTTGAATAGTAGTTTCAGGATAGTAGAGAGACAGGTGACAAAGGGCTAAAGTACAGGGGAAGAAATGCTAACTGTCTCTAGTCAAATTCTCACCTGGGTCGATTCAATTAGTCGACATGCTAACATGTGAGTGCTGCACTACACACTTTGGCATCTTTTAGTTCCCTCTTCGGACTTTGACCGGTCTGCATGGTTTTGGAAAGCAAACTCAAACTCCTCAACCTCACAATGTATTATAGCAGTGGTTTTCAACCAGTGGTCCGGGGACCACCAGTGTGGTCCTTGAGAGGATTCCAGGTGGTCCCCAGCTAAGTTGGTTAGCCAGATGTAACTCTTGAGAACGTAAAAATGAAGCCAGATGGGCCCTTGCGGGTCCATTTGGTTTCATTTTTACGTTCTCAAGAGGTAAAATATTCATCATTTTAATTAGCCCCAAGTCTACTCAACTAGAAGATTAATGGTTAATTGGAACTGCATGTTAATTTGCCCGTTTTGTTTCGCAAATCCAGCCTGGAATTGTGGACAAAAGCTAAAGAAATCTTTAGTTTTGGGGGCCAGTGGCGCTAAAATATCCCCAAATGGTGGTATCATATCTTAATAGAATACAGTATAATGTCGGAATTTGACGGTATTCGATATTTTTATAGACCCAACGATATTACTCGGTATTCCAATAATGCGATAACCGATAATACTAGCAACAAGACTAGCAGCAGCAGCAGCAGCAGCAGCAGCTTTAGGTGACAACACTGACTACATCCCACAAAAGGTCCATGATAGTCCTGTCTAATCTCTTAATCGTTGCAGCAGCTATATCCCATTGAGTCCTGACCCTCGATTCGAGTTTCATTCACTACAGTATAATTTCCGACACTAGATTCTAGTTATTGACACTAAATGATAGTTTTCTGATGCTAGGATCTACTTTTTGACACTAGAATCTACTTTCTGATATCTAGAATCGAGTTTTGGACACTAGATTCTATAGTTTCTGACACTGGATTCTAGTTTCTCTGAAAAATCTGTGCTCCTGTGTCAGTGATGCGAACATATTTCTAGCCCCACCAACATGATGGCATGCAAAACAACCCACATTTCAAACTCTACCACTGCTACTAACTACTAGTGGTGTTCTCGATCGATCGGCGCCGATTTAAATCGGCCGATTTCATAAATAAATGACTCAATCGGCCATCACCAAAACCTCCGATCCGGAAAACCGATCTGTATTGGTTTTAACTCGCTGTTTTTGGCACCTAGTGCATGTTCGGAGCGCTCCGTTTCTGACCCCTCAATGTCGCAATTCTTCTACTATGAGCCCATGCGCAGCGCATGTTGTTGACGTAGTGTTGTTGGAGCCTCTGACGTCGTTCACAACGGCCTTCTTGGGACAGGACTAAATACACTATTATGCTCATAGACACAATGTTACACTATCCTGTCCCAAGATGGCCGCCACGTGACGACGTCACGCCCCATTGGCCAGCAGCGCTGCAACGACACCTACGTCAATAACATGCGCCGGCTCACACACTACACAGATAAGTTAGCATTTAGCATGCCGCTACGAATTGAACGCATGTCTGTCGTCTGGAACTTCTATGCGGTGTCTGAGAAAGATATAAAATTTGCCGTCTGTAATACATGTGGTGGAGAATCTCCACCACATGTATTACAGACGGCAAATTTTATATCTTTCTCAGACGTGTATCTGTTGTTGTGTATCTGCCCTCAGAGCTTTCTCACATGCCAGGCTCAGGGAGAGAGAGAGAGAGAGAGAGAGAGAGAGAGAGAGAGAGAGAGAGAGAGAGAGAGAGAGAGAGAGAGTCGTGTATTTATATACGTCGGACTCATGTGGTCGGTGTTTATGAGCGTTTCTGCGTTCATGGTCCCTTGTATGGTATCAAAACAGGGCCTTTATTCTTCGTGTGTACAGAATCATTTCACATGTCCAGAAACATCTTGTATGCGCAGAAAAATAATTTTTGTGTCCAGAATCATTTCACATTTGTGCATAAACATCTTGTATGTGCAGAAAAAGAATTCATGTGTCCAGAATCATTTCACATTTTGTCCAGAAACATCTTGTATGCGCAGAAAAATATTTTTTGTGTCCAGAATCATTTCACATTTGTGCATAAACATCTTGTATGCGCAGGTCCATTTTGTAGATCTGCACACATATTTTGCATCTCCTAAAATATAAAACGTACGTGTATAAATGTTTTCTAGTTGTGTGGCAGTAGGAGTGTGTACATATGTGAACCATTTTTTTCCAAACTGTGCGAACCTCGTCCTGCTCGGAGCAGTAAACACGCAAGTGTGGATCAATTTTACACGAAGTTTTTTTTTACGAATTTTGGCCCTCTTTTGACGGGGGGTGGGGTCAGAAGTTGGAAGCCAATCAAAACAAAGCTTACTGGGACCAATCAGGCTTGATTCCATATGCGTGACGTCATCAACCTGCGCATCAGTCAGTGTTGCCAACTTGGCGCACTTGTCACTATAATATAGCTTTTTTCCAGACCCCCCTAGCGCCAAAATTTGTGGGAAAAACTCCTGGCGGAAAATCTAGTGGGTTTTTTTTGCTGGTGAGTTGGGGCGAAACTGGTTGACAGGCACCAGAGATAAAACCCTCATTTTTCACCATTTTCCCTCCAATGACCGTGTTTTCAACCAGTGGTTCCCTGGCTAATAATGAACATCTGGTTAACCAGATGTAACTCTTTGAGAGTGTAAAAGTGTAAAAATGAAACCAAATGGACCCTTGCAGGTCCATTTGGTTTCATTTTTAAAATATTCATCATTAGCCCAAGTCTACACAACTAGAGAATGTAGGAGATTAATGGTCATTTACTCATTTTGATCTGTGTGGCAAGCATAGTGCAGGGGTTTTCAACGAGTGGTCCGGGGACCACCAGTGGTCCTTGAGAGGGTTCCAGGCTGCCCCCAGCTAAGTTGTTTAACCCAATGTAACTCTCAAGAGTTAAAATATCCATCATGCAAATTAGTCCAAATCTACACAACTAGAATTAAGATTAATGGTCATGGACAGAAGCAAAAGAAATCTTTAGTTTTGGGGACTGTGGGTCTAAAAAATATCCTCAATTGGTGGTCCGTGGCTCAAATTCTGAATAAATAGTGGGCCCTGGTATGAAAATGGTTGAACCCCCAGTGCTCTGCATTTTGGAAGTGCCACTAGTGCATTTTGGATTTGGGCAGTTGGCAACACTGGCATCAGGGGAAATGCCGGTGTTGGGCGGAGGGGGCGGGGCCGTGCCTTTCGATACAGTCGCCTGGCCAAACTCCCATGACGACGGAGAGATCTACTGTGGTGAACAAACTTGGACCGTCTCGGGTAAGTTACACGACTAGCGCTTCTTACGTTAGCATTTGTTAGCATGTTATGCTAGGATGAAAAACAAAGGAGGAGAAATGTTAGAGAAAACTAGACATGCAATTATATCATTGATTCTCTTCTATGAGTCTGCCTTGCATTGGAAACAGCAACAGCAGACTCATAGAAGCACTGGAGCTCTGGACCAGCGCCCCCCCCACTTTAAAATATAAAATAGGCCCTATATGCACGGACCCCCATAAGACAAATGCCATTTATATCCCTGGGACCCCCCAATTTATATTGACTTGTACAAATGGAATCAAATGGGCCCGTCTGAGTTACAGAGTAGACACAGCTAGCTGAGGACCCCCTGGAATTCCCGGAACGAGCCCTGGGGTCCCCCGGGACACAACTTTGAGAACCACAGCTGTAATTCAGCTCTCCCCATCCTCTTTTCAGTAATTTGCTCTCATCGTACTACATCAATTGGAATTATTAATTAGTAGAGTGGGGGATAACACCCGACGAATCTGCGACAAATCACCGGTTCCTCGGGTGTTATCCCGCTTATTACATGGCTTACATCAGTGGTTTTCAACCAGTGGTCCTAGAGAGGGATCTAGGTGGTCCCCAGGCTAAATGATGGAGAGTTTGTTAACCAGATCTAACTCTTTGAGAGCATAAACATGTAACCAAATGGACCCTTGTGGGTCCATTTGGTTACATGTTTATGTTGCGGGTCCATTTGGTTTCATGTTTACACTCCCAAGAGTTATAATATTCGTCACCTGAATGGCTTCTCATTGGAGCATTCATTCAAGCCATGTAATAAAGTGCACTAACGCTATGTTACAGGGCACATTTTTGTATTAGATTCAGTACATATAGTTCCCAATAACAATGATTTTATACATTCTCTAATTGTGTAGATTCTTGTAAATGAACTAACATATGTTTAAAATAAGTTACTCTTGATCAATATGAGAATAAAATGGAACCACAGATAACACTAAATCACTGGTTTTCAACCATTTTGATAACCAGGGACAACCATTTATTCAGCAGACCACCATTTGAGGACATTTTCACCCCACAAACCCCTAAACTAAAGATTTCTTTTGGTTTTGCCCACAATTCCAGGCTGGATTCTTCAAACAAAACAGTGTATACTTCGTAGTGGTGCTAATGATGATAAGATGATGAATATTTTAACTCTTGGGAGTGTAAACATGAAACAAAATGGACCCTTGTGGGGTCAATTTGGTTTCATGTTTACACTCAAGAGTTACATCAGGTTAGCCAACTTTCTATCATTTATCTGGGGATCACCTGGAACCCTCTCAAGGACCACTGGTGGTCCCCGGACCAGTGGTTGAAAATCACTGTCCTAGATGATTCTTGTATTTGATCTATTCTATTAACAGTGTCTAATAATTATATATCCTAAAAATTGCTCTGGGAAGGGTTATATTGCAACATGCAAGAAGGGCTTTGATAACATCAACCAGAGATATTTATTGCCATATCGATATAGCAGCCTCTCAATCTATCTAGATTTATCTATCTATCTACAGTATTGCCCAGGTGTTCGATCGATATGTATTTCGATACAGTATATTGACCACTAATTTCAGATTCACCACTAATCGCTCGTTTTCTGCAGGCACCCAGGTAGTCCCCCAGCTGCTCTGCTTTGGAGAACAAGCAGCCCCACAAATGGTTTCAGTGGAAACGCAGACCGACGTTTCCAGCTTTTACAGTCCCGTGCAGAGCCAAGTTAGCCAGTGCACCTTCTCTCAGTAGCAGCGAGCAGTCTGGTACGACCATCTAACTAAATATAATGTAGAAATGTTTTGAAATTTTGAAAAACTGTTGCCTGGAAATGCAGTCATTCATCAAATATATTGCATGTACTATACAGTATATTGTTTCTGTATAACATCAAATTGGTAACTACGTTAAATGCATTGTTGCACAGGACTAGCTGTTACATACTGTAGGGGTACAAGAGGTTACATGAAAAAATTAATAGATGCTTGTATATCTGGTGTGTCTTGGTCCTTGCACGTGTAGCCAACCATGAAGAGAGAAAACGGAAAGAGGAGGGATCTTATGTAATGAAATCATTATTGTTTAATCGGCAAATCATTTCAGCACCAAAGCAAGATGATGAAGACTGGGAGCCTGAACTGGACCACCTCTCTGAGAGCTCTGAGGACCAGACCCCAGACCTTGACCCGCCTTCTGACCCTTCGTAAGACACAATTTATTTAATCTGTTCATGTCATTATAGTGATTGTTCAAAGTTTGATATTATTGTGACTTATTTCTTCCTCTTTATTCAGCTACATCGATAAGTATGTTGTTTGTCAACAACGACTTATGTCGCTGTTTGCCACCTGCCTGAGCTGCTGTGAGGCCACACAACCCACTGTACAGAGACAGGAGGGGACGTTTGTGAAAATCCAACAGGTAAGATATTTTTATGATGTGCTGGTGGCATGCTCTCTTCAAATGCATTGGTATCATCGATTCACTTAGCACAGTTATATAGAATAGAAAATCACATTCAGCAATGCTATATCGTTTTTCCTCCTTTCGGTCTTCTCACTTTATTCCTCAGCAGTATGTAAGTATGCACAACACTGATTATTTGCATATATTCCATAGGTCTGTTCAGCATGTGGCTGGAAGAGAGTATGGCAAAACCAGTCAATGCCACACACAAACATGCCAGCATGCAACCTGCAACTAAGTGGGGCAATTCATTTTGCGGGTTGTATGCCACAGCAGACTTTCAGAATGCTGCAGCTATTTGTCCTTCAACGTACAAGTCCCAGCACATACTTCCGCCATCAGCGGTACTACACTGTCCCCACCATCATCCAGGCCTGGCAGAACCAGCAAGCTGGGGTCTTGAGTGAGCTGAAGGAGATGGAGGGGGGATTAATTCTTTCTGGAGACTGCAGGTTGGTTACCATGCTCATTGTAATGTTCATCATCAGAGTACAACATAATTTGTATGTGAAATGTATCCTTAAATTAAAAGAATAACAATAGGCTTTGCACTTGTCTTATGCACAGACAGTCCAGGGCACTGTGCCAAATATGGAACATACTCCCTGATTGATGATCGCGTGAACAAAGTTGTTGAGCTTCAGCTTGTGCAGTCTACTGAGGTTCTTAACAGTAACTGGTGCGAGATAGAAGGGCTGCAACGTAACATTAAGCTGCTGAAAGACAATGGCCTGAAGGTTGCAGTCCTCGTAACTGACAGAAACCGTCAGGTACAAGTGACAGAAATACACACACACCACAGACAAACTTTTTGATTGTAAATATTTCAATGTAAATGCGAATGCATTTTTTAAATGCAAATGCATTGCAAATGTATAAAATCCAACTAATTCTCTAGGTCGCAAATGGGTGCGCAATGAGCTGTCCAAGGAAGGAACGCAACACTTCTTTGACATCTGGCATATTGCTAAATGTAAGTATTTGAAAATGCATGGCTACATAGAAGGCAAAAGATGTTATTGTGGTGATGATTTATGTTTATGGATTATGTAGTTGTCCAGTCCAGTTATGTCCAGTTATTTTTCCCTGAAGCAACATGAGCAAAAAAAATCCCTGAAGCAACATCAGCACCCTTTCCAGAGGTGGTGACACGCGTGTGTGTGTGTGTGTGCGTGTGCATGCGTGGCAGGTTCAACAGCAGCTGTCAAACTGGAGGCTCTTGTGACCAAAAAAATGTTCATCAAGGACATACGTCAGCTCTCTCCCCAGAATCAGACCTACTCCCTTGAAGCCTTCCACAGTCTGATCATCAAGTTTGCGCCCAAACACACAGGGTTCAGCTACCTTGGAATGCATAGCAGGTACTGCCTGCAGTCTGACTGTTTAGGAGCAATTTTCAAGAGAATTAGTCCACATTACATTTTTTTGTATCAGCAGGCCCCTTCAAGGGGATCCAAATGGTCCTCAGATAAATGATGGATAAATTATATCATTTTGTTTATTGTTTTGTATTTGGGAAACAAAATCAAATCGTGGTCTGTGGTTCAAAAAGAATTGGTCTTGAAATGAAAAGGATTGAATATTACTGTTATCCAGTGTTTTCTTGGGTGGCATCTTGCCAGGACTGGTACCTGTCATCTTCATCTGATCATAATATTATCATTATATTCTCCTTTCCATAGGCTCCTGTTAGCCGCTATGCACTACAACTACAACCGAGCACAGGCCACTACTGCAGTTGGAGTACCACGGCACGAGGTTCCGAGGAGGGGAAGCTGTTGTTCATCCAATCAAAGAGAAGCCATCTTATGGTTTGTGTTCAAAGATTAAATTGTCACCTATGGTGATCTGAGCACTCAAAAGTTTAAAAGATAAAAAAGTGGAGAGTGGACATAAGGATAACACACCACAACCAAACTACACAAGTGTCCCTGTGTGTTCAGAACACTGATGAGCTGCCTCTGATTAACATAAGTAATAACATACACGCTGTGCATAGAAAAGCGCTATAACAATGCAATCCATTATTATTATTATTAACATGAAAAAAGAGTTTTTTTGTTATGTTATTTGTGTACAGTATTAGTGTTGCATAGTGTTCTGAACGCATGGGCACACGTGTAGTTCGGCCGTGGTGTGTTCTCACACATTAGTGTTGATTGACTATTGTTCTTTCACTACATATGGACCATGGCATGTTTGCTTATCATACTGTAGCCCTGATGAAGACTTGACAGTAAACTAAAAGACTCATATATCCAATCTCCTCATTGTTTAACCTTTTAACTTTTGAGTGCTCTGATCACTGTTATCATTTTTGTATCCAAGTCCCTTTGACCTTTGGAGCACAGACCAAGTACTTTTGTACTGTATCTCCATCGAGCACTTGCTTTTTATTTGGAAATGCTACAAATGCTTATATCATGTTTCATGTTGCTTTTATCATGTTTTTATCTATATCTTCTCAGGCTATGCATTTGATTTGATGGCTTCACTGAAGGAAGATTATGCCAGAAGTCCATCAGCCCTGAGATCCTTCAGCAAGGTTTTGGCTGCAGGTGCACCTCCACCTGTGGCAAAAACGTTCCAGCAGGTGGACAAGGAGAAAGCTGTGGCCGAATACCTGGCTCACAAGTGAAGATATGCTCAGTATAAAGTATGAGCACTAATAAATGTTTTCTTCAACTCACTGTCTTGACTTTGGCTTCCTTGTTGATAACTACATTGTGTAAGTAACTGCTCTTTAGATAGTCAAATATATTACACTTCTTGATTTCTGGCATGTACAGTATTTACATGTTGATAATGTCAAAAGAGGACATTGGCTTGCTGTACTACACGATTGTTTTATGATGTAAATGATGAGAAAATAATTTGGTGTTTTTAATCAAAACCCTGCATGATTGAAGTCCAATTGTATTGCCTTAACCAGAATGACCAATATGAAGAAAAAACATGGAATACTGTAAATTTAATTCAACTTTATTCATCATCGTTGTTGTCATCATCTGCAGCACAAATGGGTTCAGACAGGAACCTTCAAAACCAGGGTGCTGTGTCAGACACGTGATGTTGTCCGGTCTGGGCTGCAAGTCCTCCACCAGCTTCCAATATGGCTCTCTCTCTCGACAGCACACTCTTTCGAGGGCTGAGGTCATGGCTGGCACTGTCCACACAGACACCTGAATTCAAAGAGGAAAAAATAGAAATGTTACCTCACTGAACAGGTTTGAACTACAGCTGACATGTTTGACCTGATGCATCCGATTTTAAATGTGCTACAACGAAATGAGTAGCCTAGATTTATTGTAATGATTTAATATATTTTATTCTAATGATGTATTTTATCTTCCAAATTAACCTAATGCATCATATCAAACTGGGGTACTTGAAAAATGGCTGAGAATCTGTTATTTTCAATCTATAGGGCAGTGGTTCTCAAAGTGGGGTCATTGGTGGCGTTCTAGGGGGGTCTCCAGCTATATGATAATTTGAATCCAAAGGAATTCTTATGTGTCTGTAAATCAGACGGGTCCATTTGGTTCCATTTGACACCCAGATGTATAAATTGGGAGTCCCTGAGATAGAAATGGCATTAATTGGGGGGTCTGTAGACTAATACATGTCAAACGGGGTCCTTGAAAGTAAATATAGGTTGAGGATCACAGCAAAGCAATAACAATCTTTTCTTATAGGGGTCCCTGACATTATTTACAAATAGTAAGGGGTAAATTTAGGGGACCTTGATATGAACAAGTTTGGGAACCACTGTTATAGGACACTAACGTGAATCAACAGAGATGGAGGAATGAAAGGATGGATGAACTGATAGCTGTGAGTGGACTACACTAGTTCAGCATAACTGATTTTATAGGCTACTTTTAATGTGTCATCCAGTAAGATACATTAAAAGTAGCCTATAAAAATCAGTGTAAGTAGGATTCTACTCAGCAATGTTTTAAAACTATTGTATTGTAGTCCATGCCTGCCTGTAACGGGTGAGAATGTATTGTAGGGTTTCTATTATGAACACGTACCAATCTCTCTGGCCAACGCGCCACTTGTTGTTTCGGGCCCAGAGCTCCATCTCCTGGCGATACCGAGGCACAACTTCTGTTGCATTCACCCGTGCCCGTGGTTGCCTGATCGGCTCAAAATTATATGGTTGTGGTTCGTCAAAATCTATAATGTTGTTGAAGGCATCGTTCTCGTCAGGAGCGTCCATTTTTCCAGCAATTAAATACTAGGACAGCAACCGTCCAGCAACTACATATTTCTGAAAAGTAGGTTTTAACCTGCAAGCTCTACTTCCGGTCTTTTCCTGATGCCAGTGTTGCCAACTGCCCAAATCCAAAATGCACTAGTGGCACTTCCAAAATGCAGAGCACTGGGGGTTCAACTATTTTCATACCAGGGCCCACTATTTATTCAGAATTTGAGCCACGGACCACCAATTGAGGATATTTTTTTAGACCCACAGCCCCCAAAACTAAAGATTTCTTTTCCTTCTGTCCATGACCATTAATCTTAATTCTAGTTGTGTAGATTTGGACTAATTTGCATGATGGATATTTTAACTCTTGAGAGTTACATTGGGTTAAACAACTTAGCTGGGGGCAGCCTGGAACCCTCTCAAGGACCACTGGTGGTCCCCGGACCACTTGTTGAAAACCCCTGCACTATGCTTGCCACACAGATCAAAATGAGTAAATGACCATTAATCTCCTACATTCTCTAGTTGTGTAGACTTGGGCTAATGATGAATATTTTAAAAATGAAACCAAATGGACCTGCAAGGGTCCATTTGGTTTCATTTTTACACTTTTACACTCTCAAAGAGTTACATCTGGTTAACCAGATGTTCATTATTAGCCAGGGGACCACTGGTTGAAAACACGGTCATTGGAGGGAAAATGGTGAAAAATGAGGGTTTTATCTCTGGTGCCTGTCAACCAGTTTCGCCCCAACTCACCAGCAAAAAAAACCCACTAGATTTTCCGCCAGGAGTTTTTCCCACAAATTTTGGCGCTAGGGGGGTCTGGAAAAAAGCTATATTATAGTGACAAGTGCGCCAAGTTGGCAACACTGACTGATGCGCAGGTTGATGACGTCACGCATATGGAATCAAGCCTGATTGGTCCCAGTAAGCTTTGTTTTGATTGGCTTCCAACTTCTGACCCCACCCCCCGTCAAAAGAGGGCCAAAATTCGTAGAAAAAAACTTTGTGTAAAATCGATCCACACTTGCGTGCTTGCTGCTCCGAGCAGGACGAGGTTCTCACAGTTTGGAAAAAAATGGTTCACATATGTACACACTCCTACTGCCACACAACTAGAAAACATTTATACACGTACGTTTTATATTTTAGGAGATGCAAAATATGTGTGCAGATCTACAAAATGGACCTGCGCATACAAGATGTTTTCTGGACAAAATGTGAAATGATTCTGCACACATGAATTCTTTTCCTGCACATACAAGATGTTTATGCACAAATGTGAAATGATTCTGGACACAAAAATTATTTTTCTGCGCATACAAGATGTTTCTGCACATGTGAAATGATTCTGTACACATGAAGAATAAAGGCCCTGTTTTGGCTCCATACACTTGGAACGTCTTTTTTTGTAAAGCGACAAGCAACCAAACAGGGATTACATGTTCCCGACATGGGATGTGGAAATGGCAGAGGAAAGGATGGATGCTGTTTCTTTTGAAGAATGCATGGCGTCGTTAGGCGAAACCAAATGGACCCTTGCAGAACCATTTGATTTCATGTTTACACTCGCAAGAGTTAAAATATTTATCATCTGCATTAGCACCACTTAATTAAGAAGTCTACACAATTAGAGAATGTAGAATGTACAGTAGCCTAAATCATTTTGATTTAGGCTACTGTATGTTTGTCTGTTTTGAAAATCCAGCCTGAGATTGTGGACAAAACCAAAAGAAATCTTGGTAACACTTTAGTTTTGGGTCAGTGGGGGTGAAAATGACGTCAAATGGTGGTCCGTGGCTCAAATGCTGAATAAATATTGGGCCCTGGTATGAAAAAAGTTGAAAACCACTGTAATAGGTCATAAAACACAAAAATAAAACAAAAACAAAAATATATATATACTGTATATTATGTAATATGTAAAAAGTTGATGCATGTGAAGACCTTTCTAAAGTATTTATTATTTTGTCTTTTCCCCAGGTTGTCACCTGAGGTCAGGTGCAACTTTTTGACAAATGGTATTTTTGAGTATAAATTAGGATTATTCAGGTGTTACTGCCTGGTCTGGTCTCTGAGTGGGCCTGCTGAGTTTGACAGGCATATCACTCCCCATATTGCTTTCAATTGTATTTGTGGTTAAACTGATACAAAATTGTAAGACAGTAAATGTTGTTTTTGACTTGTTAACAAGCTGCTGAAGAGGTCATAACATCCGTAATATGGGGTAAATATAAGGGTAAATATTTGAATTTAACAATAAATCGGAATCGGTATCGGCAGATACAAAAAAAAAAAAATCGGAGATCGGATCGGCCCAAAAAAACCTGCTCGGAACATCACTACTAACTACAACTAACTAACTTGTGGCACCACTAAACCAACAGCATTTCATCATTGAAAACAGAAAACTCTCTGAGTCAGACCATGGCATCGTGTTTGGGGGGGGGGGGGGGGGGGGGGGGGGGTGGGGGGGGGGGGGGGGGGGGGGGGGGGGGGGGGGGGGGGGGGGGGGGGGGGGTGGGGGGGGCAGACTTGGTGGTACCTAGGGGGCCCATGCCTAGATCCGCCCCTGTGTGCCGCACATCCGTACGTGTCTATGCATTTATGTTGCTCTCTTGCAACAGAACACAGGTTTCATGTTTCAGTCTGTGTTTGATGGCTGCCTTGATGCTTTTCCAATGGGAGACAGTGAGACAGTGAGACACAGGGTTTGACAAAACATTTTGTTTTTGATTGCTAATCGCTGCCAGCCTGTGAGCACATTCTGTATGTATTCTCTAGGTGTACGTAAATGAATTTGAATGCATGCAATGGAAAGACATTGGCGATAAAATATGAACAGAGATAAATGGAGTCCAAGGGAAAACAGCAGTGATTTATGTGTTTTTGACTGTTTGTTAATCCTGTGCCTTATGGTAGTTTGGGACATCAATGACAATTCACTGCTGCTCTCCTCACCAACAGCCATTAACACTACAACCAAACAGAACAACTCTCATCTAAACAAGCATAAAGTTGTGTTCAGGACATTTTTCCTTCATCTCAAAAGCAAAACATGAAATCCTGTCGTGTCTCTGTGATCACAAAGAGACAGTCTCTTGATGATACTACAGTTACACAGACGCTGTCAGAAGTGTTTCTAATCATTGTTATTGTTCCTCCAGACAGACGGCTGCTCTCTGTTTTTGCTCCACAGTGACAACTATAGTATGGAACAAAATGTCAGTCTATGACAAACAGAACCTCTGCTGTGACTAACAAGTCACTGCTTGGCAGTGTTGCCAACCGCCAAAATCCAAAATGCACTAGTGGCACTTCCAAAATGCACTAGAAAAAACGCTAGAGTATTGTGTTTTTCAACCATTTTTTCATACCATTTTCATACCAAGGCCCACTGTTTAGTCTGCATTTTAGCCACAGAGGACCACTGTTTCATGTTTGAGAAGAGTCTCTCAGCCTAATTTTAGGAGAAATAACTGACAAAAATGTTGGTCAAAGGAGCAATTCTTCTACATTTTCTAAATGTGTGTCTTGAAAATTAGGTAATTCTGATGGTTAAATTTTGATTTAACTCTTGAGAGCATAAATTGAAACCAAACAGACCCGAAAGGGTCCATTTGGTTTCATTTTACGCCCTCGAGAGTTACAGATCTAAAAGGGTCCCATTCGGTTACCAATGGGACGAATTAGGAACGAAGGCGGACTCTACCATAGGAGTAGGGATGGGTACCTTTCACCTTTTAATCGATACGATACGATACTCGATACCTGGGAATCGATACGATACCAGAAACGGTACCTATTTCGATACTTTTTCAATTATGTATTATATATTTTACACATCATAGCAATGGTTTGCTTGAATCATATCTTAAATTATATAATGTATGATGACTGTATCTTTATGGTGACTGATATTATCTTAAAATACAGTAGGCCTATCTCAGTTTGAACATTTTTATTTATTATGAATAATGAATATCTAACTAGCCTTTTAATCACTTATTAGCAATAAAAATATTAGATAATACTGATGGTTGGTAAATTGTTTTACAAGGAAAAATTAGTTACCTTATGCTATGGCCACTGTTGCCAACTTGGCGCATTTGTCTCTATATTTACATTTTTTCCCAGACCTCCGGTGATCCTCTGTGGCTAAACTGCAGAATAAACAGTGGGCCCCGCTATGAAAATGATTGAAAACCACTGCTCTAGCGCATTCTAGTGCTTTCTGCAAGTGCCACTAGTGCATTTTGGATTTTGGAAGTTGGCAACACTGGCTATGGCACGCAGCAGGGAAGATAGAGGGGGGAGGGGCCATAGACTGCGCACAGTGAAAAGGGGAAAGAAAAGTTCAGTTCACAATGATAGCATTTAATCGTTGCATGAGGATTTAATTGGACTTCCTGCCTACATCCATGGAGAATATGCTTAGGATTTGTCACTTTTTTGAGGAAATTACTTTTAAAAGCCACGATTGGACAAGAGAGGACTAGACATTACGACATCAGGTAGGAGGCGTGGACAGAGCTAGTGTGTGTATGTGTGTGTCTCTCCGTCTCTGTCTCTCTCTCTCTCTCTCTCTCTCTCTCTCTCTCTCTCTCTCTCTCTCTCTCTCTCTCTCTCTCTCTCTCTCTCTCTCTCTCTCTCCTCTCTCTCTCCCTCCCTCTCCCCCCCCTGTCTCTCTCTCTCTCTCTCTCTCTCTCTCTCTCTTTCTCTTTCTCCCTCTCCCTCTCTCTGCGCGTGGCGAACGGAGTTGGGCGCGCGCGCACACACATACATACACACATACATACGGAGGGGATGATGCAGCAGGATGATCAGCAGAACATTTCCATGCAGAGTGGAAGTTTTTGCAAAGCACTAAATGTTTGGCTAGTTTAGTCAACAAAAAACATGCGGTCTTTGTAATTAGTCAACCAGGACAGCTGTTTTATCTCGTCAGCGTCAGTCCTTCTGCTCGCTCTTTGAAGTGCAGCGGTACAGAATGACAGTATCGAAACGAGGCACCGTTCATTTTGAAGTGAATCGATCCCACTAGGTACCGCTATGTCCCAATCGATACCAGTATCGGTATCGCTCACGGTACCCAAGCCTACATAGGAGGGGAAAATAGTGAAAAACAAGAGTTTTATCTCTGGCGCCTGTCAACCAATTTCGCCCCAACTCACCAACGAAAAAGCGCTAGATTATCTGCCAGGAGTTTTTCACTAATTTTGGCGCTAGGGAGGTCCGGAAAAGAGCTAAATATAGCGACAAATGTGCCAAAGTTGGCAACACTGCTGCTTGGTGTGGTGAACCTCACCTGTATAATGCAACCCTAATACTGGACAGTGTTTGGAAAAATACAATACAATCCTGAGTGGTACTCTGCTCTAGCTGAATGGACCTTTAGCTAAGCCCCTCCCCCAAACTGCTATGGTCAAATCACAGCTAAGCATAATAACATGTGATTGACAAACCTGTCCACCAATAGCTCTCCTATATTATGATAAAACTAATATGTCACATAAATGTCACACACACATTTTTTTCTACTGCATAGGTCATGCCTTGTTGATGGATTTCAATCAATCAATGAATTTTTATTTGTATAACACTTTTCATACAACGATGTAACTCAAAGTGCTTCACATAACACAGTGGACAGCAAGGCACACTGTGACAATACGACTGTTAATGACGAGACAAGATGCAGTAGAAACAATGCAACAATACAACATGCAGTAAAAGCAATGTACTCGTGTGCATAAAAACACAGCAATAAAAATAAGGCAGAAAAAATACATGGTGTGCGTGCAATAGCGCAGTTACTCAAAATCCAGTGCGAAAAGGTGGGTTGTAAGTTTGATTTTAAAGGCATCCACCAAGGTGGATGCCTGGACTGGCAGTTTATTCCAGGCTGTTGGACCGAAAAAACCATCAAGCTGCTTCACCAAATTTTCTGATGCTCATATGAAAGGTGGGTAATGCAAGAAGGCCTGAAGAGGCGGATCTGAGGGAGCGATTTGAAGGTCTGATTCCAAAAAATGAACCAGTATTTATTGTGTAAAGTCCATGATATTTACATTGGAGTGAACGAGCCTGGCTCCACCCTCTTGTCCTAGGGTGGACAAGAGGGTGGGCTTACTTAAAGGTCTATATTGTTTCAATAAGAGCTAAAACGGGTCCTCTATACTTTGTCTGCATGGTTTCATGCGGTCTTGTTCTGTGTGCTGAAGTCCGAAAACACCTTTTTTTTCAAGGACAAGTTATCCAAGAACGTTCAGAGATGATGAGCAACTATGTTTTGGTCCAGGAAATGTTGAAATCTTGATAGATTGAAAGAATAGAAAGAAAGGGGAAATAAAATACAATTTGAAAGTGGCTGTCACTCAGAAGACATGTGTCGGAAATGTGCTTTCTGCCTGACTGATTGACAGATCAGACTCTAATCACTACTTCCCATCTAGTTCTCTCTCTTCTCTCTCTCTCTCTCTCTCTCTCTGACAGATAGCAGGGCGGATCTAGGCACGGGCATCTGGGGGTGGGGGGGGGGGGGGCAAAACAACCTATTTCAAAGATATTTAAAATGAAATTT
>CM076971.1:51150491-51152418 GCA_039105355.1 Benthosema pterotum
TCAATAGTAAGGAAGAAACTGCTTGCATGGACAAAGCAATGTTTTGTGTTTCTCAATAATGTGCTGTCGGTGTGAATGTGCATCTGATCTGCGACAGGAGCGGATGTAACATTTCCCAATTTGGGCAGGGCGGGGGGGTGGAAGGTGGCGACTTACCGCACCCATACCATTTTCAGTTACAGGACTTTTATTAGGCAAGTAAAGCAAGTAACCCCCCCCCCCCACACACACACACACACACACACACACGCAGTATCACCATGCAGTGCAGTGCTATTTATACTGTAGTCACATCTTAAACATACAATCAAGGGGAGGAGAATGACATTGGAGAACTCATGTTCATCCTACTGGTTTGACAATCCATAATTACAATAGAACTGACATAGAATTTACAACAACTGTTGTATTATTACTGCAAATTATGGATCCCACCTCAGTTCTGTGGAAACAATTATGCCTCAACCTAGCCTCAGTGAAACTATATTTAACATTAAAGGAGAATTGCACGCCAAAAGTTTTTTTTTTTTTTTTTTTTTTTTCAATAGTTTTTGCTATAGATGGCCTCTCCACCATATCAGTAGTGTTGACACTCACTTTCACTTTTGTTTCAGCAGAGGTTCAGCCATAAACAATGTGCCACGCCCCCACCTTTTGAGACAGCTGAATCACTGCTGTACCAAAAGTGAAAGTGAAAGTGTTAACACACTACTGACATGGTGGGGAGACAATATATAGCAGAAAATTGCATTTTGGAGCGATGTATATAGGTGAACTTGCATTAGACCTATTAGCCCCATTATAAGCCTATTTTGGGAGAGGGGAAACAGCCATTAACAGTTTTCACAAAATAAGACCTGGAACACTTTTTTTCTAAAAAAAAAAAATAACTGCAAATAAAGATTTAAAAAAAAAAATGGTGTGAAATTCTCCTTTAACCATACCCTCAGTAAAATCCCCATCCACTGTCGGGAAAAGTACTCACATTTTGTACTTAAGTAAAAGTAATAATATCCAGTAAATACTTAGTTACCAGTTACTTTGTAGATTTAGTGGATTTTATAGATTATCATAAGACATACATAAACCACTTCAGTCCTTACACATTTATGCCGTTTCAAAATGTAGCTTGCAGAGGGAAAAAGAGCAGACCAGATGCAGGTCCATCTACCGTAGTCCTTCCCAAGAGAGTCCCTCCCCCCTATGTTGATTACTAAGCGCTATGCAATCCACTTGATCATTTGGGATCATTTGTCATGAAAGCTCAGTAATGGTGGTAAATACGATTCAGTGGAGGAGACGCTCTCAAGTTAATAAATTAACCACTCGAGACCGTGGTGTTTGTATATTGACATTGATCCGTGAAGGAAAGCAAAACAAGCACATGCTTGGAGAAGATAGTGTTCTGTTTGTCTTCACTGTCAGTCCTGTCACTGTAAGCTCACCATGTTGTTCACTGGTCAGGCCTTTGTGGACTTTCTGTTTTTTTCTAAGGAGGAGGAACGATAGCCATCGATTCACTCTAAAAACCATCATTCTTGAGTAGCAAGTAATGGCCTTTCTTGCTCAGTGGATTGTACGCTCTCAAAAAAAAAGTGTCTAAAGAAATCCATTAACATGGTAAAAATACATCTTGATGATGTCATCAAGATGTTTCACCATGTTAGTGGTTTTCTTCAGACCTCCATTTCTTGGGAACACAAAATCGGGGAACTTTTTTTTTTTTTTTTATCATGTTCACCCAGCACCTCTAGCGTATACTAATGACATATTAGAAAAGATTGAAAATGGGTGGAGTTCCCCTTTAATTACTCAAGGTGAGGACCTCTTTTTAGGATTTACATTTCTACAGTATAGGTTAATGAGCAACTGCACCAAAGAAAATATCTGCAACACTTGTTTGGCAACACTTTTGAGAGCCCTGGAT
>CM076971.1:51152918-51185093 GCA_039105355.1 Benthosema pterotum
GGCTCTATGCGACATTGAGTAGTCAGAAAAACTCTCGAGTTCTCGGGGAGGGGTGTTGCTGCCTGAAAGAGGGACAAAAGGAGGGACATTTCCAATATTTGTATAAATGGAACACATTTGTACACTCTCAGAAAAAAAAGGACCTAAAAGAAAAAATTATTAACATGGTGAAACACAACTTGATGGTAGAGCCGCCATTTGGACTGATCCCATGAAGTGAATGGAGTTTGCGACGGCGTAACTCTGTCTATGCTCAGGGCCAGGGGCGGATGAAACATTTCCCAGTTTGGGGGGCATGAGAAAATGGTATGGTGGCGACTTTACAGGACTGTTACAGGACTTTTATTAGTCAAGTAAGGCATTCAACTAACACACATCATTGTTGTTGAAGTTGCAACAGACACGCAGCATGCCATCAATAGTTTGCAAAACTGTCCTAAAGGCCATTAACAATTGGATGTCACAAAAATTTCCTACAGCTCTCAACCCTGAAAAAACTGAAATTTTGATAATTGGTCCCCGACACCATCTCCGACTTCGATTCCATCTCTCCCTTGGTCCGCTGGCGGGTAACGTTAAAATCTACAGCTAAAAAGCTAGGCGTTTTCTTCGACTCTAAAATGCAGTTCGAATTTCCATGTTAAAAAGTTTACTCTCAGTCTTGTTTCTAATCATCTCCGCAATATTTCTAAAATAAAGCCTATTCTCTCTACTCCTCTCACTCTGACGACCTCGAAAAAATCATACACGCATTTGTTTCCTCCCGCCCGCCTCGACTACTGTAACGGCCTTTACACCACACTCAACCAAATCTTCTCTTTCCAGACTCCAATTAATCCAAAACACTTGCAGCCAGAATACTCACCAATACCCACCGTAGGGCACATATAACCCCGGTATTAGCAGACTTGCACTGGCTACCGATAAAGGCGAGAATTGATTTTAAAATTCTTTTAATCACTTTTAAAGCTCTTCAGAGCTGTGCCCCACTCTATATTTTAGACCTTTTAACCACCAAAGTTAATAGTAGAACCCTCAGGTCTTCTGATAAATTTTTTCTGACTGTCCATGGGTCGAGACTCAAAACTAGGGGTGACAGAGCTTTCGCGGTCGCTGCATCTGCACCCAACCCTTTGGAATGCCCTGGCCCCTAGACCTAAAACAGTCCGGCTCAATTGACATCTTTAAAGGAATTTAAAAACACATTCTTATACCTGAAATATTTCCACTCTGTATACTGCCTGAACCTGTATTTTCTGTTTGTTTTCTTGTTGCCTTGCATCTGTCTATCTTTGTATCACTATTGTTTCACTTTTAATATCCTTGTTGTCTTTTATTGTTTTGTGTTTTATGTCTATTGTACAGCACTTTGTAACTCTGTTTTGAAAGGTGCTTTATAAATAAACTTTACTTACTTACTAAAGCTAAAGGTCTGACTCAGAGAGTTTTCCGTTTTCAATGATGACATGCTTGAAATGGTTTCGTGGTGACACAGCTGTATAGTTAGTTAGTAGCAGTAGTAGTGTTTCACTCACAACTACTTCCCCCAATTCTGTATTTCCTAAAAATGGAGGTCTGAAAAAATCATTAACCTGGTGAAATACATCTGATGACATCGTCAAGATGTATTTCACCATGTTAATGATTTTTCTTTCAGACCCTTTTTGTGTGTGTGTTTACAAATGAAAATAATATCAAAAGAAACAAATAGCAGTACCTTTAGCAGGGACATCGGCATTCGCTTCATCCACACCAGACCTGGTGATGTTTCCATAATGGAGGAAAGAGTATAGTTTTTCTTTGAGGTCACTTGTGCAGAATTAAGTATACGGCATCAAACACCAAAAAAGTTTCAAAATAGTGCAAAAAGTGTTCTGGTCTACGTTCATCTTACAATGAATATGTATCTTTCAAATGTTTTGATAATAGCACTTCCATAAATCTGCCTAGTCCAAGTCTTTGTACTTTCCTAAATGACAAAACAGTGTTTTTAAAATTGAACACATACATTTTTCCACTGCATATAGGGCATATCTTAATGAATTGAACGCTGAGCTGCAATGTAGCTGTTATATGTAGTATTGGATGACTTATTTCACTATTGCTATGAACGGAATTTTGGTTCTATGAGAGAGAGAGAGAGAGAGAGAGATAGAGAGAGAGAGAGAGAGAGAGAGAGAGAGAGAGAGAGAGAGAGAGAGAGAGAGAGAGTTGTGTGTGTTGAGAAGAGAGACAATGAAGATCATAATCAAAACAAACTAATGGCAATACCTTCAGCAGTGACATCGGCTTTAGCAGCAGCATAGTCTGGCAATGTTCCCTTGTCTGTATTCACACAAAATGGAGGAAGAGTTACTGTTACTTTGAGGTCACTAAGGTCATTCAAGGAGAAATTGCACAAGATTTTTTTTATCTTTATTTGCACTTAATTTGTTAGAAAAAAAGTGGCCCAGGTGTTATTTTGTGAAAACACTCCTTAAAAAAGCCTCTTTTCCCCTCTCCCAAATAGGCTTATAATGGGCTAAGGGGTGAAATGCAAAATGAAATGAAAAGCCTATTTGGGAGAGGGAAACAGACATTAAGGAGTGTTTTCACAAAATAACACCCTGGACCATTTTTTTTCTCTAACAAATTAAGTGCAAATATAGATTAAAAAAAAACTTTTGGTGTGCAATTCTTCTTTAAGTATACGGCATCAAACACAAAAAGTTCAAAAGTGTGCAAAAAATGTTCTGTATACACATACATTCATCTTGCAATGAATATATATATATTTGTTCTTGCAAAAAGAGAAAATAGTTCGCACACCGTATAGTAGGAAACTTTATTGTAGGAGTAGATACTAAAAAGTCAAAGTCAAAGTCGTCAGATTAGTCACTCACGTTACACCGCAGTGAAATTAGTTCTCTGCTTTTGACCCATCTCCTGGAGCAGTGAGCTGCAGTGTGCGCCGCGCTCGGGAATCATTAAGTTGATTTGAACCCCAATCCATCCCTTTGATGCTGAGTGCCAAGCAGGGAGGCATTGGTCCCATTTTTACAGTCTTTGGTATGACCCGACCGGAATCGAACCCCGGCCTCCCAGTTCCAGGGCGGACACTCTAACTACAAGGCCACTGGTCTGGTTACTACTCCTATCTACTCCTATATCTACTCCTACAATAAAGTTTCCTGGGAGCTACTATACGGTGTGCGAACTTATTTCTCTTTTTGCACGTTCGACTTTTTCTAGTTCAGCACCTGTGAAATTTATTAGAGATGTGCATACTCCACCTTTGTTTCAGTATATATATTTTCTTACAATGAATATATATTTTGAAAATAGCACATCTATGAATTTTGCCTATTCCAAGACTTTGTACTTTCCTAAATGACAAAACAGTGTTTAAAAACAAAATGCCACACATACTCTTAATTAATTTAACACTGAGCTGCAGTGTAGCTGTTATAGTATTGGATGACTTTTTTTCACCTATTGCTATGAACGGAATTTTGGTTCGAGTGTGTGTGTGTGTGTGTGTGTGTGTGTGTGTGTGTGTGTGTGTGTGTGTGTGTGTGTGTGTGTGTGTGTGTGTGTGTGTGTGTGTGTGTTGTGTGTGTGTGTGACAAATGAAGATCATCAAAACAAAACTAATGGCAGTAGGCATGTCACGGTGTAAGAATCTCAAACATACAGATCAAAATGACCATGAATCTTCTAGTTGTGTAATTTTGGCCTAATTCACATGATTTTTTTCAAATCTCATTTTACGCTCTCAAAGAGTTACATCTAGTTAGAATGTGCTATATTGAATGAATGGGCGTAAAAAAAAGGTTTTTTGTTTGTTTTTTCGGTACATTCAGTGGGCATGCAAAGTACCGGTTTTGTGGCCCCATACCGGTAATACCGGTAATACCGGTAATACCGGGATACCGTGTCATCCCTAAATGGCAGTACCTTCAGCAGTGACATCGGCTTCAGCAGCCCCAGAGTCTGGCAACGTTCCCTTGTCTGTATTCACACAAAATGGAGGAAGAGTATAATTACTTTGAGGTCACTTGTACAGAATTAAGTATACTATAACTAACATCAAACAAACAAAAAAGTTCAAAAGTGTGCAAAAATGTTCTGTATACAATGAATTACAATAAAAATGTGTGTGTGTGTGTGTGTGTGTGTGTGTGTGTGTGTGTGTGTGTGTGTGTGTGTGTGTGTGTGTGTGTGTGTGTGTGTGTGTGTGTGTTTGTGTGTGTGTTTCTTGAGACAAATGAAGATCATATCAAAACAAACCAGCAGTACCTTCAGCAGTGACATCGGCAGCAATAGGAGATTCTGGAAATTTTCCCTTCCCTGTATTTCACACATAATATGTTACTTTGACTTGTACACTGAGCAGAATTGAGTATAGGCTACTACATCAAACAAAAAAATGTTCAAAAGTGTGCAAAAAGTGTAAATTCATCTTTTTCAAATGTTTATTGAAAATAGCACTATATAAATCTCACCTAGTCCAAGTCTTTGTACCTTTTCCTTTTCCTAGATTACATACATTTCCCACTGCACATAGAGCATATCTTGTGGATGGATTTGGAAGAGATTTTGAAGGTCTGGTTACAAAAAATGATCCAGTATTTAACATGATAATGCCCCTGATATTTATATCGGAAATAATGACTGATCCGCTTTGCAGGGCGGGGCTTACTGCAAGGACTCCCTATGTAGACCCTTAGAACTGAACCCTTTTGAATAGAACTGTCCCAGACCGGGAGAAAATTGGCATCTCTGGGATGATATTGGTCCCTCACGATACGATATAGGTGGCGATATTAGGCCTTCGACAATGAATATATAATATATATCATGATATTTGATATATTGCGATATTTGCGATATATCAACATATTGCATGGAATTCATCAACGATATATCATGATAATGTAACTGCAGCTGAAGAACAAAAACAATAAAAAACTAAAAGACAAAAATCAGAACTTACTAATGTATATCCTCAGGTGTTGTTTTATCTTGATTTTTTTTTTTTTTTTTTTTTGGGGAGGGGGGGGGGTGGGGGGGCAGCTATAGAAGTCAGTTAACATTTTAGTTCTGTGACCCGGTTTTCCTCCAGAATTATCCTCAGCAAAATATACGATATATATTGTGTGAGGAAGTATACGATATCATCACGATTAGGATATTTCAGACACACCCTACATCTCAAATGTTGGAACTGGGTTGGGAGTGCCAACAATGTGATGTGGACATCATGCTTCTGAATTCGCCTGTGCTGCACTTATTTTTACCTTTTCCACGTCCTTCCACTGCAGTGAAGACCAGGCAGGCCACTATGGCCATGGTGATCAGCATACGCATCTGCATCTAGTAACACATGAAGCACAATGAAGACACTAAGAACAAAATGTCGATGGTAAAACATTGAAAAACGTCAATGTTTTAAACGTTTATGTTTTTTTTGTACACTGAGCAGAATCTACTAAATGTTTGCTTGAACAGGTTCAGTTCAAGGTTCAAGGTTTTTTATTCGTCACTCCAGTGTATGTCAGGACATATACATATGAAATAGCGTTTCCATTTTCCGCAGTGCAATAAGACAAAGTCGAGTAAATGGTAACATATTTTGATTACCAATGGCCACTATTCATTCAGCATTTGAGCTGAATATTTCAGCCCCAGAATTCCAGGCTGGATTTTGGAGGAAAAAAAAGGAAAAAAAAAGAAAAAAAAAAAAAAAAAAAAAAAGGTCAAAACACATCAAAAATGACCATTAACCTTCTACATTCTCTAGTTGTATAGATTTGGGGCTAATTCAGCTGATGAATTATTTGAACTCTTGGGAGTGCAAACATAGACAGTGTAAACATGTTTCAAACCTGCGCTTTCAAAGAGTTACATACTGTATGTTTAGCCAACTTTCCCTCATTTAGCTGGGGACCACCTGGAGCCCTCTCAAGGACCACTGGTTGGAAACCACTGCTCTAGGGTGCTACTGTATATAGGCTACATATCAGCCTGTGAGGTCTTCTAGGCCAGGGGTTTTCAACAGGTGGTCCGGGGACCACCAGTGGTCCTTGAGAAGGTTCCAGGTGGTCCCCAGGCTAAATTATGCAAAGTTGGTTAACCGATGTAACTCTTGAGAGTGTAAAATGAAACCAAATGGACCCTTGCGGTCCATTTGTTTGGTTTCATTTTTACACTCTCAAGAGTTAAAATATTCATCATCTGAATTAGCACCACTTAATTAAGGAATTTACTCTGTTTTGTTGGCAAAAATTCAGCCTGGTATTGTGAACAAAACCAAATAATTCTTTAGTTTTAGGTCTTTGGGGCTAAAATGTCCTCAAATGGTGGTCCATGGCTCAAATGCTGAATAAAGGGTGGTCCCTGGTGTGAAAAAGGTTGAAAACCCCTGGTCTAGGCCAATACATATTCAAAGTGAACAGGCGTTGTACTTACCATTCGAAGATGTGTTTGTCCTGTTGGCTGGTTGCTTCTGAGATGAACCGAGTTCAGCTGTGAAAACACTGAGTGAGGAGCTCGACTTATAAAGGCCCAACAGCAGCAAACAATGTGACCAGACAGGATCTGACCTATGTATTTTTATTGATGAATGCTGAATAATTACATGTTATGACCAGTAGCAAGTTGTGGACAGGTTTAGCAAGTTGTGGACAGGTTTAAAAGAGAATTCCACGCCAAAACACGGTGGCCATCAATCTACCTTGATTCCTGTGACATGATTCATAATGTCCTTGATTTTTGTCACAGATGTTTCATTTTCTACATTTCACCATGAGGTTGTCTTTATTCTATTGCGGGTATTTCTGTAACTCCAAACTTTTTTTTTTCTTTTTTTTTTTTGTTTAATTTTATGCCACTCTGGGGCAGCCTTTACTTGTAATCCCAGAGAGGTAATCTATTCCTCCTCCTCTCCTCCCCTCCCTTTTGCCACTCTCCTCTCCAATCACTCCGGTTAAAACTCTTGTCACACAGGTGCCACCTGAGTTTTTAAAAATCATGTAGTGGTCCATTGGTCTTTTAGTGTGTGGTTTGATGTGATGTATTAAAAAAATAAGTTTGGAGTTACAGAAATACCTGCAGTAGAATAAAGACAACCTGCTGTCATGTTAACTGCACCGGCGCAACAGCAACAGAGGCATCAACTGACCTCAGTGTGAAATGTAGAAAATGGAACATCCGTGACAAAAATAAAGAACATTATGAATCATGTCACAGGAATCAAGGTAGATTCATGTGTTTTGGTGTGGAATTCTCCTTTAACGTTCCATTCAGTGATTAAACAGGTTTAAAAAGATAAACACCAAATCAAATGAGACCCTGACAAAATGGATGTTTATGAGTCATTCCAGGGAAACAGTATAATTTGCAGTCCCTCTGACCGTTTTCAGCTCTTCTGACCAACATGCTACAGAAAATGCCAATTTAAAACTTATTTTACACTGTTTTAGAGGCATGTTATACTCTCATCTGTGGTCGTAAATCATAACAGCTCAACTCTGTTACATGAAATAATGATATAAAACAATCAGCTATAAAGATTCTGTTTGTTATTCCAACAATATATCTGATTCCGTAACCTCAGGCATGCCAAGTCTTCTCCTTTTACTCAATGCAGTTGGCTGGAAGGCTCTCATGGCTGTGGATCTACCGGACAATCTTTATTCCAACTCATAGCGACAAAACACTGAGTGAGGAGCTGGTCTGATGAAAGGCCAACAGAAGCCAAAATGTGACCAAACAGGATCTGACCTTAAAGTTTAAAATTGCTACTCTGTCAGTCCACCCACTTGCCCTGCCTAGACTCAGTGTCCTGCCCAGGGGCTAGTGTTGCATCACATGCAGTTCTCTCGCCAACAATTATTGCTGAATTTTCTGTTTTTTATCTTTGTTTAATGTTTTCGGATCCCATATAGAAAAAATGGTTATATGCGAACTCTTGAAAGTGGCACCTTTCATGTAAGACCTTTCATTATATATATATATATTATATATATATATATATATATATATATATATATATATATTATATATATATATATATATATATATATATATATATATATATATATATATATATATTATATATATATTATACTGTGTGTGTGTGGTGTGTGTGTGTGTGTGTGTGTGTGTGTGTGTGTGTGTGTGTGTGTGTGTGTGTGTGTGTGTGTGTGTGTGTGTGAAAGCAGGTAAGTAAACAAAACAACTTAAACTAAAACTAAGTGAATTAAATCATAAACTGTAAAAAATAAACTAAAACTAAACTAGAATGAAATATCTAAAACTATTGATGCATAAACCTTGATACTTCTTAGTGGGTTGATTGAGCATGTCTTCTGTGTGAGTTAGCTGTTTGTCAGCCATATATGCATACGGTACAAACTAGTCCGTGTATCATTGTTAAGCTAAGAACATTGGTGAAGGGAGATGAGCTAATGTGACTTAATTTACTTTGAGCCAAAAAGTTATTACAGTGAGACGAACAAATCCATCTAATAATGTGGAATTTCCCCATTTTGACCTGACACGATATTGATTCTACAAAAACGTTTGCTCTGTAAGAACATATAATATGCAAACATCTGTGCTGTGTTTTCACGATTCCCCCCCCCCCCCCCCCCCCCCCCCCACCCCCCCCCCCTCCCCCCCCCCCCCCCCCCCCCCCCCCCCCCCCCCCCCCCCCCCCCCAAAAAAAAAAAATAGGCGTGCACGCCTGCGGCTCAGGAGCCCACAGCTCCTAGCACACAGCTCTAGTGGAGAGCCAGCGAAATCCATTTGAGCCCTCGCCCGCGGGCGCCCGTTTTCAAAACCGGGCGCCCGTTTTCACAAAAACGGGCGCCCGTTTTCAAAAGGGGCGCCCGTTTTCACAAAACTAGGCTATGCCTAAACCTAACTCTAACCCTAAACTTAACCTCAGTAAACCTATGCCTAAACCTAACCTAACCCTAACCATAACCTTTTGAAAAGGGCGCCCGTTTGTGAAAACGGGCACCCGCTTTTGAAAACGGGCGCCCGTTTTTGTGAAACCGGGCGCCCGTTTTTGTGGAAAGCGGGCGCCCGCTTTTGAAAACGGGCGCCCGCGGGCGAGGTCGCTTTTGGATTTCGCCCCTGCTGCTCTAGTGGCTCAGTGGCTGTAGCATACACATTAGGGTGATCGGCCAACATAATGTAACATTTCAGTCTTTAATCTTTAATCGAGCTTTAATCTGAACCACCCATTTTTATCAGTTTACTATATCATTAGAGATGTTGTGTGGACATGATTAAGAAGTTCTCCCCATTCTGTTTCTTAGAAAATGGAGGTCTGAAAAAACACAATTAATATGGTGAAACACAACTTAATGCATCATCAATGCATCATTGAGTTGTGTTTCACCATGTTAATGATCTTTCTTTTATGTACAAATGCGAACCAAATGGACTCTGGCGGGTCCATTTGCTTCCGTTTGAACGCTCTCAGAGAGAGAAAAAAAAAGGAAAATGGTGGAATTCCCCTTTAAGGGCTTATTAGGCTTACAATTTTTTGCGGCTCCAGAGAGATTTTGAATTTAGTTTTTGGCCAAAAATGGCCTCTTTCAACATCTTGAGTTGCCGACCCCTGCCATATAGAGCTGCGCAGTGACGTCACCGCCCCTGTTCCGGAAGTCTTTTCCCAATTCATTTTTCTCATAGACTTTTCGAAAATAATTTATATCAAGACGATTACGCCGCGGACAAAGCCAACTCAAGTCGTGACGAATCATGATGACACACACAAACTTTTGGGACAATCAAATAATTTCTAAGATGAAAAACGAAACAAAAAGTCTTGTATCATGCCGTTTTCTACTTCTTCCCAATTATATATTATATGACGATATTGTGTTTGTTGTCATGATTTGTCACGACCTGAGTTGGCTTTGGCCGCGGCGTAATCGTCTTGATATAAATTATTTTCGAAAAGTCTATGAGAAAAATGAATGGGGAAAAGACTTCCGGAACAGGGGCGGTGACGTCACTGCGCAGCTCTATAGGGATGGGCATCAGGCAACAATACGCATAATCCCAGTAGTTGCTGTAGGTCACGTGCACGCATCCGCCTTTTGGGTGGGGTACTGGTGGGTCAGATCGGGAGTGAATTCTGGATAGGCCGCATCTAAAACACGTGTCTCGAGTGTGCAGGATTTTGATGAGGTCAGATCAACATATGTTATGTCAGAACAGGTTAGGTCCATCTATGGGGATCTTAATATTGAGGACACAATGATTGATTTTCATTATTTTTGGAAATGTTATGGACAGGCGCAGCTGATTGGCCAGCATCCCCGTCGTTCCACAGCTTCAAACAACAAACACTGCAGAGAAACGTGCCGTGTATAAATCTTAGTCAAATGAATGGGCCTATAAAAATTCACTTCTTTAAAGGCAGCATCGGGTTTTATTTTATTTTATTTTTTATATCCACAATTTTGGTTCACATCTTGGCTGCTAACCGGCTAACTAATTGCAAAAAAAAACCAAAATCGGCTGAATTTGTATCTTAAATATATCCTGAATAACAGGATATTGTACATTGTATTTAAGGCAAATATCAAACCAGAGAGTTTTCATGATGCTGGGTCCATTCTAAGCACTCGTTTTGCATAAAAAAAAAATCTCTCTTGGGTTAAAAAAAACTGTGTTGACAAATCGGCAATTCGGCAAGATGATATGGCGAGTTTTCACCCAATGAGTGATTTTGTGCAAAACTAATGCTAAGAATGGATTCAGCATCCATGGATTCAGCATCCCCACTTCTAAAAGTCCCACTACAACACTGGCCGGAAGGCTCTCATGGCTGTGGATCTACTGGACAATCTTCATTCCAACTCATAGCGACAAAACACTGAGTGAGGAGCTGGTCTGATGAAAGGCCAACAGAAGCCAAAATGTGACCAAACAGGATCTGACCTTAAAGTTTAAAATTGCTACTCTGTCAGTCCACCCACTTGCCCCGCCCTAGACTCGGTGTCCTGCCCAGGAGCTAGTGTTGCAGTTCTCTCAAACAATTATTGCTGAATTTCTGTTTTTAATCTTTGTTTAATGTTTTTGGATCCCATATGGAAAAAAGGATTATATGCAAACTCTTTTATATATGACTTTTATATATAAGATATATGACATTTCTATATAAGACTTTTATATGCCATTCAAAAAGATATAAGATCCATAGTGTTATTATTTTGGTTGTGGCTTGTATGCCACTTTCAAGTTTTTTCCATATGGTATCCTATACCTGACAAATATAAATGAAAGCAGGTAAGAAAACAAAACAACTTAAAACTAAAAATAAACAAAACAAACCTAAACTAAGTGAATTAAACATAAACTGTCAAAACTAATTAAACTAAAACTAAACTAGAATGAAATATCTAAAACTATTGATGCATAAACCTTGATACTTCTCAGTGGGTTGATTGAGTAGCAGTATGAGTCTTCTGTTGAGCGAATGTGACTTTACTTTGAGCTAAAAAGTTATTACAGTCAGACGAACAAATCAAAGTTGTGACATTGAAACATAAAGGAAGATCTTGTGTGTGTCCTCCTTATATTGGGATTTTAAAGGTTTGTAATGACGGTGACTTCTTCAGTGATGGGGGTAAACTGTTGAAAATGTGTATGTGGAAGTGTGTAATGTGGAAGTCCCCCGTTTTGTCCTGACACGATAGATTCTACAAAACGTTCGCTCTGAAAGAACAGATAATATTCAAACATTTGTGCTGTGTTTTCACGATTTCCCCCACTAAAAAATAGCAGACATGCATGCCTCATACACCTGCTATTTTTCAATAAAACACCCCACACAGAATGCGTTTAACCATTATTTTAATCTTCACCACCCACAGTGGCGTCCCTAGCAGGAATCGAACCCAGGAGCTTCTAGCTGTGAGGCGACAGCACTAACCACTGTTCCACCATTCCCAGCGTCGGGTTTTATAAACCCAACATATTTTTCTGCTTTTGTTTACATGCCTGGCTGATTGACAGCATCTGTCTGGTATCCCAGATGCCGGCATGAAGCGATGGGTAGAGGGAAATTCAAGTCCCTTCCCCCTTGTAATCACTCAGACAGGGGAAAACGTCAGACTCAAGCTTCAGGAAGCTGAGCTCAAGTCTGATAATCAGGCTAAGTGAATATTAAAAATAGTACCGGTAATTGTTTTTGTTTGTTTTTAGTTCATCTAATTGTAGCCTATGTCCAAACAGATTCCATGAGTCATATTAGAATGTGATTACAGGTCAGTAGGCTTCGGCTTACCACAGCCCGATACATTGCAGGGCTATTGTGAGTTTATTACGTGCTGTGTGAGCGGAGCTGTGGGAATTTGGAGGGAATATTGTCGTGGACAATATTCCCACAAGTGAACTTGTGGGTTTGAAGGGCACTCCTTAAAGTGCTCCTCAGTTGTTAGCACTTCCAATTTAATACACATAAATAAAGGCTTTGATGTGCTCTACATCAAAGTACAGGGAGAGTGAGGGCAGTTTGTTAACCAGCGCCGCTTCAACGCTTGCGAAGAAGGTGTTGAAGTAGTAAACTACATCAAGCTTGTCAGGGTCTCGTTGTAAACCTGTTTAACCGGTCTTTAACCAATGACAGGTATTCACTATTCACCAACAAAATAAAATGTAATAAAGCTCGGTTAGATCCTGCCTGGTCACGTTTTGGCTGCTAACCGGCTAACTAATTGCAAAAAAAAAAAAAAAAAAAAAAAAGCAAACTCGGCTGAATTTGTATCTTAAATATATCCTGAATAACAGGATATTGTACATTGTATTTAAGTATCAAATATGCAAATATCAAACTAGAGAGTTTTCATGATGCTGGGTCCATTCCAAGCATTAGTTTTTCATAAAAAAATCTTCCTTGGGTTGAAAACAGCCATAACCGTGTTGACAAATGTGATGAGGTCAGCACATTTGGGCAAGATGATATGGCAGGATTTCACCCAATGAGTGATTTTGTGCAAAAAAAAATAATGCTAAGAATGGATTCAGCATCATGACAAGTACCTAGTTTGATATGTCACTTGCTACTTAAAGCATAATGAAATTTGGAAAATATTTGCCTTAAATTAAAAAATTAAAATGCCATTGTGTTGCAAACCTCATCCCTATAGACCTCCAAATGGTTTCATAACATTGCTTACTACAAGCTCCTAGTGCGCCTCTCCGCGGCCCGCTATGAGCTTGTAGGTCTGGTATTTATCAATAACTAAAGTAATGCTGGTGATGGTAAGTAAGTCCACTGCTTTTATAGGAGAACTCAAGGTTGCGCCATTGCACAATTCCGTCAATGCAAGCTATATCATGATTTAGTAGAGCGACACTCAACCAGTGGTCCAAGGACCACCAGTGGTCCTTGAGAGAGTTTCAGGAGGTCCCCAGCTAAATGATGGAAAGTTGGTTAACCAGGTCTTTGAGAGCGTAAAAATGAAACCAAATGAACCCGCAAGGGTCTATTTCATGTTTACACACTCAAGAGTTAAAATATTCATCTGAATTAGCCCAAGTTTGGGCTAATTTAGATGAATATTATTATTAATTATTATTATGATTAACAGTCATTTTGATCTGTATGTTTGACTGCTTTGTTTCCCAAATCCAGTCTGGAATTAATGTGGACAAAAGCAAAATAAATCTTTAGTTTGGGAGTCGGTGTGGCTAAAATGAATGTGAATGAGCCTCAGGTCTAATGGGTTGAATATTGAATTAAAATCTCAAAAGGGATATTCCACACGAAAAAAAAAAAAAAACTTTTGGTCATTTTATGGTCTACTCAGTCTCATGTGAACACACCAGACAGTTTATAAGTTACTCTTTTCAATATTTAGATATTTGATGTTCATTTTAGCTTCCCGCCCCCTCCTATACAAACCCATTATAACTTAAAACTCCATTTTAAACATGACAGATTATTCGAAAACAACCCATCTTTTTACTGGTGACTGATATTGTCACCCTAATACGTGCGAGGGCTGTGGAATTTCAATTTCCCAAATATGAAGGCGGCTACATTTTCCAAAATAAATATTTTAAAAATAAATGAAAACTGTAAATGTAAATGACCAGTGTTGGGAATATTACTTTACCATGTTAATATATCATATATTAACAAGGTAAAGTAATATTCCCAACACTGGTCATGGTCTATTGTACCTGTACCTGTATTTTCTGCACATTTTGGCGCCCTCTAGTGGACACAGTTTTCTTTAGAATTATTTACAGTGTAACCTCATAAACAAACAACAGGCCATGCGGTCACAGTGCAAGCTGCTGAGACAGTAATTCCTCCACAAGTTCTGTGCAAGTTTTTGCAACTATCGCCTGTAAGTGCCTTAATTGTTGTAATTCTGTCATGTTTGTTTGCAGTTATCTAATTTATGTTGGGGTTATATCCTTAGTAAGCTGTGTTTGTTTGGTGCTCTGTCTTGGCCCTGTTGATGTGTTAGGTTAAAGGGGAACTCCACCCATTTTCCACATTTTTATATGTCATTAATATTCCTCAGAGATGTTGTGTGGACATGATAAAAAAGTTCCCCCAATTCTGTATTTCCTAAAAATGGGAGTCTGAAAAAATCATTAACATGGTGAAATACATCTGATGACATCATCAAGATGTATTTCACCATGTTAATGATTTTTCTGTCAGACCCCTTTTTCCTGAGAGGGAACAAATAAGTGGACCTGCCAGGGTCCATTTGGTTCACATTTGAAAATGGGTGGAATTTTGAAAATGGGTGGAATTCCCCTTTAAAGTTAGTCATGCATCCATCGCATGACGTTTGTACTTGTTTCAGGCCCAGGGTCGGATTTAGCCAGCCCTACTAGGGTGGGCTGGAAGATTTCCTTTTGCTTCAATTCCAGGCTGGATTTGGGAAACAAAAACAGTGAAACATACAGATCAAAATGACTATTAATCTTCTACATTCTCTAGTTGTGTAGACTCACATGATGTGTGTAATTCACATGATGAATATTGTAACTCTTGGGAGTGTAAACATGAAACCAAATGGACCCGCAATTAAGGTCCATTTGGTTTCATGTTTACGCTCTCAAAGAGTTACAACTGGTTAACCAAGGTTCCACCATTTAGCCTGGGGACCACCTGGACCTCTATCAACCACTGGTGGTCCCCGGACCAATGATGAAAACCACTAGATCTTACCTTTCATTGGGTGCTGTTTAGGAAAAATTGCACTCGCTCCAAACGTACACGATGAATGTAAAACAAGAGATTCTTTAGTCTTCCTCAGAGTGGAGTTTATTTAATAAACTTGTATATTGTGCACAATATAGTATAGTTGATGCGGGTTGCAAACACCTCATCAGACGAATGCAAGACACATTAAAGAACAAACAGTGAAACAGTTGCTAATATAATTGGGAACCCAACCCTCTAAGGAGGGACTAACATGGAAGAGAACATACAATGTTGATAATAGCTGTCTTGTCAGACAGAGAATACTTCCTCAGTGCATGCTAGACACCTGGGAGATAAGGCATACTCCCTATTCCGTCCATGGATGATAGGACTCTGGGACCCAAGGACGTATAGCGTTCTCAACAAATGAATAATAGTGCCTGTATGTTTCTCTACCGATAAGGCCTGGCACAGCTAATGAGGGAGAACAAAGAAGCCTTATACAAAATATGCAATATGTGAAAAGAATTAAAGAAGACACACAAAGCATAACATGACATGTTGCTTATAAAATTCACTATTCCCTAACAATACCCATATGGATGCACTTTTGGGTGGGCTCTGCCCACCCCTACCCCCCTTAGATCCGGCCCTGGCAGCATTTCATAATTGTGTTTTATGGGGACAGTACTAGGGCTACTATAATTCATCTTACTGATTTTGTAATGATCATTTCTTATTCATATCACAGTGCAGTGCTTCAAAAACAGATTAAAAACAATAGCTATTTACAGTTCATAGTCATTTAAAAATGACCTACTGTTTAGTAGCTGTATAATATTTCATGCCGTTTTATTGTATGTGTGTGCAAACAGGCATTATTTATTTAGTGTTTCAGTTTTACAATTTTGGCTCGACACCTTTTTGGAGAAGGAAAAGACAAATCAAACTTTACTCTGACTGTCTCTTCGAGTCGAGGTGTTGACTATCTGTTTCTTTGCGTAGCCCACAAACAATGAGAAAAGGCTATTCAAACCTACATCAACACGCCCAAATCGTGTAACTAATTGAACAAATAGATAAGTCATATTTTAATCTTTGGGTTCTTTTCTATTTCTGCAAGATTTCTCCTCCCCCTTTTTTCGCTAAGGGGAGATTTTCAGTCTGTTCTGAATAGAGTTCTCAAACTCAACCCAACCAGGCCCGACCCGACATTTCAGGGTCGGGCTCGGGCCTAAAATGTATGCAGATCAGTAGGGCCGGATCGGGCTTAGGGCTCGATGAAAAAAGCAATATATGTTGAATTATTTTATTATGATAAAAAATAATAGTTCTGTTTTATTTAGCTCTCATGAAAATGGTGCTGATTGGCATTTTCACTCTTACTCAGTGTAGAGTGCTCAAATTCTACCCAAACCCGACCAGGCCCGACCCGGCCCGACATTGTAGGGCCGGGTCGGGCCTGAAAACTATGCTAATCGGTCGGGCCGGGCTGGGCTTTGGGCCTGATCAGTTAGGGCCGGGCTTCAATTTTCAGGCCCGCTGAGAACTCTAGCTCTGAATGATCGACGGTTGATTGGTGGTTGTGTCTCTAACCAGGTTGAAGATGGTTCCTGGTGCACCGCCGATGTTGAAGCACAGTGCGTCGTGTCTCTGCAGAAGCTCTTATCGTGAAATGAGAATCTCTGTCCACTGAAAGCACATCGCCAAGGTGAGCGCTCACACAACGGTGTCAGCCATTGAGATGTCAAATTAACATAATAATAGTTGTCATTTGAGCATTGCCATTAGTGATTATCCTAAGGGCCCTGATACACGTAGCAACATCAACAAGCAATGTCAACTATCAATGTTGACTTTCCACCTTTCTATAGAAAATGATCAACTCCTGGTTGTTCAGAAAAGTCAGATCATTAGCGCCCTCTACTGGTCAACATTTCGGAATCCTCCAATCACAGCCCTCCTTGGCGTCACCTGATCCTTTCTCCTAGAGTCCCACAGATAAACTTTTCTGAAACCATGGCTGCTGCTGCTGCTTCACTGCGGTGGACAAAAACAGGGATTTTGTAACTTTTATTTTGCTAAATGAACATTTTGAGTTGGGTGGCAGTTGGGTGAAAATGATTCAATGCAAACTAAGGCTTCTTTTCACTTCACTCTCAGGAAAAAAAATAAATAATGGGAGGTGTTGCCTGTTGCCATGTGTCTCATCATGTTGATGTTGACATTGCTAGTTGATATTGATCAAAATATTGCTAGTGTATCAGGGCCGTAATGGCGTACCTTAAATGTCACATTCACACATAGGTAGCATGACAAATACAACAAAGATCATTAGTGTATGTTGCAGAAACATCTCAAGCATTTCTTATCCATCACAGCCTGCATGTACTGTAGTAGCCGATTTTCAGACTTCATACTGTCTGCCTGTAATCGCCTTAACAAACTTGTTGGCAGAGCCAAATAAACACATGAAACATCCATCCATCTGCCCACCATACAGCAGTAGGAGTGCCACAGACATATGGTCTCAGCTCAGCTTCCTTTTGCCCAGCTGTAGGCTGCATCTCTATGGCTGACACAGTCCTAAATACACCTATAATTCACATTATTCTTATATTTTCCTTTTAATCTGCATAGAAAGACACATAACATTGTTGTTTTTGCAAAGAGTAATAAGTAAGACAACCATGCCGGCATTGGTCAAAGGCATTGATACGCTCAGACACTATGTTGATTCTCCGAGTTAACTATTAGGATTTTTGTTATATTGTTATAATTGCTATATGTGCGATTCTCATGCAAGCCTACATGGAACGTTTATGTGGATCATAAAAGAGGACTAAAGGTAACACGGATTCAACACGTAAAAAATCCACAGGTTGACCGAAAACCGAGTAGGCCTACTCAGCAGTTTTCATTGTGTCCTGATCAGATTCTAGTTTCTGGTGCTAGATTCTAGTTCACAGCACTAGATTCTAGTTCATCTCAGGAGACTGTAGTTTCTGAAGTGAGATTCCAGTTTCTAAATTCTAGTTTGTGACACTAAATTCTAGTCCCTGGCGCGAGATTCTAGTTTTCCCGGAAAAATCTCTTTCTGTGTCAGTGATGCTTAACATATTTCATCGGAAGGACCCCCAGAAATATCGATTATTTAGCTGCAGAACCTCATCTAAAAACACGTTGTTCTAGGGATCCCCCAGAAGCAAAGTTTTGAGTTAAAAATGTTTGCTTCCGAAATAATGTATTCAAAGATTTGCACCACATTTTCACAATTTTTCAAAAATAGCAGAACTACAAGCTCATATGAGCTTGTAGATCTGCTATTTTTCAACAGCTAAAACACCAAAACGCGTCTTTTGTGAGTTTTTGGTGATCCCATGAGTGTTCTCTATATCCCCACAAATACTGTAGCCAAGTTTGTATATACTGTAGGTGCTTTAAAGGAAATTGCTGTCAGGAACCGCTTGTTTTGGTTTTGGCCTCATAATGATGCCTTCTGTTCCAAATCTGCATTTCCGCTTTGTTTGCAATGTCCGCCATTGTTGATTTTCCAAGCTGCCATGGAATGGAAGGTTTGTGGGAAGGAATGCCTTGTGGCAAAAGACTACCGTAATTTCCGGACTATAAGCCGCACCTGAATATAATCCGCACCAGCTAAATTTGCGGCAAAAAAATAGATTTTTCCTTGTATAAGCTGCACCTGACTATAAGCCACACCAGGCAATAAGCTTCATGTTAGAGCAGTGGTTTTCAACCTTATTAATACCAACATCTTTTGGTTTTGTTTACAATTCCAGGATCGATTTTTGCAAACAAAAGAGGCAAAACATTAGCCTGACTTCGGTCTGAATTGTCATTCTGTTTCACTTTTATATATTATTATTCATTATTTGAATCACAAAGAAACAATAAGGTAGTATTCTGGTGCTGATTCAGGGCTGAGCCAGGCTAGCAAAACATCAAAATTAGAACAAAATGAACATGACTTATTAATTCTTAAAGCGCCGTTCTCGAGCTGCTCGTGGACATCCCGTGGAGAACCCCACTGCCGGTCACGCGGACGGCTCGTATCACGACGAGATGTAGATTTCATTCTTTAATCCAACTATTAGTCCGTGCGCATCGTCTGATGATCATCCCGTTGCTGACTTTCATTTGGGACAGAATTGGGGACAACTTTTTTTTTTTTCCCGTCCCATTGACATGCATTCAACCCAATGCATTCAAACGGCTCTCCTCCGGTTTGCCCCTCAATGTCGCTGGCGCATGGGTTAAGCAGCCAGGGCTACACAGCTCTTCCTGACTTGTGACCCGGATGTTTTTGGGTACATCGCCAGATGATCGATTAGGCAAGACAACAGACACAGCATAACAGAAACAGCACATCCTGTTTAGGAGATCTGAGCTTCAAAATAAGGGCTATTTTACCGATCGAACTGGTTTGAGCCGCGGCAATGGAGAGGAAACAAAGAAGATCCGATCGCGGTCAATGAGTTAATTAAGTGGAGCTAATTTAGATAGTGAATATCATAACTCTTGAGTGTAAACATGAAACCAAATGGACCCGCAAGGGTCCATTTGGTTTCATTTTTACGCTCCCTAAGATCTGATTAACCAACTTTCCATCATTTAGTCCGGGGGCCACCTGGAACCCTATGGGACCACCTGTTGAAGACCCCTGTTACCTGTAAAAATCCGCAGGGTCAAAAGCATGTGAAAAAAGTAGCGGCTTATAGTCCGGAAATTACGGTACTTTCTGCATGGCTTTGACAGTGCAGCCACATGGAGAAAGAAAAGTAATATCTGATCGCAATGCATTGCACTTTTTGCATGCTGCATGTGCATATTCTGTAGTAGTACAGATTAAGCAGTGGATACATGTTACCTGTATGACAGCATGGTGGTGGGAGATAACCAAGGCTCCTTGGGCCTGGCTGAGAAGCCACAGGCAGACAACATGCCATGCAAAACAACCCAAGATATTTCAAATTAAAGAGCTTATATTTAAAATTATTTGAAACACTACTACTGCTACCAACTACAATTGTGGCACCACTAAACCAACAGCATTTCATCATTGAAAACAGAAAACTCTCTGAGTCAGGCCTTTAGCTTCATGCATGCTGCATGTCTGTTGCAACGTCAACAATTGATGCTATCTTTGATGCTTTACTTGACTAATAAAAGTCCTGCAACTGAAAATGGTATGGGTGCCACTTCTGCACCCATACCATTTTCTCTTGCCCCTCCCCCCCCCCCCCCCCCCCCCCCCCCCCCCCCCCCCCCCCCCCCAAATGGGACATGTTACATCTGCCCCACCGTAGCAGAACTTTGGACATGACAGAACGCCACTAAACAGAACACTCAATTCATTGCTTACAATAGAGAGCCCAATGCTTACTCTCTGCCCAGGAGGAGGTCTCAAAATCGTGTGTGTGTGTGTGCACGTGCGTGCGTGCGTGTTGTGCTCAATTGCAGTGCCTTGCATGTTTTGTTCTTTTCCTATATTGCCCAGGGGTTGACATTAAGGTCTCTGAGGCACTTGCCCATCGGGCAAGTGTAAGTCAGGTTCTACTTGCACTCAGGTCATGGTCACTTGCCCCACAAAGATATATTGTAAATTTTGCATTTAAGTTTACTTCCTACTTGGGTGCTTGGGTTCCAGGTGGTCCCCAGTTAAGTTGGTTAACCAGATGTAACTCTTGAGAGTGTAAAAATGAAACCAAATGGACCCTTGCGGGTCCATTTGGTTTCATTTTTACACTCATTTTGAAGTGCATGTTAATTTGCCCGTTTTGTTTCCCAAATCCAGCCTGGAATTGTGGATAGCTAGAAAGCAGGGAAAGACACAGAGGCAGAGTGCAATGACTGCCTTCAAGACAAATTTATCTTGTGTTGTGTTATAGTGCACTAAGTTGCACACTTGCCCGATCGGGCAACCAGGTAGCAGTCTTCACTTGCCCCACCATTTTTTTTTTTTTACTTGCCCCGGGCAAGCGGGCAAGTGTTAGTGTCAAGGCCTGTTGCCCCTTATTGTATTTTGGAAACATAACACACTTTTCCTTGAACAAGAATGTAACCGAATTGTGTCGTTGTTGCTCAGTAGTAGCAGATAAATGTATTGGCTTTTTGCCATGGCAGAGCAAAGTGCATTTAAACAGTACCTGACGTAGTCAAACACTCCACGCCTCCCAGACTGTTCTCCTTGTGGCACCAAAACCTTGGAATGAAGTTCCCATTGCACTGACTTCGACCTGACATGGCCTGAGCAAAGGCTCAAATGATGTAACTTAGATAGCATTTTATGTATAGCAGAGGTTGACACTAAGGTCTCGGAGGCACTTGCCCATCGGGCAAGTGCAAGTCAGGTTCTACTTGCCCTCAGCTCATGGTCACTTGACCCCCAAAAATATATTGTAAATTTTGCAGATGTAACTCTTGAGAACGTAAAAATGAAACCAAATGGACCCTTGCGGGTCCATTTGGTTTCATTTTTACACTCTCAAGAGTTAAAATTCATCATCTTAATTAGCCCGGGTCTACACAACTAGAGAATGTAGAAGATTAATGGTCATTTTGATGTGTATGTTAATTTGCCTGTTTTGTTTCCCAAATCCTGCCTGGAATTGTGGATAGCGTGCAATGACTGCCTTCAAGACAAATTTATCTTGTGTTGTGTTATAGTGCACTCAGTTGCACACTTGCCCGATCGGGCAACCAGGTAGCAGTCTTCACTTGCCCCACCATTTTTTTTACTTGCCCCGGGCAAGCGAGCAAGTGTTAGTGTCAAGCCCTGTATAGTAACCATTATACTACAGTATATGAGCATAGTTTCATTATAGGCAGGAACAATGTTTGCCCCTGTTGTGACTTGTCATGTCAGACCCCTGAGCAAAATTAATGCCAAGTTTGTCCTCAATTTGTTTGGTGAAAGGGTTGGCGAAATAGGTATAAATTCGCCCATGGAGCAATTCCCTGCAGGCCATGTGGGAGACCCGAGTTCGAAACACGGGCGTTATATATATACAGTATAATGTGCGTCGCTTCTACTTTGTCGCTGCAGTTGTTTCCCTGCAGACAGACACTTGCTTTGCCCTGCAGGCGGTACAGAACTTTCGTTGCTGTCAGCAAATCCTTTTCGTCAGGGGAGGAGGGGTTGTGGGGTTGTAGCCCATTACATGGAATCTCCAGTAGTTTCGTAATGAGCCAACAATGAGTGGGAGCTGAATCTGTTCACAAACACAGATTTTGTACACTCTAACGTTGCCTGTATTACATTTTAATGGTTTGTCTCAGCTATGACCTGTGGATTCTTCTATACCTATACATAAGGCCCCGCCTTCTCTTTGTTTTGTATTACCTATCAAAAAAATCTTTTAATATAATGAATGTACATGTTCTAGACATTCTAATAATCACAAAAATATATTTATTGCAGTCATTTTACATACTTTTATTAGGGTTAAAGACTAAAGGTCAAAGGTTAAAAATAATCAAAAATTGCACTCCAGAGATTAATTGAAGAGGCTAATTGCAGCCTCTGTGGGGGGTATTGTTATGCAAATATCACAACCAATTTCAATGAAATTCTAAACAATCAACCTCAACCATGATATTTATGTGAAAAAATAACAAAACAATAATAATAATGACAACGGGGCAAAGCGGCCAACAGTCATGCTGATGGTGGATGTCTGGACTAATGGGACTTCTGGTCAATGGTATGTCGGATGTATGGAGTCCCCGGAGGTGATATAGTCTAGAAGTGAAATTGTAAGAATGATTCTTTAATTAAATTAAATTAATTAAATCGTTTGGGTGTAAAAGATGTGCACTTTAATTCTATTGGCAGAATGCGCCCTGTTCATGCCGAAAGAACGCCTCATGCGCTCTTGTGCAACCAGAAGGACCATTTCACCACTTTTCAGTGTATTTTCGTATAATAGGTCCTCACTAATGTACATGATACAATCTCTACATTTGGCTCCACCAGTCCTGCCTTTTTCCTTAAAGGTAGGGGAAGTGATTTCACTTTGGTCAGATATCACGCCCAAAATTAGGCAGAACTAATTTTTTTCCTTAAAGGTAGGGGAAGTGATTTCACTTTTGTCAGATATCACGCCCATTTTTTTTTTTCTGTTAAAAATGCTCTATTATAAGGTGTGCAGACCATATATGGAGTTTCCCCCTCCCCACGTTAGCAGAGGAGCTAATAAAAGTTCCCCAGGTGGAGGGTGAATTCTCCTCCAATCAGGATCGAGCAGCAGGTTCACATAGTGTAGCTACTCTTGCGCGCCCCTAGTGCACCAGGCTGGTACTACATGATGAATTTCAAATCACTTACCCTACCTTTAATAAGGAGGCAGCTCAGCAAGGCTCTTCCTGATTGGCTAAGAAATAATCCCACCAGCACTATTTGTTAGCCAATGACAAAGCTTATATGGGTTCCTTTGGAGGCTTCCAAAGAAACCTAATTAAAGGCAGACTTCGTGAAAAACACAAAAACAATAAAAAAACAACGTAATTATTATTTTCCCTATAAAACTAAATATAGGAGCTTTAAAATGTTTAATCCATATTTGCCTCATAAGCGAGGGATCCTTTGAATCATTCAACAGCACTAATAAAAACTATTTTTAAGCTAAAGAGCTTATTCGATGTGTTTTTTAAATGTTCACTTCTTGGGCAAGTATAACGTATGTATCCAGATTTGCCTCATTAGCCAGGGATCCTGTTATGGTTGCATTATGACGCCACAATTGGTTCGAAATTGTAGTTGTTTTCAAAGCCTAAAAGGAAACGGGTCATGATTACCTCGTAGTAGAATAAGGAGGGGTACAAAATCCAGTCGCTGCGGACGAGGTCAAACCACGCGTACAACCACATTGCTGTCGTGCTGATCCACCCCCAGGCCCTAGGTGGCGCTGCAACAACGAAAAAACAACAACAACTTGGATAGATTCTTTACAGAGCTAGTGGGTAGTTTCTAGTCTTGGGCGGTATTGATTTTTTAAATATCGGTATTGATAACGTGTTAGCTTGATATTCGATAGTAGTATTGACCACTAGATGGCAATGGCGTGCAATCAGGGTTGGACACGTTTCACCAGTGATCTAGTTCTCAGAATTGCGACATTGAGGGGTCAGAAACTGTGCTCTGCTGTTCAAGCAGCATCAATAAGGGAAAAACTGGAGTTGGAAATACAGGTACCTTGTTTCCAAAAAGCCTAGCTCAAATAAGGGCTATTTTAGGCCTGTGTGTAACACGAAAATTGTTGTATAGTTACAATTAAAAGTCTTATTGCTCATATTTTAATATAATACAGTATAATGTCGGTATTGCACGATATTCGGTATTCGATATTTTTTATAGGCCGATATTACTCGGTATTGATTTTCAATATTGTGATAAATGGTAATACCAGTATATTGCCCAAGGCTAGTAGTTTACACGCAAGACATGTGTTTTTAAAGGGGAACTCCACCCATTTTCAACATTTTACTCTGTCATTGATGTACCTTTGAGGTGTTGGGTGGACATGATAAAAAAAAGTTCCCCCATTCTGTGTTCCCAAGAAATGGAGGTCTGAAGAAAACCACTGACATGGTGAAACATCTTGATGACATCATCAAGATGTATTTTCACCATGTTAATGGATTTCTTTAGACGCTTCTTTTTTAGGGTTCATTTGGTTGCATTTGTACGTTCTCAGAAAAAATGTTGAAAATGGGTGGAATTCCCCTTTAAGCCTGTTAAAATAATCACGAGACATATCCCCTAGAATCACTGCCCTGGAGCAGTGGTTTTCAACCAGTGGTCTGGGGACCACCAGTGGTCCTTGAGAGAGTTCTAGGTGGACCACAGCTAAATGATGGACAGTTGGTTAACCAGGTGCAACTCTTTGAGAGTGTAGAAATGAAATTTGGTTTCATTTTACCCTCTCAACAGAGAAAATATGATGCAAAATATTCATGTGAATTATCCCAAGTCTACACAACTAGAGAATGTAGTAGATTAATGGTCATTTTGATCTGTATGTTTGGAATGTTTGGTTTCCCAAATTCAGCCTGGAATTGTTGGACAAAAAGCTAAATAAATCTTTAGTTTTGGGGTCTGTGGGGCTAAAATGTCATCAAGTGGTGGTCCGTGGCACAAATTCTAAATAAATAGTGGGATCTGTTATCAAAAAGGTTGATAAACACTTCCCTAGAGGCTATACAGTAAGGCAGGGGTTTTCAACAGGTGGTTCGGGACCACCAGTGGCCCCTGAGGGGATTCCAGGTGGTCCCCAGCTAAATGATAGAAAGCCGGTTAACCAGATGTAACTCTTTGAGAGCGTAAACACGAAACCAAATGGACCCTTGCGGGTTCATTTGGTTTCATTTTTACACTCTCAAGAGTTAACAGTCCAGGTCTTCACAACTAGAGAATGTAGAAGATTAATGGTCATTTTGATCTGATCTGGACTGTTTTTGTTTCCAAAATCCAGCCTGGAGTTGAGCACAAAAGCAGAAGAAATCTTTAGTTCTGGGGTCTGCGAGGCTAAAATGTCCTCAAATGGTGGTCCGTGGCTCAAATGCTGAATAAAAAATGGTGGGCCCTGGTATGAAAAAGGTTGAAAACCCCTGCAGTAAGGTGCTCATGTAGCACCATGGGGTTTAATAACAAAATGACAACCAACAAATGGCTGGGTGGTTCTGAGCGGTCTTACGTGGAGTCCAGCTGGTGAACATCTCACAGAGCTCGCTGAGGGGTCCGAGGCCCGCTCCGTTGTAGGCCCGCACCTCTATGAGGTACCGAGTGTCTGGACGCAGGTTCTCCAGGCGGGTGTGGTTCATCGTGGCCGGGACTAAGATCCGATTGGCTCCGGCCTCTGTGCCATTACTATCCTTCTCCCAGTACTTGACCTGGTTGGAAATTAAAACGGGGATGACCTTTCTCATTTGACCCCTTGGGGAAAAATAATTGCCCACCCCTGGATTAGAGGGTTGTCGTGTTGGTAGATATTGAACCCCCCCCCCCCCCCCAAAAAAAAAAAAAAAAACGACCGTGATTAAAGCTCACGGTGCGGCCGGGGGCGGGGCTGAGGGCACGCATAAAGACAAAGTGTTATATTGGACAGATTCCCCTACCTCATAACCTAAGACGTATTGCTGTCGGCCCGTAGCAGTTTCTAGCAGCGGCAGCCAGGATACCAGAGCTTCCTGGGGGGACACTGTCCTGGCCTGGACGTCTGTAGGTGCCTCATCAGGCGCTGGAGTAGGAGAATAGGGGAGGGGAGGGAAAGAGTGACTACAAGACTTCTCTCATCGTCCTGAGAAGATTGAGAGGATGGACGGTTTTATAGCATCCATTTGTCAATCCACCCACTTATCCATAGTCGGGTCTCAAGGGCAACATCGGCTCCACCAGAATTGATCAAGACTTCCTTCTCCAAAGCAACATTTGTCTCATCACGTCTGGAATTTAAAATTTGGTCCGGTCCAGTGGTCTATAAGTAAAATGTGCTAGCTACTTAACTAAGCTACTTGTTTTCGGGCATTGTTTAGTATCTGTTAATAAGTAGGAGTTAGAGGTTGTAGAATCTATCTTGGGAAAACAAACCTTCTCGCACATAGTAGATGACCCGGGTCAAGCAGTATGGGCCGTCTCCCTTTAAGTTGAAGCCCTTGACCTTCAGCTGGAATTCGCGGACTGGGAAATCAGAACCCGCCAGTAGGAACTCGCTGTGTGAATCATTGACCACCAAGCGCCTGGTCTCGGGGTCGCTGATAGTGGTGTAGCTCCAGTCATAGTCGTCGTAGGCCTTGTAGGCCACAATGTAGCCAAACCTCCTGCCGGCGAAGTGCCATGGCGGCACTGGCTGTAGGGAGGACACGATCAAGATGTTGGGAGTGCAACAGCGAAGTCTGGATGCCTTTTTTGTTTCAATGCTACTTCATGTTTCTAACCCAGGGTTTTCAACCTTTTTCATCCCAGGGCCCACCATTTATACAGCATTTGATCCGTGGACCATCATCTGAGAACATTTTCATCGCACAGATCCCAAAACTAAAGACTTATTTTGCATTTGTCCACAATTCCAGCGCGGGTTTCACAAACATAGATCAAAATGACCATTAATCTTCTACATTCTCTAGTTGTGTAAACCTCTTAATTAAGTGAGCTAATTTAACTCTTGAGAGTGTGAACATGAAACCAAATGGACCCGTAAGGGTCCATTTGGTTTCATGTTTACGTTCTCAAGAGTTACATCTGGTTAACCAACTTTCCATCGTTTAGCCTGGGGACCACATGGAATCATCTCAAGGACCACTGGTGGTCCCCGGACCACCTGTTGAAAACCCCTGTTCTAACCTTTTCTAATAAGACAGGCAGTAGGGCTTGAAACGGTGTTGTTGTAGTAGCCTAAACTTTCTAAATGACACCATGAATGGATGTCCATGGTTTACAGAGTAGTTAACATATGTATAACTTAAGCTGCCGGCAGCAATACTTACGGTCCACGTAATGACGATCTGACCTCGACCTCCATAGCCTGCTACGTCAGTGGGAGACACCTGGGGAACTGTTACACAATCTCACGATAGATATTACAGTGTGTACCACGATACAGATGCCACAATAAGATACAATATGAAGTGTTGCACAAATAGAATGGATGAACAACTTTAGGCTCACAGAAATCCAGAATTTAACCCTTTAATGTACTGAACGTTTTTTGGTGTTCAATGCATTATGTTAGACTTTAGCTATTTAAAAATATCAGATCTACAAGCTCATATCGCACCACCGAGTGACGCGATATGAGCTTGTAGATTTGATATTAAAAAAAAAAACTGTGAAAATGATGCACAATGTTTTTCAAAATGTCAGAGCTACAAGCTCATATCGCGCCACTCGGTGGCGCAATATCAGCTTGTAGATCTGATATTTTTCAGTAGCTAATGTGTAACATAATGTGTTGAACACCAAAACGCATTCAGTACACAAAGGGTTTTAAACAAAATGTCCAAGCATCCTATCAAGGCCTCTGGGAAGAGAGTGTATTACAACTTGCAAGGGGGAGCTTTGATAGCGTTAACATGGGTAACCCTATGGTATGTATTTTTATAGTATTTACAGGTGAAATGTTAAGGATTGCACCAGACAGTGACAGTAATTACTTTAGGTCCGACTGTGCATGGGCAGAGCATCAGTATTGTATCCATATCATTTGATATGGATATCCTCAGTGATTTTGGATATCGTAGAGACAGAAATGTGTAGAGTCACACAACCGGGGAAAGATATGTGGGACCTTCCTCCAATTATGATCGAGTGGGGGTAGGCCTTGGTGCACGTGCTGTTGGTCTGTTGGGGGGGGGGGGGGGGGGGGGGGTGTTCCAAATCACCCAAATCACGGAATGCTCCTTTAATTTATTTTTTTTTTTTTCGCACCACAAAGTCTGCATATATCGGTATCGGTTGATATCGTTATCGGAAATTAACACTCTCCGTGCCAGCCCTTTTTCATATTTTTGGAGGTAGCCAGTGCCAGTTTTTTTCATCAAAAACTCATATTTCATATTTCGGTCCATGTTTCCCACGGACAAGTTAGTTGGCGACACACACTTCCGGTTGCGGTTTGGTGGGTCTCTTGTTATTGTCTATCAATGGTGGATGCGGTCGCTGCTAGCTGCTGTTAGCATGAGGATCGAATTAAACGGCGCGGTAACTACGTCACGTACAGTAGCGTTAACGTCAGCGGCATCAGTTGTTACTGTAAATCATAATGATAACGGGAGACGTAGATCTATTTCAATGGCATGAAAACTGTTTAGAGCTGGACAATATCGGACATCTCTAGTCATAACTACCGTACCGCCTTCCAGGGTTTTGATCTTGAGCGAAGAGGCGCTGGCCTCTCCAGGGCCGTGCCGGTTGTGGGCGATGATCCTGAAGCAGTACTCGGTCCACGCGTACAGCTCTAGCACATCTGCCATCTCCCTGTTGCCGTCCACAAAGCCTGGGGCTGAGGAAAGAGTATTCAACTTTCTTACATGAGTTGTTGTACTGAACTGTACAAACTCTCCTACTTTGCCTGTGGTTGTGTTTGGCTTCACAACAGTGACACTTGGCAGCGTCCGAATCTACAGGGATGTTCGCAACTCTATGGGTCCCCTACTCCCCATATGGGGCTCCAGAGTTAGTGAACTATAATAGTGAGGATTTCGGACGGCATTCCCTATATGGGGAGCACCAAGGCTCTCGGTAGAGGGCGCTATATGCCCACGGCCACCGGTAATGTGCTTTTTATTTGTGTTGAGACTTTTTGAAAAATAAACACAACATCCGGATTATTTAATTCATTTTGTATATGAATATTCAATAGACTATAAAGAAAACCAGGCAGTCAAAACTTACTGCAGCTGTATCAGTTTAGAAAATCGATAGAAATAAGTTGGCCTACTGTAGTTTGTTATTTGTTTTAATTCTTGGATGAATGAAATGAATGAATGATGAATGAATGAATGAATGAATGAATGAATGAATGAATGAATGAATACATAGGTGTAAGAAAATATATTTGCTATTAGCAAATGTATTTCTTATACCTAATGATAAGGTAGGGCTAATTCTCTTAAAATAACATAGGCCTGTTTTATCATCAAAAATTAATGTTATATCCATATTAATCTATGGCATGCACTCAGAAGCAGCGCACACACGCAAACACGTTGTGCACTCAAGAGGGGAGCCCGCAATGCATTGTCGGGTAGATTTGCTCCTCCGAATAAATGTAGTGACCATCCGATGGCCTTGTGCGATATTTCAGTGCACTATATTAGGGTACAAAAACGCTCACTTCATATTCGGACACAAACAAAATGGCGGAAGGCAAAAGTAGTGCCCTATAGTATAGGGAATAGGGAATGAATTCAGACACAGCCCAGGTCTTGGTGGTGAATACATATATGCTACCTCTGTGCTCACACACAGACAGGCAAGCGGCACAGCCAGGGACCACATACGGTAGCTGTCTTAACTGCAATGTATGCGTTTACATGCAAAAGTCCACAATTCAAAATATATCAGAGAAAAGGTATTGTAAGGTATTGGAATAAAAATAAAGTACCCATAAGGCACAAAGTTACATTAAACCCTTTCAAATGTCTAAAACTATTTTGAAAATTGCAGAGCTATGTTGTGTTTTGTGTTACAATATACAATTTACAACCTACATTTAAGTATTGCGTTGTATTTTGTATTGGTTGTGTTTCCTGTGAAACAGTACCCCCGTCACTTTTAGATAGAAAACATAAAGTATTTACCGTAGAACAGGCTTTGACAGGCTTATAGGCCAGTCATGATGGATATTGAATTTAGCATTTGTTTTTAATGAAAAAGTTACCTCATATACTGTTAACTCTGATGAATATAGTTGATACTGCTACACGCAACACACAATTGAGCTCTCGTGGTGTTGACGTGAACTCACAGGTGACGGCGTCCCTCCAGTCGTCTTCATGCAAGGAGAAGGAACTCCTGGTCTGGATGTGGTAGTAGAGTACGGGGCTGTCGTGGTCCGCTGCTGCGCTTTACGCCACGACACCTTCACCCGCCTGTCCCCGATGTCTCAACCCGAACGCTGCCGGAGACCCGGGTACACCTGCAGCATAGGGCACTAGGGGTTCCCTCTAAAATTTTCATGTTTAGAGGAGGAAAAAAAAAAACTTCTCTTTAACTGGGATTTCAGATCGTAGAACTTAAAGGAGAATTCCACACATTGGGCTTCAATCTACCTTGATTTCTGTGACATGATACATAATGATTTTTTTTTGGTCACAGATGCCCCATTTTCTACATTTCACCCTTGAGGTCCCCGTCCCAGCGACGACGTTGGGAACAGTTAACATGGCCGCAGGTTGTCTTTATTCTACTGCAGGTATTTCTGTAACTCAAACTTATTTTTTTTTTTCCACACATCACATCAAACCACACACTACAAGATACTTGGAACACTATATGATTTTTTTTTTTAAAAACTCAGATGTCACCCGTGGGACAGGAGTTTCTACCGGAGTGATTGGCAAAAGTGAGGGGAGGAATACAATACCTCTGGGATTACATGTAAAGACTGCCCCAGAATGAAATGAAACCCAAGCGTGTTTCAGTATATCAGTATACTATATACTATTACTATTATCAGTATACTATTAACACTTTGTGTCCTGAACGCGTTTTGGTGTTTTATCTGTTGAAAAATAGCAGATCAACAAGCTCATGTCGCGCCACCGAGTGGCGCGACATGAGCTTGTTGTTTGCTATTTTTGAAAAATCATGAAAAGTGGCATTAAATCAAGGAATATATCATTCAGAATCAAATTTAGCTAAAATCTCTGCTTCTGGGTTGATTTCACAGAAGTTTTTTTTTTAGATGTGGGTCTCAGCAAATATAGATAATTCTGGTGACCTATGATGAAATATGTTGAGCATCACACGACACAGAGCATGGATTTGTTAAGGAAAAAATAAACACGAGAATCGATTGTCAGAAACCCGAATTTAGCATCAGAAGCACAGTGCAAACAACTATAATCTGGTGCCATCTAGTGTCAGAAACTAGAATCTAGTAGGACACAAGGGTTAAAATATGATTGTGTGGGGGGGAGAGAAAAAAAGTTTGGTGTTACAGAAAGACCCGCAGTAGAATACAGACAACCAATCAGCGGCATGTTTACGGTTCCCAACCGTCGTAATGGGGACGGGGCCCTCAAGGGTGAAACAGAGGACATCTGTGACAAAAGTCAAGGACATTCAATCAAGCGACATCATGTCACAGGAATCAAGGTTAGATTTGGTCATCATGTGTATTTGGTGTGAAATTCTCCTTTAAATTCATCAATCCCAGTTAGAAAATGTAGGTGTTCTTTCAACTGCATCAAAATGGCAGTAAATCTGAGTGCAACAGCGGACCTGTGACGGACGTGTTCCACACATGAGTCAGACA
>CM076971.1:51185593-51268093 GCA_039105355.1 Benthosema pterotum
GTTTTGAAGGAAAGAGAGACAGTTGAAAGAGACCAGCTGTGTCTGTATTAAGACGTTAGAGTAAAGTCAGTTAAACACTGAATGTTGTCATTGAATAGGATAGGAATAGGATTCACATACATAGCATGTCTTTGTTCATCTGCCGCTAGGTCTGTGTGTTTGTATGTATGTTTGCGTCATTATTCAAGTCATGTCAATGTTCAATTTTTCTTGAACATTTTCCAGGGTATATGAATTATGGGGTACGTTTGATATCATGGCATCTGTCAGGTGGAAACCACGTGCCCAGAACCTTTCGGGATTTATAAATAACAAATATCCAACGTACTGTAGCAGATCTAGTAGCTCAGAACATTTTATGTTGCCTAGCATTTTCAAAACAGTGTCTTCTTTACAACACTGCACTATAATTAATTTAACGAAAACAGAAGCTTATATCATTCTGGAGATAAGAGCTTTCTGCCTTGGCAGCAACAATAAGTTCAAATGTCCAATCCTCACTCGGTTTTCAAGCGATAGCTGTAATTCCAACTCGTCAATACAGTGTATATTTTATATATTTTGTATTTTCATTGGGTTATAGCTATAGGTCACGTTTATATGACTTCATCAAAAATATGAAGAGAGAATCGTCCTGTACGCAGCTAGAGCGAGCACACGTACTTTGGCCTACTCTTATCTTAATTATTAGGTGCTTTCCCAGCAGTTATTTGATTGATTTGACTGAAAAACTGAGCACCAAGTATTCTGTAAGGCCAAAACTAGAGCAACATACACATTTCAGCCGATACATACAGTACCCTAATGACCAGTGCTGGTCCCGTTACTTTAAAAAAGTAATTAGTTATAGTTACTCACTACTTCTTCAAAAGTAACTGAGTTAGTTACCCCAGTTACTCTAAAATAAAAGTAATTAATTACCAAGAAAGTAACTATTTCCGTTACTTTAGCTTGTTTTTGTTTTTGTTTGTTGTTGACTTTAAGACTCAGACTCAGTTATATCTCAGATTCAAATATGGATAACAATACACACTACCCTTTTAATCATGTATTAGCAATAACAAATGAATAGGCCTATGCTTGTTATCTTTTTACAGGGAAAAAAAACAGTTACCTATGGGCCAATGCTATATCGCATGGAGCAAGGAAGAGGGGGGATGGGGCCGGATTTGGCTGTGTTAACTTGCGACAGGGACAAAACAGAAAAAAAAAGTTTAGTTCACAGTGATGCATTTGATCTTTGCATGAGGATAATTTAATTGGAGTTCCTAGCTACATCCATGGAGAATTCGGCTTAGGACTTGTCACTTTTCTGAGGAAATTACTTTTAAAAGCCATGCACGATTGGAGAGGAGAGTAGGACATTACGACATCAGGTAGGAGGCAGAGCTACTGTGTGTGTGTGTGTGTGTGTGTGTGTGTGTGTGTGTGTTCGCTCTCTCTTCTCTCTCTCTTCTCTCTCTCTCTCTCTCTCTCTCTCTCTCTCTCTCTCTCTCTCTCTGTCTCTCTCTGTCGCTCTTCTCTTAGTCTCCCTCTCCCCCTCTCCCTCCCTCTCCGTGTGTCTTTCTCTCTGCGCGTGCGCACACAGAGTAAAAGGAGATGGATTGTGTGTGTGTGAGGACGTTGCGCTGTGCTGCGCGGCAGCACTGACCAGCAAAAACATTTCCATGCGTAGCTAGTGATTATGAAACTTTTGTCAAAGAACAATGTGCTTATGCCCCAATATACCCCAAGTCGAACATGATAGTAACGATCCGTATTCGACTGTCAGCAACGGCAACGCCGTTATAGATATGGGGAAAATAATTAGTTAGATTAGTCCGTTGCTGAAAAAATAGCGGCACTACGCAACGCCGTTTATTTGAACGGCGTTATGTCCAGCACTGTTAATGACATACCATTTTGGAAACATGCTTTCAAGTTCAAGTTCTCTGGCATTGTCTCCTTCTACCAGCTCTCTGAGAAGAGGAGGAGGAAGGTGGAAGAGGGTGAGGAGGTTAAGCATGAGACGTTCTGTCTTGGTAACGCACCTGGCCAGCTGTGAGATGGCTAGGGAAGTACCCCCTAATGATCTGTCCCTCTGCATTCAGACAAATACCACAGGGTGGTGAAGAGCTGTCCAAGAGACTAAAGTTATGTTCATGTGTCGGGTATAAGGTTTGGATCAATGAAACAAAACACTTGTAGTGTAGCTGACAAATGCCTGCTCGCAGTGTTTTCTGTACCTACCTATGAATGACAAAAAAATGAAGAAAACCTGCTCTCGTTCGTGACTTGGATTTGACCAATACCACACTCAGTCTTGACTTAACTACAAAGGTCTACCTAAAGAGGCAGAGCTTTAATGAAAGGTGTGAAGCTATTTGCTGCTCCGTGTCGCGCCCCTGGGCTTCAACTGGTCTCTGAGCTAAAGGTGCTTAGCGTCTGTAACCGGAGCCTTTTATTCACTCTCATTATCTCCCCATCTCCCTTGCCTCTAAACACAAACAGAGTACGCTGGTGTTGCCAGCCAATCAAATGGGATCAAACCCAACACAGTTAAAAGGCTTAGGCTAATCTAATTGTCTCTGTGATTCAACAGAAAAACCTAGCTGAGCCTCTGGGCTGACACTACACTGAGACACAGGCTGAGAGCACAGTACAGGAGAGGAGTCAATGGATAATCCTCATTAGCACAGTCAATTCAATACCAATCTGGCTGTGTGTGTGTGTTGTGTGTGTGTGTGTGTGTGTGTGTGTGTGTGTGTGTGTGTGTGTGTGTGTGTGTGTGCGGCGTTGGTGTGTGCACAGTGCGTGTGAGAGAGTGAGTGAGTGAGTGAGTGAGTGAGTGAGGTGAGTGAGTGTGAGTGAGTGAGTGAGTGAGTGAGTGAGTGAGTGAGTGAGTGAGTGAAGTGAGAGAGAGAGAGAGAGAAGAGAGACTGCCAGTAAGAGAAACTAATATTTCATAGTAATAATAGTAACTAGAATGAATGCAATTTTGCAATTGCAAATTGGGGTTGCCCCAATGACATTGTAATCTGCGACCGAGATGCTAGCCCCACTGATGATGTAATCAGCGACGGCTCCAGAAAATTGTGACTGGGGGTGCTATGGGGGTACTGGGCGATTTTGAGAGGGGCTAATGCATATTAATTTACATAGAAGTCGTTCACTTGGGCTTGTTTGTAGTGGGGGGGTAGGGGCTAACCCTCCACCAGAGGGGGCTAAAGCCCCGCTGCCCCCCGGAGCGTCCTGGTTGTTAATGGTGACTGGGTCACTCTGACCCAAGACCCACAGGGTGACGTCTTGGGTCGAGACCTGGGTTGTTTTCGAATAATCTGTCATGTTTAAAATGGAGTATTAAGTTTTAATGGGTTTGTATAGGAAGGAGGAAGATACGCTAAAATGAACATCAAATATCTAAATCCTGGATGGAGTAACTTATAAACTGTCTGGGGTGTTCGCGTGAGACTGTGTAAACCATAAAAGGACCAAAAGTTTTTTTTGAAAGTGAAATAACCCTTTATGCGATCGTTGCACAGAGGTCAGTCAGAGGTCACTGATTGGTTTAAGTAATGTCGTAATGGTGACATAATTAAGAGATCTTCATGAGTATTGTCGTGAGTATTATCTCCTGGAGGTGTTGGGTACTTGCTCTGCACTTGCTCTGCTCACACACAAGTAGGCCATGGCCTACTGTAGTTCTGCGCAACCTGGACGTTTGCACTCTACCAAGTGCTGATATAGTTTGTAAAGGATCTCGTAACCTAAATTGGTTACATCATCCTCATCAGAAGGACCATTACTGTGATCCCTGCCTGTGTTTACAGCTTTGAACTACTACCCTTGACAAAATCCTAGTCATGGTTTAGTCACTGTCCAATGCCAGTTCAAACAGTTGATCAACTGTTGATATACAATAAAGCTTTCCTGGTTAAGCTTTCCTCTGCTCACGTGCCTATTGAACAAGGATGTATTGGGGAGGGACTTAGTGAAGGGCTAATTCAGTTGTCATTCTCAGTTGTTGCAACATGTTTCCCATTGAAGGGGGTGTAGGTTTAATGAGAAGGTACCATGTACAAGTCGGCATTGCTAGTGACCCTGTATGAGATCACCAAAAGACGTCTGACCAGCCCATATAAAGTGTGAAAACTAGTTTAAACTAAGAGTTAGTAACTTAAGTTTAAGTCTGAGAGTTTTAGCTGTAAATCTTCCAACAACCACAAAGCTATATTCAATGGCATCACAATCTGTGTGTAGCCAAAGATTTGACGAAGACCCAGACATCCCGGAAGGCGTTGGCTCCTCGCAGACTGGAGTTTCCTGCTCTGAGCGTCCACATGTGAAGAAGAGCCACAACGACCTCCTCTACTGCCAAACATCAAGGAATGGACAGAGCACCTCAGCAGCCTGTCAGCCAAATTGATGGCCCTATAACTAGCCTGAAGAAAGACGACGCCGACACAACTAGACCAGGAGAACGACAGCCGTCTCACATGGGAAAGAAACCCCACGCCTGTGAGTGGTGTGGAAAGAGTTTCAGATTCCTGAGTACACTAAAGACACACCAGCGCATCCACACCGGAGAAAAGCCCTTCTATTGTGGTGTGTGTCGGAAGAGTTTCAGTCGGTTAAATAGTCTGGAGATGCACCAGCGTGTTCACACAGGAGAGAAACCCTTCCACTGTCAGCAGTGCCAAAAGCATTTCAGTGAATTAGGTAATCTCAGGAGACATCAGCATGTTCACACGGAGAGAAGCCCTTCATTTGTAAAGTGTGCAACAGGAGCTTCAGTACTTTTGCTTCTCTGGCGATACACCGGCGCACTCACACAGAAGAGAAACCCTTCCACTGTCAGCAGTGCAAAAAGAGTTTCAGTGTGTTAAGCAATCTCAGGACCCATCAGCGCGTTCACACAGGAGAGAAACCCTTCCACTGTCAGCAGTGCAAAAAGAGTTTCAGTCGGTTATGTACTCTCAGGACACATCAGCGTATCCATAGTGGGGAGAAACCCTTTATTTGTAAGCATTGTGGCAAAAGCTTCAGTCAGTTAACTAATCTGTCGAGTCACCAGCAGTGCATTCACTCTGGGGTCAAACCATTCCTCACTAGCGTAAGCAGAGTGAGCTCAAGTTAAGAGATCGGTTCGCACATGTCGGCGTTCCGAGTATTTTTTTCTCCAAAAGCCATTGAATATGATGCAGAGTGATCGGATAAGGTTCTTTTGACACATGAGTCATGTTGAGTCATGTGAAGCACGCGCTCCATTAATGGTCAGGTATCCGTCTGGTGCGATGTACTAGCGTCATGTCCAGGGGGTGTACTTGTACATCAAGCTGCTTACGCTACAGAAACAGGAGATAGGCTCCTGACCTATATGGGCCTCAATGGCTCAGCCGGGCCTCCTGACATCATGGCCCGGCAAGGCTACTTACTACTTATCCGTCTGGTGTGTTGGACTTTTGGCTCCGTTGCCCCGGCATAAATATGCATGCCATTGGCGCCCTCTGCCGTCTAGTAAGGCATGAGTATATAAATGAGACAGCGTTCACTATATCACCCATTAAAATAACAGCATTCAGCACAGACAACCCGCAATACTATTTTTTTTAATCACACCATGTGATCCGCACGGGGCAACACAACTCACTTTACACAGGAATATACTGGTAAGTGTCAGCTTGCAACCAACAGCTCTGAATTCCTCTACAGAGATAAACAAAAAAAAAGATGGACACAAATTCTCAGCCTTTTGTCTTAATGTTTTCCAAAAAACGTTTTGCACGACGCTATGTCTAACAGGATATTGAATCAATTATTCGTTTTTTGGTTGGTCGATTATTTATTTTATTCAACTCTTCATGCATTTTTTTCCTGTACTGGGATTCTATTAAATCAACTAGGTTGAATGCAACTCTGCAATTGCAAAGTGGGGTTGCCTCAATGATATTGTAATCTGCGACTGAGATGCTAGCTCACCACTTGTGGTACGACTGCTGCTCTCCACCGCTGTCTAGGTTTCCTAGGTTCATTCATTGAACTCTGTGGAGTAGAGCAACATACACATTCTCAGCCGATACATACAGTACCCCTAATGACCTACCAATTTTGAAACATGCTTTCAAGTTCAAGTTCTCTGGCATTGTCTCCTTCTACCAGCTCTCTGAGAACAGGAGGAGGAAGATGGAAGAGGGTGAGGAGGTTAAGCATGAGACGTTCCGTCATGGTAAGGCACCTGGCCAGCTGTGAGACGGCTAGGGAAGTACCCCCTAATGATCTGTCCCTCTGCATTCAGTCAGACAAATACCACAGGGTGGTGAAGAGCTGTCCAAGAGACTAAAGTTATGTTCATGTGTCGGGTATAAGGTTTGGATCAATGAAACAAAACACTTGTTAGTGTAGCTGACAAATGCCTGCTCGCAGTGTTTTCTGTACCTACCTGTGTGTGTGGCTGAGGGAAGTAGGGGTGCTGGGGGGGCTTGAGCACCCCCTTTTTTCAAACACAGCCCCCCTTGGACAGGAGGAGGAAAATACTTCTAAACCTTCTAAACATGCTCCATTGCTGTATCAGAGGCGAAGGTAACTGTGTCAGTTAGCTCATGCATGTAGAGAAGGAAGGTAAAAGCCACTTTTCCGTGTGTAAATGCATGAAAATGTGCATGCACAATGCGCATTCACACACATTTTGTGTGTGTGCGCATCTTGCAGCACCCCATAGTGAACGTCCAGCACCCCCTACTGTAAATATCTTCCCGCGGCCATGTGTGTGTGTGTGTGTGTGCGTGTGTGCGTGTGTGCGTGTGTGCGTGTGTGCGTGTGTGTGTGTGTGTGTGTGTGTGTGTGTGTGTGCGTGCGTGCGTGCGGGTGAGTGAGTGAGTGAGTGAGTGAGTGAGTGAGTGAGAGACTGCCAGTAAGAGAAACTAATATTTCATAGTAATAATAGTAACTAGAATGAATGCAATTTTGCAATTGCAAAGTGGGGTTGCCCCAATGATATTGTAATCTGCGACCGAGATGCTAGCCCCACTGATGATGTAATCAGCGACGGCTCCAGAAAATTGTGACTGGAGGTGCTATGGGGGTACTGGCAATTTTGAGAGGGGCTAATGCATATTAATTTACATAGAAGTCGTTCACTTGGCTTGTTTGTAGGGTGGGGGGGGGGGGGGGTGGCTAAGCCTCCACCAGAGGGGCTAAAGCCCCCCCCCCCTGCCCCTGAGACTGTGTAAACCATAAAAGGACCAAAAGTTTTTGTTTTGAAAGTGAAATATCCCTTTATGCGGTCAGTCAGAGGTCACTGACTGGTTTAAGTAATGTCGTAATGGTGACATAATTAAGAGATCTTCATGAGTATTGTCGTATTATTTCCTAGAGGTGTTGGGGTACTTGCTCTGATCGCTTGCTCTGCTTACACACAAGAAGGCCATGGCCTACTGTAGTTCTGCGCAACATGGAAGTTTGCACTCTACCAAGTTGTAAAGGATCTCGTAACCTAAATTAGTTACGTCATCATCATCAGAAGGACCATCACTGTGATCCCTGCCTGTGTTTACATATTTCAATTATTACCATTGACAAAAGCCTAGTCATGGTTTAGTCACTGTCCAATACCAGTCCAAATAGTAGAGCAACTGTTGCTATGCAGGTCAAGCTTTCCTGGTTAAGCTTTCCTCTGCTCACGTGCCTATTGGACAAGGATGTATTGGGGAGGGAATTAGTGAAGGGCTAATTCAGTTGCCATTCTCAGTTTTTGCAACATGTTTCCCATTGAGAGGCTACCATGCACAAATCGGCATTGCTAGTGACCCGGTATGAGATCACCAAAAGACATCTGACCAGCCCATATAAAGTGCGAAAACGAGTTGAGAGTTATTAATTAATTTAACTAAGTTCAAGTCAAAGAGTTTTTGCTGCAAATCTTCTATCAGCCACAAAGCTATATGCAATGACATCACAATCCGTGTGTAGCCAAAGCTTTGACGAAGACCCAGACATCCCGGAAGGCGTTGGCTCCTCGCATACTGGGGTTTCCTCCTCTGAGCGTCCACATGTGAAGAAGAGCTGCAACGACCTCCTCTACTGCCAAACATCAATGAATGGACAGATAACCTCAACAGCCTGTCAGCCAATTGATGGCCCTATAACTAACCAGAAGAAAGACAATGCCGACACAACTAGACCCTACAACCGTATGCAGCTCACAGCTTTACGTGAAGCACACGCTCCATTAAGCGGTCAGATCTCCGTCTGGTGTGGCGGACCTGTGGCTCCACCACACCAGACCCATGTGAAGTGAGTTCCAATTTTGTAAATGTTTAAGAGGTGACAGTATGTAAATAGACCCCTTGGTGTGTTCTTTATGTGCAATGATGTCTTCCCTTTGTATTTAGGGTTTCCTCCTGGGGGCTGAACCTTTCCAGTTAAACGTGCCAATGAAAAAAAACTTCAATATAGTGACATCACATGCTCAGCCCCTCCCCTAACTCCTCCCCCTTTATCATGCAACTAAAGCTGTGGGCGTGGCTTCAGTTCAGGTTGATCTCCACCCATCACCACCCACCAGGCAAACCAGGCATACTTAATGAACTGGTAGGGTGGAATCATAAATGTCACAGTTTAACAAACACTGTACACTTTTTGCGAAAAAATCTTACTTTTCATATAACATTAATACCTGATGATCATGTTTTAGCCTAGAAAAAAAATATGGCACTCCTTCTTTAAAATAACTCCAATTCGGAACAGGCTTGGGGACCTCCGCACGGGGGCAACACGACTTACTTCACACAGGAATATACTGGTAAGTGTCAGCTCGCAACCAATTTCGCTACAGAGATAAACAAACAAAAAAAAAGATGGGACACAAATTCTCAGCCTTTTGTTTTAACGTTTTCCAAAAACGTTTTGCAGGACGCTATGTCTAACAGGATATTGAATCAATTATTCGTTTTTTGGTTGGTGGTTTTTATTCAACTCTTCATGCATTTTTTTCCTGTATTGGGATTCTATTAAATCAACTAGGATGAATGCAATTCTGCAATTGCAAAGTGGGGTTGCCTCGATGATATTGTAATCTGCGACCGAGATGCTAGCCCCACTGATGTTGTAATGGTGACGTGATGCTGCACTGGCCTCACCACTTGTGGTACGACTGCTGCTCTGAGTCCTAAAGCTCTCCATCGCTGTCTAGGTTTTCTAGGTTCATTCATTGATTTCTGTGGAGTAGAGCAACATACACATTCTCAGCCGATACATACAGTACCCCTAATGACCTACCAATTTTGAAACATGCTTTAGTTACATCATCTAGAACAGTGGTTTCTCACTGATTGGAAGTTTACAAAAAACTTTAGCCATCACTATAACAGTAATGGGGTTCCCCTTGGCAACCCCACTAATTAATAAATAGACACGTGCAAACTCTTGAAAGTGGCACCTTTCATACAAGCTTCTTTACAAGGAAAGTACTATGATATATCACATATCATATCATATACTATCACATATCATATATTATTTTAAATTACAAAATTATGTGTTTCACTGGCGTCTGACAACCAATTTCGCCCCAACTCACCAGCAAAAAAGCAATAGATTTTTCGCCAGGAGTTTTTCACTAATTTTGGTTCTTAGGGAGTCTGGAAAAAAGCTAAATATAGCGATAAATGTGCCAAGTTGGCAGCAATGTACCAGTAGAATTACACCCTCATGTGTTTTCATTCTTTACCTTAACCATCTGAACCCTGGCTATAGTGCAGCGTCGCTATTCTAGTGGTTGGATGGTGCGTAGTGACTTTCATGACTTTGATTGATCATCAAACTGCAATTCCTGCACTTTCATTTCAAGGTTGCTCAACAGTTGTTGTTGCTGTGCTGATATGGACAAACAGTCGACAAACAAAATCGCACTGACATGGACAAATAAACACAATCAGTTGTAGCAGGAGGCAACAAATCTAGTATAGAGCCCTGGAACGGCTGGCAGCAAAGAAGAGACAACAATCCACTTGTTTCAGTAGAAGAGACAAAAATCAACAGTATTTTCTCTGGAGAAACACAAGCATCAGAGGAGTCATGGTCTGCGTTGGACGACGGTGTCGTTGCATCGTCTCGGGGTCCTAGGTTAAACCACAGAGGCAGTGGCGTTTGTAAGCAATCTGGATTCCTAGGCAAGATTTTCCCTCCAGGATAAATCTCCTGTACAATGGCGCCCCAAGGGATAAAATGATGAACTATTTTTAAACTAAATAACACTGTATTATGTTTATATGTTATGTGTTTTAAATTTTAAATGTTCACTTCTAGTTAGAGGATAAGTATAATGTATTTATCCATATGAGGCTTATTAGCCTGGGATCCTTTTAAAACATGTCTGGTGGTCGCCCCCACCCCTCATGGCGCCCTAGGCAATTGCCTAATGGCAAAAACGCCCCTGCATAGAGGCCAATGTGTGGAAGTTTATCGAGTGGCAAAAGATCTCTGAAACACAATCACCTAATTAAACCGTAACATCTCCAGCAACACTGGAAGGATGGACACAGAAGACTTCTCCAAAATTATCCCATCTGTGGCAATAAGGCCATCCACGGGCCAGAGGCTTTCTTCTGGGAAGAAGAAAGCGTCACACAACAGCTCTCTTTCTTTCAACCAACAGTGGTTGAAAGAAAGAGAGACAGAGAAAGTGCAGCTGTGTCTGTATTAAGACGTTAGAGTAAAGTCAGTTAAACACTGAATGTTGTCATTGAATAGGATAGGAATAGGATTCACATACATAGCATGTCTTTGTTCATCTGCCGCTAGGTCTGTGTGTTTGTATGTATGTTTGCGTCATTATTCAAGTCATGTCAATGTCAATTTTCATGAACATTTTCCAGGGTATATGAATTATGGGTACGTTTGATATCATGTCATCTGTCAGGTGGAAACCACGTGCCCAGAACCTTTAGGGATTTAAATAACAAATATCCAACGTACTGTAGCAGATCTAGTAGCTCAGAACATTTTATGTTGCCTAGCATTTCAAACAGTGTCTTCTTACAACACTGCACTATAATTATTTAACGAAAACAGAAGCTTATATCATTCTGGAGATAAGAGCTTTCTGCCTGGCAGCAACAATAAGCTTCAAATGTCCAATCCTCACTCGGTTTTCAAGCGATAGCTGTAATTCCAACTCGTCAATACAGTGTATATTTTATATATTTTGTATTTTCATTGGGTATAGCTATAGGTCACGTTTTATATGACTTCATCAAACAATATGAAGAGAGAATCGTCCTGTACTCAGCTTAGAGCGAGCACACGTACTTTGGCCCTACTCTTGTCTTAATTATTAGGTGCTTTCCCAGCAGTTCATTTGATGATTTGACTGAAAAACTGAGCACCATGTATTCTGTAAGGCCAAACCTCATTTGAAAGAATATACTGAGGCTATACATTACAATATTCTAAAATGTGAAAAGTTACACAGCTGTCGACTCTCTAGACTTAACTACAAAAGTCTACGCAAAGAGGCAGAGCGTTAATGAAAGGTGTGAAGATATTTGCCGCTCCGTGTCGCGCCCCTGGCTTGAACTATACATACATTTTGTATGTTTTATATATATTTCACTTTACAAAGAAATACTAAGGATTAACTTTATTCTTTTATATGAAAGGTGCCACTTTTAACAGTTTGCATGTAAAAAAATCCATAGGAGAATATTTGTTGTAGAGAAAGATCAGTTGAAGTACAGCAGATAGAGATCGGCGGAAAAGCTTTTTTCTCATCTGAAATGCGTCCACTCATTTTAATGATCCGTCCGCATCCCACATTGTTGATCTAGTTGCAACATGTTTCCCATTGGGGTGTAGGTATAATGAGAAGGTACCATGCACAAATCGACATTGCTAGTGACCCTGTATGAGATCACCAAAAGACGTCTGACCAGCCCATATAAAGTGTGAAAACTAGTTTAAACTAAGAATTAAGTAATTTAAGTTTAACTCTGAGAGTTTTAGCTGCAAATCTTCCAACAACCACAAAGCTATATTCAATGGCATCACAATCTGTGTGTAGCAGAAGCATTGACAAAGACCCAGACATCCCGGAAGGCGTTGGCTCCTCGCAGACTGGGGTTTCCTCCTCTGAGCGTCCACATGTGAAGAAGAGCCACAACGACCTCCTCTACTGCCAAACGACAAGGAATGGACAGATCACCTCAGCAGCCTGTCAGCCAATCGACGGCTCTACAACTAGCGAGAAGAAAGACTACGCCGACACAACTAGACCAGGAGAACCAAAGACGCGACAGCCGTCTCGCACGGGAAAGAAACCCCACGCCTGTGAGTGGTGCGGAAAGAGTTTCAGATTCCTGAGTCCACTAAAGACACACGAGCGCATCCACACCGGAGAAAAGCCCTTCTATTGTGGTGTGTGTCAGAAGGGTTTCAGTCGGTTAGATAGTCTGGAGATGCACCGGCGTGTTCACACAGGAGAGAAACCCTTCCACTGTCAGCAGTGCAAAAAGAGTTTCAGTGTGTTAGGTAATCTCAGGAACCATCAGCGCACTCACGCAGGAGAGAAACCCTTCCACTGTCAACAGTGCCAAAAGGGTTTCAGTCAGTTAAGTAGTCTGGAGAGGCACCGGCGTGTTCACACAGGAGAGAAACCCTTCCACTGTCAGCAGTGCCAAAAGAGTTTCAGTCGGTTATGTACTCTCAGGACACATCAGCGTATCCATAGTGGGGAGAAACCCTTTATTTGCAAGCATTGCGGCAAAAGCTTCCGTCAGTTAACTAATCTGTCGAGTCACCAGCAGCGCATTCACTCTGGGGTCAAACCATTCCTCACTAGTGTGAGCAGAGTGAGCTCAAGTTAATCGGTTAGCACATGTCGGCGTTCCGAGTATTTTTTTCTCCAAAAGCCATCGAATATGATGCAGAGTGATCGGATACGGTTCTTTTGACACTTTCGAGTCGTGTGAAGCACGCGCTCCATTAAATGGTCAGGTATCCGTCTGGTGTGTTGGACCTTTGGCTCCGTTGCCCCGGCATAAATATGCATGCCATTGGCGCCCTCTGCCGTCTACTAAGGCATGAGTATATAAATGAGACAGCATTCACTATATCACACATTAAAATAACAGTATTCAGTACAGACAACCCGCAATACTATTTTTTTTAATCACACCCATGTGAAGTGAGTGGTGCAACTCCACAGGAACATAGGCTACTGTAATGACAGGGCACGCAACATTGCATCATTAACTCAATGTTAAAGTAACGACTCTCTTCACACGGGACTATACAGGTAAGTGTCAGCTCGCAACCAACAGCTCTAAATTTCTTTACAAGAAAACAAGACTGGACACAAATACCCAGCCCAGTGATTTAACGTTTTCCAAAAAATCGTTTTGCAGGACGCTATATCTAACAGGATACTGAATCAATTTAGTTTTTTGGTTGCTTTTTTTTATTCTTTATTATTTTTTCTGTATTGGGATTCTATTAAATCAACTAGGATGAATGCAGTTTGACAATTGCAAAGTGGGGTTGCCTCTGATGATATTGTAATCTGCGACCGAGATGCTAGCCCCACTGATGTTGTAATGGTGACGTGATGCTGCACTGGCCTCACCACTTGTGGTACGACTGCTGCTCTCAGTCCTAAAGCTCTCCACCGCTGTCTAGGTTTTCTAGGTTCATTCATTGATTTCTGTGGAGTAGAGCAACATACACATTCTCAGCCGATACATACAGTACCCCTAATGACCTACTAATTTTGAAACATGCTTTAGTTACGTGACGTCATCTAGAACAGTGGTTTCTCACTAGCTGGAAGTTTACAAAATAAATATTAGAAAAAGGTTTACAGCCATCACTTTAACAGTAATAACTATAGCAGTAATGGGGATGTCAGTGTCCGAGATCTTCAGTGTGTGGGTGGATGAGGCGATTCAAGTTCTCTGGCATTGTCTCCTTCTACCAGCTCTCTGAGAACAGGAGGAGGAAGATGGAAGAGGGTGAGGAGGTTAAGCATGAGACGTTCTGTCATGGTGAACGACCTGGCCAGCTGTGAGGCGGCTTGGGCAGAACTCACACTCTCTCACCACACACACACACACAACACACACACACACACACACACACACACACACACACACACACACACACACACACCACACACACAACACACACAACACACACACACACACACACACACACACACACACACACACAGGGTGGTGGTAAAGTCATGTTTGTGTCAGGTAAGGTTTGGATCCATGAAACAAAACACTTGGGAGTGTAGCTGACAACTGCCTGCTCACAGTGTTTTCTGTACCTACCTATCAAATGACAAAAAATTAAAGAAAACCTGCTCTCGTTCATGACTTGGATTTGACCCAATACCACACTCAGTCTCGACTCTCTAGACTTAACTACAAAAGTCTACGTAAAGAAGCAGAGCGTTAATGAAAGGTGTGAAGCTATTTGCCGCTCCGTGTCGCGCCCCTGGCTTGAACTGTGTCTCTGAGCTAAAGCTGCTTAGCGTCTGTCACCGGAGCCTTTTATTGACTTCTCAGACATCTCTCCATCTCCCGCTGCATGCACTTTCTTTGCCTCTAAACACAAACAGAGTACGCTTGGCCAATCAAATGGGATCAAACCCAACACAGTTAAAAGGCTTAGCTAATCTAATGGTCTCTGTGATTCCACAGAAAAACCTGGAGCTGAGCCTCTGGGCTGACACTACACTGAGACACAGGCTGAGAGCACAGTACAGGAGAGGAGTCAATGGATACATCCTCATTAGCACAGTCAATTCAATCTGTGTGTGTGTGTATATTAGAAAAAGTTTTACAGAACCAAGTTTACAGTCCCACAATAACAGTATAGGGGTTCCCCTTGGAAACCCCACTAACTAGAATGAATGCAATTTTGCAATTGCAAAGAGTGGGGTTGCCCTGATGATATTGTAATCTGCAACCGATGCTGCACTGGCCTCACCACAAACTGCTGCTCTGAGTCCTAAAGCTCTCCACCGCTGTCTAGGTTTTCTAGGTTCACTCATTGAACCGTGTTGAATAGAGCAACATACACATTCTCAGCGATACATACGGGGGGGGGGGGGGGTTTGATTGATTGATTGATACTTTTATTAGTCAATCAATGTAAAAATAGTACAGCAGTACAATTCCACAAAGATACCAAAAGGAAATCACCGAAGAAAGACCTTACAGCCTTGTTTCCATTCGGGTCCCCAACATTATTCATATTTAATAATAACAGTAAAAAGGTTTACATTGTACAATATACAGTTCCTGTATCAAAATAAAAGATATAAAGATGAAGGTGACCAGGGAACTACTTGTTTTTAATGAAGCGGGCAATGCATTCCACACTTGTGTGGCGGTGTTTTGAAATGTGAACTTTCCCATATTTGTTTTGAAGGTAGGTGGCACTAATCATTGTTTTTGCTTCCTCTGGTGTTATGGCTGTGGGAGTTGCTCACCTTTTTGAGGTAGTCTGACAGGTAAGTGGGTACTGAGTGTGGTTCTGCATTAATTATTTTAAATGTTAGTGCCATTTTCAGTTGTTTTTACTCTATTTCCACACTGAGCCACCCGATGCTATCGAAATGGGTTGGAGTGAGGTGGGTCATTGGTCCTAGGCCAAGCAAGAGTCTGATAAGTTTATTTTGTGAGGTTTGGAGCTTATTTTTATGTGATTGTGAGGTGCTGGAGAACCAAGAGGTGGAGGCATAGTCAAATAGGGTTGAATAAGTGCTCCAGCTAATGTTCTGAGAGCCTTTTTGTTCACAAAGGTGGATATTCTGCCCAAGAATCTTGTCTCTGATTAGCCCTCTGGATCGCTCTTGTTGCCATGCCTTCACCTGTCAGTTTGTTGTCCAGAATACAACCTAGATATGTAACTTCTTTTTTGCTAGTGATTATGGTGTCGTCAATTTTGACCTTGAAATCATGTATATGTAATTTATTGAGAGAGTGGTTAGAACCAAAGAGAATGGATTCAGTTTTACCTAAGTGTAAAGAGAGTTTGTTATCTGTAAGCCAAATTTTAATTTTTGAGAGTTCAGAGCTCAGAGCCTCCTCGACCTGTGATTTGTCTTTTCCTGAGATTAGGAGTGCTGAGTCATCAGCAAATAAAAACAGTTTACAGTCACAGGCTGCATCCATGTCGTTTATGTATAAAAGGAAGAGAAGTGGCCCTAGGATGCTTCCTTGAGGAACCCCACAGTTCACTGGGAGGGGGGAGATATGGTTCCATTTATGTCCACCACTTGTTTTCTACCCTCGAGATAGGATTTTATCCAGCACACAGATGTCCTATCAAATCCTATAGCGCCTAACTTGTCAAGAAGAATCGAGTGATTTACAGTGTCAAAAGCTTTTTGTAGGTCCAACATGACCATACCGCAGTACTTGCCCAAATCTACCTCACGCTTGATGTAGTCAGTCAAGTACAGCAGGCATGTGTCTGTGGAGTGGGAAGTTCGGAATCCAGACTGGAATTCAAACAGGAGTTTGTGTTCAACTAAATAGTTATTAATCTGTTCGAATATTAATCGCTCTATAATCTTGGATGTGGAGTTTAGGATGGAGACAGGGCGGTAGTTGCCTAGTTCCATTTTACTTCCTTTTTTATGCAGGGGGATTACTCTTGCCATCTTGAGTTCAGGGGGAACATCGACATTGGTTGATGGATAGATTTGTAAGGTGGGCTATAATTGGAGCAATGGTGACCGCAGCGTCCCTGAGGAATCTATTAGGGATATTGTCATGACACTGATTTAGGTAATCTCAGGACCCATCAGCGCGTTCACACAGGAGAAAAACCTTTATTTGTAAAGAGTGCAACAGATGAGCAGAAAGATTCACAGTTCAAGTTCAAGTTCAAGTTTATTTGAAAACATCATTGCATAGCAATATGAAATATGATGTTTCTTACAATACATAGACAGTAAAAACGAGGACACAAAAACAAAAAGCAAGCACACAAGCATAGAGTGCAAGACATAAAAATAAAGACTGGGTAGAAAATAAAAACAGGATAAAAACAAAGATAAGAACATGCAAGAACACTGCTCTTTTAAAACCCCACGGACAGTGTTACTTCATGAGGAGCTTGTAAGCTCTCGGGAGGAAGGACATCTGGTGTCTATTAGTGTGACTCACTGGTTGAGCTATTGTTCTACCGTTCCTAAGTGTGTAGCGACTACTATTAGCAGGTAGGCTCTGGATCATTGGGCTGGACCCTTCACTCAGAAGACGGTTAAATTCTCTGAGTGTGGCCTCATCTCTCCTAGTCTCCAGAGTGGGGAAAGAATTATAAGGTACCCCGATGATGCGGCAACACCTTTTTTGCAGGTCTTCCAGCTCCTGAATCAAGTGCTTTGGGAGACCGGCCCAGACAGGTGACGCATATTCTAACAATGGTCTAATGAAGGTCACATATATCTGGGCTAACACATCAGGGGGGAGCAAGGCACGTTTGGCCACACTCAAATAATGGACTCTAGGCTGAGCCTTCTTAAGTATGAAATGGACATGAGCGTCCCATTTCAGGTCAGAGGAGAGCTGTATACCAAGTAGTTTGAAGGTATCCACCCTCTCTACTGCCTGGTTGTTCAGAACAATAGGAGGGGGAAATGGCTGATTTTGTGGTTCCCTGAGGCTAATTACCATGTCCTTAGTTTTAACAGCATTGGCTGCTAGGCAATAGGTCTGGCCCCAGGCTGACACTGCATCGACTGCGGCTTGCATTTGACCCGGCAGGGAACCCATAAGAAGTTCACTGAGGGTCAGATCATCTGCGTATTTAATAGGCTCTACACTAGTAGGTAGGAAATTGTCCAAAGAGTTCATGCAGAGAACAAACAGCAAAGGGGATAAGACCCCTCCTTGTGGGACACCAGCTAAAACCGCCTGTGGCTCAGAAAGATGATTCCCCCATTTAACTGTTTGCCACCTGTCCTTCAGGTAGCTGCTCACTGTTAGCCAGATGTTCTTTGAAACTCCAAGCATTTTAAGTGAGTGGAGTAAATGTCCATGGCTGATCGTGTCAAACGCACGGGTAAAGTCAATGTAAGTGACATGCACATCAAACTTAGGTTTCCCATCAACAGCATCATGCCAGCTTTGCAGTATGTGTAATAACGCTGACACAGTCGATCTGTTCTTCATGAACCCATGCTGAGAATTAAGAATTGCCTTTTCAGTTTCCTGAAGAAGTTGGGCTTTCAGGATCCCCTCGAAAACTTTACCCAGACAGCTCAATAGAGAGATCTGTCGATAGTCCTGTGGGAACCTAGGTTTGCTGCACTTAGGGACTGCACAGACTAAGGAGTCTTTCCACTGGGTGGGAAAATATCCCTCTTTCAGACAGGCATTAAAGATGTGCGTCAGCACCGGGGAAAGCTCTTCATTAAAGGTTTTGAGAATCCAGGCAGGAATACCGTCTTTCCCTGCAGCCTTTTTTTCATCAACTTTGCGTAGAAGTGCCTTCACCTGTCCTATGCTGTAATTGACAACTGTAGATATACTGGGTGCTGCTGTCTGGATGCTGCTATCATCATCCAGTAGGGGGCATGGTGATATATTCTCCCACACAGAGGAGAAGTGAAGACTCAGAGTTTCACATTCCTCCTGAGTCTTGGTGTGTTCAACCTGGGGTTCTGCGGCTCCCATTAACCTTTTGATGGACCTAAACCAGTTGCCGCTGTCATTGTTTCTAAGATGCGAGACTTCATCCTCATAGTACCTTCGCTTAGCATTCTTGATCATATAGGATACTCTAGAACGTAGCCTGTTGAACTCAGATTTATCCTCCAATTTAAAAGCTCTTTGTCTGTCGGCTATAAGCTGTTTTATTTGTTGCGTCATCCATGGCTTATCCACAGATGTGATTTTGCTTCTTTTAATTGGCATCACAGCATTGAGGATAGGGTTAAAGACCTCATAGAACATATCAACCTTTAAAGAGGCCAAGGGAGCATCATAGACTGCCCCAAAATCAGCAGTGTTCAAATAGAGGCCTAACAGCCTCTTACTTTCTGCAGAACAATGCCTACGGAAAACTGGGGTCACTGGTGGTGTAGGCCAGTGGCCAGATGTCAGCAGTATAGCCTGGTGGTCAGAACCACTCACTGGGGGTAAATGTACTGGGTCTGTGTACAAGCCTTTGATGTTTGTAACGATAGAGTCCAATTGATTGTGGCCTCTTGTTGGTTTGGTCACTATTTGTTTTAAGCTAAACTGAGCACATAGTGACCCGAGTTTCAAGGTGTTTGTGTCCCCTAGGATCACTATGCCTGGGAGGCTGTATCTATTTTGAATAGTGCACAGACAGTTCCTTAGATACTCCTGGACTTGGGCATCAGACCGTGCCTCCTTGGAGGACTTTGGAGGATTATAAAGAACAGCTGCTATTAAACAGTTGATGCCACGTGGTAGCCGAGCTGGCCTCAACCACATCCACAGACATTCGAATTGATCGTCCTCAAGGTCCATGAGCCGTTGGTGCGTAATATAGTTTTTTAAATACATAGCTACACCACCGGCATGATTAACTCTATCCTTTCTGTGTAGGCTGAGCCCCTGCATGCTGACTATTGTGTCAGGGACAGTGTCTTTTAGCCAGGTTTCAGTCACAGCTACAATATCAGCTTCATTAACTTGAATTACTGTCTGCAATTCATCAACTTTGTGTTTAAGTGATCTAATGTTACACAACAAGAAGTTAGGAAGCATGTTTTTTGCTAGTTTAACACCACTAGTATTATATGCAGCCGTAGAGCAATCAGGATAAACCAAGCACCGTGATACAATAGAAAAAGGTTGGTTCATTGCTGGTACCCTGTCTGAGATGAGAACTGGTATAGGGAAACTGGGGGTAGCATTGCAGTGACGTCATAGTGATGATATATGTATATAATGAGAAATGCTGTCTTCCAGGATCCTGATACCAGTGCGGTTTAGGTGCACTCTGTCTCGGTACAGTGAAGGACTCTTCCAAAATTTATCAAAATTACTAATGTAACCATGGCCGCAGGCAGTGCAGAAGTTGCGCAGCCAGTTATCAGCGGCAAAGATTCGGCTGAAATTTTCGGGGCCTTTCATGAGGGTTGGAATTAGACCTAGGAATATAATGGATTTATTCATTTGCCCAAGGGCGTCAGCTAACGCCTCATAATCGTTCTGCATTTTGACAGCCTGTCTCTGCCTGATATCATTTGTTCCTGCATTGATGATTATTGTGTGAGCGGAGGGGTGGCGGTGGACAATGTCAGGAATGTGAGAGATTAAATCCATGATCTTTGCACCAGAGAAGGAGAAGGTGACACAGTTGGGTACGGACACGTCACGTATGAGTGAATCCCCTAATAGAATGTACTGGGCCAGGGGGAGGTGCGAGTCATTGTGAGTGATCGATGCAGCTGATCGAGTGTGTAGTGAAAGTGACACAGCTGGGTCTGATTGATGGGGGGGAGGGGGGAGCGCATGCCACAGGTTGCGGCCACTTCGCCTCCAGCTGGATGTATGGCCGATAGAGAAACAGCAGTCCTGGTGATACTTGGTGAAAAACGTCGGGGACGTTTCTCTTCACGACCGACGTTATGTGTGGGTTTCGGCGTAGAAGTGAGGGAACGAGTCGAGGAGGAGGAGGAATCTGGAACGTTGCGCTTCCCCGGCCGTGGAGTCACACCAGGCGGCGGAAAGCCAGGGGGGTGTGCGCTCGTCGAAGTCTCCTGGAGCGGTGCGTACGAGTTGGAACAGGGGAACAAGTCCGCTATGCTGCAAGCCTCGGACGCTGATGGGTCGAAGAGGGAGAACGCCTGCCTCCGCTGCTTTCCCTTGACCACCGAGGACCAGGAATCAGCACAGACGGGGCCCGGCTTTCGCGCTCCGGTCACCGTCAGAGCACTGACTCCCGGCATTGTGGCAGTCGCGGCGGGCGCACGGGGCACAGCGCTGGTATCCGACACATCCAACGATCTCAGGCGGCTCTGGAGGACAGACTGACGCTTGATGAGGTCCTTCAACAGGCTCGATATGGAGTAAAGTTCGTTCCTTATGGCACCGATTTCTTCCATCCTGGACGGTGGCATACTTGAGTGGAAACTCTCACGTGGGGAGGGCCACTCAGTCGCAGTAGCAGGGACCACCAGTTGTGCGGTGAGTTAAACGATCCAACAACACACCGGCAAGCAGGGGCGTGGGGGTTAGCTTCAAGGCTAAAAACAAGCCACAGCTGACACGCCACTACAGCCGGCGTCAGGCTGAAGGCTAACCGCAGCCAGCTATCTTAATATAAAACAATCAGTAGTACTGATCGCAGAGCACGCATTGCTGGTGCAGCAAAGAGAGTCACTAGCTTAGATCCCAGGAGTTCTAGTAACACAGAAGTAATAAAAAAAGGTTTAAAAGTCCGATAAAAGTGTCACAGTGCCAGAGCGTCTCACCGAGCGTCTCGGTGAGGTAAAGAGGTGCTTCAGTACTTTTGCTTCTCTGGCGATACACCGGCGCACTCACACAGGAGAGAAACCCTTCCACTGTCAGCAGTGCCAAAAGAGTTTCAGTCAGTTAAGTAATCTCAGGACCCATCAGCGCACTCACACAGGAGAGAAACCCTTCCACTGTCAGCAGTGCCAGAAGGGTTTCAGTCGGTTAGGTAGTCTGGAGAAGCACCGGCACGTTCACACAGGAGAGAAACCCTTCCACTGTCAGCAGTGCAAAAAGAGTTTCAGTGTGTTTGTAATCTCAGGACCCATCAGCGCGTTCACACAGGAGAGAAACCCTTCCACTGTCAGCAGTGCCAGAAGAGTTTCAGTCGGTTATGTACTCTCAGGACACATCAGCGTATCCATAGTGGGGAGAAACCCTTTATTTGCAAGCATTGCGGCAAAAGCTTCCGTCACTTAACTAATCTGTCGAGTCACCAGCAGCGCATTCACTCTGGGGTCAAACCATTCCTCACTAGTGTGAGCAGAGTGAGCTCAAGTTAAGAGATCGGATCGCACTTAGCGGCGGTTGAGTATTTTTATTTCCAAAAGCTATTGAATATGATGCAGAGTGATCGGATAAGGTTCTTTTGACACTTTCGAGTCATGTGAAGCACACGCTCCATTAAATGGTCAGGTATCCGTCTGGTGTGGTGGACCTGTGGCTCCGTTGCCCTGGCATAAATATGCATGACATTAGCACCCTAATGTCTACTAAGGCATGAGTATATAAAAGAGACAGCGTTCACTATATCACCTATTAAAATAACAGTATTCAGTACAGACAACCCGCAATACTATTTTTATCACACCCATGTGAAGTGAGTGGTGCAACTCCACAGGAACACAGGCTAATGTTAATATGACAGGACACGTAGCATTGTATCATTAACTCAATGTTACGCTATCTCTGACTCAGAACAGGCTTGCGGACCCCCGCACGGGGCAGCACGACTCACTTCACATGGGAATATACAGGTAAGTGTCAGTGCACAACTGACCGTCCGCTTTTGCTTCACCCGCAGGATGACGTAACAGTTGCCTGCATGGCTCTGTCCATTCGCTGTTACGTCACCTGCAGGGTGACGTAACAGTTGCCTACATGGGTGAAACAGAGTCACCACCTTACAGTGGTGACTCATCAGTATGGCGAGTTACCACCAGTGATTGTTACATCACCCTCACAGGGTGACGTAACAGTCCCCTGTGGGGGTGACTGCTGCCCTCATAGGGTGACCTGAGCTAGTGTAGACCTGTGCACAGATCTATTTTTTATTTGATTCTCCATGTATTTTTGCATGTTTTCCTGTATCTGGATTCTATTAAATCAACTAGGATGAATGCAATTTGGCAATTGCAAAGTGAGCTTGCCTCGATGATATTGTAATCTGCGACCGAGATGCTAGCCCCACTGATGTTGTAATGGTGACGTGATGCTGCACTGGCCTAAAGTCCTAAAGCTCTCCACCGCTGTCTAGGTTTTCTAGGTTCATTCATTGAACTCTGTGGAGTAGAACAACATACACATTCTCAGCCGATACATACAGTACCCCTAATGACCTACCAATTTTGAAACATGCTTTAGTTATGTGACGTCATCTAGAACAGTGGTTTCTCACTGGCTGGAAGTTTACAAAATAAATATTAGAAAAAAGTTTACAGCCATCACTATAACAGTAATAACTATAACAGCAATGGGGATGTCAGTGTCCGAGATCTTCAGTGTGTGGGTGGATGAGGCGATTCAAGTTCTCTGACATTGTCTCCTTCTACCAGCTCTCTGAGAACAGGTGGAGGAAGATGGAAGAGGGTGAGGAGGTTAAGCATGAGTCGTTCTGTCATGGTGAACGACCTGGCCAGCTGTGAGGCGGCTTGGGCAGAACTGACACACACACACACACACACACACACACACACACACACACACACGCACACGCACACGCACACACACACACATTCAGTCAGACAAATACCACAGGGTGGTGGTAAAGTCATGCTTATGTCAGGTAAGGTTTGGATCCATGAAACAAAACACTTGGGAGTGTAGCTGACAACTGCCTGCTCACAGTGTTTTCTGTACCTACCTATCAAATGACAAAAAATTAAAGAAAACCTGCTCTCGTTCATGACCAGTGTTGGGAATATTACTTTACCTTGTTAATATATTACTTATTAATTATTACCTTCATTTTAAAGCAATATATTATATTACAATATTACTGTCTGAGCAAGTGTAATATATTGATATTACTATTACATATTACTTAATCAAATATTACATAGGCCAGTGGCATACCTACAATAAAGCAAGCCCACTTGGCTTTCTGGCCAAATCCATATGAAATCAACTTGAAAAAGTCACTCCTGAATGAATAATTTTATGACAAATTATCGAAAATAAGTAATTATTTAACTTCTGCAGTTGTCAAGATAATTTCACAAGAACATTTTCAACAAAACAGATTGACAGAAAGTAATATTGAAAGTAATGCAGTAATGCACAAAGAAAAGTATTAGATTGTTTTTGTTAAGTAATATATTTATATTACAAGTTACTGCATTTTGGTAATATATTATGTAATATATTAAGTTATGTAGTGCACATGTCCCAACACTGTTCATGACTTGGATTTGACCCAATACCACACTCAGTCTAGACTCTCTAGACTTAACTACAAAAGTCTACGTAAAGAGGCAGAGCGTTAATGAAAGGTGTGAAGCTATTTGACGCTCCATGTCCCTGACTTGAACTGTGTCTCTGAGCTAAAGCTGCTTAAGTTTCTGTCACCGAAGCCTTCTATTAACTTCTCAGGCATCTATCTCTCCATCTCCCACTGCATGCGCTTTCTTTGCCTCTAAACACAAACAGAGTACGCTGGTGTTGCCAGCCAATCAAATGGGATCAAACCCAACACAGTTAAAAGGCTTAGGCTTGTCTCTGTGATTCCACAGAAAAACCTGGAGCTGAACCTCTGGGCTGACACTACACTGAGACACAGGCTGAGAGCACAGTACAGGAGAGGAGTCAATGGATACATCCCCATTAGCACAGTCAATTCAATACATGTGTGTGTGTGTGTGTGTGTGTGGGGGGGGGGGGGGGGGTGGTGAGAGAGAGAGAAATCAATTTTGAAACATGCTTTAGTTACGTCATCTAAAACAGTGGTTTCTCATTGGCTGGATGTTTAAAAAATAAATATTAGAAAAAGGTTTACAGAACCAAGTTTACAGTCCCACAATAACAGTATAGGGGTTCCCCTTGGAAACCCCACTAACTAGAATGAATGCAATTTTGCAATTGCAAAGAGTGGAGTTGCCCTGATGATATTGTAATCTGCAACCGATGCTGCACTGGCCTCACCACCAACTGCTGCTCTGAGTCCTAAAGCTCTCCACCGCTGTCTAGGTTTTCTAGGTTCACTCATTGAACCTTGTTGAATAGAGCAACATACACATTCTCAGCCGATACATACAGCAGGGGGTACATACAGTACCCCTAATGACCTACCAATTTTGAATCATGCTTTAGTTACGTCATCTAGAAAAGTGATTTTTCATTGGCTGGAGGTTTACAAAATAAATATTTACAAAAGTTTACAGAAAACGTTCATCACATTAATTCTTCTGACGCCGTTCTCGAGCTGCTCGTGGATTTCCCGTTAGAATCCTCCCGCCGGTCACGCGGACGGCGCGTATCAGGACGAAATGTAGATTTCATTCTTTAATTCAACTATTAGTCCCAGCGCATCGCCTGATGATGATCCCGTTGTTCACTTTCATTTGGGCCAGAATTGGCAACAACTTTTTTTTTTGTCCCATTCACATTCATTCAATCCAATGCTCTCCTCCGGTTTGCCCCCTGAATGTCGTGAGCGCATGGGTAAAGCAGCCAGGGCTACACTGCTCTTCCTGACTTGTGACCCGGATGTTTTTGCTCAGATCGTCAGACGAGAGGTCAGCCAAGACAACAGAAACAGCATGACAAAAACAGCACATCCTGTTTAGGAGATCTGAGCTTCAAAATAAGGGTTTTTTAATAATTTTTTATCCCACGATTTTGTAACCCATTTTTTCACCCAGTGCCAATTCCTAATGTGATCCTGGGCTCTACACACCCTCCACCAACCTGGGAGGCAGCGGACTGGCCCCATGCTTCCTTCAATGCATGAGGAGTCCAAGGTGCCTTCTTTTCACCCGACAGGGGGGAGTTTCCCTGGTTGGACGTAGCGCGTGGAAGGAACACGTTATTCCAACCAGTTCCAGTCCCCTCCATCAGGCGCCCCGGCTGGCCAGGGTGAGGCAGTTTAAAGTCCAGGATTACAGCATGTTTTTGTGAGGGTATCTACCCTAGGGGACACAGGGAGAACATGCAAACTCCACACAGAAAGGCTCTTTCGTCAACCCCGCCTCGGGTATGGGCACTGATGACGCGGAGGAGCAGACACGCCGCCAGCACCCACAGCAGCGCCCCTAGCGGGAATCGAACCCAGGACCTTCTAGCTGTGAGGCGACAGCACTAACCACTGTGCCACCGTGCCCCCACAAAATAAGGGTTTTTTACCGATCGAACTGGTTTGAGCCGTGGCAATGGGGAGAAAACAAAGATCCGATCGCGGTAAATGAGTTAATAGTAGTGACCTAATGGTGACGCAATTAAGAGATCTTCATAAGTATTGTTGTGAGTATTATCTCCTGGAGGTGTTGGGTACTTGCTCTGCGCTTGCTCTGCTCACACACAAGTAGGCCATGGCCTACTGTAGTTCTGCGCAACCTGGACGTTTGCACTCTACCAAGTGCTGATATGGTTTGTAAAGGATCTCGTAACCTAAATTGGTTACATCATCATCATCATCAGAAGGACCATTACTGTGATCCCTGCCTGTGTTTACAGCTTTGAACTACTACCCTTGACAAAATCCTAGTCATGGTTTAGTCACTGTCCAATGCCAGTTCAAATAGTTGATCAACTGTTGCTATACAAGTCAAGCTTTCCTGGTTAAGCTTTCCTCTGCTCACGTGCCTATTGGACAAGGATGTATTGGGGAGGGACTTAGTGAAGGGCTAATTCAATTGCCATTCTCAGTTGTTGCAACATGTTTCCCATTGAAGGGGGTTTAGGTTTAATGAGAAGGTACCATGCACAAACCGGCATTGCTAGTGACCCTGTATGAGATCACCAAAAGACGTCTGACCAGCCCATATAAAGTGTGAAAACTAGTTTAAACTAAGAGTTAAGTCATTAAAGTTTAAGTCTGAGAGTTTTAGCTGGAAATCTTCCAACAACCACAAAGCAATATTCAATGGCATCACAATCTGTGTGTAGCCAAAGATTTGGCGAAGACCCAGACATCCCGGAAGGCGTTGGCTCCTCGCAGACTGGGGTTTCCTCCTCTGAGCGTCCACATGTGAAGAAGAGCCCCAACGACCTCCTCTACTGCCAAACATCAAGGAATGGACAGATCACCTCAGCAGCCTGTCAGCCAATCGATGGCCCTATAACTAGCCTGAGGAAAGACGACGCCAACACAACTAGACCAGGAGAACCAAAGACGCGACAGCCGTCTCGCACGGGAAAGAAACCCCATGCCTGTGAGTGGTGCGGAAAGAGTTTCAGATTCCTGAGTCCACTAAAGACACACGAGCGCATCCACACCGGAGAAAAGCCCTTCTATTGTGGTGTGTGTCAGAAGGGTTTCAGTTGGTTAAATAGTCTGGAGATGCACCGGCGTGTTCACACAGGAGAGAAACCCTTCCACTGTCAGCAGTGCCAGAAGAGTTTCAGTGAATTAGGTAATCTCAGGACCCATCAGCGCATTCACACGGGAGAGAAACCCTTTATTTGTAAAGAGTGCAACAGGAGCTTCAGTACTTTAAATTCTCTGGCGAACCACGGGCGCACTCACACAGGAGAGAAACCCTTCCACTGTCAGCAGTGCCAAAAGAGTTTCAGTGTTTTAAGTAACCTCAGGAAACATTGGCGCGTTCACACAGGAGAGAAACCCTTCCACTGTCAGCAGTGCGAGAAGGGTTTCAGTCAGTTAAACAGTCTGGAGAAGCACCGGCGTGTTCACACAGGAGAGAAACCCTTCCACTGTCAGCAGTGCAAAAAGAGTTTCAGTGTGTTAGGTAATCTCAGGACCCATCAGCGCACTCACACAGGAGAGAAACCCTTCCACTGTCAGCAGTGCAAAAAGAGTTTCAGTCGGTTATGTACTCTCAGGACACATCAGCGTATCCATAGTGGGGAGAAACCCTTTATTTGCAAGCATTGCAGCAAAAGCTTCCGTCAGTTAACTCATCTGTCGAGTCACCAGCAGCGCATTCACTCTGGGGGGTCAAACCATTCCTCACTAGTGTCAGCAGAGTGAGCTCAAGTTAAGAGATCGGATCGCACTTAGCGGCAGTTGAGTACTTTTATTTCCAAAAGCTATTTAATATGATGCAGAGTGATCGGATAGGATTCTTTTGATACTTTCGAGTCATGTGAAGCACGCGCTCCATTAAACGGTCAGATCTCCGTCTGGTGTGTTGGACCTTTGGCTCCGCTGCCCCGGCATAAATATGCATGACATTAGCGCCCTCTGCCGTCTACTAAGGCATGAGTATATAAATGAGACAGCGTTCACTATATCACACATTAAAATAACAGTATTCAGTACAGACAATCCGCAACACTATTTTTTAATCATACCCATGTGAAGTGAGTGGTGCAACTCCACAGGAACATAGGCTACTGTTAATATAACAGCAGCATTGTATCATTAACTCAATGTTAAAATAACTACTCACTTCATATGGGAATATACAGGTGTCAGCTCCCAACCATCAGCTTTGAATTTCTCTACAGAGATAAAGAAAAAAAGACTGGACACAAATACCCAGCCTTTTGGTTTCTAACGTTTTCCAAAAATCGTTTTGCAGGATGCTACGTCTAACAGCATACTGAATCAAGTATTATTTTTTTTGGTTGGTCGTTTTTATTCAATTCCTCATGCATTTTTGTATTGGGATGCTATTAAATCAACTGGGATGAATGCAATTTGGCAATTGCAAAGTGGGGTTGCCTCGATGATATTGTAATCTGCGACCGAGATGCTAGCTCCACTGATGTTCTAATGGTGACGTGATGCTGCACTGGCCTCACCACTTGTGGTACGACTGCAGCTCTGAGTTCTAAAGCTCTCCATCTCTGTCTAGGTTTTTTAGGTTCATTCATTGATTTCTGTGGAGTAGAGCAACATACACATTCTCAGCCGATACATACAGTACCCCTAATGACCTACCAATTTTGAAACATGCTTTACCGTAGTTACGTCATCTAGAACAGTGGTTTCTCACTGGCTGGAAGTTTACAAAAAAGTTTAGCCATGACTATAACAGTAATGGGGTTCCCCTTGGCAACCCCACTAATTAATAAATAGACACACGCAAACTCTTGAAAGTGGCACCTTTCATACAAGCTTCTTTACAAGGAAATTACTATGGAACTTAAATCTGTTTCGCATATCATATATTATTTTTCATAAATTACAAAATTATGTGTTTCACTGGCGTGTGACAACCAATTTCGCCAAAACTCACCAGCAAAAAAGCACTAGATTTTTCGCCAGGAGTTTTTCACAAATTTTGGTGCTAAGGGGGTCTGGAAAAAAGCTAAATATAGCGACAAATGCACCAAGTTGGCAACAATGTACCAGTAGAATTACACCCTCATGTGTTTTTGTTCTTTAACTTAACCACCCGAACCCTGGCTATAGTGCAGCGTCGCTATTCTAACGGTTGGATGGTGCGTAGTGACTTTCATGAGTTTGATTGATCATCAAACTGCAATTCCTGCACTTTCATTTCAAGGTTGCTCAACAGTTGCTGTTGCTGTTCTGATATGGACAAACAGTCGACAAACAAAATCGCATTGACATGGACAAATAAACACAAACAGTTGTAGCAGCATGCAACAAATCTAGTATAGAGCCCTGGAACGGCTGGCAACAAAGCCAAGACAACAGTATTTTATCTGGAGAAACAAGCATCAGAGGAGTCATGATCTGTGTTGGATGACGGTGCCCTTGCATCGTCTCCGGTCCTAGGTTAAACCACAGAGGCAGTAGCGTTTGTAAGCAATTCGGAGCCCTAGGCAAGATTTTCCCTCCAGGATAAATCTGTAAAATGGTGCCCCCAAGGGATAAAATTATGAAGTAGTTTTAAACTAAATAACACAGTATTATGTTTATATGTTATGTGTTTTAACTTTTAAATGTTCAATTCTAGTTATAGAGGATAAGTATAATGTATTTATCCATATGAGGCTTATTAGTCTGGGATCCTTTTAAAGCATGTCTGGTGGTAAACTGTAACATCTCCAGCAACACTGGAAGGATGGACACAGAAGACTTCCCACCAGTGGCAATAAGGCCATTCACAGGCCAGATAGGTAGCAAGACACTTTATTCTAGGAAGAAGAAATGAGCTATTTTCACACAACAGCTGCAGCAACAGAGGTTGACAAAAAGAGAGACACAGAAGAGCAGCTGTGTCTGTATTAAGACGTTAGAGTAAAGTCAGTTAAACACTGACTGTTGTAATTGAATACAAGTATTCACATTCATAGCGTCTTTGTTCATCTGCCGCTAGGTCTGTGTGTTTGTATGTATGTTTGCTTCATCATGTCAAGTCATGTCAATGTCAATTTTTAAGACATGTAAACTAATGAACATTTTCCAGGGTATATGAGTTATGGGTAAGTTTGTTATCATGCCATTTGTCAGGTGGAAACCACATGCCCAAAACTTTTAGGGATTCATATAACAAAGAGCCACGTAGCAGATCTAATACCTCAGAACATTTTCTGTTTCCTAGCATTTCAAAATCAAACATTACCTTCTTACAACACTAAACTATAATTATTTAACGAAAACAGAAGCTTATACCATTCAGGAGATAAGAGCTTTCTGCCTGACAGCAGTTTTTCAGTGTGTGGGTGATGAGGTGGTTCAAGGTGTCTAGCATTGTCTCCTTCTACCAGCTCTCTGAGAACAGGAGGAGGAAGATGGAAGAGGGTGAGGAGGTTAAGCATGAGATGTTCTGTCATAGTGACCCACCTGTTCATCTGTGAGGCGGCTTGGGCAGAACTGACACACTGGTGCACACAGTGCTAGCTACATGGTATTTGTCCCTCTGCATTCAGTCAGACAAATACCACAGGGTGGTGAAGAGCTGTCCAAGAGAGAAGTTATGTTCATGTGTCGGGTATAAGGTTTGGATCAATGAAACAAAACACTTGGGAGTTTAGCTGACAACTACCTGCTCGCAGTGTTTTCTGCACCTACCTATCAAATGACAAAAAATGAAAGAAAACCTGCTCTCGTTCATGACTTGGATTTGACCCAATACCACACTCAGTCTCGACTCTCTAGACTTAACTACAAAAGTCTACGTAAAGAGGCAGAGCGTTAATGAAAGGCGTGAAGCTATTTGCCGCTCCGTGTCGCGCCCCTGGCTTGAACTGTGTCTCTGAGCTAAAGCTGCTTAAGCTTCTGTCACCGAAGCCTTCTATTAACTTCTCAGACATCTCTCCATCTCCCACTGCATGCGCTTTCTTTGCCTCTAAACACAAACAGAGTACGCTGGTGTTGCCAGCCAATCAAATGGGATCAAACCCAACACAGTTAAAAGGCTTAGGCTAATCTAATTGTCTCTGTGATTCCACAGAAAAACCTGGAGCTGAGCCTCTGGGCTGACACTACACTGAGACACAGGCTGAGAGCACAGTACAGGAGAGGAGTCAATGGATACATCCTCATTAGAACAGTCAATTCAATCTGTGTGTGTGTGTGTGTGTGTGTGTGTGTGTGTGTGTGTGTGTGTGTGTGTGTGTGTGTGTGTGTGTGTGTGTGTGTGTGTGTGTGTGTGCGTGTGTGTGTGTGTGTGTGTGTGTGTGTGTGTGTGTCGGGGGTGGTGAGAGAGAGAGAAATCAATTTTGAAACATGCTTTAGTTACGTCATCTAAAACAGTGGTTTCTCATTGGCTGGATGTTTACAAAATAAATATTAGAAAAAGGTTTACAGAACCAAGTTTACAGCCCCACAATAACAGTATAGGGGTTCCCCTTGGAAACCCCACTAACTAGAATGAATGCAATTTTGCAATTGCAAAGAGTGGGGTTGCCCTGATGATATTGTAATCTGCAACCGATGCTGCACTGGCCTCACCACCAACTGCTGCTCTGAGTCCTAAAGCTCTCCACCGCTGTCTAGGTTTTCTAGGTTCACTCATTGAACCTTGTTGAATAGAGCAACATACACATTCTCAGCCGATACATACAGTACCCCTAATGACTTACCAATTTTGAAACATGCTTTAGTTACGTCATCTAGAACAGTGATTTTTCATTGGCTGGAAGTTTACAAAATAAATATTTAAGAAAGTTTACAGAAAACAGCCACATTAATAGTAGTTAACTAATGGTGACGCAATTAAGAGATCTTCAAAAGTATTGTTGTGAGTATTATCTCCTGGAGGTGTTGGGTACTTGCTCTGCGCTTGCTCTGCTCACACACAAGTAGGCTATGGCCTACTGTAGTTCTGCGCAACCTGGACGTTTGCACTCGACCAAGTGCTCATATAGTTTGTAAAGGATCTCGTAACCTAAATTGGTTACATCATCATGTGGCATCTATATATAATAATAATCAATAAAACCAGGAGGACAATGTTGTCAATCAGTACTAGTAGCTTCAGTACTTTTGCTTCTCTGGCGATACACCGGCGCACTCACACAGGAGAGAAACCCTTCCACTGTCAGCAGTGCCAAAAGAGTTTCCGTGTGTTAGGTACTCTCAGGAACCATCAGCGCACTCACACAGGAGAGAAACCCTTCCACTGTCAGCAGTGCCAAAAGAGTTTCAGTCAGTTAAGTAATCTTAGGACCCATCAGCGCACTCACACAGAAGAGAAACCCTTCCACTGTCAGCAGTGCCAAAAGAGTTTCAGTGTGTTAAGTAATCTCAGGACCCATCAGCGCGTTCACACAGGAGAGAAACCCTTCCACTGTCAGCAGTGCCAGAAGAGTTTCAGTCGGTTATGTACTCTCAGGACACATCAGCGTATCCATAATGGGGAGAAACCCTTTATTTGTAAGCAATGCGGCAAAAGCTTCCGTCAGTTAACTCATCTGTCCAGTCACCAGCAGCGCATTACTCTGGGGTCAAACCATTGCTCACTAGCGTGAGGAGAGTGGGCTCAAGTTAAGAGATCGGTTTGCAGTCGTCCGCGGTTAAGTATTTTTTTTCCTCCAAAAGCCATTGAATATGATGCAAAGTGATCGGATAGGATTCTTTTGACACTTTCGAGTCATGTGAAGCACAAGCTCCATTAAACGGTCAGATCTCCATCTAATGTGTTGGACCTTTGGCTCCGTTGCCCCGGCAAAAATATGCATGCCATTAGTGCCCTCTGCTGTCTACTAAGGCATGAGTATATAAATTTGACAGCGTTCACTATATCACCCATTAAAATAACAGCACGCAGCACGCAGCATTGTATCTTTAACTCAATGTTAAAATAACTCCAATTCGGAACAGGCTTGGGGAGTGTGTCAGCTCGCAACCAACAGCTGAATAAAGAAAAAAAAAGACGGGCCACAAATTCTTAGCCGTTTTGCAGGACGCTATGTCTAACAGGATACTGAATCAATTATTCGTTTTTTGGTTGGTCGTTTTTATTCAACTCTTCATGCATTTTTTCCTGTATTGGGATTCTATTAAATCAACTAGGATGAATGCAATTCTGCAATTGCAAAGTGGGGTTGCCTCGATGATATTGTAATCTGCGACCGAGATGCTAGCCCCACTGATGTTGTAATGGTGACGTGATGCTGCACTGGCCTCACCACTTGTGGTACGACTGCTGCTCTGAGTCCTAAAGCTCTCCACCGCTGTCTAGGTTTTCTAGGTTCATTCATTGATTTCTGTGGAGTAGAGCAACATACACATTCTCAGCCGATACATACAGTACCCCTAATGACCTACCAAATTTGAAACATGCTTTAGTTACGTGACATCATCTAGAACAGTGGTTTCTTACTGGCTGGAAGTTTACAAAATAAATATTGGAAAAAAAGTTTACAGCCATCACTATAACAGTAATAACTATAACAGCAATGGGGATGTCAGTGTCCGAGATCTTCAGTGTGTGGGTGGATGAGGCGATTCAAGTTCTCTGACATTGTCTCCTTCTACCAGCTCTCTGAGAACAGGAGGAGGAAGATGGAAGAGGGTGAGGAGGTTAAGCATGAGACGTTCTGTCATGGTGAACGACCTGGCCAGCTGTGAGGCGGCTTGGGCAGAACTGACACACACACACACACACACACACACCACACACACACACACACACACCACACACACACACACACACACACACACACACACACACACACACACACACACACACATTCAGTCAGACAAATACCACAGGGTGGTGGTAAAGTCATGTTTGTGTCAGGTAAGATTTGGATCCATGAAACAAAACACTTGGGAGTGTAGCTGACAACTGCCTGCTCGCAGTGTTTTCTGTACCTACCTATCAAATGACAAAAAATTAAAGAAAACCTGCTCTCGTTCATGACTTGGATTTGACCCAATACCACACTCAGTCTCGACTCTCTAGACTTAACTACAAAAGTCTACGTACAGAGGCAGAGCGTTAATGAAAGGCGTGAAGCTATTTGCCGCTCCGTGTCGCGCCCCTGACTTGAACTGTGTCTCTGAGCTAAAGCTGCTTAAGCTTCTGTCACCGAAGCCTTCTATTAACTTCTCAGGCATCTCTCCATCTCCCACTGCATGCGCTTTCTTTGCCTCTAAACACAAACAGAGTACACTGGTGTTGCCAGCCAATCAAATGGGATCAAACCCAACACAGTTAAAAGGCTTAGGCTAATCTAATTGTCTCTGTGATTCCATAGAAAAACCTGGAGCTGAGCCTCTGGGCTGAACCTACACTGAGACACAGCTGATAGCACAGTACAGGAGAGGAGTCAATGGATACATCCTCATTAGCACAGTCAATTCAATACCGGTGTGTGTGTGTGTGTGTGTGTGTGTGTGTGTGTGTGTGTGTGTGTGTGTGTGTGTGTGTGTGTGTGTGTGTCTCGGGGGTGGTGAGAGAGAGAAATCAATTTTGAAACATGCTTTAGTTACGTCATCTAAAACAGTGGTTTCTCATTGGCTGGATGTTTACAAAATAACACATTAATAGTAGTGACCTAATGGTGACGCAATTAAGAGATCTTCATAAGTATTGTTGTGAGTATTATCTCCTGGAGGTGTTGGGTACTTGCTCTGCGCTTGCTCTGCTCACACACAAGTAGGCCATGGCCTACTGTAGTTCTGCGCAACCTGGACGTTTGCACTCTACCAAGTGCTCATATAGTTTGTAAAGGATCTCGTAACCTAAATTGGTTACATCATCATCATCATCATCATCATCATCATCATCATCATCAGAAGGACCATTACTGTGATCCCTGCCTGTGTTTACAGCTTTGAACTACTACCCTTGACAAAATCCTAGTCATGGTTTAGTCACTGTCCAATTCCATTTCAAATAGTTGATCAACTGTTGCTATACAAGTCAAGCTTTCCTGGTTAACTCATTCCGATCCAATAGCGCGGTCGTCGTTCGCGTCGTGCACCTGACCTATTTGCCAATAACGACGATGGTGCAGATAACGACGAAATGTAGATTTCATTCTTTAATCCAACTATTAGTCCCAGCGCATCGTCTGATAATGATCCCGTCGCTGACTTTCATTTGGGACAGAATTGGCGACCACTTTTTTTTGTCTGTCCCATTCACATTCATTCAATGCAATGCATTCAAACGGCTCTCCTCCGGTTTGCCCCCTCAATGTCGTGGGCGCATGGGTTAAGCAGCCAGGGCTACACAGCTCTTCCTGACTTGGGACCCGGATGTTTTTGGGCAGATCGCCAGATCACCGATTAGGCAAGACAACAGACACAGCATAACAGAAACAGCACATCCTGTTTAGGAGATCTGAGCTTCAAAATAAGGGTTTTGATTGCGCGCTGGCACTAGCTTGGAAATCCAGCAGTAAGGGCGGCAGTAAGTGGGTTAAGCTTTCCTCTGCTCACGTGCCTATTGGACAAGGATGTATTGGGGAGGGACTTAGTGAAAGGCTAATTCAGTTGCCATTCTCAGTTGTTGCAACATGTTTCCCATTGAAGGGGGTGTAGGTTTAATGAGAAGGTACCATGCACAAATCGACATTGCTAGTGATCCTGTATGAGATCACCAAAAGACGTCTGACCAGCCCATATAAAGTGTGAAAACTAGTTTAAACTAAGAGTTAAGTAATTTAAGCTCAAGTCTGAGAGCTTTAGCTGTAAATCTTCCAACAACCACAAAGCTATATTCAATGGCATCACAATCTGTGCGTAGCAAAAGCTTTGACGAAGACCCAGACATCCCGGAAGGCGTTGGCTCCTCGCAGACTGGGGTTTCTTCCTCTGAGCGTCCACATGTGAAGAAGAGCCACAACGACCTCCTCTACTGCCAAACATCAAGGAATGGACAGATCACCTCAGCAGCCTGTCAGCCAATTGATGGCCCTATAACTAGCCTGAAGAAAGACGACGCCGACACAACTAGACCAGGAGAACCAAAGACGCGACAGCCGTCTCACATGGGAAAGAAACCCCACGCCTGTGAGTGCGGAAAGAGTTTCAGATACCTGAGTCAACTAAAGACACACGAGCGCATCCACACGGGAGAAAAGCCCTTCTATTGTGGTGTGTGTCAGAAGAGTTTCAGTCGGTTAAATAGTCTGGAGATGCACCGGCGTGTTCACACAGGAGCGAAACCCTTCCACTGTCAGCAGTGCCAGACGAGTTTCAGTCGTTTAGGTAATCTCAGGAGACATCAGCGTGTTCACACAGGAGAGAAACCCTTCCACTGTCAGCAGTGCCAGAAGAGTTTCAGTGATTTAGGTAATCTCAGGACCCATCAGCGCGTTCACACGGGAGAGAAACCCTTTATTTGTAAAGAGTGCAACAGGAGCTTCAGTGTTTTAGATTCTCTAGTGAGACACTGGCGCACTCACACAGGAGAGAGACCCTTCCACTGTCAGCAGTGCCAAAAGAGTTTCAGTGTGTTAAGTAATCTGAGGACCCATCAGCGTATCCATAGTGGGGAGAAACCCTTTATTTGTAAGCATTGCGGCAAAAGCTTCCGTCAGTCAAATCAGCTGACGCGTCACCAGCAGCACAATCACACTGGGGTCAAACCATTCCTCACTTGCGTGGGCAGAGTGAGCTCAAGCTAAGAGATCGGTTCGCAGTGGTCGGCAGTCGAGTATTTTCTCTCCAAAAGCCATTGAATGTAAGTAATTAAGTAAGTAGCCTTGCCAGGTCATGAAGTCAGGAGGCCCGGCTGAGCCATTGAGGCCTTCAGCAACGGAGCATAAATATGCATGACATTAGCACCCTCTTCAGTCTACTAAGGCATGAGTATATGAATGAGATGACAATCACTGTATCACAACACTATTTTTTTTTTAAGTCACACCCATGTGAAGTGAGTGGTGCAACTCCACAGGAACATAGGCTACTGTTAATATGAAAAGTTTATATTTTGGGACACAAACGTGGACACATCACACACGCAGCATTGTATCCTTAACTCAATGTTAAGCTAACTCTGACTCAGAACAGGCTTGGGGACCCCCCCACACGGGGCAGCACGACTCACTTCACACGGGAATATTCAGGTAAGTGTCAGCGCACAACCAACAGCTCTGAATTCCTCTACAGAGAGAAAGAAAAAAAGACGAGACACAAATACAGTGCCCAGCCTTTTGTGTTTTAATGGTTTCTAAGAATGTCCTGCAGGATGCTACATCCGAAAGGATTCTACTGAATCAATTATTTGTTTTTGGGTTGCTTGTTTGTGTTCAATTCTTCATGTACTTTTTTCCTGTATTTGGATTCTTCTAAATCAAGTGGGGTTGCCTCGATGATATTGTAATCTGCGACCAAATTGCTAGCCCCACTGATGTAGAGGAGAATATTGATGTCATCGACATCTCCATTACCGTAATTTCCGGACTATAAGCCGCTACTTTTTCACATGCTTTTGACCCTGCGGCTTATACAATGGTGCGGCCAATCTATGGATTTTTACAGGTGGCTTTTTTTTTAAACATGGGTTTTTAACAGGTGGTCCCTGAGAGGGTTCCAGGTGGTCCCCAGGCTAAATGATGGAAAGTTGGTTAACCAGATGTAATGAGAGCGTAAAAACATTTTTACACTCTCAAGAGTTATGATATTCACCATCTAAATTAGCACCAATTAATTAATAAGTCATGGTCATTTTGATCTCTATGTTTTGCCTGTTTTGTTTGCGAAAATCCATCCTGGAATTGTGGACAAAACCAAAGAAATCCTTAGTTTTGGGCTCTGTGGGCTGAACATGTTGTCAAAAGCTGAATAAATAGTGGGCCCTGGGATCAAAAAGGTTGAAAACCATTGCTCTATCATGAAGCTTATTGTCTGGTGCGGCTTATAGTCAGGTGCGGCTTATACATGGAAAAATCAGTATTTTGCCCCAAATTTAGCTGGTGCGGCTTATATTCAGGTGTGGCTTATATTCCGGAAATTATGGTACTGCCTTTTTATTGTTTAGACTCAAAATTTAAATCTGAATTATTCCTATTCCTGGAACATACAAACCTGGAACACTCATCATGTGGGCACCAGGATATAATCCAGCTATCCAGCTAAGTTTGCTAACATGCTCCATACGTGTCCATACGGGTGTCATAATAAGCAAAATATACTGTCAATTTTGGCACATTGAAGTCATTGAAAAGGTTATGGATTTGAAACGTTAATGCCCTATGAATATACAGCAAAAATAGCAGTGCTACAAGTTCACAGCATGTCATAGTTGCAGCTTTTTATAAGCTTTTACATGTGGTAATGACATTTGCAGCAGCCCGATTTCCTCTAAAAGAAAACGTCATTATGTCTTAATTTGCTGCCAGTCGCTCTCTACGGGGAGATTTGTTTTCACCACCGAAGGGTCTAATATATGTCTGGAGTAATTCATTCATGGATTGATTCAGCGATTCATTTTTCCGGGAGGATTGGAACTCCATCAATAAAAATAAAACCCGATCCCTGCTACAAAAACAGTGAAAAACAATGAACTACCGCATAGCACTGGTGCTATGCGGTAGTTCACCTGACCAAGGAAATCCCTGGATTTAAAACATAATATTCTGAAACATACCCAGGGGCGAATGTACATGTCTCATTTGAGGGGGGCAAGAGAACATGTTGGAGGGGCAAGAGAAAATGGCGGTTTATTAGCGCTTATAGTCCGGAAATTACAGTAGTACAACTTCAGAGAATAGCTGGTTGACTGTAAGCAATGCGTTCATGCAATGTATTACTAGCAATAAATTGTTGCCAATTGACACAGCCAGACCAACATAACCTACTGTACAAATACAAGGACTACCAAATGTTGGAAGATATACCCGCATGCCTGCACACAAGGAATAGACTTCTTTATATCTAAGTGTACAGAGCAGCCCAGCAGCGGCGGCGGCCTAGCAGCTTATGGGAAACCTGCGGCTAATAGAATAATCCTCACATCAAAACAAAGCAGTTTATTAAAACCCTGGTTTGAACGGAGTGCTTTGTTTTGTTTGCTTTGTTTCCCTCCCTGAGCAGTAGGAATATAAACGGACAGACAGCTCCTCCAGTGCCATACATCTCCTTTCTTCTTCTAATTTACGCCTCATAGGTTGCAGCTGTGTGGACTCCGCTGGGGCATTTTCTACTAGTATTAATACTGCAATGTGAAAAATACTCTGGTACAGCTAAACGGTCGCAATTCATCATTTACTCCAGTAAAATTACAAAAGCATCGCTATCAAAATGCATTAAAAGTACTAAAAGTGGAAAGTCGTCATTTGAATATCTAATTTAGAGTTTCCAAGTATTTTGAAGACATCAGTGCTTAACACATGTTTTATAACAGTAATAATGTATAAAAATGATAATCCTTCATATACAAAGTACTAACTACTAGCTAAAGTTTTCGAATAAATGTATAGTAAAAGTGTCATTTTTGGATCCTAGATGTAGTGCAGTAGAAATACAGTAAAAGTATTCATAATACACCGCCGCTGTCCTCATGCACACACTAACAGGACAAACTGTAATATATCCTTGCAGACAAAGCTCCCTTCACTTTCTAGCTCTGTGATGGTTCAGATACAGTAGAGGAGTAAACCAATAAACAGTTTAAACACATTGCTGTGGCGCTCAGTGTCTGTTCGACACTCGCCAGCTGCTGGGTATCTCTCGTAGATAAATCTCATATAGTGGATCTCTGTGGCATTGAATTCTACTTGATCTAAGCGTGTTCGCCTGCGTCTGCGTGTGTCGTCGCATTCCTGGGTTTGTTTGTGTTAGGTTTGTGGTAGAAGACTTCAATGTTTTGTATCTTACAACATTATGCATGAGTACAATACAGAGAATGTTTGCATTCGCCATCTTTGTTGAAGAAGAGTCTATTTATGTCTGAGATAATTAATCTTAATTATCTTTCATAGTGGTTTAAATCCTGTGGAAATGTATTAAGTTTTAAAATCCATTGTTTTTTTGAAGTGCTGCCAAGCACTTCCCTTAGACGATGTACAACCCCAACTCCGTTGAAATTGGGACGTTGTGTAAAATGTAAATAAAAACAGAATGCATTGATTTGCAAATCGTTTTCAACCTCTATTCAGTTGAATACACCACAAAGACAATATATTTAATGTTCAAACTGATAAACTTTATTGTTTTTTGAAATTATACAATCTTTTGTAATTTGATCCCTGCAACACGTACCAAAAAAGTTGGGACGGGGGCAACAAAAGACTGGGAAAGGTCATGAATGCACAAATAACGCCTGTTTGGAACATTCCACAGGCAAACAGGTTAATCTTAAACAGTTTAATATCGTGATTGGGTATAACAGGACCATCCCAGTCGTTCACAATCAAAGATGGGGCGAGGTTCACCACTTTGTGAACAATTCTGTGAGAAAATCATCCAACGGTTTAAAAACAATGTTTCTCAACATTCAATTGCAAGCAATTTGGTGATTTCATCATCTACAGTCCATAATATAATCAAAACATTCAAAGAATCTGAAGAACTTGCTATACTAAAGCGACAAGGCCGAAAACCAACACCGAACACTTGTGACCTTTGATCCCTCAGGTGGCTCTGCATTAAAAACTGACATCATTGTGTGAAGGATATTACTGTGAGGACTCAGGAACACTCAGAAAACCATTGTCAGTTTACATAATTTGTCGCTACACCTGCGATAAAACTGCGTTAAAAATGTACCATGCAAAGCAAAGCCATACATCAGAAAGGTTGGTTTGAAAAAACAACCAGAAAAACAACCAGAAATGCCTTCTCTGGGTACAATATCATTTGAAATGGTTAGACACAAAGTGGAAAAGTGTGCTGTGGTCTGATGAGTCCACATTTCTAATGATAGTGGACCCAGAGAAGGTATTTCTGGTTGTTTTTCTGGTTGTTTTTCAAACCAACCTTTCTGGTGTATGGCTTTGCTTTGCATGGTAGAGTTTTAACTTGCACTCGCAGGTGTAGCGACAAATTATGTAAACTGACAATGGTTTTCTGAGTGTTCCTGAGTCCTCACAGTAATATCCTTTACACAATGACGTCAGTTTTTAATGCAGAGCCACCTGAGGGATCAAAGGTCACAAGTATTCTGTGTTGGTTTTCAGCCTTGTCGCTTTAGTATAGCAAGTTCTTCAGATTCTTTGAATGTTTTGATTATATTATGGACTGTAGATGATGAAATCACCAAATTGCTTGCAATTGAATGTTGAGAAACATTGTTTTTAAACCGTTGGATGATTTTCTCACAGAATTGTTCACAAAGTGGTGAACCTCGCCCCATCTTTGATTGTGAACGACTGGGATGGTCCTGTTATACCCAATCACGATATTAAACTGTTTAAGATTAACCTGTTTACCTGTGGAATGTTCCAAACAGGCGTTATTTGTGCATTCATGACCTTTCCCAGTCTTTTGTTGCCCCCGTCCCAACTTTTTTGGTACGTGTTGCAGGGATCAAATTACAAAAGATTGTATAATTTCAAAAAACAATAAAGTTTATCAGTTTGAACATTAAATATATTGTCTTTGTGGTGTATTCAACTGAATAGAGGTTGAAAACGATTTGCAAATCAATGCATTCTGTTTTTATTTACATTTTACACAACGTCCCAATTTCAACGGAGTTGGGGTTGTACAACATATGTGTGTGTGTGTGTCTGTGTCTGTGTGTCTGTCTGTCCCTGCCTGCATGCCTGGAGTCATGTTGATGTTGCCACGTTCAGAGAAACAAGCACAATGGGACGAAGTGTGTATTGTTGATGTTGCCATGTTCAGAGAAACAAGCACAATGGGACGAAGTGTGTTTTAGTATACTGTAGCCACACACGCAGCACTTCATTTCGCACGGGTGTGATTTTTTATATCTGAGATAATTAATCTTAATTATCTTTCATAGTGGTTTAAACCCTGTGGAAATGTTCTGTTAAGTTTTAAAATCTTGTCTGAGATAGAGTTAGGTGTGTGTGCGTGCGTGCGTGCGTGCGTGCGTGCGTGCGTGCGTGCGTGCGTGCGTGCGTGCCTGCCTGCCTGCCTGCCTGCCTGCCTGCCTGCCTGCGTGCGTGCGCATGCATGTGAGTGTGTTATGCACGCAGCAGTGCCACTCACCCTTCCTCGCCTTGTGAGCTATTCTGTGTTTTGCATAATTCATTAGACTGTTTTCCAGGTGCTTTTTGTACAACTCCTCTCCTCCAGCAAAAGGATAAAATTGTCACCTTTGGCAGCGTTTCTATATGCAATTCATACGAAGCAGAGCAGAGAGAAAGAACGGACTCAAACTAAAAGGCCTACAATATGACGCCATACCACCGCAAACACCGCACTTTCCAGCCCTCCTCTCAGATTTTACTAACCACCGGCACCCGCAGCGGTTGCTTGTTTTTAACGGCTGGTTAAAAAGAAGAAAACACACAACACACCACAGCGTGATGGGCAGGAGGAGAAGCAAGGAAGGGGGGAATTCATTGATAGAGAGAATGACATAAATAGAATAGGAAATAAACATAAAAGCAGCAGAAATCATTATAATTGAGGCAGGTAGGAAGTAGAGAGAGAAACAGAGGGGGGAATGAACAACAATGGACGCAAGGAGAATGGGGGGGAGTGGGTAGTGGACTATGGAATAGCGGTGGTCTCGGTGCTCTGAGCGGTGCTCGCGGTGGCCACCGAAATTCTGAACTCTGAATGAGCCTTAACGTGTCAAGGAATGTTGAAAACGGAAAGTAGGTAAGTTTGGCATCTGTTTTGCCCTCAGCGTGCCTATGTCTTCCTTCCACCTAACTGTCGGGATGTAAAATAATAGAATATATAATAAAAAAAACATGTTCCAAGGTGATATCATACTTGCTATCGGTCCGGTAAAATGATGTGTCACTCTGGCCTGTGTGATATATTTTATATGGGGAGTGGAGACGGTTAAGGCTGAGTTGTAGCAGCACTGTGGCTCATGACAGTGCAGTAAAGGAGACATCCATGCTGTACACAAGCCTTTTGTCCCCTGGCATGAAGAGAAACAAGCAGCGGTTGTTTACTTTCCAACTGGCAGGTGAATAATTATGGATTGTGCCACAGAGCGGTGTAGTTTTAACGACACTCTCTGACCCCTTGGCTCTGCAGCCTTATAATGGCTGAGCTCTACTGTGAATACAATAAGACAAAAAAAAACTAAAATAACAAAACCACTATGGAGAAATGGAGCCTTCTGTTAAAAATATACCTCTGGTATGTATGCTTCACACACACCCCTTTCTCCCACACAAGTTCAAATTCACTCTTTTGTCCCTCTCCATCTCTTCCTCCTCTCTCTCTGTCTCTCTCTCCTCATAGCACATTTGGGACTCAACGTTTTGTTATGCAGACGTGCCAATGAGCAACATAGGACTAAAATGTAGATAATTCCGATGGACTGAAGCACTGACTGCACTTATCTGGAAGTTTCCTTCAAATGACAGCGAGAGAGGCTTTATCTGTCATGCACAGGCCTGTGTTTTTGTGAGGCTGCTTGTGCTTGTGCATGCACGCGTGTGTGGGTGGGTGATTGTGTGTTTGTGTGTCTGACGTCCAATTAACATTAAAATGTGCCTACAGTCATGACAAGCATGAAGAGGAATACAAAAGAACGCAATTTGTCGGGAGAATTATGGCTCTAAATTCACGCCTCACAAAACTATTTATTTATTTAACTTCGAAAATGTTTTGCCGAGGGGCTGCTGTTGAATTTTATTGTTTGCATGAATTTATTCTATCTGTGGCTAAATGGGATGGTTGAAACGGCACCAAGAGACATGTGGACCTGCACTCTCTCTCTCACGCACACGCACACACACACGCACACACACACACACACACACACACACACACACACACACACACACACACACACACACACACACACACACACACACACACACACAACCTCTCTTCAGGAAGATCAAACCAGATCACCAGAATGTTTCCACTCACAAGCCGTCACATAGTGAATTCATTCTACAATGATGTATTGTCCATTTTATAAACCCTTTCCCCTCGACAAGTCTTGCCAAAAAAAAAAAGCTAGGTCCCAGAGATTAAACCTACAGATCGTTTCAACGTATTGCCTAAATGTGGATCAAGCTAAAAAAAACTCTAGCAGGTGGTCCTGACCAGTACAATATGATTGACAGGGACTAAGCTCTACATAAGTTGATGCACCTGCTTCCACTGCAGTCACAGTGATGTTGTGCCAGCCTGCAGTCTCTCGATCCAACACCTTGTCCAGAGTGATGGCACCCGATACCGGATCAATATGGAAGATCTTCTCCTGGTCTGCGCTGTGATCAATGGAAAACCTGCCAACCGGAGAGACAGAGAGACAAAGAGACAAATAGATGAGTGTCCCTTCGTGGCACAGGTCTCCACCAGACCAGATCAGGTTGTGGCTCTGATGACATCAGGGCGAGCGTACGTGAGCACAGCGAACAAGTAGGCCGTGGCCTACTGGTACGTACCTAAACCGGCCAATTGGGTGTGACCATGAACGGACGGACAGACGGACAGGGGGTAAAACATAACACACTCTCCACCATAATGGGGGAGACAATAAGGTATCCTTTGACTTTTTGTATCATATACAAAGTGCATGAAGGCATGTGTGTCCTATATTTGCTGACGGACTAACGGGGTCTTGATGATTGGTCAAAGGTTTTTGTGACGTTCACCAACTGAACCGATAGGTGATGACGCGCGCTCTGCGCAGCAGAAGCTCCACATCGTGTTCCAGAACGAGGTGTGATCAATCCAAGCGGCTCTGCAGCCTGAGAAATGTTCCGCTGGACGTCACACCAGAATGTACCTACATTGCTTTACTATAGCCAGGCCGTTGCGTTCCGACACCAGCTTTACGTATTTGGTGGATCCTCTAACGGCAAGCAGCTTGAGGTGAACGTCTTCAACACAGTGTCTCTGTGCTGGAGGAAGTTGACCCCTGGAACACCACCGGGCACAAGAGAAGATCAACATCTCGAGGTTCCCCCCAACGTCTGGGCACACACAGCTGTGCTGATTACAGATACCGTCTATCTCTGGGGAGGCCGGGAACAAGCAGGTTTTAACAAGGTGCTTTACGCACTTGATATTGACGCCCACACATGGTTCAAACCAAAGGTTTCTGGAAATATTCCAGAGGGGAGGATAGACCACTCTGCATGTGTGCTTAGGGAAATCATGATTATCCATGGAGGAATGACTGAGCCGGCGAAAGCCACTAATGACACCTACAAGTTGGACACCAGCACGATGGTCTGGACTTTAATCCACACCAGAGGAACTGAACCTCCTGCTACAGTTCACTCAGATCACTCTGCCACTATTATCGGAACAAAGATGTTTGTATTTGAGGGGTTCAGGTGTCATTACTCCAACTCCATCAGTGTGTTTGACACGCTGACCAACCTCTGGCTGGACACACCTTCTGCACAGCCTGGTCCAGAAAGATGCCGGTATCATTCAGCATTTACCTACAATGGAGAGATGTACATATTTGGTGGCAGTAAAGGTAAATGTTATTATGATCTGTGGAAATTCAGTCCAGAGACCTTCTCCTGGAAGAAGGTTGAGCCCAAGGGGAAAGGACCGCCTCCGATGTATAGTTCGTCCTGTTGCATGCTGGGAGATCGTGTCATCCTGTTTGGAGGACACAACGTCCCCAATGACGTATATATCTTAGACCTGAGCCCTAGCCTGAAGACCTTATGTAAGCTAGCAGTTATTCAGTATGTTCTGGACCAGTCTGGACTCCCTCATAACATCACGTGGGAACTGGCAGTTATGACTAATAACAGCAAATGTAGAGGAAAACGGTGTTAAAGTGTCCCTTGTGGAGACAGTGCTCAAGTGGTTCTGTAAGTGTCCATTCACAACTAGATCAGCACTCGGCAGAGAGCATACTTGCGCAGTCCGCACAAGTAGGCCATGGCCTACTTGTGCGTGAGCAGAGCGGGCGAATCAGGAATGAACAAAAAATCTGAAATAATTACGCCGTCACAATATTAACAAAACAATCTGTAACTCTTGAGATCGTGAAATTAAACCAAATGGACCCTAACACTCTCAAGTTTAAATTTATATTTAAACATCTGAATTACTTAATGTTCAAGAATCTACACATCTAGAAAATGTAACAATTGTTATTTTGAGCAACATTTTGCCAGTTATTTATCCTAAATTGGGGACAAAAACTTGAAAATCCTTAGTATTGGGTTCGGGAGACTAAACTCAACATCAAATGGTGGTCCGTGGCTCAAATGAAGAATAAATAGTGGTCCCTGGTATGAGAAAGGTTGAAAACCACTGAGCACTGAGTACTGTGTGTGTGAGAATTGTTTGAATTAGTGGTCATTTTTATTTTTGAATGTTCGACATGGGAGAAGTCAAGCTCATGTAGAAAACTTGGTACAAGTCAAGCGACGAATTGTGATTCAACACAAGGAAGTCTCAGGCAAACAGCAAAAAAAAAAAAAAAAAAAAAAAAAAAAATATATATATATATATATATATATATATATATATATATATATATATATATATATATATATATATATATATATATATATATATATTTTTTTTTTTTAATAAATTTAAATAAATAATAAATAAAACTAAAAAGCATTAAAAACTGAAAATGCACTGCTCATCTGTGCTTCGGTCTGTTGATAAGCTTCATGGAGATGATAATTCTCCTTTCCAGGTCGATTTGGCACCTGCCCGCAGAGCCAAAACTACTAGTAACTGCTGTACTGACCATGGTATTACTTTGTTAAATTACTAGCAACTGCTGTACTGACCATGGTATTACTGTGTTTAACTGACCAGCCAACTGTCCTGACTTTCACCTAACAGAGAATCTGGGTTGTATTGCCAAGAGGAAGGTGTGAGACATAAGACTGAACAATATAAATTAATTTATGGCACGCAACACTGAGCATCCAACAGTGCCAAAGGTTGATCACAGTGCTACAGGTTGATCACCTCCATGCCACGCCCCATTGATGGAATTATTTGTTCAGAAGTAGCCCAGACCAAGTATTAACTGCATTTTTCAGGTTGTCGACATTTTTTTTGTTGAAAATATATTTTTTATGGTCTCGTAAAATAGTTTTTTAAATCTTGTTTTGGTGGGACACCGTCCGGGCTCAGGCCTGAACTGTGCAAACCTGAGCTGTGCATCCGATGACATCATCTGACGGATATATACTGACAGCTCCATATAAGGAGATATATTGACTACTGACAGCTCCATATATGGAGATATACTGACTACTGACAGCTCCATATATGGAGATATACTGACTACTGACAGCTCCATATATGCACAGACGGACAGATGGGCGGACGGACAGGGTAGGAATTATAGTCTCCATCTTACGGTGGAGACAAAGAGCCAGTAAAGCGTGAGGAGCTCAATATGTTTAAGTGGAATTCCAGTTCTGAGACCTTTAATGAATACAGTCGCTTTTTCTTTGCTGCTCACTTCTAATTACGTTGGTCTCTTGTTCCGTTTCTGCTACTGTGACAAACAAAGAGGTTATCTAAGGACTGACAGAGTTGATGTCAGGTTACTTCAAGTCGGAGCAACTTGTAAAAAGTATTTAATGATAGAGAAATGAAAGAGAGGTGAGGTAGAGGTGAGGTAGAAAAAATACATACCACCAAATAAATGGATATAAATAATCATGTGTTACAGTGTGTTTACTGGAAATCTGTCACAGTGTGTGCTCCAGCAAAATCAAAACATATCACCTGGAAGTCTGCAGAAAACCCAATGACGGTTTTATTTTCATTTCAACTCTACTACGTTCTCCTTTCTGCTACACTACAGCGTGCCATTCCGGCTGCCCACAGAAACCCTGAACCTAAACCCCTGCGAGGGCAACGGTAGCTTTTTAAATCTCTCTCCTACAAGATCTCCTCACAGCCACACACCGCCACAGCCATCGAATGACAGCAACAGATATACTGTAGTAGAAGAAATACAGTACATTGTCAACAGCATCATATGCACTGTTCTCAAATACCATTCATTTGAGAGCAGTGATGCACGGTCCACAGCGTAGTGCTAGTCAACAACTGTGCAGCTCTCGTATCTGTTCTCCCTTTAGTGGAGCAGTGCAAGTGTTTGCTGGGGAGTTATCCAGTCTGTTCCACTTACAATTCACTGGTGTCCAGCAGTGGAACAAGTATGTGAAACAAAATACAGTACTCAAGGTAGTGGCTACTTGTGTATAACATACGATGATGACCAGTTAAGCCCTAATTTATTTTGCCCAGGGCCTGTGTGTGGTGTCACCACCTGTCTGCCTTAGTATTAATCTCCTCCACACCTTGCATTTGTACTGTACATCTGAGACCCTGAAGACACTTTGTCACCCTCTCGTCTCCGACCCCTGATTAAGCATAGTATAATTTATGGGGTCAGCCCAGCCCGGAAATGTCGGATGGGATTTTGTTGGGTTTTGTCGGGTTTGGGCATTAAATGAGAACTCTAATCTGAGTGGTAATAGTGCATAATTTATATAAAAAAGAGAGCGATGATAAAATCAGGAAAATCCATTATTAAATTAAAAAGGCAACATAGCCAACATGTTTCGACCGCATAGCGCTTCATCAGGGCATGGCCCTAGAAGACTGTGTGTGTGTGTGTGTGTGTGTGTGTGTGTGTGTGTGTGTGTGTGTGTGTGTGTGTGTGTGTGTGTGTGTGTGTGTGTGTGTGTGTGTCCGTGTGTGCATCCAGAAGCAGAGACTTCAGAGGCTGGTGAAAGAAGACCCATCGTCTGTACTTTTGCCAGTGCAAAAATATTGAATCATTTTCCAAACGGCCACCAGGAGGGAGAAAGCCAGAAGTGTTCCAATCCATTTCAAACACTGACACTTCTGGCTGTGGTTCTGTAGAGACACTACCCAGCTGAGAGCACTCCAAAAGTACAGGATTGGCAAAGGAGGTATCGGAGGTATTGGGATAGGGTAGAAGTTCTACCCAATCCCAATACCTCCGATACCTCCTTTGCCTGTAGAAGACTTCACAAAACACATTTTAAATAAAACAGGAGGGGGTGCCTCCAAAGAGGCAAAAAAACAAATGGGTTCCCAAATTGAAATGCCATGTGTGCTAATTTTGCACAAAAATATAAGTTGAATAATAAGTTGAAATATGGAGATACAAGGTTTCCTGCCTGACAGTAATGATTATGATTATTCTACCCCATAGGCTGAACACTACTCTATCACTCTTCATTCACTTTTATATTTTCATTTCCTTTTTTGCTAAGTAGCAAACTATATATGGTGAAATTATTTCTACTTATATTAGGATATATTTAGACAATTAAAGGATGCTCCACTACCACTTTATATTTCACTCCTGATAGAACTCATGTAGCTACAAACTGTATCATGGAAACATCTGAATTGTGAGTGCATACATTCTGGCATTGTGATACTACACTATCACAGATACACTAGTGCAGTGCATTTTCTTTCTTTCTTCCAACCTGGGGCTTTTCCCAAGTTGGCAAAGGGAGAGTCATGCGTTCCCAGAAGTGCAGTTTAGATAAATGGAAGCGGGTGAAAAATGGGTTTCAATAAGCACATTTACGGTAAGTGGAAGGGTTAAAATTAAAGACCATTCAAAGATAAAATAATTTTGCCTGAACATTTGCCTGAAATAGGTACAACAGAGTGATAATATTGTTACATTCCATGTGGGAATAATAATAACCAGTCATACACACTGCCACCTGCCAGCCCTACAGCACTGGCACAACAGAAGTTACAGCCGCTCGGCTTCACTGTGTGCTAATAGAATATTTCTATTCTGTCTCTCATATGGGATTTCCCATGTCAAAATCTATTGTTGCCTCTCCCTCCCAGAGGTTTACATTGTGTTGAATACACAACTCAGTGATTCTACTCACATTTGGCTCCCCAGTAGCTCCGGGTTATGTTTGTATGAGTAGCCAAAAGTCCATGCAGCAGCGGAGCTACGGAGGAAGGCAAATGACATGGTCCTCTTTCATCCACAGGGGATGCATTTATGATGCGTTTTCCCTCCTCTCAGCCCTAACTCCCTGCATTGAATAAGATTTTGTTCAACACATTTGAATGTAAAATTCAGTTGCAGGATTTATATTCATTTATGTCTCCCAGGTTGACTGAAAATTAACATAATACACGGCACAGGGGAAGCCAGTGTGGACGTCAAAAACAAAAACGTCTAAAATACAGGCCCAAACGCTAGCTATTAAGACGCTCAAAAAAAGGTTAGCCTACATAGGAAATAAAGATGTGACCATGAATTGTAAATAACTTAATTTCCTCCTCAACAGAACTTGGTCTGTGAATGCACAACCGACCATGAACGGCTGTGTTTCGCCTAAGTTCAATTCATCATACTGTCTCGTGAAAAATAACACATGATCTGTGAAGAATCGTATTGGCTTCATACACAATTGTTGATATTGATTGATGATACAATGACAGAAGCCTCAATACTGCCAATAATAACCCAACATGTGACAGTTGTCCTTGACTCTTTACAGAGACAGTGATTCTGATTCCTTATTTCAACGACTCTCATTTTAGATTATAATTAATTATTTTATTTTTATTAAAGGGGAATTCCACCCATTTTCAAAATGTTCCTGAGAGGATACAAATGTGAACCAAATGGACCCGCTAGGGTCCATTTGGTTCACATTTGTACCCTCTCAGGAAAAATGGGTCTGGAAGACAAATCATCTTGGTGATGTCATCAGATGTATTTCACCATGTTAATGATTTTTTTCAGACCTCCATTTTTAGGAAATACAGAATTGGAGGAACTTTTTTTTATCATGTCCACCATCTCTAAGGTATATTAATGACATATTGAAATGTTGAAAATGGGTGGTCTTCCCCTTTAATCTGATAATGTCTCAAGGGTAAATTAAATTACACGGCGGGCAAAAATTTGGCCCGCGGGCCAGAGTTTGACACCCATGCTTTATTTCAAGGACTCTCATTTTAGATTATAATTAATTATTTTATTTTTATTAAGAGAAATCCAGTTGTCTGATACCGCATGAAGCATAGGACAGATCGGACAACAAATCTATAATATAATATCTATATTACGTGACGTCAACTATATATGGTCCAATCATATGAGGGCCAAAAGTGTATCCTGTGGTCACCGTCGGGTGGTAAGACGTAGATCTGGTCTCACGGCTACTAGCCCCGCCGAGACAGAGCCATTTATCATCCCAGCACCGGGCCGGCACAATGGAAGCGGCGGGGACAAAAAAAAGGATCATTAAAAGTTTAGCGTTTCTCCCGAGGGGCCATTTGGAGGCAACACCAACACTGGGCCGTGCCTGAGAGATGGAGGCTCAGATCTTATCCCAGACATCCATCTCATCAATAGAATACCAGCAGGGAATTCAGCCGTATATCTGCTGACTGGAGACACACGTCTCTGCACTGACACTATCTGCATCTGGGGGATATTCACCCTACATCCCTCTGGAGAGCGAACTGTCCGTGACCAATTAGCTTCTTTATTTACGGAAATGAACGACGGGTTGAGTAGATCACACAGCCCATGCAGGTAGATCCTGTGACAGTCCCCAAAAACGTATAGATCTGTTACTCTTTAGAGCAGTGAAATGAAACCAAATGAACCCATGCGGGTCCATTTGGTTTCATTTTACACGTTTGTAAGAGTCCACACAATTAGAAAATTGAGAATAATTGTTATTTTGATCAACGTTTTGCCAGTTCTCTTTCCCCAATTGTGGACAAAAACGTGAAAGCTTTGGGTGCAATAGATATAAATGTTGTTTTCAAACGCCAGTAGTAGCATATACAAGACAACCTTTCAATTCTCCCCCTCTATTTTTCATTATTCAAGTGCATTATTCTTAAATTCTTAAATATAACACTAAGTAACCATCACCACTATTCCAAAGCTCAACCTTTCTATGGGGTCTTGAAATGGATTTTCAGTAATGGAACAATCACATTATTTGATGTGTTCTTTTTTTTTTTTTTTTTTTTAAATACATCGAATGGATGCAACCTGGGACGTGTCTTCAGTGATGTATCCCAAGCTCATTGGGGTTTCGGGTCTCTCGAACATCATACCCCTCACTCAGGTGACCCAGCCGGGGTTCATGACGCCCCGACTCACGTCCCAGTAGCTACCCCTGATCAGTCTGTGAGGTTTCCACATAGTACAGCAGATTAACTCATTTTTTTCATACGATACTTCACTTTGGTATAGAAGCGTGAAAATTGGCACAGATACTCTCCAAGGTCTACTCTTTAGGAAAAAGGCGCGTGCCACTCAAAATTCCAAGATGGCGACCCCAAAATCCAAAATGTCCGCCCAAAAATGTGGTTTTTCCTTCATAACTTGAAATGCATTGATTTTACACCCCATAAATGTATTGAACATTAATACAAAGTTGGCCATTACGGACGGTTTGGCACCAAGAACATGTCTGTATCACTTACGGCTCTTGAGATACAGCATATAGGTACTTTCACAGATTGAGGAGAGCAAGACATTTGTAACATTGATTCTTAAGTGAATCAAATGGTGATACAGGCATGAAAATTGGTACACACACTCTTCAAACCCCACTATTTCTAAAAGTACTGCGTGCCCTGCAAAATTCCAAGATGGCAGCCCCCAAAATCCAAGATGTCCGTCCAAAAATGTGTTTTTTCCTTCATAACTCGAAATACAAAGCTTTTAAGCCCCATAAATGTATTGGGCGTTAATATAAAGTTAGGCATTACGGACATTTTGATACCAAGTACATGTCTCTATGTGCTACGGTTCTTGAGTTACAACATATACGTAGTGATGAGGCACCATAAGTGTAACATTTTGGCACATTTCCCTCTTTAACTCAAAGATCCCTTTATCACCATATCTTCTGTTTTCAGGAAATGGACCTACATATATCTGCTATCATAAACCACTTCAGGTTTTTCAATTGATGAAACAGGTCGGGAGTTATTAAGCCGATCGCGAAGGTCTGTTTCAGTGCTAAATTTGCTGCGTACATTCTGCGAATATAAGCGACCCAGAAATGTCTGTCTGTGCATCTGTCCTTCACAATAAGTGTATATGTGAAGTGGACGCACCAAGGGCACCATGTGCCATACTATAATTGTATAATGTGCTAAAATGCGTAATAGTGTAATATATGCAATAGTGTAATAGAGCTAATAGTGTAATATATGCAGTATATAGCGGTATACTGTAATAGGGTAATGTATGTAATAAGTGTCACAGTGTAACATGTGTAATAGGTTAATATGTGTAATAGTGTCAGTGTAATATGTGTAATAGTGTAATAGGGTAATATGTGTAATAGTGTCATAGTGTAACATGTGTAATAGTGTAATAGGGTAATATGTGTAATAGTGTCATAGTGTAACATGTGTAATAGGGTAATAAGTGTAATAGTGTAATATTTGCATTAGAGTAATAGTGTAATAGGAAATATGTGTAATAGTGTCAAAGTGTAATATGTGTAATAGGGTGTCATGTGTAATAGTGGCATAGTGTAACATGTGTAATAGCATAATAGGGTAATGTATGTAATAGTGTCATAGTGTAACATGTGTAATAGTGTAATAGGTTTATATGTTTAATAGTGGCATAGTGTAACATGTGTAATAGTGTAATAGGTTGATATGTGTAATAGTGGCATAGTGTAACATGTGTAATACTGGCATAGTGTAACATGTGTAATAGCATAATAGGGTAATGTGTGTAATAGTGTAATATGTGTAATAGTGTAATAGGTTGATATGTGTAATAGTGGCATAGTGTAACATGTGTAATAGCATAATAGGGTAATATGTGTAATAGTGTCATAGTGTAACATGTGTAATAGGGTAATAGTGTAATATATGCAATAGTGTAATAGGGCTAATAGTGTAATGTTTGTGCATTATGGTAATAGTGTAAGAGTGTAATATATTACTGTAATATTGGTATAGCATAATAGCGTAATATGTGTAATTGTGACATGTGTAATAGGCAAATATGTGTATCATGTGTAATGGTGTAATAGGACAATTACACTAGACCACTATTCCATATATTACACTATTACCCTAATGTACACAGATTACACTATTACACATATTAACCTATTACACTATTACACTAGTAGCCTATTGTACATACATTATGCTATTGCACGTATTAGCCTATTACACTATTACACAAATTACCCTATTACAGTATTACACGTTACACTACGACACTATTACACATATTACCCTATTACACATGTTACACTATGACACTATTACACATATTACCCTATTACACATGTTGCACTATGACACTATTACACATATTACCCCTATTACACTATTACACATATTACCCTATTACAGTATTACACGTTACACTACGACACTATTACACATTACCCTATTACACATGTTACACTATGACACTATTACACATATTACCCTATTACACATGTTACACTATGACACTATTACACATATTACCCTATTACACATGTTACACTATGACACTATTACACATATTACCCTATTACCCTATTACACATGTTACACTATGACACTATTACACATATTACCCTATTACACATATTACCCTATTACAGTATTACACATTACACTACGACACTATTACACATATTACCCTATTACCCTATTACACATGTTACACTATGACACTATTACACATATTACCCTATTACACTATTACACATTTTACCCTATTACAGTATTACACATTACACTACGACACTATTACACATATTACCCTATTACCCTATTACACATGTTACACTACGACACTATTACACATATTACCCTATTACAGTATACCGCTATATACTGCATATCTTACACTATTAGCTCTATTACACTATTAAACTATTGCATATATTACACTATTACGCCTTTTAGCACAATATACCATTATACTATGACACATGCTACACTTGGTGCGTCCGCTTCACATATACACTTATTGTGAAGGACAGATGCACAGACAGACATTTCTGGGTGGCCTATATTCGCAAAATGTACGCAGCAATTTTAGCACTGAAACAGCCCTTCACAATTGGCTTAATAACTCCCGACCCGTTTCATCAATTGAAAAACTTGAAGTGGTTTATGATAGCAGATACATGTAGGTCCATTTCCTGAAAATAGAAGAAATGCTGATAAAGGAATCTTTGAGTTAAAGAGTGAAACATGCCAAAATGTTACACTTATGGTGCCACATCACTATGTATATGTTGTAACTCAAGAACCGTACTACATACAGACATGTACTCAGTATCAAAATGTCCGTAATGCCTGACTTTATATTAACACCCAATACATTTATGGGGCTTAAAAGCTTTGTATTTCGAGTTATGAAGGAAAAACCACATTTTTGGACGGACATCTTGGATTTTGGGGGCTGCCATCTTGGAATTTTGCAGGGCACGCAGTACTTTTAGAAATAGTGGGGTTTGAAGAGTGTGTGTACCAATTTTCATGCCTGTATCACCATTTGATTCACTTAAGAATCAATGTTACAAATGTCTTGCTCTCCTCAATCTGTGAAAGTACCTATATGCTGTATCTCAAGAGCCGTAAGTGATACAGACACGTTCTTGGTGCCAAACCGTCCGTAATGGCCAACTTTGTATTAATGTTCAATACATTTATGGGGTGTAAAATCAATGCATTTCAAGTTATGAAGGAAAAACCACATTTTTGGGCGGACATTTTGGATTTTGGGGCCGCCATCTTGGAATTTTGAGTGGCACGCACCTTTTTCCTAAAGAGTAGACCTTGGAGAGTATCTGTGCCAATTTTCATGCTTCTATACCAAAGTGAAGTATCGTTTCACTAATCTGCTCTACTAACAAGGGAAAGGCCAAGGCCGTCCAATCCACCGCCCCTGAAATACTCCGCCGAAACTGGGAGGTTCTGATGCGTGGAGGGACTAGGCTCTGTGGTTTGACACCTGTCCGTGCCTCTCCTACGTCTCACCAGGCCCAATCCTGCTCTCACCAGGAGGCACAGGACCTGTGCGTTGCACCAGACTCCCAGCACCGGACAAGGAAGAGACTCCATGAGCGGTGGACAAACGGCCCTCCTTAAGGACTAACCAAGGGTTTTTGGGCGTCTTCCTCACGGACGACACAGGCTGGGGCGCTAGCCCATACTGCTAACCCGGTTGCCGTCTACATTCCGGCTGCCACCCGTCTCTCCGGTGGTCACCAAGTCTTTTCCTGGTTGTCACGTAGTCTATTCCTATGAGTCACTATAAATAGGTTGATCGGTTTTTTTAATACATCGAATGGATGCAACCTGGGACGTGTCTTCAGTGATGTATCCCAAGCTCATTGGGGTTTCGGGTCTCTCGAACATCATACCCCTCACTCAGGTGACCCAGCCGGGGTTCATGACGCCCCGACTCACGTCCCAGTAGCTACCCCTGATCAGTCCCACAAGGGAAAGGCCAAGGCCGTCCAATCCACCGCCCCTGAAATACTCCGCCGAAACTGGGAGGTTCTGATGCGTGGAGGGACTAGGCTCTGTGGTTTGACACCTGTCCGTGCCTCTCCTACGTCTCACCAGGCCCAATCCTGCTCTCACCAGGAGGCACAGGACCTGTGCGTTGCACCAGACTCCCAGCACCGGACATGGAAGAGACTCCATGAGCGGTGGACAAACGGCCCTCCTTAAGGACTAACCAAGGGTTTTTGGGCGTCTTCCTCACGGACGACACAGGCTGGGGCGCTAGCCCATACTGCTAACCCGGTTGCCGTCTACATTCCGGCTGCCACCCGTCTCTCCGGTGGTCACCAAGTCTTTTCCTGGTTGTCACGTAGTCTATTCCTATGAGTCACTATAAATAGGTTGATCGGTTTTTTTAATACATCGAATGGATGCAACCTGGGACGTGTCTTCAGTGATGTATCCCAAGCTCATTGGGGTTTCGGGTCTCTCGAACATCATACCCCTCACTCAGGTGACCCAGCCGGGGTTCATGACGCCCCGACTCACGTCCCAGTAGCTACCCCTGATCAGTCCCACAAGGGAAAGGCCAAGGCCGTCCAATCCACCGCCCCTGAAATACTCCGCCGAAACTGGGAGGTTCTGATGCGTGGAGGGACTAGGCTCTGTGGTTTGACACCTGTCCGTGCCTCTCCTACGTCTCACCAGGCCCAATCCTGCTCTCACCAGGAGGCACAGGACCTGTGCGTTGCACCAGACTCCCAGCACCGGACATGGAAGAGACTCCATGAGCGGTGGACAAACGGCCCTCCTTAAGGACTAACCAAGGGTTTTTTGGGCGTCTTCCTCACGGACGACACAGGCTGGGGCGCTAGCCCATACTGCTAACCCGGTTGCCGTCTACATTCCGGCTGCCACCCGTCTCTCCGGTGGTCACCAAGTCTTTTCCTGGTTGTCACGTAGTCTATTCCTATGAGTCACTATAAATAGGTTGATCGGTTTTTTTAATACATCGAATGGATGCAACCTGGGACGTGTCTTCAGTGACACGTCCCAATGATGTATGTATATCTTGTTGAGCTGCTCATTTTGAAAGTAGCTCTCAAGTCAAAAAAGTGTGGCCATCACTGCTATAGACTAATAGTTGTATTTTAGATGGCAGTGTCTGCTCTCGACTAAAACTGAGAAGAGCGGAGGGAGGGGAGTATATACATGGTAAATCATACAGCTCACCTGTGTGTTTCTCCACAGAGAAGAACTTCTCCCCGTCCAGAACGCTGTACACCACCCCGGCACTGCTGCCATACGTTGGGTCATCTGCGTCCGACGCCATGACCTTCATCACTGATGTTCCTACGGAGAGAGAGAGAGAGAGAGAGAGAGAGAGAGAGAGAGAGAGAGAGAGAGAGCATTGAGACAGCTCTATTTACTCTACATCATTTCCCCCAACATTTTTTTGGATGTTTCAAATGACCTCTTGCCACTAAACCTCTGCAGACGGTTGCTCTGTCTCTCCCAAAAAACAAGCTGTGCTCAGGAGATGAAAGGAAAAAACCTCCAGTTATTTAACATCTCTGTCTGTCTTCAAAGACCGCTATAAAGGTGGATGAAATCCACAACAACAAGCAATTATCACTGGTTGCTGGAAATATGATGGCATTTTCCACAAGAACCTTTAAAATCCAGATTTGCACATGCAACAATATCCTCTAAAGACTTTTATCAAACACTTACTGTCTCTATCACACACACACACACACACACACACACACACACACACACACACACACACACACACACACACACACACACACACACACACACATTTGAATTCTTTTATTTGGATCTGCACAAGAGGCACAGTCATAATAGATCCAAATACTGATCAGAAGAAGGTTACATATCATAGATCAACCAGATAGATCTGCAGCACATGCTTAACATACAGAGAAGGACAAGACATTGATGGCATACTATCACATGGTACTACAGAAACAGGATGTGTTTTTTTTTTTTGTTTTTTTCCCCCCTAAGGATAGACAAAGCATCGCCTTCTCCAGACAGACAGACTGCCCATAATAGCCGAGATAGAACAGTATTTAGCCAACTTCTTTGCATTTGTTTTCTGCAGTCCACCCAATTGCAATCCCCTGAGCACAAGCTTATGCACATGGCCCAGACTACCAAATACAAGGACAATAAGTTGACAGTTGTAACCCAAGGCCATAATACGTTCCACTAAAGGCTGATATTTCATAAGCTTGGATGTGAAGCAAGTGTCCATATACAAATCAAAAGGGCAGCCTATTTCACAGATAGTAACGGTTTTTCTAATTTCATTTATGAACACAATATCTGGGGTGTTTGGAATATTTTGTAGAGAATTGACATGAGAGTCGTTGTGATCAAACCAGTCCAACCGTACAGTGCTGTGTTTATACATTTTTGTTGTCCTCTCCTGTACTCCTCTGATCTTATCGGAGACAAGGTCAACCAGACGGTCATGTCTGGCGATGTACAGTGCCTTATAATGGCTGCAACCATTCAATATGTGTGCGACTGTTTCTGTGTCATGTGGTACTGGATGTAAAATACAGTATGGATCATGTAATGATGGATACCAGGTTGCCAAGTTAAACTTGGTGGGCAGCACCTGTAAGCGGGCTTTAACTGTGAAAATGAGGATGTCCTCACCAACCGAGTCATTTGACAATACAGAGTGCGATAGTGAGTGGTTTACAAAGGGAAGGAAAGCCAATTTTCCCTGCAGACGTAGACTGGACCAGTGATGTGCACTTTGTGATCGTTTCAACCCTAGAATGGTGGCTCTAGCGATCGCAGATTTAATTGACAGTTCATGGTGTATGCCGTCTTGCTCATATGTCGCACACGCACGGACCAGCGGGTCTGTGATGATGCTGTTACGCACAGCAGCAGCATTGCTGCCGAGCGTAACAGTTGTAGTATCAGGCGTTACCCACCTCAACTGTAGTCCTGATCGCTGACACAAGTCATTCAGATCCATCCAGTCAGACCGCACACCGAATCCAGCGGCTTTAATGTCCAGTTTGCCATTCGCCTTAGTTTTGAATCCAAGGAACTGCGTGTCATTCTCCAGCGCGGGTGGTACTTTACGTCGCTGCATATGCATAATGAATGACTCGCGGGCCATTTCCCTGACCGTGGGATCGTCATTATTAAGCATATTTATAAGGTGACTGGTTCTAGTGGCGTTGTAAACCCATTCAATATTCGGTACACCCAAACCACCCTCTCTGATGGGCTGAAAGAGCATAGCACGAGTGGAGTGACTATTGAGACCGAGCCAGCCCCTCACCAAGCGCACCACCTTGTTATTCAATTCCATAAGGGTGTTCTGTGGCAAATGGATATTTGAGAATAGATGTTGAATTTTGGCAAGTGCCAATTCTCTAATTGCCTGCAATTTCATTCGGATGGGGAGAGGGGAGGAATCGACACACACACACACACACACACACACACACACACACACACACACACACACACACACACACACACACACACACACACACGCGCGCGCGCCTCTGGCAGCCAACACAAAGCACATATTTACATTTAGTCACAGGTTTAGCATAAGCTCAGCCTAAAGCCTGTAAAAGCGTAATGGACAACATCTTCCTCTAACCGCTTTGGTGAAAAGAACCAACCACTGACTAACAGCTCAGTCTGTTAGTGGCTGAGCTGTTTCTCCATTAAAAAGGAGAAAGGAAAAGGCACTGACTAACAGCATGTTAGTGTCTGAGCTGTTTCTCCATTAAAAAGGAGAAAGAACCAACCACTGACTACAGCCTGTTAGTGGCTGAGCTGTTTCTCCATTAAAAAGGAGAAAGAACCAACCTCTGACTACAGCCTGTTAGTGGCTGAGCTGTTTCTCCATTAAAAAGGAGAAAGAACCAACCACTGACTACAGCCTGTTAGTGGCTGAGCTGTTTCTCCATTAAAAAGGAGAAGGAACCAACCACTGACTACAGCCTGTTAGTGGCTGAGCTGTTTCTCCATTAAAAAGGAGAAAGGAAAAGGCACAGAGAATCCTGTTTCTCCATTAAAAAGGAGAAAGGAAAAGGCACAGAGAATCCTGTTTCTCCATTAAAAAAGAGAAAGGAAAAGGCACAGAGAATCCTGGCAGAGGCAGCTCTGAGTCCTTTAAGGACACTGAGTCTGTCAAGTCCACAGGTAATTACTGACAGCTGCTGTTGTCCACCAAAGGTCACAGCTGTATACTCTCTCAGAGCGAAATCATGCTACTGTCCAGACACATAATGGCCGTTATGCTAATGATGCTAAATCAGTGGGACGTGTCAGAGGGCCGTTTGTTTCCTGTGTCATCCATTGGCGCTCCTAACGGGGGATGGGGGAGGAGACGGTAAGACAGAGCAGTGGATTATCGCTAAAGCCACGGCGCCATTACTACAGGCAGCCCAGATCGCTATCCTGCTGCTGTCGCCAACAGCAGCAGCCTCTGGTCGTGACAAATCATGGTCGTGACAAATCATGACAACCACAATATTATCATGCAATATCTAATTAGCGAGAAGTAAAAAAAAAAAAAAAAAAAAAAAAAAAAAAAAACGGCAGGATACAACACATTTTGTTTTGTTTTTCTTCTTAGAAATTAAATTATTTGTCACGACCCGAGTTGGCTTTGTCCGCGGTGTAATCGTCTTTATATGAATCTTTTTCGAAAAGTCTATGAGAAAAATGGAAAGGGGAATTCATTTTTGGAACAGGGGCGACGTCATGAGAGGGCGGGACTGCTTAGCTCTATAGAGTCTAGAGCAGAGTACTATGTACACATGTGAGACTATGATAATCAGCCACAGCAGTCTTTTTAAGTCAAATATTACAGTATGAACAACCTTATGTAGTTAAATCCAACGGTAGCTGTTCATTTCATCTCTTGCTGTACTGTGTGTGTCTGTGGTTCTTAATGCATGCTCAAACATAATCCAGCCATTATTATCTCACCAGAATACAGTATGCAAGTGGCCTATGTCCGCCTGATCCTTAGAAGATCACACACACATAATACACTGCACGGCTGGAGGAAGATCAACGTGATACAGAGTTTCTCATATTGAAAACAGAAAGCCATACAGAGACAGAGGCAGTTTCATTACCAGTGACATGCAGAACTCCTGCAGTGACTAATTCTGTCTACCTGGTTGTCTCTGGTTGTGTCCAGCAAAGCCATTTCCATCCATGGGATTATATTCTCTTATCTTAATTTTTTTCTGCCGCAGGTATAACAATCAGCTGTTTCTGGGTCCTTGCTGGCAGCTTGGAGGAACTATATAAATGCAAATGCTACTTTATTGTGTTTATATTAAAAGGGAAGGGAAGCAGGGAGTTTGCTGCCTGAGTCATTATTATTAATGCTCTGGTTCTCTTCCGTTTCATCCTTACTAGTTGGCAGCTCTCAGATCTGACTGGTGAGGATCTGTTTAACTACTGCTTTTGTTTGCGACCCAAAAGTATAGTTTCAGTTTATTTGTTTTTAAAATTTGGGAAATATTTTAGCTACTGACTTGACACAATGTAACACACACTGTATTGCAAAAAAAAAAAAAAAAAAATGAATGAAGTGTGTCTATGTGAAGAGCATTTCTTACTTTTCATAAATACATAATATTTTTCTCTCTCTGCAGTGAATAAAGACAAAGAGCATGTTAAATTGAGATTACACAGCAGGCAGCAATTACTTAGCTGTTTGCCATATATATATATATATATATATATATATATATATATATATATATATATATATATATATATATATATATATATATATATATATATATATATATATATATATATATATATATATATATATATATATATCAACTTTGGTCCATTATAGCTCCCCTTTGATAAAACCGATTGGTATCGTATTATATACCATTTTTATCATTGATTTGTCCCCTTTACAATGAGGTACAGCATGTAATGATCCGGCATTCATGGAATGAGCAACACTGCTAAACGTGTGTCTTGCGCTCCATTTCTTTTTTTTTGCCAAAATGGCAAATGTATGGTATTGATTGCTTTACGTTGCCTAGCAGATTGGATGATTACTCTCTTCCACAGTACAAAGTAAAAACACAACACATATTGGACATTTTTAGACTTTATTAATTTCACACTCAGTGACAGGGAACTCGCCTTGGGGGGAGGGGGTGACCACCAGACATGCTTTAACACTAGCATGCCTGAAAATAAGGGGCCAGAATTAGCTTTTCCTTTAATTCATATCATATTTAGAATTATTTTGATGTATGATGTTGGAATGGATGGATGAAGTCATGGAAGGAGAACCTCTCAGGCATCCTAGTGTTAAAAGGATTCCAGGCTAATAAAACTAATATGGGTAAATACATTATACCTGTCCTCTATAACTAGAATTGAACATTTAAAACACATATACAGTATGTTCTTTAGTTTAAAAATAGTTCATTTCATCCCTTGGGGGCGCCATTTTGCAGGAGATTTTCCCTGGAGCCCACCCTACCAAATGGACCCGTAAGGGTCCATTTGGAAAATCATGCCTAGCGTTTCAAATTGCTTAGAAACGCCACTGCTCAACACCATGTCTGTGTCCATCTCTATTAGGGCTCTTAACTCACTTACTGCCCTTGACGCTATTGACGCATTAATTGCTTAATTGCCCTGAATGCCCTTGACGCTGCTTGACGCATTCTTGCTTTTTGAGTGCTTATAGTAGGGGAGACTCTTATCTAGCTTGTCACAAAGTTTCATGTAGCTGTGAACATGGGTTAGCTCAAAATTTATTGTTTAGCCACAAGAGAGTGAAAAAGGTATCCAAAAATAAAGACAGATCTATCTTCACTTCAAATGCTGGTATAAATCAAACAGCAGCCCTGAAACATCATCGGCTGGCCTTGTGTGAACTGTGGCTAGCACACCACAGTCATTCAATGCCTCCTTTCTTTTGTGGCAGAATGACCTAAATGCTAATCATTTCCCAAGCCAAAATACAAAACAAAACTGATCACAGAGATCCCACAACACCTTCACAATAACACAACAAACCATCCAAACGGCACAACAAACCATCCAAACGGCAAGACAAAAGCTCCGGCAGGTTGCATAACCGCATTGTTCCCATGGGAAAGCCACTCTACCAGTGTTGCCAACTTGGCGCGATCAGCGTTGCCAACTTGGCATTTGTCACTATATTTAGCTTATTTCCAGACCCCCCTAGTGTCAATTTTTTGAGGGACATACATATTGCACTGCTCTGAGATTGTAGATCAGCTATTTTTGATGATTTTGACATCTGGTCACCCATGAGAAAGCCACACCATCAACCAAAACACCACAGCTACAATGACCTTTTTTTTTTAGGGACATACACTGTTTTGAGATTGTAGATCGGCTATTTTTGATACAACAGAAAGCAGCATGGTTGGGCATTTGAATACTGATGCATGTCAGTCCCGATGTGGGGCAAGGTCTCAATATATGAGACACTTGGAACGTATTTCAAATGAACAACTGTGCCTTGCAAAGGAGGACATCTGGTCACGCTAATCATAACACATTTAGGTGTTGGTCATTTTGACCTAGCTCCCAAGCCAGCAAGTGATGGGAAAACTACTGATGAAACGTATATGTTTGTACACAAGACAGTGAAGACACCTTCACATCATCACATCAAAAAGAAAAAAAGTAAACGTGTTTTTTCTCCGGAGGTCTAGGCGCCCCGCAACATAAAACAAACGCTCCTATAGTCCAAACAACGCCCAAGAATCAAAGAAAACCAATCAAAACAAACCATTGCATATAAAAAGGAGTGTTCTGTTCCTACCTTCTCTTTGTGGGAGTAGTCGTATTCGTGAAGTGAACAGAGAAGACGTGTAATCCAGACAGAGAAAGAGTGAGTGAGATCGGTTTGCTTAGTCCACGTTTTGAGTTATGTCGGCTCGTAAACGTGCTGCGCGCGGCCCACCAGGGCATGGAAGAGGCCGGCCAAACACCTGTGATGTTGGCGGAGAGGATGATCAAAAACCCGGGTGCAGTGGCGTGTCTGCAACCGCTACACAACACGGCCCCGCTGGACGAGGAAGGGGGAGAGCCAGAGAAGGTGGTGTTGGTGAAGAAGGCGATCGGAAGCCTGGCTGTAGTGATGGGACCTCAGTTGCTTCATCGCGGACCACCGGACATGGCTATGAAGAAGAAGAGAAGCCAGGTAGTACTCCAGCCCCCCGGGGTCGCAGAGGAAGAGGTGGTCGTGCTGCTGCTGCTGCTGCTGCTGCTGGCGGACGCGGTGGTGGTGGAGGAGGAGGAGGTGGTGGTGGTGGTGGTGGTGGTGGTGGAAGTAATGCCCCTGCAACCGCGCAAACAACAACCACCGATCATGGCTATGAAGAAGAAAAAAAGCCAAGTAGTACTCCAGCGACCCGGGGTCGTAGAGGGAGAGGAGGTCGTGCTGCTGCTGGTGAGATGTCCAAACCACAAGGGAGTTCCCCCACGCTTCCCAAACGCCGTGCTGGGCGAGATGGTGTCCCCGACGGCGGTGGTGGTGAAGATGAAGCCGTCCCCGGGCCGAGTGGAGCTCCGTCTGGTTCCAGTGGCACTCGTGTTGGTCGCCCTGCTGCTCGTGGCCGATCATCGCGTGGAGGTGCTGTGCGTACTGCGCGTACTGCGCGTAAAAAGCTGCCTCTAGCCCCAGTCCGTGGCCAGTCGACATTGCATGCCTTCTTCCGTGCCATCCCGAAAGCAGATACTGGATCTGAATTGGAGTCTGAGGAAGATGAACCACAGCCCGGTTCGGTCCACTCATCGCAGTCGTCACAACAACATGCTCCTTCTGTTCCAGTTTCTCAATCCTCATCCACTACAACGACGCCATTGTCCCGTTCGCTCCGGCCCCGTTGCTTGCTGCAAAGAAAAGTGATTGAGTCTCCATTCAGCTCATCCTCATCCCAGCAGGGTGCTCGGAGTGACCGCTCCATTATTGAATCAGACGACGACAGTTCCGGGCAATCCTGGTCACCACTGAGGAGGAGAGGCCGCAGTCATGAGCGCCAATCTACCGATGGTAAGATTTTTTTTTATTTTCATTTGTATCGCTAATTGTAGGTCCTGATGTCTGAGTGACTTCGTTCTATTCGGGCTGCAAGAACAGCGCACGAGCTAGTGCTGCCAACCTGGCGCATTTGTCACTATTTAGCCTTTTTCCAAACCCCGACCAACCAGATCTCAAACCAAATGGACCCGTAAGGGTCCATTTGGTTTCATTCTAGTGCATTCATTTCATTCTAATGCATTCCAGTGCGTTTTGAAAGTGGCACTAGTGCATTTATTATTTGGGTAGTTGGCAACACTGGCACGAGCACTGGGGCCCGGGCTGCCGTCTAATGGAAGATCTAGCGACATTTAGGGGGTCAAAAAGCTGAGCTTGCGCTCTCCCTTTCGTGCAGCCTGAATAGGGACAATAAATGCCTCTATTGATGTTCCTTTTTATTTTTGCACCCGTAGATCAATGGTCGACCGATGATGATGATGATGATGATGGTGAAGACTATGGGTCGTCGGAACAAGTTGATGATGACGAATCTGTTTACTCGGGAGGTAAGAGTTTTCATATATAACTTTCATAGCTGAAATGTCGCCGAGGGGGCACAAAACAGTGCCCCTCGAGCAGTCTCTTACTCCTCTAGCTCATAGACTCTAACGCAATTGGTAACTTCCGGTTGTCCCAATTTGTTGTCCCAATTCAATAGAAGACTATGTAGAAGAGCCACCATTGGACTGGCCCCATGTATTGAACAGAGTTTGCATAACCTCCGTAGACTATACAATGATCTGGCTTACAACTATCTACAAAAATAATTTGTGTGTGTGTGCCACGGCCGAAAGACGTTGTGATTTTCTAAACAAGCAATGTAAGCAGAAAACAATAAAAGACAAAATACTCCTGCAGCCTGTAGTGCGATCCACCTTATTTTCATTAGATACAATTATGCACACAAAATAAAATGTATTATATATTGTATGTAAATCCTAAATGATCTAAATCTATATTTTACTGTGTTTTCAGGTCGCAGGACAAGGGAAGCCGTCCTTCAAACAGCCTCACAACTACCAGAGACAGGCAGAAGTAAGTTTCGTGTATACCTGCATCACTTGCACAAAAGTAAAATGCATTTATTGTACTGAAAATGTATGAGTAAGTAATGTGTTTTTGTTTTTTCTGTAAATTTTCAGGTCAGGGGCAAGGAAGAGGTAGTGGTGCATGTGACCAGCCCTCGGATCCACAGGCTGTCGGCAGCAGAGATGAGAGTGCAGAGACGACAGGCAGTGGTATGTTTTATTTTGTTCAGCATATCACACTTGCACACACAATGTATATGTAAAAAATGTAAAGGAGTTTCAGCCATGCCCCCTCCACATATCTCTCAGCCCTCACATACTCTAGTACATACCTCACCTAGCATATGTGGTTGTTGGTAAGTAATTCTATATTTCTATCATTTCCAGGTCTACACAAAAAACGTCCCCGGCCTGTTCCTGAGTGGCGTCCTCTGGATGAGCGTGGATGGCAGCCCATGGACTTCCCATTCACAGCAATACCAGGACCTCGTGGCAAGGCAGCAACGATACGGTCGACCACACCAGCTGACTTCTTAGAACTTTTTTTGACCCCAGAGTTGTTGACCCACATAGCCACGCAGACCAACATCTATGCGGCCCAGAACATTGAGGCGATGCCACCAACACCTCACTCCAGGGCCAACAGATGGAAGGACGTCACTGTGGAGGAGCTCAAAGACTTTTTCGGACTGTTCTTCCTTACTGGCCTCATAAAGAAGTCAGAACTGGCAGACTACTGGTCAACGGATGAGGCCTTGTCGACGCCTTATTTCGCAAAGGTCATGGGTCGAAACAGATTCCAGCTCATCCTGAGATTCCTGCACTTCAGCCAGCGGGGAGGACAACGATGACCGCCTTTTCAAGGTCCGCCCCATCTTGGACTACTTGGTCAAGAAGTGGCAGGAGATGTTTCAGCCAGGACAGGAGATCAGTGTGGACGAGGGCTGCCTCTTGTGGCGAGGGAGACTGTCCTTCCGTGTGTACAACCCGAACAAAATCACACGGTATGCTATAAAGAGTTTCATTCTGTCCGACTCCTCTACAGGATTTTGCCACAACTTGAAGCCCTACGGTGGAGTCTACTCGTCCCTGGTGGATACGGTCACTGGTCTCCTGGGTGATCTGTCAGGGAAAGGCTACAAGTTATTCATGGACAATTACTACAACAGCCTGAACCTATGTGAAGAGCTCCTGGAGAGAAACACACACACCTGCGGCACCATACGGCGCAACAGAGGCCCGCCCCCGGAAATCAACAATGCCACCGCAGCCACCTTGAAGGAGGGTGAAAAGATTGCCTTCACCACAGGTAAAGTGATGTCACTTGCGTGGAGGGACAGCAAGATCGTCCGGATGGTGTCGACCTTTCACCAGGACACGACTGTCAGCAAGCTGAAATGGCAGAAAGGGGGCACACAGCTGGCATACCAAAAACCTGAGTCAGTGGAGGACTACAACCAGAACATGAATGGGGTTGACATGCTGGACCAGAACATCAACTACTACCCTTGGGCCAGGAGGTCTGCCAAGTGGACCACAAAGTTTGTCATGTACTTATTCCAGATCTCAATGTTCAATGCCTTTGTGATCTACAAACAGCAGAATCCTGATGGCAACTGTAAAAACCTGAAGGCCTTCATCCACTCCGTGATCCTGTCCTGGACAAAGCCCAAGCGAGCCACACCGAGGGTGCCACACAAAGACCCAAGGATCAGGCTGTCCGCCAAGATTGCACCTCTGCCGACGCGCCACATGCTGGAAAAGATCCCCCCAACAGCAAAGAGGAAGACCCCTGCCAAACGCTGCAGAGTGTGTAGCAAACACAGACAGGGACAGGAGGGACCACGCCGGGAGACAACCTTCCAATGTGTGGCATGCCTTGTGCCACTGCACAAAGGTGAATGTCACACCAGGTACCACACAGAGCAGAACGTGCCATTTGAGTGACTGTTGCCATGTTGTTGTGTTTTTTTTTTTTTTTCCCCCTTCTGAAGAGATGTTGTCATGTTGACAGGTTGCTCTTTCTGTGAATAAAATCACATACAGTAACTATAGAAAATTGTTGTCTGTCTTTTCTCAAACCAAGGTGTATGCAATTTTATGCTAGGAGGGGATTTATGTATACAAGTGCCTAGTTTCTATGTAGCCCATCATTGTATAAAATTCTGTCTTTTTGTCTGGTAAAAGGATATAGATGTAGCTCGCAAATGAGATATTGTGACACAAATCAAACCACACTGTGCCATGTGAGAATAGGAAAGCTAAATCAAACTAAAATCACCTTTCTAAAAACCTTCAGCAGGGCAATTTCTGGTCTGACAAAGTACTGTACTTGAGCTTATAACTCAAAAGTGGAATGTTCTAAAAGGTAATCATGTTTTCAGTGTACAGTTGAGACCTTCAGGATTACAATGAGACATTTTGTGACATTGTGATCCAAACACACATTGTTATATTGGCATTCAAATATATAGAATATGTAGGGGTCAAGCAAGCCTACACATTCTATACATGTAAAAGAATAATGCAAAGAGCTGGGAACATTTCTTTTCTGGTAAAATTACAGATTTCAAATGAGGTATGGTGTGCCATTGTAGTCCAAGCAGTGTCATATGGGACTAAAGATAATCAAACTAAACAGGGCTGTACTGTATAGTGTATACACCACTTTAGCAGGCTATTTCCTGGTCTGACTTGTGTGCACTTGGGAGCTAATAACTCTACAATGGAATGTGATAGCGAGATGATTTTTTTTTCTGTGTAAACTAGAGACCTTCAGGTTTACAACGAGATATTTTGTGGTCTAATCACACATTGTTATATTGGCATTCAAATGTATAGAATGTGTAGGGATCAAGCAGTTTAGTCAGAACATGTATTGGAAGGCCTGGCAAAGAATATTGCAAAGTGCTGGGATCATGATTCTTTTTTTCAGGTAAAAGTACACACTTGCAGCTTTCAAATGAAAGAATTGTGATAGTCTAGTCATGCCACACATTTTGTGGGAATGAGTATCGAAAAAAGCCTAGGAAAACGCCTCCTTCAGTGTAAGCAAGGAGTATTTCAAGGCCTATATAAGGCCTATATAAAAAAATGCAACATGATGGAAACAATTTTTTTTCCTGGTAAAAGAGGGCACTCACAGCTTTCAAATGAGGTATGGTGTGTCATTGTAGTCAAAACACACAGTGTCATATGGGACTAGAAAGATAATCAATCTTTACTTGGCTGTACTGAAAACTCACCAGTCCCAACAGGGCATTTCAGCACTGCACCAGGGGGCGCTTGGGAGCTAATAACTCAGCAATGCAATGTGGTAGAGAGATGATTTTTTTTCCTGTGTAAACCAGAGACCTTCATGCATAGAATGAGATATTTTGTGACATTGTGGTCATATCACAAAATATTATACTGGAATTCAAATATATAGAAAATGTGGGCCTGGGGAGCTTAATGCCCATTGAAGTCAATGGGCAATAAATGAGTTAAGTGGGACCCAAATTGGACATCCATGTCCCCAATCTCATTCCCAACAGAACCAAGCTGTTCCCTGTTCAAACAGTCCCAGCTGATTATGTTACGCCTGGCAATGTCATAAAAGTTCCATTAAAACGCTGAAGCTCTGCCAGTTCTGTCATTAGTGTTCTCTTCTGTTACTCTCGCCTCAAGTCCACTTCGCTCTGGCAGGTTAAGTTGCATATAACCCTAGAGGCCTAGATCAGGACTCACAGCTCACCACCATCTGCATACTGCCCTACAGGCTTAATGTAGAAGTGGATATGGCTTAGCTATTGCATTAGGACTCAATAACAGGGAGAACAATAACAGGGTGTTCATTACAGTACTGTTATTGTTGGTTGTTTGCCAGTTGTAATGACCTATTTACTGTCATAGAAGGCCTAACTGAGATGTGAATAAGCTACTAATGATCACTGAAGGGTTTTAAAACCATAATGTACTTACTGTAAGTAACCCTACACTGGTTAATGCATTGGAATAAGTTCACTCTTTACAAGGTATTGGCTTAAGTTCTTCCCAATATTTGATAAATGTATTCATTACGATCACACCTTAAGGCAAACACAGAATACAGAATAGAAAAAATTTATGGATTTTAATGAAAAACAAATTCTGAGGCCCAGGAAGATTTCCCTCCGAGGGAGGACAGTGATAGCTTTATATCGGCTCCCGCCGACGTGAATTTATGCATGAGTCGTGTTTAATGGTATCAACACAGGCGGTGGGAATGGCTTCCCTCTCACCGTTTCAGCACTCTGGGGGAGACGCTTCAATTACCGACAGACGAGTCACAGGAGTGCAGCGCGTGTGAAGACACTAGACTGACGGCTGTTTGAGAGGCAGCCTCGTAAAAGAGATTTGTGCCAATCTCCACTGGCACAGCGGCGACACGGTGGTGGAGGAGGAGGAGGAGGAGGGGGCAGAACGGCTGCACTGGTTGAATTTCTCTCCAGGATTCCTCCCGCCGTAATCTGCAGGACTGACTGCTCCCCGCCACCATTATGGATCATTTAGTAAAGCCATAAAAGATGAGGCGTTTCCACATGAAAAGTTATTTCTTCGCTACTTCAATGTGATTCATTCCTATAAAGTCCACATAAATGCAAGAGAGTGAGAAATCTGTGATGGCACGAGGGCCAGTGGCCTGTTTGCAAAGGTTCTCTCTAGGGGATTTCTACAAGGATTTAGATTTATGATAGAAAGCAGCTAAATCTTTATCAGCCACTGATGGAAATATTGGAAATATTTAATATTTTAGAATCTAATTGTGAATGATTTACATATGTCATCTTGTAGATCTGTTCCATTCATTGTGAATGATTTACATATGTCATCTTGTAGATCTGCTATTTTCAGGGATGTTCAAGTTGCACTCTGCACACAGTTGAAATGTTGATACTTTGTCTGGTACACACTAGGTTGTTATGAGAAGAGAGAATTGTTATCGTTTACTCCCAGACTATGTTATCTGCACATGACCTTGTTCATTTGTGAGATCGTCTCTCTCTCTATGTCTTAAACCACGCTGTAAGGGTTGGGGAATTTCCACAGAACCACAGTATATCGTTGCATCATCCCAAACTTCATTTCCCGTAAGCCTTTGCAGTAAACGTCATGCCGGAAGTTTCATCATATGCCACGTGTATTTCCTGATAACAGAATAGAATATAATGATGTGGTCCGCCATGTTAAACCAGAGAGGAAACTTATTACGGACTGTGTGTGGATGTATTCCAATTTCTCTCCATATAGAAAGGAATATAATTAAATCATTTTTAAATATAATTGCTGCTGACGTGTGGACATCTTTTCTTCACTTGGTTTTTGAGGGAAAATGTTTAATGTGGTGTGCAGTAAGTACTAATTGTGTTTTATTACAGGTTGATTGCATTTGGGTACACTAAAGGGTTTTTCTCCATGCTCTTAAAGCTAGTACTTTGGAGTACTTATACTTTTGACGTACATTTCTTGTGATTACATTTTGTGATTTTAACTATGTCACAGTTGAGCTATCGAAGTATTACAGTCCATTCTGAGATCTTTTCTAATTGTATCCATTAAGGTTAAATCTTCACCCCAAAATGGTCTCCTGATATTTTAGGTCATATTGGTCTCAGTCCTTTTCCTTTTATCACCAATTGTTGGATAATATTATTATTAAAAATATCTAACAGCCACTAACTTGGATCTTTTGGATTGTATCTCACATGCATTGCACACACACACACACACACACACACACACACACACACACACACACACACACACACACACACACACACACACACACACACACACACACACACACACACACATATGCCACACACATCTCTGCTGTGTCAGACTCCATTATGCCAGACACCCTTGTGCAGTGCATAACGGCAGCTGTTCCAGGTCACATGAATAAGAGGTGGTTGGCAGCATGTATTGATTGTACTGTATGATGCACCTGCCTTGTCACATTCCTCTCTCCTGTGATCCTGCTGCTCCACATGTCTCACCTATGGTTAGTACTGGATGACAGGCTGTCCAAATGGTGACTATGTCTCACCTATGGTTAGTACTGGATGACAGGCTGTCCAAATGGTGACTATGTCTCACCTATGGTTAGTACTGGATGACAGGCTGTCCAAATGGTGACTATGTCTCACCTATGGTTAGTACTGACAGGCTGTCCAATTGGTGAATTTATGTCTCACCTATGGTTAGTACTGACAGGCTGTCCAAATGGTGACTATGTCTCACCTATGGTTAGTACTGACGCGCTGTCCAATTGGTGAATTTATGTCTCACCTATGGTTAGAACTGGATGACAAGCTGTCCAAATGGTGACTATGTCTCACCTATAGTACTGGATGACAGACTGTCCAAGTGGTGACTTTACACTTTGCGCTTGATCTAAGTAAGGGTACGTTTTGAATGAGGGTTAGTCTATTGCCCACAAGTTTACAGATGCAGCATTCTCATGGAAAACTGTAGATGTGTTGGATGTTAGTTTTTCACAGTGCATTCCATTTACTGCTACGTCTGCAGTAAATGGAACATATTCTACATGGATGGACTTTTCATTATATAGCTCGATATTTCTCCATACATGTTTCATTTGTGCCACAACTTTCACATGGATATGAAACTAGAGGACTATATCGCACCCAACGTCTTTGGAATTATTTAATGGGTGAGTACAAATAAGAGTACCGTAAATGACCGCTAAAGAGCGCCAATGTTTCCCTGTAACAGCATACGATAGAGCCTGATCCATGGCACTGATATGAAGTAATTTATGACGGAATACAGAGACATGCCAGGGCTATACAGTACAGTACTATCAAACACAAATGCACAGCAATTTCACATTAATAAAACAATAAACAAACAAAAAAAATACATTAAAGGCACCTAGTGGTAATGTACTACTTGAATGCTCCTCACAGTATTACAATTCAAATGAGAAAATATCTGTCTCATATATAAGCAATAATAAGCTTTGTTTTAGTCATAGTTTCTTGTCCTTTCAAAATAATCAAATCGGTAGAATAAATGTGTTAGAATAATAACACATTTCTGAACACACGCATTCATAACACATTCTGATCATTATATTTAGTTTAACTAACCTGTAAAATGTAGAAAAGAAACACAACAGGCTCTGTTTATGTTGCTCTGTTCACTGCTGTATACTACTACTGCCACTGACTAACTATACAGTTGTGTCACCACAAAACCAACAGCATTTCATCATTGAAAACAGAAAACTCTCTGAGTCAGACCTTTAGCTTCATGCATGCTGCGTGTCTGTTGCAACTTCAACAACAACTGATGTTATTATCGATTTTATTGCCTAATAAAAGCCATGTAACCAAAAATGGTGTGGGTGCGGCTTCTCCTGCCCCACCAATTGGGAAATGTTACATCCGCCCCTGCTGTTAAATGTAAATTAACGGAACGCTTTTGTCCTCAATGAATATATATATATATATATATAATATATATATATATATATATATATATATATATATATATATATATATATTATATATATATATATATATATATATATATATAAAAATAATAGGGGGTAACTTTTTTAATCTATTTCCAATCCAACACATGCATTGCATTGCTGTAAATGAACACACACACTGACCTAGAACATCTTTCTACAACAGGGGAGCCCAACCAGTAGATCGGGATCTAGTAGATCTCGGGAGGTGTGGGGGGGAAAGAAAAAAACTGGGATGTTAAAGAAAAAAGAGCGATTTTCGTGTGTGTGTGTGTGTGTGTGTGTGTGTGTGTGTGTGTGTGTGTGTGTGTGTGTGTGTGTGTGTGTGTGTGTGTGTCTCTACGAAGTGGCTCATTTGGAGGTTTGTTGTCTGCTGTCTGTGAATTATGCCAACAGTATTGTTCTGCAACGTGTAATGGACTGTTCTGCAACTTATAATGTCCATATAAGCATAATACTTTATGCTTATATGGACATAAAGTAAAGTGGTAAAACAAAGTAGTGTTGTGTTGTTGTGAAGTTACTGTAGGCTGGCAACGATGCGTGTGGTTTGAAATGTTGATATTGGACTGGTAGATCCCGGAGGGGTTGGCTGCTGAAAAGTAGATCTTGGGTCAAAAAAGGTTGGGCACCCCTGTTCTAAAACATAGGCATCACAGCGAAAGCAAAGTGTCATACTCTACAGGTATATAACACAGTGCAGTGCAGTGTTTTCTCTTTTTCTGTGCAGCACATCATGTCCCCACATCCCGATAGCGGAGCGGCTAAGTGCTTATTTTCATAAGCATTCTGCATTTTAGGGTACAAGCATGAAACTTGGTATGAGTGGTCTCCAGGGGTCACTTGATGAGAAAATTGACAGAGGCAATTGAAATTTCAAAATGGCCACCATTTTTCAAGATGGCTGTCAACTTAGTGGAACAGATAGTGATATATTGATGTATTTGGTGATACAAGCATGAAAATTGGCATAATCAGTCTCCATGAGTCACTTGACAATAAGCCACCCCCAGCTAGTTGAAATTTCAAGATGGCGTCCATTTTCAAGATGGCCGACACCTACATGCATAAATTAAGGGATATAATGGTTTATCTGATGATACAAGTAATGACAATTTGCATGAGTAGCTTCTGTGGGTCACTTGACAGTAAACCACCCACAGCTACTTTACATTTCAAGATGTCAGCCATTTTTCAAGATGGCCACCACCTTATTGGGGCAGAGGAGTGCACACCGTCAGTCAGTGGCTCCAGGCTTGAAGCAGGGGGGGCCCTGGTGGTCAAGTCTGGTACTGCAGGCGGGTGGAATTCATGCACGACCGCCGGAGAGCACGCACGCTGGTTTGCTTTGTGCACGCGTACAGGGCAGTTTGTATTTAAGTTGTTTTCTGAATAAACCAGCGGTCCTCACGTCATATACTACCTCTCAAAACATAACGTATGTATTATATGACAGATAATAAGCTCAATGCAAACCCACAAACTTGTTTTTGATGCTTTTTGATGTTTTTTTTCCTTTGCTCGTGCTCGACGGCGCTCGTTCATGGTTCCCATAATCCCTTGCGTCGGGCGCGTTCATGGAGAAATACTTCCGCATTTGACCACCAAATTTTGGTGGTCAAATGCGGAAATAGGCGCACTTCCGGCGGTCTTCCGGGTGCTTCAAAGCGCCAATGAGCAACTTGCATTGAAATGAACGGCAAGGGGGCGGGGCTGTCGCTCCAGTCCGGTCTCTGTTATTTTATTACTCTATGGTTATGTGGTGTTATATGTTGATACATAGGGCCCTATTTTGATTGTCTTAAGTATCCGATCTTAAGTCTTAAGTCAAATCTTGGAGGTGTGGCAAAGCTTTTGGCTGTTCTGAGTGGCCAAACAGCTTTGCCACACCTCCAAGTTTTGACTTAAGACGCAAGACCTGATACTTATGACAATCAAAATATGGCCCATACAGTCAAAGAGATCTATTGGATGCCTCAAAAGGCTCTCTCAAGAGAGGTTGCTTGACTATTTTTTGTCTGACCTCTCACCCACAACCTGTCCAGTTTGGTAAATCCTGCCAGGAGTTGCCTCCCACTGGCATAGCTCTTAGGCTTCACTATGGTACACAAGCTCCCTTACCATGACAAGGCAACCGTCTATGTTAAATGGTAAATGATGCATTTAAATAGCCCCTTTATCCAAGGCGCTTTACAGGGATTGTGCATCACATTTACCCATTTTCACACACACACACACACACACACACACACACACACACACACACACACACACACACACACACACACACACACACACACACACATTCATACACTGTTGGCAGTAGAAATCATACAAGGTGCCTACTATAGCACATCAGGAGCAATTAGGGGTTCAGTGTCTTGCTCAAGGACACTTTGACACTGGGGGAGTCTGGGATCAAGCCGGCAACCTTGCGGTTACCCTCAGCCCTATGCAGGGCAGGATTATGCAACAGGCACGTTGGGCCCAGGCTCAGGGGCCCCTGACCTGAGGGAGGCCTAAGCTTGAGTGCCCACATGATCGCTAAGAGGTTCAATCTCAGGCACCCCCCAAAAAAGAGGTAACAGGGTATAAAAGTGGCACACACTGTCCTTTTTTTACTGTTATTTACATTGTTTATTCATTTTGTGTCAATAAAATTACCCCAAAAGTCTTAAACCATCATGATACGGTAAATTAGGGCAACTGTTTAAACATTTTGCATTTATTTGGCTTAGTTATTTTCGGTGTTATTTTCAAGCAATCCCATGCTGTAAATTCTGCTGAAATGCCTGTGCGCCACACCGGGAAGAAAAATGCTCCGGTGTAGGGGGGAGCCTTTGGCTGATGGTGGCCCAGGGGCCCATCATTTCTTAATCCATATATGGCCCTATGTTCCCTCAGCTCTGTTCCCTCAGCCATATGTTCCCTCAGCTCTATGATTCCTTCAGCTCTATGTTCCCACAGGTCTGTGTTCCCTTATGCCCCCTCAGCTCTATGTTACAGCTCTGTTCCCACAGCTCTGTTCCCTCAGCTCTATGTTCCTTCACTCTCTAACATTTTGTCATAGCCAAATTAGGCCCTATGTTCCTCATGCTTATGCTTATAAGCTAACTTTAGTGTTATGTAGAGTCGCGATCAACGTTGCATCAACACTCCACAGAGGTTCTAAACCAGGACATCTCAGGTGCTACTATCTAACTGTTTTGGGCTAAATTAGACAGCATTATGGGATACTAACTTTCAATTACCTGACATTGAACCCCATTCTGAGTTTAACAGCAGTGACATATCACCAGTGTGCCTGGGTAGTGCAGATATTCACTCTTTCATAATCCATCTATGATTAATAGAACATTACTTTATTCCAATGAGTTAACAGTTGTTCTTTAGCGTTCTTTAGTTCTTAATCTAAAATAAAATGACATTGATCATCAATCATCATCAACAGAATTTCAAGTGGCTAGCAGTTCTTGTCAAGCAACACTTAGAGACTGTTCATATCAACTTGCATTCTTGTGCTACTATAAACAACTACATCGCTATTTAGGTCCAGTAGCCATCTTGAAATTGGCAACCATTTTGAGATTTTGAGTAACTGTGGGCGACTTATTGTCAAGTGACCCACAGAGACTGCACATGCCAATTTTCATGATTGTATCACCAAATAAAACATTATGGGCTCAATTTTCATTACCATCTAAACCCCTTATCCAAAACCCCTTATTTTTTTTTACTATTTTGAAAAACTTTTTGGAATAGTTCTACGTTTTGAAAAATTGAAAAATGTTATTTTTTAATAGTTTAAAAAGGCAAAGAAGTTAAGGGATAAGGGGTTTAGCGGTGACGAAAATGGAGCCCTATATCACTTCAATGCTGCACTCAGATGTCGGCCATCTTGAAACATGGACGCCATCTTGAAATTTCAACTAGCTGGGGTGGCTTATTGACAAGTGACACATGGAGACTGATCATGCCCATTTCCATGATTGTATGACCAAATAAACCATTATATCACTTAAATGCTGCATTCAGATGTCGGCCATCTTGAAATATGGACGCCATCTTGAAATTTCAACTAGCTGGGGGTGGCTTATTGACAAGTGACACATGGAGACTGATCATGCCCATTTCCATGATTGTATCACCAAATAAACCATTATCTCACTTAAATGCTGCACTCAGATGTCGGCCATCTTGAAATATGGACGCCATCTTGAAATTTCAGCTAGCTGGGGGTGGCTTATTGACAAGTGAGACATGGATACTGACTATGTCCATTTTCATGATTTTATCAACAAATAAACCATTATATCATTGACTGTTCCATTAAGGTGACAGCCATTTTGGAAAAATGGCGGCCATTTTGAAATTTCAATTGCCTCTGTCAATTTTCTTGTCAAGTGACCCCTGGAGACCACTCATACCAATTTTCATGCTTGTACCTTAAAATGCAGTATTATATCACTTAGCCGCTCCGCTACGAGCCTCACGGCAAGCATTTATCCAACCACACACAGCCTCACCCCCAGGCCTTTTTAGCTGTTCCACCTCCTACTATGTTTGGCCTTTACAAACTGCACAGGTCTAAGTGGACTCCATGAATACTATTCAACCCATTCAGTGGGCCACAGGGCTCCGGCAGTTAGTCTCTTCGTTTCAAATGGTCAGACCGGTGTGCCTCCCCGTCAGCTAATGGACACAGCTTTTAACATGGCAGGTGATTTACATTACGGTGGCGTCCGCTTTTATTTAGAAAATGAAAAGGTTGGTGGACGGCAACGAGAAAGATGATGCCCCCTGCCAGTTTTAAAGTGAGAAACCATTTATCATAGAAGTTGTGGTGGCAAATTCACTAAGGAACAAGAGTATTACAAACTGACAACTGTAGGGTATAGATTATAGAAGTTATGTTTCATTAAAGTGTCTGCAGACTAAGCATAAAACCAAAGCATGGAGTGAAGTACAATACAATATCCATTCACTAAAGTGAGATTAGCAGTTTCAGCTTGTCTTGTGTACCCACCCTCTTACAAGCGCTTGGTCAGCATAACAGCATTCTTAACAACAAAAGGAGAAGCTGAGATAGACATGGTCAAACAGGCTACCAAGAGTTGAAACACATCAAGTGACCTGTTGGTCCCTTATCTGATGTCCTGTCAAATTAAACTTCATGTCGAGGGTCCAATAGGCACTTCGGTCGTAAACATGCTGTCACTGCGTATATATCAGGGCCTGATTATCTCTCCAGCGACCCGGTTTCCTCCAAGCCAGGGTCACCCTAAATTGCGAGAACAAGTGGAGCAATGACATGTTTACAACCCAGCAAGCACCTTGCTCTGTTTGTACAGCCAGGATGCAACACTTCATTTCAGAGAGATCACATGCATGGCAGCAATGCACCAAACAGCTGCGTGTAAACCACAATAAAACAAGGATGAGGAGAAGAAAAATAATAGATGTGCATATACTGTAGCTTTCATGGTCCAATTAGTAATAATCGACAATGTTATCACTGAAGCAAAGACATTTTCAAATAGATGTATTGTGTATTTGGATATGTGATGTAGTATAGTAGAATAGTATTGGGAATCGAAAATACTCACGTAAAGTAAAGTACAAACACCACTCACGACTCGGTCTTGGGACCAAGTGAAGACATGTAAAGGCTCAGAGCAACGTTCAGTGAAATCAATTTGATTCAACACAAGCCTCTTCCCTATTAATCATTCTGTTGTTGACAGTTCACTCTGCCTGTCCTCATCACTGAGAGTTAACCAAGGCTAAACGAAAACAGCTCTGGAATGATTCTACGTAAACAACTGCAATTTTTAGAGGCAGTCAAACAAGACAGGCAGGCAGGCCAGGCTGCTGTCACTGAACAGTCCCTGGCAGTAGAGAAGAGTACGTGTCTGTGCTGTGACAGAGACTTGCACTGAGAGATATGAGTGGCACTAGAAGTGAAAATGATTATGCCCAAGGCAGCTTTCTGTTTACTCTTTTACTAGAATAGCACAGTGTTTCTCATGGTGTCAGGCTGTACTTTTGACAATGAAACAGCAAAGTGAGCATTGCACTGTGTTGTGGCTGGCTATGATGCTTGCAACCTGCTGCAAGTCTACAGCCTTACAAAACACAGCCCTGCTTCACATCAATGTGTTCTGACATTTGTCCAATTAGATTGAACACAATCATTACCCTTAACTATCTCCATGGGATTGATTGGCCCAACAATCCGTGATGTCACCACTACAAAGGCAATTAGATCAATGCTTGTTCAAGTGTCAGAAGGAATTCAAACGAGTTGCACTAATATACGGACAGTATAATTTAACACAAGGAAACTACACAGCCCAATGGTGACAGCAAATTAATAAGGACACAATAATAGTCACAAAAAGACAATCTTTGCACTTCTAGGGTTCCGCAGAACAAAATATTTTGAGAGGTGAGGTCCATGCGTGACTTTCGTGTGAAAAGTTGTTGAGCATCAGTTTTTTTTACTGTTGAGTCAGGTCTTCGGGTCTTAAGAGGGGAAAGGGCCAGTTGTCCCAGCTCTATGTTTTAAACATGACCGACACACTTAGGATGTAAATTGACTGTGAAGTGAACTAGTGAAGAGGTTTGAACAGGAGCAGGTGCTGAAGGAGAAGTGATGTGTAGTTAATGAACATTCACTCAAACTCATGCTCCCTATCACTGTTTTCTTTTTCTCCCTTTCTCTTTGTGGTTAAGAGACGTCAAAGCTTCTGCCTCGTCTTGTGTTCTTTCAATTATCTCAGTCTGTTATTATTTTTGATTGTATTTTTTGGGGGGCGTAGGGGTCAACTGTTTTATTGAAGCTTCCCATCTGTTTCACCCACTCCTCTTTTTCAGAAAGCAGTGTAGGCAGAAACACTCGGATTGGTTCAGATCGTGCTGAAGAAGCAGGAATTCCTTCTAATCAGGCATCCGGGTGTCCGTATGTACGCGCACACGCACGCGCACGCGCACACGCACACGCACTCTCACTCTCACTCTCACTCTCACTCTCACTCTCACACACACACACACACACACACACACACACACACACACACACACACACACACACACACACCTCTGCACCTACGGTATTGTCCCATAATGCATGCTTTAGCAACACCGTGCCGTCGTTTGACAACCCTCCCAGGAGAAAACTGAACTCCACCTCCTCTGGACTGAGGGTTGAGATCTCTAACAAGATGCTAATGACCCTCACACCACAACCCCAGAACCTCACTCACTATCTGTATTACCTGCTTTTCTCTCTCTGTCATTATTGTGCATTTTCAGCGAGATAAGATGTGCTACTCCAGCTCACAGCACAGCAAAGATAATCTAGATGAAAGGCTTTTGTCTGCAGGAGTGAAAACATGACATTTGGCCTGTGTGAACGGTTCGGCCTTATTCAGAGTAGTGCTCTCATCATTACATTCTGCTCTTCCTCGCGTGTCACTTTGCTCTGATCCATTTATCTGTTAATGATGGGTGAGGAAGAGGCCACGATGCTGATCAGAATAATACTCTACAACTGTACAGTACAGTACAGTACAGTACAGTACATCTCTCAGTTCCTAGGCAGCAGCTCAGACACACGGCTAATACCATCTCTGTAACTCTCTGTACCTTCCTCCTCCTATCTGAGATTGATTTCCCTGTCACATTTGATCTGCTATCTTTCTTTCTTTATAAATCACATGAACCCTATGATCGCTTTTTTGGGGGCATGTCACAACAGGCGACCATTTGACAAAAACAAAGTTATAAATTGCCTGTTTGAAGAGATATTGGTGCAGAGGGAAAACAAAGTATGAGGCCAAGTATAGAGCCCTGAGTTGTTCAACAACACATACAGTATATGGTTTAATGCCCTTTCTACACCAAAGCGTCAAGACGGTGTAGACACGTCGGCGCATATCCCTTCGGTGTGACATGTGCTGATGCACGTCAGCTCAGGTGGCGCAAGTGATAGCTTTATAAAGTACCGTTAAACTCTCATCTTTTTCTTTAGTTTACCAAACTGAAATCCATGAGTGTAACATGCAGCGTTGTATTGAACACCT
>CM076971.1:51273093-51805319 GCA_039105355.1 Benthosema pterotum
GCACCAAGCGATTTGGAACAGACGCAAGAGGTAATATTATTAATTCATCTCAAAGTCATCCGTAACAAACCTGGCATAATATTGTTAACGTAGGCCGATAAACAGTGGACAATGGATATAATTTTATTTGACATTTCATTTTGACATTTTGTGACATAAACAAGGGAGGACAGACAATCGACTAATGGTGAAATATTAAATCTTATAACAGAAAACATTTGGTAACAGTTTAAGGAAACTGAGAAAATAGAGAGGTGAGACTTGTTGAGATGTCTTTGGCAGAAACGTCTTATACAGACCATTGAAAAGTGAGAATGTGAACTTATTTATTATTGAACTGAATGCAAATCTAAATATATATAGCTGTTCAAATTTCCATTGACCCATTTCCATACCTCCAAATGTATTTTTTTTTGTTGCTATATATGTGACCGATTCTAACAGAGGTTGATTCATCGGGGCAAAACAAATGTTCAAGACAATTGATCATTATTTATGTTTTATGCAAAATGTCTTAATAGCACAGTCAGACCTTTCACATAATGTACTAGAGCATGTCTGAAATTAATATCAGAGCTGACAGTGTATGGCTGAACCAAAACTGAAAGAGACAGTGTCAGTGTCACACTATTAACTCATTCAGCGCGATCGGATTTTCTTTGTTTTCTTTCCACTGCCGCGGCTCAAACCAGTTCGATCGGTAAAAAAGCCCTTATTTTGAAGCTCAGATCTCCTAAACAGGATGTGCTGTTTCTGTTATGCTGTGTCTGTTGTCTTGCCTAATCGATCATCTGGCGATGTACCCAAAAACATCCGGGTCACAAGTCAGGAAGAGCTGTGTAGCCCTGGCTGCTTAACCCATGCGCCAGCGACATTGAGGGGGCAAACCGGAGGAGAGCCGTTTGAATGCATTGGGCTGAATGCATGTCAATGGGAAGGGAAAAAAAAAAGTTGTCCCCAATTCTGTCCCAAATGAAAGTCAGCAACGGGATGATCATCAGACGATGCGCACGGACTAATAGTTGGATTAAAGAATGAAATCTACATCTCGTCGTGATACGAGCCGTCCGCGTGACCGGCGGGGGGGTCTCCACGGGATGTCCACGAGCAGCTCGAGAACGGCGCTTTAAGAATTAACTATTTCCATGGCGGAGGGACAATATATAGCACAAAAATGCATTTTGGAGCGATGGAAATTGGTGATTTTGAACCACATAGCTCCGTTCTAAGCTTATGTTGGTGCAGGGGAAACATCAAAAAGTAAGAGAGAAAGAGTATTTCCAACAACTGGACCAATTTATTTACCGCATAAATAAATCAACTGCAAATAAATGAGAAGAAAGCCTTCTGTGGTGGAATTCTCCTTTAAATGATATTATGGCCCTAGAACACTTCATTTACCTTTAGTTGTGTTTTAAAAGTCCCTTAAACATGTCCAGTTGTTGTCACCCACGTTGTCCCCTTCCTGACTACCCCTTTCACCCAAACATTCTCAAATGTTGCATTTTATATAGCGGTTTTATCGAAGGCACTTTACATAGGTTGTGCATCACATTCACCCATTCACACCGCCTCAAAAATGCAAGGCACAACTAGCACATCAGGAGCAATTAGGGGTTGAGGGTCTTGCTCAGGGACAGCAGCTCCGAGCCACTGCCGCCCCACATGTTAAAGATGCTGAATGCTGATACTGTCCCTAGAATTTAAACAACCATTCCTTTTAAATATTCTTTTCAGAGATCATCAGCTGAACAGCCAAATTGAACCTGAGGATTACCTAGAACACTGAGGGATGATGGACTCTCCAGCATCAAAGTATATATATTGTTTATTAGTACCTGCATTCCTTATTATTCCACACAGTAGGTCTGCATCACACACGGCATATACATATGTGACAGGGAGTAGTCCCAGTAGTTTAGTTAGAGAAGCCAATTACAGTATAATGTTTCATGGCATATTTTAACCTTTTAACGTCAGGTCTTTCTGTGTACACAAAGGTAACAAATATCCATCTGCAGATCTGCCATTTCTGGAAAAAAGTAATTTAGTTTTGGACAGGTTTTTCTACCCGGCAGCAATGCTGAGTATTACCCAAGTTCCACTTTTGAGGAATCATGTTCCTGAACACTCTTCTACAGGAGTGTCTTTGTGGTGTGCGGAACCATTCTTGTGATATACCTGACGCGGAGGGGGGAGGAACAGCTGGAATGTAGTGACGTTCTGAAGTACCTCAACACAGAAGAGATGGAGCAGCAGGTAGGGAGAGCAACATCTAGCATCAGTACTGGATGTGCCTGCACTCACATCCAGTTCTGATTTACACTATGACTGCATACATTCCCTAACCATCTTCCTACCCTATACAGAGTGGGAAAATAAAGCTGGAAACTGTAAATATACTAATTTGTTTTCCAAGATAGACATGGCCAGGGGAGATATTACACCCCAGACAGTGCTGCCAGGTGTCCTATAAGTGACACGAGGGTCTAGATTTCTCTATAAGTCTTGATATTGCGTCATGCGCAAGTTGGCACTCTTGGTGCAGTTCTAGTTACCTTGAAATAAGTCCCTGAAAATTGCTTTCTTGCAGCTGCTCCTTGGGAAGAGGTGGATTCTTCAGGAGGCCTACTCTACTGACAGCATTGATCAGGCTGCTCTGAAGAATGCTACGAACTCCTGGGCAGAATTCTACCACAACTCCAGCAGTGGCCTCAATCTCATAATGGCACACTTCCTTGATTATAGGTGAGTGATAGCAATAGCGCTGCGCAGCCCCATCCCTTTCATGAAGTCGCCTTGGTTCCAGAAACGAAACCCTCATTCATTTTCCTCATAGCCTTTTCGAAAATGGTTAATAAAAACACGATTGCACCGCAGAAAAAGCCAACTCAACTTTTCATGACAAACCATGACAACAAACACAATATTATCATGCAATATCTAATTAGCAAGAAGTAGAAAACGGCAGGGTACATCACTTTTTATTTTGTTTTGGCCGCGGCACAATCGTGTTTTTATTAACCATTTTCGAAAAGTCTATGAGAAAAATGAATGAGGATTCCGTTTCTGGAACCAAGGCGACATTATGAAAGGGGCTGGGCTGCGCAGCTCTATAGAACAACGCAGTCCTGCCCCCTTTCAGAACGAGTGACCCAGGAAATGATTCCCATTCAATTTCCTCCTTCCTAGACTTTTCAAAAATATATATAATTTTATTATGCCAAGGACAAAGCAAATTATGACAAGTGCAATGTTTTCAAAATGAAATAATTCGAAAAAATAAAGGCAGGGTACAGAAACATTTGTTTTATGTTTTGACTTACTAATTATTAGATCGGCCCATATGTAGCAAGTTGTGCAATGAAAGGTGGGTATGAAGAGAACTGATAAATTGACTGCGCATATAAACCAAAGAATGAGTAGATTTGGATTGGAGCTCAATGAGTTAAGGAACACCAAAGAAATGACGAGCCAGAAACAAGGGGGAAAAAATAGACACTCACACTAGGGATGTTACAGTGTCAGAATTTCCCCACCGCCAAAACCGATGTGTAAAACACAAGTAAACCGGTTATACTGAGTACAGGTGGCGTAATAGACTCTGGCAATGACCCAGCAACAGAAACCACATAACACTATGTCGAGGCTTTAGGCAGTAGGCACTGGGCAGGTTGCCGTGGCGGTCATAAAATACAACTGGAAGATAACTAACAAGCCAGCAGAGCTCTTTTCACCATTTTATCTTCTTCACCAAAAATGCACATGTTGAGCTCAAATAGCCTTCATCAGTGTTGATCAAAACAGGGAATCGTGTGAGTCATTGCTGCAAGTTATTGTGATAATTAAACCGCTGAAACATTGTAGAGGACAGTAAAATAGACCCTCCAGAAAAACACGGGGAAATATCCTTGATGAATAGATATCTCTACAATCCCACTCATGGATTCTCCACACTTCTCAAGGACACTTCCACACTTCATTCAAGGACACTTAGTAGTGTGGAAATCCCAATCATAGTTTGTGTTTATCTTCCAGAGATGGCACAACGCGGTGCGTCCACCATCATTTCCACAACGTGGGTGTCGTAGATGGCAAACTCGTCATTAACGTTCATTTACAGTGGAAAGGAGAATGGATCCACGCTTCAGCACACTTCAGGTTCCTGAAGCCCTGCGACGAATGCCTTGTGATGACTGGACAAGGTCGCGTTCCACATTTTCCACGTCTGATATATCTACTTGCATACGGTAAGTGATCGGATGTGTCCAGCATTTGGATGTGTACTCTCTTGATTACACCTCTGACAGAGTGTATAACATCCAAAGGTTTGATAATTCATTTTAATATGTGAATTTTGATGATGATTCATGTGTGTTTTTTTTCTTCTTGAGGTCTACAACCGCAACTGCCTCCAGATGTCATTAAAAAAATCAAGAGGCAAGCTGAATGTGTCAGCGACAACTTCCCCCCACAACCACCATTCCACTACGAAGGAGATACCGGTAGATAGCATTCATCTTATAATACTTATATTATTGCTATGATTATTATCATCATAGAATGCATTGTAATCTGCTTATTATAGTTATACACATACAGTATACCCACTCATAAACCTTCCATAAACCCTTCGATAATTTCTACTGTCTAGTGCATGCGTATGTGTGCGTGCACGTGTGCATGCGTGCGTGCGTATGCATGTGCATTGCCCTGATAAGTCTATAGGGCATGGGCTGCCGATTGACACTAATTCTATCCTTTGTATTTACCATTGCAGACTTTTGCCCGAAGTAGAATTCAGTGAAGCGTCTGCACAGAGACCCTGGATATCACCCGTGGAGATCCCCACATTATTTTGAGGGGACATTTGAGACCTTCAACTTCTCATTTATGGAATATGTCATCCCCCCTTTGATGTTTTGAGAATTCTTTAATTGTTATTGTTTAAATCAGGGGTTTTCAACCTTTTTGATGCCAGGGCCCACCATTTATTCAGCATTTGAGCCATGGACCACCAATTAAGGATATTTTTAGACCCCAAAACTAAAGATTTATTTTGCTTCTGTCCATGACCATTGATCTTCTAGTTGTGTAGATTTGGACTAATTCGCATGATGGATATTTTAACTCTTCAAAGTCTCAGGGGTTACATCTGGTTAACCAGCTTAGCTGGGGACCACCTGGAACCCTCTCAAGGACCACTGGTGGTCCCCGGACCACCTGTTGAAAATTCTTGAATTGTTATTGTTTAAATGATTATTCATGTCATGATTTTGTGAGAGTACATAGGACCCGAATGGAAACAAGACCGCAAGGTCATTCTTTGGAGATATACGTTTGAATGTTTGACCATACATTGTGCCGTTAGCATTTAGATTTATATTTTTTAATCAATTAATGAATAAATATACTATTAAAACAGTCAAGGTCAGAGGTGGGGTGGATTGTCCTCACTATAACCTGTAATTATAATAATAATAATATTTTAATTATTGGTTAAAGGTAGGGGAAGTGATTTGAAATTCATGGTGTAGTACCAGCCTGGTGCACTAGGGCCCCCAAAAGTAGCTACACTATGTGAACCTGCTGCTCTCTCCTGATTGGAGGAGAATTGTGGTGACCTGGGGAACTTTTATTAGCTCCTCTGCTAACGTGGGGGAGGGGGAAACTCCATATGTGGTTTCCACACCTTATAATAGAGCATTTTAACAGAAAAAAATATTTTTTGGGTGATATCTGACAAAAGTGAAATCACTTCCCCTACCTTTAAATGCAGCATGGATTTTATTATTATTTCACTCCTTTTCAAAATGCTTTGTCCTGCTCACTTTTAAAGAAGAGAAATGTATCCCGGAATTCATGTTTCAGGGTATAGACACATATTTATTGCAATAAATATGTGTCTATACTCTCCTTCTTTGGTTCTGCTTAATTCAATTCAATACCAATACCACGTCAATTTAGTGTTTATTAAATTAAATAATGTCTTATAACCGGCATGTCCAATAATGCAAGTGAATGTTCAGGGGCATTGTTTTGTTAGGCTGTAAGCCTATACTTGTTTTGCATTGAATGAATAAGTCTGAGTAAGGCACAGAATTCTGAATAAAGTTGTGGGGATATAAGGGGGTGAAAGGCACGCCTCCATTGCAGTCAAAACAGTAGTAATGTTCACATAATAACATGAACATTACTCTATTTTATAACACCTGATATGTTTGCCTAGATCAGGGGTCGGCAACCTAAGATGTTGAAAGAGCCATTTTCGACCAAAAATGATATTCAAAATCTGTCTGGAGCCGCAAATGTAAGCCTAATAAGCCCTTAACGGGGAGTTCCACCCATTTTCATTGTATTTTTTTGAATGTGTATGTCCATTTGTAAACTCTCAGAAAAAAGGTCCTACAAGAAAAATCATTAACATGGTGAAACACAACCTGATGATGTCATCAAGCTGTGTTTCATTAATTTATTAATATTAATATTAATTCATATTTCACCATGTTAATGTTTTTTTTTCAGACATCCTTTTCTAGGAAACACATCATTTTTATCAAGTCCACACAGCAAAAAAGTTGAAAATGGGTGGTTTAGATTAAAGCTCGATCTCTGATACAGTACGTACTTTCGTGTCATGGCCAACAAGTGCTACTTTAACTGCAACGTAACTGTCAGACAGCGCATGGCGTGTTGGATGCTGTCAGTGATTGAAACGTTTATATTATGTTGGCAGATCACCCCAGTGTATATGTAATAATGCTACAGCCAGGGAGCCACTAGGGCTGTGTTCTAGAGCCGCAGGTTGCTGACCACTGGCCTAGATCCAGTCAGAAGTCAGTTTGTGGATATCCACCCTAGCCTGGTTACCCAGAGTATATCCACCCAAACACATCGCCTAAATTATTTGGAGGATGTGAATTAATATAAACTGGGCTAGACTGTGAAACACATCTCATAGGACCAAATGTCATACTACAGTATTAACTGCATGTGTCATTTCCTCCTGAGAGCATTCTACATCATCTTCTCTTGGCCGTCTGATGTACTGCCACGCTAGTTGTTTGATGAAGCTCCAAATAAATGAATATATTTGCAACGTTTTGCTAGTCTACTTTACTGCTGTGCAAAGGATATCGGTATATGTGAATAAAGATTCATTATTAACCTCCTGCTCACAGCAGTTTACAATGACTGCAGGCAAAGTTTTCTCACTCAAGGCAGGAAAAAAAGCAATACAGAGCATTGACGGAAAGGAAACCTACAGAAATGGTTATTTCCTTCTATTCAGACAAAGATTGAGTGGAGGACGAGAGCAATACATGAAGCACAACAAACCTTCAACCCCTTCAATGCATAGACAGACTGCCTGCTGTGACACAGACAAATCACACTACAACATTTTTCCTGCAACTCAAAAACAACCTCTTTAAAGTGACATTTCACCATAGTATTAGTAGTAGATAACAGTAGCAGAACGTCAAAAAAAGAACAATCTACTCTATGTGTTTGACTAGGATTTATTTGCCAGGGATTACTACAATGACCATAATGCTTTCAGAGTTTGCGCCACCTAGTCTTGTTGTCTGTGCAGGTTGGTCTGACTGAGACAATGTAGTCTAGGAGATAAGTGGGATCAATGCGTGATACAATACCAAACTATCTAACACCACATGTATTTGTCACAGAACACAGTACAAAAGATTCTGCAGAGCGGTGAGAACGTTCTCAAATTCAGAAATAAAAACACGACACGCATTGCCAACAACAGTCAGCTGTGTTTTGGCATGCATTCATTATCCAATAGACCTGCGCAGTGACGTCACCGCCCCTGTTCCAGAAACGGATTCCCAATTCATTTTTCTCATAGACTTTTCGAAAATAATTTATATAAAGACGATTACGCCGCGGACAAAGCCAACTCGGGCCGTGACGAATCATGGTGACACACACACAAACTTTTGGGACAATCAAATAATTTCTAAGATGAAAAACGAAACAAAAAGTCTTGTATCATGCCGTTTTCTACTTCTTGCTAATTAGATATTATATGACGATATTGTGTTTGTTGTCATGATTTGTCACGCCCCGAGTTGGCTTTGGCCGCGGCGCAATTGCGTTTTTATTAACCATTTTCGAAAAGTCTATGAGGAAAATGAATGAGGAATCCACTAGTGGAACAGGGTTGGTGACGTCACTGCGCAGGTCTATGGGCAAATGTCCCACGGACAGTCACACAATCGCCAGTAGCAATCTGACGGCGAATAAGACTCAGGTACACTGGTCTACTCTACAGTCAGCCACCACCACCTTTCCTACGTAGAGCACCTCTGCTCCGGTGTACTCCTCCACAACAAAAAACTGGTTCCACACCCATCCTCTCTTCACTCGTTCATGGGACATGGAGTCCTGTTCCAGGATACTACTCCTCCCTCCTGGGCCTGAAGCACTAGTCCTTGACGATCCCTCACACCAGCCAAAAGTACTGCTGAGGAGAGCAACCACCACAAACACTGTCCGAGCTCTTACTGTCCAGCACAGAGCCATTTTAAAATCGCTCTCCTGTTCGGCTCTACATGCAGGGGCGTTTTTTTTTTTTTTCCATTAGGCAGACTAGGCAGTGGCCTAGGGCACCATGAGGGGAGGGGGTGATCATGAGGGAAGGGGGGCGAGGGGAGGGGGCGACCACCAGACATGCTTTAAAAGGATCCCAGGCTAATAAGACTAATATGGGTAAATACATTATACTTGTCCTCTATAACTAGAATTGAAAATTTAAAACACACATAATATGTTCTTTAGTTTAAAAATAGTTCATTTTATCCCTTGGGGGGTGGCATTTTCCAGGAGATTTTCCCTGGAGCCCCCCATTACCAAATGGACCCGTATGGGTCCATTTGGTAAGGGGGGGCTCCAGGGAAAATCTTGCCTAGGGCTCCAAATTGATTAGAAACGCCACTGTCTACATGTGATGTAGGATTTGTATTTATAGAGGCAAAAGCTGCAACTCCAGCTGGGCAGACAGGTCTTGATCCTTCGCTAATGCACACGATTCTGGAACATTCTACAGTCTAAAGTTCTACAGTTCCACAGCTCAGTGGTTCTGCCCTGTGGTTTGCTCAAAGTGCAGGTCATGCATGCTCTCCATGAGTCTGTTGGATGTAGAATAGCTGCCCTGGTAAAGTCTTCAGTGAGACACAGCCAGTCATTCTCAGCCTATATGAGGCTACAATGGGATCTTAGGCCTATAAACAACGAGGCGTTTGCTTTTTGCAGTGAACGTTTTTGAAGTCAAGAGAACAGGAGAGAATAGTTTGTCCTTTGTCCTCAGTGCTATGTGGCCACAGGTAATTCCACTGTGTCTCACTGATGTAAATAATGGAATATGGAAATGGGAACGGCAGAGAGAGAGAAACACCTCCCTGAGCGAAAACACCAGCCTTCATCCATCCTTGGGTACGTCTATGTGCTGTCACATACTGTATATGACTTATACCGGGGTAAAAAAAAAAAAAAAAAAAAAAAAATACATTTGTAACACTGATTCCTTAGGATAGTTTGCACGGTTCCATGAACACATGAGACAAATGATGACCGAGGTCCTTCAGGTAACTTAAACTGCCAAACTGTTCCAGGCCTCGGCGTCTTACAATCCCGTCAGCTTCCCGAATCCTTGAGTGACGACACCGATCGATCTCGGAGAGCTCTTTTCCCGAGGGCGTTCTCCAATGTGTCTGTGGTGTCCACTGTTGCAGAATGCACACCTGGAATGATTCTGTGCATGCCCGTATTGGCCTATATATGCATGCACACTTGAATTTACTAGGGAGGTTCTGTCACTTTATCATCCTGATAAATCTGCAACTACTTCACAGAGTTGGAACATTTATTTTTTATAATAAATGTACGGATTTCACCATTATACATCACGCATGCCGCCCATGTCGTTTCGGCGCTATAATGTGAACACAGCAAAATTCATTGTGTGATTTATTCACTGTACATCACTGTGGCCATAAACACTCGTAAATAAACGTGCACAATGCCTCTCCCCTATACACCATCTGTCTGTTACACACACTCGGCACTTTCTCATGTCTCTCTGATGCAGGCCTACAAGAACGACAACAAGAAAACGGGTTGGACTTTCTGGCCAGGATTATCTGGAGCAAAGTGGACACTGGTCTGCTTTTGGATGATGAAGGGAGAAAAAACAAACAAATCAACAGCATTAGTGAGGCATTCTACCGAATTGGTATGAATTGCAGTCCCACAATGAAAAAATGTATTTTTTAAAACCAATTAAGTAGTCAGACCGTGCATGTATCCAAATATCATCTCATGAGTTCTTTAACCATAGTATAGTTATTGAGACACTGTTTATCCCACATTGGTGAGGCTATTGGCATCACACTGTGCAGCCATCCGTGGCCTATTAAGAGTGTTGGATTGGTTGTAGAACATGGCCGTAGCTTGTGCCCAGAGCAGAGCCCTTTGACAGCTGGCAGTGTGGGCAGAGCACGGCCAGGGAAGACCCATCAGTGGAAAGTGATGGGCATGAAGCCATGGGGAGCGCGCACGACACACACGTATAAGCACAGTCGCACACTTAGTATACAGACTCCCGAACCGCTAAGAACAGTCTATCAAAGAGAGGCTAGAATATAGAGTTCTGTCTGTTGTCAACAGTCTCCTAAAGCAGGGGTTTTCAACCAGTGGTCTGGGACCACCAGTGGTCCTTGAGAAGGTTCCAGGTGGTCCCCAGGCTAAATGATGGAAAGTTGTTTAACCAGATGTAACTCTTGAGAGTGTAAAAATGAAACCAAATGGACCCTTGCGGGTCCATTTGGTTTCATTTTTACACTCTCATAAGAGTTAAAATATTCATCATCTGAATTACACTGTTTTGATTGCAAAATCCAGCCTGGAATTGTGGCCGAAGCCAAAAGATGAATTCTTTTGGCTTCGGCCACAATTCCAGGCTGGATTTTTTAGGTCCTTGGGGCTAAAATGTCATCAAATGGTGGTCCGTGGCTCAAATGCCAAATAAATGGTGGTCCCTGGTGTGAAAAAGGTTGAAAACCACTGTCCTAAAGTGATCACTGCATGCATGTTGTCAACAAATGCACAAGTCTTTGTTTACAATGTGCACACACACGCACACGCACGCACGCACACACACACACACACACACACACACACACACACACACACACACACACACACACACACACACACACACACACACACACACACACACACACACACACACACACACACACACACACACACACACACACACACACACACACACACGTACACACACACACACACACACACGTACACACACACACACACACACGTACACACACACACACACACAGATAAGAAGACAGAGCCAGCATCTCTCTATCAGAAGGATGAAAGCTATAGACCCAGGAGGAGTTCAGTCTGTCTACTTATTCCAGTGAACCGGATGCCAGAGTCCAATCCTCTGCCATGCTTGTTAAAACACTGTTTCTTCATCTCCCATCCCAATTTGTCACAGTCGCTTGGCTCAGAGTCCATACTGTGTCACAGGGGTGAAAGATAAATAAATAAACATAAATAACTACAACAAAGCTAAAGGCACAATACAATATGATGAAATAAAAAAAAGCCTTACACATGTCTGTGTATATGTGAAGCGGAAGCGTGTGACACGGGCAAGGTTTAAATGGCTTGTTTGCACTGAGACTGGCAGGGATTTATTTAAAAGGTATTATGACATTATTTGTAACTTCATTTTATCACCTTGGCAATGATCCTCCAAATGTGTTTAAAAAGCTTTCACAGAAAAAAATGCTCAATAAATGTGTTTTTGGTCTCTGTTTTTTTTTACATTTTGATAAGGCAAGGGGAAAAAACACATTGTTTTGGCCACTAGTAGTCGTTGTGTATTTAAGTGAACATTTCGTGAAGATTTTTGTAAACCATATTTTTTTCTGTTCTATGACCCCTATGGGACATGAAAAAAAGCGGTATACATTTTTTATTTTTGCCTAGAAAATATTTACCCATAACATCCCATATAATGTAATAATTAAAAATATAATAATTCTTTAAGAAGCACATGTGACATGTCAAACTAGGGGTTTTTCATGCTTCTGAATCCATCCCAAGCATTAGTTTTGCACACAAAAAAAAAAAAAAAAAAAAAAAAACACGGCCATAGATACTTGCCCAAATGTGCTGACCTCATCACATATTCCATGATTTCTATGGCTGATTTTAACCCAAGGAGTGTTTTGGAGCAAAATAATGCTTGGAAACGTTCAGTAAACTACATTCTGCTACATAACTACATACACTATTTCCTGTCATTCACTGCCCTGCTCCACCCACCCACCCCTCTATCCCTCCTCTCCACCAAACCCCCCCGCCTTCCAGATATAGTGTATGTAGTTATGTAGCAGAATCTAGTTTACTGAAAGTTTCGTGAAGATTTTTGTAAACCATGTTTTTTCTGTTCTATGAACCCTATGGAACATGAAAAAAGTGGTTTACATTTTTTATTTTTGCCCAGAAAATATTTACCCATAACATCCCATATAATGTAATAATTAAAAATATAATCATACTTTAAAGGTAGGGGAAGTGATTTCACTTTTGTCAGATATCACCCAAAAAATATTTTATTTCTGTTAAAATGCTCTATTATAAGGTGTGTAAACCACATATGGAGTTTCCCCCTCCCCCACGTTAGCAGAGGAGCTAATAAAAGTTCCCCATGTCACCACAATTCTCCTCCAATCAGGAGAGAGCAGCAGGTTCACATAGTGTAGCTACTTTTGGGGGCCCCTAGTGCACCAGGCTGGTACTACACCATGAATTTCAAATCACTTCCCCTACCTTTAAGAAGCACATGTGACATGTCAAACTAGGGGTTTTTCATGCTTCTGAATCCATCCCAAGCATTAGTTCTGCCCAAAAAACATTCCTTGGGTTAAAATCGGACATAGAAATCATGGAAAATGTGATGAGGTCAGCACATTTGGGCAAGTATCTATGGCCGTTTTTAGGCCAAGGAATGTTTAGCAGTGTTGTAGTGGTACTTTTAGAAGTGGGGGGACGCTTAAAGGGACTCAGTAAAAAGGAAACTCATTAACATGGTGAAACACATCTTAATGATGTCATCAAGATGTATTTCACCATGCTGATGATTTTTTTCAGACCTCCATTTCTATGAAACACAGAATGGGGGAACTTTTTGACCATGTCCACACAACATGTCAGGGATATTGTTACGGACCCCCCTCTAGGGCAGGGGGTCCCCAACAAGAATCGGAGGAGACAGCTTTAAAAAGAACCTTTAAAGTTTTATTATTAGTCTTTTTTGGTTCAGAGAACACCGTTGGCTTCAAGATGCTAGTTTACAATGATATAAATGACTATTCTAAGAAACAAAAGATTCCCCCCCTAACTAAGTCCCTAAAACAAAATAACAATAACTAAACCCTGACTACACTAACTGCAAGAAATGACAATAAAGCACAAAACAAAACCCTAGCATCCCTACAGGTGTTAATAGGATGAAGTATTATAGATCGAATATAGTTACAATAATAATGTTTACATTATCATTAGCTGAACAACTAGGGTTACAAATATATATATAAATATAGAGCTAGAGCGAGATATTTATATATATTAACAAAGTCTAACAAACAGTTAAACTAAACAAGACTGGAACTAAATCACACAATGGAAACTTACAAACAAAATGGCGGCTTCAAACAAAACAACAAAAGAAACGGGCGGCGGTGAGGAAGGAGAGAGGGATTGAGTCTCTGCTGCAAAGCTGTCTTTCCTCCTCCAGAACCAAACACACACTGAGCTTTTATAGCTCACAGATGACAGGTGTGGTTCAGGCTAGACCAATCAGTGATGAGGGAAGGCACCTGACACTCAGCCACCAATCATGCTACATTCACTCTCCAGCCAGCCAATCATTCTCAGGCAGTCACACACTCACCAAAGCAAAACAGAATGCAAACAAGGACAGAACATTATATACTACATTTCATTATACTACAATAATATCAATATATAATGCCCAGCTCATCTCATTAACAATTATACTCATAACCCACTGAAGGACCCCGTCCGTAACACCCCCCCACTAAAAAACGAACTCCCTCCCCAAAAAAGGAGCTCCAGTCAAATGGAGGTTAATCCGGGGAGCTACCCCCAGAAAAGTGTACACAAGACATTTTTGCCCCACAGACTAATGTCTAAAAACAAAGCAAAACCCCACCAGAAGTGACCATCACATAACTGCAACTCAAAATCAATTCAGTTTAAAGTGTAAATTTAAATGGGCAGCGGGATGATCCCTCTGACCCCTCAAAAACTGTAAAAGAAAGGAGAGAACTCCCTTCTCACATGCAATGAAATTCATTTATTGTTTTTGGAGCCGAATGAAGAATTTTAGGATAAATAGAAAGTTACTAATAGCAAATGGGATGATCACCTGAATTGCACGAGAACCGGTCCAGCCCTGTTGCCACACACATCCACGTCCATCCGGAAGGTCATCGTGGAGTCCAGGACAGGCACGCAGGAGACCAGACACAAGGCATTTTCAAAAAGGTCAAAACTGGTTAAGGGCTGCCACCCCTATAAATTTGCACAGCGCGCAAACTAGACATACTTCAAGAAAAAACGAACTATAGTGAAGAAGAAGGCACAGGGCCATCAAAAGGAACCCTGACCTAACTAAAGCCCTAATATTGCCTTGACCCACCTCTCTCACCAGGTAAGTCACAATGGTCCAAGCAAAAATCACACTTAGATAGTTAAGATGTCAAATTGGCCACTGACTGAAGACTACCCCCAAGTGTGCATGTGATCGAATAAGGACCAACTACTAAAACAAACGATCACATTAACAAATGCAGAGACAACCGAGCCATAAAGGGACCTGCCAATGCCCTTTAGCTCTATGAGAGCTAACCATTCTGGGAAAACAGGTGGAAGTACTGTGCTAAGCTTTTTGAGTGATGTCACTAGGGATGTCACTAATTTAAAACAAGGTCAATAAAAAACAAAGTCCTATAGCGACATTTACATGCCATATACCGTCTGAAAGAGCACACTTGCTGCTTTCACAAGAAAAAAAAATGCATTCATACCACCTATTGTTCAGGACTTATTGCCATTTGAATGCAATAGAGACATGAGCAGTCTTGTAAAAATACATTGTATAGAGACATTGACGGACAAATATATATATGAACCAAATGAAGATATTGTACATGCTATACACCGATTGACAGCGCTATTTGTCCATTTTTAGGGGGGAAAAAAATTACATTCCTCCCATCTTCCGTTCGTCTGTAATTGTCATTTGAATTCAACTTGCGTTGTGGGCCAACACCATATCATTTATGGAATAATATTTTTCAGGTCTATATAATATAATTATGTTGACAGTAATATATAAAAACCATATGAAAGGGCACACCCTCTGCTCCAATAAGAAAAAAAGAAAAAAAAAATGCCATCTATGGTTCACCAATTATTGGGGATTTTATGTCAGAATCCCTGCAATAGTCAGAGAAATGCCTCGGATCCGGTGCGCGCGTGCGTGTGCACGTGTGTGTGCGTGCGTGTGCACGTGTGTGTGTGTGGGGGGGGGGGGCTGTTGTGCTTTCTTTGCAAAGACGTTTAGCTGCTAGCATAACTTGAAGACCACACACACACACACACACACACACACACACACACACACACACACACACACACACACACACACACACACACACACACACACACACACACACACACACACACACACACACACACACACACACACACACGAGCCAACGACCCAGATTTTGCTAACAATCGTTAGCCACCTGCCTGACATAATGGCCTCTCTCCCTCCGACAGAGAGAGAGAGAGAGAGAGAGAGAGAAAGACAGAGAGAAATAGAGAAAGAAAGAATGCAATCCCCATGCGAGTGCAGTCACACTGTGTCCAGATGACTAAAGTAAAATAGCCTCTTGCATTTGATGAAAAAAAAAAAATCACACCATGTGTGAATGAAGTGGTGCAACTGCGTGGGTGTGCAAGTTTGGCGGACGCTTCTGCTGAGGTCCACCACATCCAAAGCAGCAGAGAAATGACCATGTGAGTGTGTAGGAGTCCTTGGGGACAAGGGGTCCCCAGAAATCAAGCTATAAAGTCTCCATTATCAGCAAATGAATGAAGAGTGAAATTGAGCAAAAGGAAAGTATGGGGGGGGGGGGGGGGGGTGTCATAATGCTAATAAGCAAGTGTACAATTGTTGGGGCTATTGTTTTGGTAGTTGAACATGACAGCACTATTGGCAATAACCTAACCCTAGGTTCCACGACTGCTCCCTCTACCGGCCAGTCAGAGAACTGCACCAAAAAAATTGCTGCCCCAGAGCTGATTCGAACACGCGACCTTTGGACTACCAGCCAAGCTGCATTACCTGGTACGCCACCATGAACCGTGCATAGTGGGCACGGTTTCACTTTTAGGCGACTTGCAAAAACAGAGACGCGACTGCACACAGAGCGTGTTTCTAACGTGTTCTCCCCACTCATCACAATGTTTTTACACTGGGGGGACGTAGCCGCTTCTCCCCACTCATCACAATCTGTTTACACTGGGGGGACGTAGCACGTAGCAAAGCTGTATCGTTCGCAACCATCCCATAGCCTGTAGGGACAGGGGGGACAGGGATATGTCGGCTGTGGCCAATAGAGCAGTGTACGTCCCATAGCCTGTAAACCGTGCCGATTCTCCATGCAGCCAGACAGCCAGACACGCAACTTGTAAATCGTCTTAGGAAAGTGGTTGCACCACTTTAAAAACAAGCGATCGCTTCACAATGCTGTTTTGCTAAGAGCAGAGAGAGAGAGAGAGTGCAGGGGACTGACGAGTGCCAAGGCTCTGCTCAGCCCAGCCCTCTCTCCTTGTGTTTACTTCCTCAAAGCAGGGAAAAAAATGGGTAGGGGGGCGGAGTATTGGTTGTGACGTCGTCAGGGCCTTAAAGCAACAGTATACTACAGCTCCATTAGGGATTTAATGCATACAGCTTGGGTTTTAATTGAAAAAAATATGATTGAATGATAAATGTCTGAACGACGTATATAACAGTGGTTAGCCTCCAGGTGGCACTGTTCTACAACGACGTTTATATACCCATTCAGCTCTCATTGAGCTAAGGAAAACAAGTTTTATACATAATTTTTGCAGCAGCAACACACACAACTAACACTTTTGCTCCGTGTGCGTCGCCGAGGCCAAATGCTGCAAAGAACACACATTTTGAACTTACAAATTCTGCAGCGGATAGCCACTAAAGCCCATACACTGCATGCCATCTTCTCTGGGGGAACAAAGAAGGCGTTACGAAGGCACCTAAAGTACCTGAAACAGGCGACACCACCAGGCATCCCTGTTCGAAAGAGTCAAATAAGGCTTAATCAAATTAACATGGCACACTCTCTCCTGTCCCACGGTCAGCATACTGAGGACATCAGTGCCACTCAGCAATTTGATGATAAGGACCGCTGAACTCAACCTGAAGAGAAGAGGAAGGCAAAACAAGCAAAACTATCACGATATCACATACCTGAAAATCGCGCTTCACCGAGCCTTTTTGCATCCTCCCCATGACTGACTATGTGCAGGTGATCCCTGAAAACTGAAACACTGTCTAGCACATTTTTAGCTAGGACATGTGATGTAGAGCAGTCCTTACAGTGACAGCACCACCAATATTGCCATCATTGCAAGTAGGTAGACAGAGCACACAGAACCCCACACACACCAGACGCGAACACAAGTTCAGAGGGACAGAACGAATGACTAAACTTAGCCAAATTTGATTTAGATCCCGGCCAAAAGAAATGGCACAAATAAATTTGCACATACTGAAATGACCAGCCAGATCGCCAAAAGCCAGATTTAACACTTAGAACGAAATGGTTGCAAAACAACCTCTTACACAAAATCCACCTGAGCTTGCCAATATCAGGAGGACATCACACGCACATCAAGATGCCCCGCTCCACACCTCACACTCTGTGACTCCTGCACACGAGCTGCCCCCCAGCAAGTAGTGTGAAAAGGAACATCTTGTTGCACCGAAACAAGCCTTTTTTTCCACATTAAACACAAAATCAGTCTTAATAGGCATTACGCCAGCATCCGCCTGCCTAGGCTTAAAGGCAGACCAAATCACTGGCCGAACAAAATGCACGCATGCATTACCAAAAGTAGCCTCGTTACAGCCCCTCCTCACCTGCATACGGGTCACAGTGCACGCAGAGAGTGGACCCCGAGCCACCCAAACTAGCCTACTGATCCAAATTACTAGATTCTCAACCCTGGACGTTGGAAACTCTCCCGCCCGCCCATCCTTGCCGAGAATCAGCGCCACACAGCTCACTGGTGAACAATCACGAATACCCACCTGCACACAGACAGACACCAGAGGCAAACACAAAAACACATTATACAACGGAGCGCGCAATGAATTATTTTCTACTCCTAGCACAAGACAATCAGCCCCACAGAATGACCTCTCTGAAAAAGGCAACATAGTTGTTACATGTTTTGATGTCTCTGGATTCTGATTTTCCCTGTGCTGCAGAGCAGGACACAAAGAACTAACATGACCCTCACGGCAAAAAACACGCACGAGTCTCCGAGGAGCCCGCACTCGAATTAGGTGGGATTTCAAATTTCACAAGTTTCCCCGAATTGCCCGCTGTAGGGTCGCGATGAGCAAAAGGAAACGACAAAACAGTTCTATGTATCAATAAAAATTCATCAGCACCCACCAAGTTGTCCACTTATGGCGCACGGAAGCAGACAACATCACATTAATCTAGGCAGGATTTAAACAAAGCCAATTCACGGAGTTGGTGAGCAGATAACGCTCTAGTAGCAGTGAACTTAACCAAATCATAACCTTCCCGTTAACAAAATCCACATAAGTTTGATCGGCAGCTTCAACACGAAAACGAATGCTGTAACCTAAACTCTGGTCAATAGATAAGGCTGCACACACAACACAAGCCTTCCCTACAAGCTTGCATTGCACCAAACGACTCCACATTTCTCTTAGCCAATTACAAGTGGAGGCAATGCACTCAAAAGCCAAATATGACAAAAACAGAAACAAGAGGAATATGCTTACTGACATTGTAGGTCGTCGAACCGTAGGTGGCCATAGCAGCAGAAGTAGCAGCAGTAGTAGAAGTCCTCTAAGCGGTCGTAGACATCTCTCCGGCCCCCGCCGAGTGCAGGTTGCCGGCCTGGGAAGGCGTTTCCCCTCGGTGCCCGCAGAACTAATCCGGAGCCACAGCGCCACAATTTCTCTAAGTCTTACTGTCATTTCAAACACACGCAACCGGATAACGGACCCGAGACCCCCCCAGGTATGGCGCAATCAACACAATCCACCAGACCGCAAGGAGAGGGAGCAAGCCCCCACTCCTGACCAAAGGACATTGGGGAGCGGACCGCGGTAGCAGTTCCACCCCATTCAGATGTAAGAAAGTACAAGGCTGTCCTCGCACTCTTGCTAAACTGCACAGAAGTTCCAAGCTGATGCTGCTGTTTTGCATAAGACAACTCTTGCTAAGCCGCTCTTCCACCCACAGTTGTAACATAGCTTTCCTCGCACCTACTGAAGCCTGTATTTTAAAGGCTTTAGCCACTGGGCTATATTCAACCATAATACAGATACTCAACTTTGAACAAGCAGGAGAAACAAGAGCTATGCGTGCCACCACACCTAGTTGACCAGAAAACAGCAAACACTAGACCCTAAACCAGAACACAAACTGCCACAACGAAGAGAAGGTATACTACACTACTCACCAAACCGCAAAAAGGACCAAACGAACCCCCACCCGACGCCCGCCTTTAACAAAAATCTACCAAACGAATGAGCAAAAACAAACCGAATGCCCACACGGCTGCGAAGCCAAGCAAAGCCACCAAAAAGGGTTGTAAAACAAACCCAAGGCCAGCAAGGCTGTATGACCCAAAATAAGGCCGCAAAAATGTTTTAAATGCTCAAAAATCTCTCAAAAAATAACCAAAATCCAGAGAAGCCAAAAACCACAGTAAGTTCTAACGAATCTAAGTTAAAGGGAGGTAATCTTACGGAAAAAGAGAAACACCAACTACTTTTGGGGAAGAATTTGGAGTTTACCTTTGTAATGTTTAGTGCTAAATCAATTATAATTGGACCAAACCAATCAATCAATTAATCAATTAAGCGACGGACGAGCCCCCATTCTGTTACGGACCCCCCTCTAGGGCAGGGGGTCCCCAACAAGAATCGGAGGAGACAGCTTTAAAAAGAACCTTTAAAGTTTTATTATTAGTCTTTTTTGGTTCAGAGAACACCGTTGGCTTCAAGATGCTAGTTTACAATGTATAAATGACTATTCTAAGAAACAAAAGATTCCTCCCTAACTAAGTCCCTAAAACAAAATAACAATAACTAAACCCTGACTACACTAACTACAAGAAATCACAATAAAGCACAAAACAAAACCCTAGCATCCCTACAGGTGTTAATAGGATGAAGTATTATAGATCGAATATAGTTACAATAATAATGTTTACATTATCATTAGCTGAACAACTAGGGTTACAAATATATATATAAATATAGAGCTAGAGCGAGATATTTATATATATTAACAAAGTCTAACAAACAGTTAAACTAAACAAGACTGGAACTAAATCACACAATGGAAACTTACAAACAAAATGGCGGCTTCAAACAAAACAACAAAAGAAACGGGCGGCGGTGAGGAAGGAGAGAGGGATTGAGTCTCTGCTGCAAAGCTGTCTTTCCTCCTCCAGAACCAAACACACACTGAGCTTTTATAGCTCACAGGTGACAGGTGTGGTTCAGGCTAGACCAATCAGTGATGAGGGAAGGCACCTGACACTCAGCCACCAATCATGCTACACTCACTCTCCAGCCAGCCAATCATTCTCAGGCAGTCACACACTCACCAAAGCAAAACAGAATGCAAACAAGGACAGAACATTATATACTACATTTCATTATACTACAATAATATCAATATATAATGCCCAGCTCATCTCATTAACAATTATACTCATAACCCACTGAAGGACCCTGTCCGTAACACAGGTATATTAATGACATAGTAAAATATTGAAAATGAGTAGAATTCCCCTTTAAGACACGTGCATGCACACTTGCATTTGTGTGCATTTGCACAGCACACACAGACACGTTATTAAAAGTATAGCAGAAAGATTCTTTAGAATGCCTATCCATGAAGGTAAATGACAAGGCATAGGCCTATTTTTGCCCCGAAAATATTTTAGATGTGAGAAGTGGGGGGATGCCGCCCCCCCTCCCGCTTCCCCTCTCCACTGCACCCCTGGCTAACAGCTGACTTTTTGAGAACTTGCGCCACTCGGTGGTGCACTATGGGCTTGTAGATCTGTTATTTTTTAGGAAATGGTGAAAATGTGGCGCAAATCTTTGAATCATTTGAGAGCTTTTTAGGGTTGGGAGGTCAAGAACACAGGTTCCATGTTTCAGTCTGTGTTTGATGCCTTGATTGATGCTTTTCCAATGGGAGTCACAGGGTTTGACAAATCATTTGTGTTTGCTAATTGCAGCCAGCCTGTGAGCACATTAATTCTGTACGTGTTCTGTAGGCGTATGTAAATGAATTTGAATGCATGCAATGGAAAGACATTGGCAATAAAATATGAACAGAGATAAATGGAGTCCAAGGGAAAACAGCAGTGATTTATGTGTTTGACTGTTTGTTAATCCTGTGCCTTATGGTAGTTTGGGACATCAATGACAATTCACTGCTCTCTCCCAACAGCCACAAACACTAAAACCAAACAGAGCAACTCTCATCTAAACAAGCATAAAGTTGTGTCCAGGGACATTTTCCTTTATCTCAAAAGCAAAACATGAAATCCTGTCGTGTCTCTGTGATCATAAAGAGACAGTCTCTTGATGATACTATAGTAACACAGACACTGTCAGAAGCGTTTCCAATCATTGTTATTGTTCCTCCAGACAAACGGCTGCTCTCTCTTTTTGCTCCACAGTGACAACTATAGTATGGAACAAAATGTCAGTCTATGACAAACAGAACCTCTGCTGTGACTAACAAGTTACTGCCTGGTGCCGTGATTCTGGTGAACCTCACCTGTATAATGCAACCCTAATGACCAGACGGTTACTCTACTATAGGCATCAGGGTCGGATTGACCATAGGGCGTACAGGGAGGTCTCCTGGTGGGCCACGACCCATAGGGGGCCGGTGGTATGATTAAGAGCCCTGGTTTTCAACCTTTTTGATCCCAGGGCCCATTATTCATTCAGAATTTTAAGCCACAGACCACAATTTGATGACATTTTAGCCCCACAGACCCCAAAACTAAATAAAAAAATAATTCCACAATTCCAGGCTGGATTTGGGAAACAAAACAGTCAAACATGCAGATCAAAATGACCATTAATCGTCTACATTTTCTAACTAGACTTGGGCCGATTTAGATGAATATTTTAACTCTTGAGAGTGTTAACATTAAACCAAATGGACCCGCAAAAGGGTCCATTTGGTTTCATGTTTATGCTCTCAAAGAGTTACAGTACATCTGGTTAACCAACTATACCAGGTAGAACATGTCCATCACACACTGGTTGTGGTGGGCCGGTCTAGGCCAAATCACGCTAAAAATGTTTGTCCGGGCCGATTTTTTTCGCCCAGTCCACCACTGATTGACTGTAGCTGAATTGTGTCAATAAAAGCTGAAACAGGGAGGGCACTGAGGGCAGAGCTCTGTATAATATGTCTGTATGTTTGCCATTCAGTCTTGTTCTGTGTGCAGAAGGCGAGTCGGAGCTAATGGGAAAGAAACTATGTTTTGGTCCAGGAAATGGTGGTCTGGAAAGATGGTATATAGGAAGAAAAATAAGAAAATACAATTTGTGACTGTGAATGGCTGTCAATCAAAAGACGTGACAGAAATGTGCTTTCTGCCTGATTGGCAGGCAGAACGCCCCCCTCTCTCTCTCTCTAAATATCAAATACATGGATCCGCACACACACACACAACAGGGCCGGATTTAGCCAGCCCTACTAGGGTGGGCACGAAGAATGGCAGGGTGGGCAACTCAAGTTCTTCATATGTAGCAGTGGTTTTCAATCTTTTTGACACCAGGGCCCACTATTTATTCGGCATTTGAGCCACGGACCACCATTTGATGACATTTTAGCCCCACAGACCCCAAAACTAAAGATTTCTTTTGATCTTGTCCACAATACCAGGCTGGATTTGAGAAACAAAACAGTCAAACATACAGATCAAAATGAGCATTAATCATGTCAATCAATAATCAATAAAGGCCAATTCTGTTGATGAATATTTAACTCTTGAAAGCGAAAAAAAAAAAATTACGCTCTCAAAGAGTTACATCTGATTAACCAACTTTCCACAACTCTCTCAAGGACCACTGGTGGTCCCCGGACCACTGATGAAAACCAATGATATTACCTTTCATTGGGTGGGCAGGATGCACATTTGGGTGGGCCCTGCCCACCCTGGCCCCCCTCTAAATCCGGCCCTGTCACACAAACACATGCACACGCACAAACACATAGTGTACGCACATCACTCCCACCTGCAACCACATAGAGAGGGACAAAAAGTGAGAGAGTAATACAGAGAGAGGAAGCAGACAAACATCAAACGCACACTGTACTAGTCTGTATGTGTACAGCATGTACACGAATAACACAACACCTGTCCTCATGTAACTCCTTGTTCAAAAGCAGCAGAGATCAAAGCCAAAAAGAGTTTGTGTTTAAGCGCTCAGTGTCCTCCAACTAAATGCCCCCCTTGCCAAACACATGCAAAGAATGAGTGGCATCAATTTTCCTCCTCAGGTTCTGTGGTAATCACAGTTATTTATTTGAGTGTTTCATGTCTGTTTCATTACTGTCATACAGACATTATAATCCACAGCGGATAAATGAACCACATGAACACTATAGAGCGTATCTCTGTTGGCAGAAAAGGCAGGTTTTCTTGAATTTAGCGAGGAGGGTGACAGCTAGCAAGTGTCACAATCCGATCCTTGTATCCATTTCAGAATCAATCAGGCACTGGGGATGAACATTGTTGTCAAGTTCAAAGATACCCACTGCTATAGTGGACATGTATTACTCATTTAATGCAGTGGTTTTCAACCGGTTGGTTAACTAGGTGTAACTCTTGAGAACGTAATTTTTTTTTTTCATTTTTACACTCTCAAGAGTTAAAATATTCATCATCTGAATTAGCCATTGTGGAATGTATGTTTTGCTTGTTTTGTTTCCCAAATACAGCCTGGAATTGTGGACAAAAGCAAAATAAATCTTTAGATTTGGGGTCTGTGGGGCTAAAATGCCCCGAAATGATGGTCCGTGGCTCAAATCCTTAATAAATAGTGGTCCCTGAGATCAAAAGGATTGAAAACCCCTGATTTAATCCACCAGCACTTCTACACAACAAACAATAAACACACAGATTATTGTCATCCAGGAACAGTCTGAGGTGGAAAATCTAGCCTAGAGATACTGTGTACAATTTTTCCACATCATACGAACATTTGGTCCACCGCATGCCGTTTGACAGTCACACAATGCATTGGCATGTTCAGAAACATAATTTCAGGACTACAGAGGACGATGAGACTATTTCAAGTGAATAGATACATTCTAGTTAAATGAAACTGTGCCACATTATGATGAGACGCCCCTAGAACCACCTCAAGGATCACTGGGGGTCCCCGGACCTCACTTTGAAAACCAATGATACAACTCCATGCTCCGATAAGCAGTTGGACTCAACTCAGCTATTTTCACTTATCACTGAAGAGAGAGAAATTGTGTGTGTGTGTGTGTGTGTGTGTGTGTGTGTGTGTGTGTGTGTGTGTGTGTGTGTGTGTGTGTGTGTGTGTGTGTGTGTGTGTGTGTGTGTGTTTGTTGAAAGAAAAGGGGGAAGAAAGTCAAGAAGAGTGGCATAGAGACAATATTGAAGATTGCAGAATTACAACAGCGCATAAGAGAAATAAGTTATGAAAGGCTGAGGTGTTGAAGCTGAAGACTATAGTGCCAATCAGACAAGTGTATCGGCCAGCTGTGAGAGAATACCATACAGTAACAAGGGGATTTTCTAAACTGGGACAGTTAAGCCTGATTTGTACTGTTGTGTGTCTGTGTGACACGCCGAAAATAGACCATTTACAAGCTCCCTGTGCACAAATAAAAGTATAAAACTTCAGCCTCAGTGCTGTGCAGTGCAGTGTTAGTGAGACAGTGAGGCAAAAAGAGCAAATGTTACAGCACCACACAAAAAGAGCAGAAAATGGTAATAAATCCAAGTTGTGAAAAAAGTGTTGGGCATCAGCGAGACCCAAAAGTCTTAAACGAATTGTCCTCGGCGGGGAAAGTCTATTGGGAAGGAAAACTCGTAAAAGGTAAGTACTATACATGTTTTCTTTCCTTGTTCATCATTGACAGCATACAACTAGCAGAGACAGGGAGACACGGTGCAACGGTCGTTGAGATCGGAATCGAACCCAACGACGTCGATGCGACGTCAGGTTGCAGTGCAGCCTATTAGTGCCACACTAAATCACTCAGTCATTCAATGGTGGCCTGATGCACACAATATTTCTATGGGAGACCAAGAAGAGACACTATGCCTGTTCCCTAGGAGGAGCACATGGTTTTTTTTCCCTTCCCTCCATTACCACATTACTTTTCATCAGAACTGGCACTTAGGAGAAATGAATATGACAATGAGCAGCATGCTGAGCCCAGGCTTGGCTAATCACAACCTGTCAGAATCACAATGTTTCTCTGCCAGACTCCAACAGAGCCTGGCTAATGTCTGTCATCTCAGACACAGAGGAGGAAAAAGGGATAAAAACTCATAATAGCAAAAAGAACCAGAATGTTTGTTGTGTTTTCCTTTCTGCAGACCCAGACTTCTCAATTTTCCCTTTTAAGCTACACAGTCCTGGGCTGAGCCATGGTTCATCGATCCGTTGTGATCATGTTGTTGGTCGGGAATGCACGGTGCAGCACTTTCTGCCAACGCACTACGGATGTATCTCAGACTTTCCCAGTCGGTTCGATGGAGCTCACAAATCAGCCGTGTTCTAGCTGAGCTGTGACACAGACACACACAGACAACACAGGAGAATCCATAAAACAGTTGAGAGGGCCCCCTAAATGCCCAGTCTGCCCCACCAAACATGATGGCATGCAAAACAACCCAAGATATTTCAAATTAAAGTGCTTATATTTAAAATGATTTGAAACACTACTACTGCTACTAACTAACTACACCTGTGGCACCACTAAACCAACAGCATTTCATCATTGAAAACAGAAAACTCTCTGAGTCAGACCTTTAGCTTTATGCATGCTGCGTGTCTGTTGCAACTTCAACAACAACTGATGTTATTATTGATGCTTTACTTGCCTAATAAAAGTCCTGTAACTGAAAATGGTATGGGGGCGGCTTCATGGCCCGTGTCGCTTCACGCCACCATGGGCATGACATTGTACCGGCTGAAAGGATGAAAACATTTAGCTAAACCTTCACCTTGAGATGAGAACCAAAGCAGACAGAGAACAGCAAACAGCAGCAGTATATTCACAGCCCTCAGCTCTATATATCTGATCCCACCTAACAATTCCATCACACAGCTCAGGAGTTAATATGGCTGTAGCAGCCACTGCCCACCGGGCATGATGAAGGGAATAAGGGCCCGCCGTCCCTTAAAGGGGAACTCCACCCATTTTCAATATTTTACTACGTCATTAACTCATTCAGCGCGATCGGATTTTCTTTGTTTTCTTTCCACTCAAACCAGTTCGATCGGTAAAAAAGCCCTTATTTTGAAGCTCAGATCTCCTAAACAGGATGTGCTGTTTCTGTTATGCTGTGTCTGTTGTCTTGCCTAATCGATCATCTGGCGATGTACCCAAAAACATCCGGGTCACAAGTCAGGAAGAGCTGTGTAGCCCTGGCTGCTTAACCCATGCGCCAGCGACATTGAGGGGGCAAACCGGAGGAGAGCCGTTTGAATGCATTGGGTTGAATGCATGTCAATGGGAGGGGAAAAAAAAAAGTTGTCGCCAATTCTGTCCCAAATGAAAGTCAGCAACGGGATGATCATCAGACGATGCGCACGGACTAATAGTTGGATTAAAGAATGAAATCTACATCTCGTCGTGATACGAGCCGTCCGCGTGACCGGCAGTGGGGTTCTAACGGGATGTCCACGAGCCCCGCGTTATCGGCGCGAAGAGAATTAATGTACCTTCAAGGTGTTGTGTGGACATGATAAAAAACGTTCCCCCATTTTGTGTTCCCAAGAAATGGAGGTCTGAAGAAAACCACTAACATGGTGAAACATCTTGATGACATCATCAAGATGTATTTTCACCATGTTAATGGATTTCTTTAGTTTAGACGCTTGTTGAAAATGGGTGGAGTTCCCCTTTAACTGTGTGTGTGTGTGTGTGTGTGTGTGTGTGTGTGTGTGTGTGTGTGTGTGTGTGTGTGTGTGTGTGTGTGTGTGTGTGTGTGTGTGTGTGTGTGTGTGTGTGTGTGTGTGTGTGTGTGTGTGTGTACTACCAGGGGAGCATAGGTGGAAATTGGATAAGTGTGTGTGCAAGGGAATCAATCTCAATCTCAATCTCTCTCTTTCTCTCTCTCTCTCTCTCTCTCAACGGTGGATTGCTTCATACTACTGTACCTGTATATGGCCATGAGCGTGCATACTAGAGATCAGCGGATTGCGGATTTGTCCGCGGATTCCGCGGATAATCCGCGGATTAGGATGGATTGGATCAGCGGAATACATACATAATTAACAATGGATGATCCGCGGATGCAATACTGTCTGAACTAAATCTTAATGTATCCATAAAATCTCCAGGTAGCTTAATATCAATAAAAAAATAATCTGTCTGCAATTGTGACTTGCAACATGTTTTATTTACAACTCTATGGGCCCCATTTTTGTCACCATCTAAACCCCTTATATCCTAAACCCATTATCATTATAATCATTATAATCCCCACATTTGGTCCAGGTTGACCTAGAAGTTTTATTTTTGTGATTTAAGAGACATCACATCGACGTAGCAAACCCATACATGGACGTGACTGGCATAGTCATCATGACATCATTCCATGCTGACATCAGACCAACATGGCAAACCATTTAAAAGTGAACCGTCGAATCAAGATCCCACGTTACAACTTTCGTTTGCCTCCGCTCAAACGTCAACCACACAAACCTCACATAGGGAAGCCTATAACCACAGCTTCAAACAATGGACCCCTACGAGGTTCTGGGCCTGGATAGAGGCGAAGACGACCAAGTGAAGATCAGGAGGGCGTATCGCCAAATGGCCCGGAGGTACCACCCCGACAAAAACAAGGCACCGGACGCCGAGGAGCGTTTCAAGATGATTGGCAAGGCCTACAAGCTGCTGAGCAACCACAAAGACAAGTTCATATACGATCACTTCGGCACGGATGGCTGGCGGAATCCGTGGGTGTTGGTGTGCGCGTGTGTGCTCATCGGCGCACTCACGGTGGTCGTGGTGGACGAGTGTGTGCGCCCTGGCGAGGGCCTTCTGTGCAAGGGGTTTCGCTTTGCATACACGTGGGTAAAAAATATCATAACACGTGGTTGGGAGGGCAAGGAAGACGCCGTGCGTCCTACATTATGATGGCCGAACGTACGAGGAGAGAGTGAGAGAGAGAGGATGACGCAACAGTTACTAAAAAAGAAGAGTCGACGAGCTTCTATTGTAACTACCATATTCAAGCAAAAATACATTTTTGAAACAAATAAATACTCATAATCATCTACAATGTGAGGACTGAATCTGTAATTAAAGCAGAACTCTACCCATTTTCAACATTTTACCAGGTCATTAATATACCTTAGAGATGTTGTGTGGACATGATAAAAAAAAAGTTCCCCCAATTCTGTATTTCCTAAAAATGGAGGTCTGAAAAAAATCATTAACATGGTGAAATACATCTGATGACTTCAATGTATTTCACCATGATTTTTCTTTCAGACCCCTTTTTCCTGAGGAGGGTAGAAATGGAACCAAATGGACCCGCTAGGGTCCACCAACAAGTCCACCAACAAATAGTTGAGCATATAGGCATACTGTAGTGTCTATTAGAGATCAGCGGATTGCAGATTTGTCCGCGGATTCCGCGGATAATCCGCAAATTAGGATGGATCGGATCAGCGGAATACATACATAATTAACAATGGATGATCCAGCGTCGCGAGGCGAGCATGTAGAGTATATATAGGCCTACACTTTGTTTTCATCGGCCTACACTTTGCATCCATCCGCGGATCGCGGATGGATGCGGATGCATAAATTAGATCAATTAAATAATGCGGACGGATGCGGACGGATCAACAATGTGCGTGTGCGGATTTCGGATGGGAAAAAAGCTCATCCGCTGATCTCTAGTGCATACAGTATGTGTATGTGCTATAGGGTCCAGCGTGTGTGTGTGTATGAGTGTGATAGATTTCTGTGCGCACACTCGAGAAGTCAGGCACACACGCCTGTGTGAAAAGTGTCTCTGTCCCTGAAAATGCCAGTATCTCCATGAGTCCTGACGCTCCCATGCAGCACTGCACTCACTTTTCTGACACATTAATCGCAATCATCACAGAGTAGATGGGATCCATGCTGACATCTGTGTTGATGCTACACAGCCTTTAGAATGTGCATTCCACTGAAAGCACAGTCTACCCCCCAAAATACCTGTGGGTGATTCTGACTTAAACAAAACAGTCTTCACATTTTAGCCCCACAGACCCCAAAACTAAAGACTGCTCTTGCTTTTGTCCACAATTCCAGGCTGGATTTGGGATACAGAACAGGCAAATTAACATACAGATGACAAATGACCATTAATCTTTTACATTCTCTAGTTGTGTAGACCTGGGCAAATTAAGATGATGAATTTTAACTCTTGAGAACGTAAAAATGAAACCAAATGGACCCTTGCGGGTCCATTTGGTTTCATTTTTACGTTCTCGAGAGTTACATCTGGTTAACCAACTTAGCTGGGGGACCACCTGGAACCCTCTCAGGGACCACGTGTTGAAAACCCCTGGTTTAAAGCACCCAAGGAAGTAAACTTAAATGCAAAATTTACAATATATTTTTGGGGGGCAAGTGACCATGACCTGAAGGGAGTGCCTTGGAGACCTTAGTGTCAACCCCTGCCTAGCATGTGGCCAGTTGATTCCCACTGTCTAACAACAATTAAATTGCATTGTGCCTACATGACATGAAATGATACGAGTTATATACTTATATTATAACTATAACTGTGGGCAGTAAATCAAGTGCAGTTTGATTACTGTATACTGAGCTCTGGGTTTACAACAAAATAATAATATCACTAACCACTTATTAACCAACCATTCTAGACTTTCACAAGTTTGTCCGTGAACTTGTAGATCTGCTATTTTCAGATGTTGGGATACAAGTACTTGATCAATCCCCTCTCTCAATTCCCCGCCCAACCGGCCTGCCACGTTATTTACACATGGGGGATGGAATTGGAGGAAAATTAAACGTCATTGATTCGCTACTGGTGCAAAGGGCTTTTCTCATTCTCCGAACTCTAATTCGCTGTGGACAAATTCAGATTCTGTCCTCACAAACAAGCAAAGAGACAGGCACAATCATCGCATACACATATGACAGTGCGCGCCTGCACACGTGCAGAACAGAACACATACGCGCACACGCATGCACACACATACACAACCTCCAACCTCAAACAAGGTCGGTCAGTAATATCCAGGCTTAAAGTGTACTATAGCTCCCCAGTCACAAATCATACTCTACAACAGTGGTTTTCAACCAGTGGTCCGGGGACCACCAGTGGTCCATGAGAGGATTCCAGGTGGTCTCCAGGCTAAATGATGGACAATTGGTAACCACATGGACCCTTATACTAGATCTGAGATCATAAAATGATACCAAATGGACCCTTATGGGTCCATTTGGTAAAATGTTACGCTCTCAAATTATATTTAACCCTCTGAATTATTTAACTCGGCCATCCACGGCTTTTGACCGAAATATGAGGAGGGAATTTTGTATTGATTCGTTACAAGCATTGCATTACACAAACATTGAAGACATCCCCTGTATCCCTTATCCTATCTCATAGATTAAACATTTTGAATAGTTTAACTAGTCAACCTACATTGACACATTGAGCTTGTATGTTTTTGAGTGTAGAGGTAAGGGGTTTTGATCTTAACATTCCTGGAAAGACATCTGACCACAACTGAAAATAAAATTCAAAATGAACAAATATAAAGTGTAAATGTAATGCATCCCTATGTTTAATGGGGTTTTTTGTTCATATTGTAATACATCCCTATGTTTAATGGGGGTTTTTTGTTCATATTGTAATACATCCCTATGTTTAATGGTTTTTTTTTTGTTCATATTTATCTTTCCGTTTTAGTCTTTTTTTGTGAATTTATCATCCTTGGAGTTCCTTTTAATGGTTGGTCATTTTTTTAAAATGTTTTCATTCCTTCCTCGTTCCTCCTTTCCTGCACGTTCCCCTATATTTACTGTCCTCTGGTCATTTTACATAGTCCTGCTCTAGAGGAAGAAATGCTGACTAAGGATGTGCGTGGCTCTTGAATATTACATTTTTTTCCGCTCGGCAGCAGCACTGAGGTGTTGAAACAGTAGCCGTGCCAATCGCTCACAGCCGTAATAATGGGGGCTGGAGACCAATGCATACAAACATAAATATACCCCGACTACAGCACTCCAAGACATACAGCAACGCCTGGATCAATACTGGGCAGAGGGGAGAAGAGAGAGAGAGAGGTGGATTGGGGTGGGAGTGTATAAGGCATGGCTGCCCAAAAGGTAGATTGTGATCTACCAGTAGATCACACAGGCCATGCAGGTAGATCACATGTCAGTCCCCTAAAATGTAATGTCTGTAACTCTTGAGAGCGTTAAAATGAAACCAAATGGACCCTTACGGGTCCATTTGGTTTCATTTTACCCTCTCAAGAGTTAAATTATATTTAAACATCTGAATTTCAAGAGTCCACACAATTAGAAAATGGAGAATAATTGTTATTTTTGACCAACTTTTTTGCCAGTTATGTCTCCCAATTGTGGACAAAAACGTGAAAGTCCTTAGTTTTGGGTGCAAGAGACTAAATTCAACATCACAAACTGTCAAGTCAAACCCCAAATACTGTTTTCAAACGTTAGTAGTAGCATATACACCTTCCAATTCTCCTCTCCATTTTAAGTGCTTAAACATTATTATAGCAAGTAACACCTTTACCACTATTTCAAAGTCAAACTTTCTTGGGGGCCTTTTTTTTTTTTTTTTTTTTTTTTTGATGTGTAGATCTTGTTGAGCTGGTCATTTTAAAAGTAGCTCTCAAGTCAAAAAAGTGTGGGCACCCCTGGTATAAGGGGTCCAGGCTCAGGATCTAAGGCAGGCCAGTGTGAGAATACAGTACAAGCTACAACCTTAGCCCTGCACTCAGTGCTGTAGGTAATGACTATGAAGACAGACAGCGCTCCAGACAGTACAGCTGTCTACTATCACATGCTGTTTATTAGCTCCACCTGCAGTACCTGTCTGTTCTATTCTCTGCTAAGTGACTTGATGCTCTCCTGCTACAATCATCTGCTGCACTAATGCAACCCCATGTCTGTTTCTGTGTTATCCATGCTTGCTTTTTTCTCCCAGCTGCAAACCTTTAAAGCTAACATATTTAGCCAGAACAAATGCCTTGGCAACATGCCGTGAAACTGTTCCACTGTGAACCTGTTACTTGTTCCAGTGTAAAACAAACAAAAAAAAAAGAAAAAGAAAAAAAAAAAAGAAAAATAGCATGCCATGCACTCAAAGATAAATACAGATGCATGTAGTGGGTAACAGGACAACTCAAAGCATATCTGTGTGTTTCTCCTCCGCTCATTTTCAGGAAACATTCAGCCTAAATGTCTTGTTTGCTAAAATTTCAGTGGGCAAAACCTTACTAAATGATCAATGTGAGTAAAATAATATTGCCTTTCCTTACAGTATCTTCTTCTGCATTACAGGGTATCTCCCCCCACCACCAGCCCCTCCCAGCTGCTCCCACCCCTCACTGGGGGAAAACTACGGGAGGAAAATACGGACACGACTCTTTTCCACCAGGGATCCAGTAACATATCCCATCAGCACCCTGGACAGCTCCAGTAGCATGTGATTATGATCCCTGATCAGCACCGTGGACAGCTCTCCCTGATCAGCACCATGGACAGCTCTCCCTGATCAGCACCACGGACAGCTCTCCCTGATCAGCACCACGGACAGCTCTCCCTGATCAGCACCACGGACAGCTCTCCCTGATCAGCACCACGGACAGCTCTCCCTGATCAGCACCGTGGACAGCTCTCCCTGATCAGCACCACGGACAGCTCTCCCTGATCAGCACCATGGACAGCTCTCCCTGATCAGCACCACGGACAGCTCTCCCTGATCAGCACCACGGACAGCTCTCCCTGATCAGCACCACGGACAGCTCTCCCTGATCAGCACCACGGACAGCTCTCCCTGATCAGCACCACGGACAGCTCTAGTGCTCCAGCTCCAAAGCAACAGCATGTCATTCTAATCCCTGATCAGCACCATAGAAACATTCAGGTTTAGTATGGAAACACTCAAACTCACTACAGCTTAATTATTAGTGTGTAATGTATTGAATCAGAGTGTATGAAAGACTAACCTTTCCTTTATACCTCTGAAGACGTACTGCTTGGGTAGCAAGACTTTAGCAGTATCAGGGTCACTTGGCAGAACAGATATAGGGCTCCATTTTCGTCACCGCCAAACCCCTTATCCCTTAACTTCTTTGCCTTTTTAAACTATTAAAAAAAAACATTTTTAATAGTTTAAATGTCCAGTCTACAAGCTCACAATTTGTCAATGGATCGGCACGTTGAACGATTAAAAAAAATCAAAATAGTAAAACAATGATAAGGGGGGTTTTGATGGCAAAAAGAAGAGCCTACACCAGGGGTTTTCAACAGGTGGTCCAGGGACCACCAGTGGTCCCTGAGAGGGTTCCAGGTGGTCCCCAGGATAAATGATGGAAAGTTGGTTAACCAGATGTAACTCTTGAGAGTGTAAAAATGAAACCAAATGGACCCTTGCGGGTCCATTTGGTTTCATTTTCACACTCTCAAGAGTTAAAATATTCATCATCTGAAAGTCTACACCGTTTTGTTTGCAAAATCCAGCCTGGAATTGTGGACAAAACCAAAATAATTATTTAGTTCTAGGTCCTTTGGTGAGAAGGTCATCAATTGGTGGTCCGTGGCTCAAATGCTGAATAAATGGTGGTCCCTGGTGTCAAAAAGGTTGAAAACCCCTGGCCTACACTTTTTTTTTTTTTTTCATACTGGGGGTCCCTTTCAGTGACCCCCAGTATGAAATGAAACTCTCTCCCTCTCCCTCTCCCTCTCTCTCTCAAAGTAGAGCCACAATGAAAGTACTGAATGCCTCCAGGTTTTGCAAGGTGACATTACTGTAAGCATCAACGTGATGCTGCCTATAGAAGACTCCCACTCAGTGCCAACACATCCCTCAGGCTCCAGGCAGACCCACAGTTATCTCAGACGTTTGACAGACATCTGAAGCACAGCGGCTGCTATCTGTGCTGTTCATCTCCTGGTAGCATAGTGGGGATATGGAAGACCCACAGCTAGATCACAGTCCCTCCTCCTGGTAGCATAGTGGGGATATGGAAGACCCACAGCTAGATCACAGTCCCTCCGGCAGGCCTGTAAAGTACTGAGCTCTCTGATAATCTGGGCTGATTTGATCACATCTTTCTCCTAGACTGTGGGAAGCTCTTTAAAGGAAACCCTGACAGCGGATCTGTGGCTCCATCAGACTGTTGCAGACTTTCATTTACCTAAACGACGCAAGTGTGACAACTCAGTGTGTAGGGACAGGTTTGATGTGAAAATAAACAAGAACTGTACATATCTGGGCATCAATCAGTGCATGCTCAGGTGTGATCTAATGCGAAGATTCAGGGTCTTATTTGACTCACACAAGGTATAAGAGCAGTGAAATATTAGTGTGGCATCTACGGCTAAGCATTACAATACAGTATAACAGCATCATTGTAAAGAATACAATAAACACTTAAGATAAAAAGAAAATATATAAAAAGGTATATCTTTGAAACACAGAAAAAGTCAGAAGCACTGGAAAATGTGCAGAATATGATGTAGATTTAGTATCTGGAATCTTATGCATTAATACAGATACCATGTCTTTACATTTTGTTTGCCTGTTGTACTCCCTCAAATGATATTATTGTTAGTATTCTACTCACCTTACACATGGGTGGTAGGGGGGCAAATAATTATAGTTGATAAGTAGGATCCTAAAAATAGCATTTTTTTTTTTAATCTTAACTCCTCTTGGAGACATTATATTGGGAAGTGGAGTCCAGTTACTCCCTCAAAGAGTTTCTTTAGTCACACAATATAAACAGGGTTTTGCATTAAAGTGGGGGTGAAATGGAGGGGCTTGTTCACAACATAGAGGAATTATGTGGAGAAATATCAGGCTTTTGTGTGGACACAATTCGGAGAGCGAAATGGAGGAAGGTACAATCTTCCAAACCCACATATGCATTTTAGAGACTTTTGTGTGCTGTTGGCCATTTATCCATATTGAATTTCACCGGCTTGGGGTCCTCCAAGTCCCAAATTACTGCACTTACATTTCTGAAAGAAGTAGCAGCACGGTTTATAAACCGTTGAAATGTTATTAAGTTTAGACTTTGATGATGAAATATAAAAATACACACAAGTGAATTACAGAAAATACACTGTTGAAGACATTAAGACGAACAGTCTACACCATGTGTGTCAAACTCTGGCCCGCGGGCCAAATTTGGCCTGCCGTGTAATTTCATTTGGAGACATTATCAAATTAGAGACCACCCATTTTCAACATTTTAATGTGTCATTAATATACCTTAGAGATGTTGTGTGGACATGATAAAAAAAAGTTCCCCCAATTCTGTATTTCCTAAAAATGGAGGTCTGAAAAAATCATTAACATGGTGAAATACATCTGATGACATCACCAAGATGCATTTCACCATGTTAATGATTTTTCTTTCAGACCCAAATTTTGAAAATGGGTGGAATTCCCCTTTAAAAGGTTAGTTTGTTCAAACTTGGCCCGCGGCTTTGTTCAGTTTTAAATTTTGGCCCACTCTGTATCTGAGTTTGACACCCCTGGTCTACACGGTCTACAGTAGACCCTATGTCTGAGCAGCATAAACACCAGGCAGGCACCATTAAAGGGTAATGCCACTAAAGCAGTATGTCATGAATCTTATGCCGCGTTCACCCAGGCGGATGCAAAAATGCAGTCTACCATTGCAATTGAAGCAGCTACAGTACCTGCATCACTGCGTTTGTATCTGAAGTTGAAGTCAGGCGATCCTGTGTCTTTGCAGCAGCTACATACATTAGATCCAGCTTTGCATCTCTCTGTGTGAATCCAGCATTAGTTGTGTGTAAATAATTATAATAAAAAAGTCCCTCACTTCTGTTATCCTAGAACTGGAGGTCAGTCCTTTTGTGTGACACAAGGTCAGCGCCAGCTGTGATTGACGCCTGTGATTACTGGCTCCGCCACGACGAGGCCCGACGGTTGGCAGCTCCTCCCTCTCAGCGCGCCTCCGACCGCCATCACTCATTCAACAACATGGCCGCTGGCGAGACAGACTGACACGACAGAGATTTTTAAAAAGTGTGTGGCGCCTGTGCCTCACTGAATAAACACTATATTGGGTGCACAGGACGTCCCCGAGAGGAAAGGACATTATAAAACACACATGACATTTGCCGAGATTTATGCTAATTGAAAATGTAGCACGTTGATGCTGCGACGTGTTCTAAGGTTCTACAGTAGATTGGCTAGTTTTGGCACCATCATACAATGACATTTACGCCTGTAAAGCAGGACATTGCGAGAAAAGGGAGGACAGAGAGTAAGACAGAACACATGTTAGTCCAAGTATGATATGGAATGTCTGTCTACATTTCTTGGAAGCACAAAGACAAGCTCCTGCATCTGTAGGGGAAGGGGGGTGGGGGGTAGTGGCACGGAAAGCCATTATAGAAACTCAAGCATTACTTTGTGTTACAGAACATTAGGGTGAAATCATAACTATTCTGTGTATACGAGAGGGAAAATGACGGCACAGCAGTTTTCACATTTAACTTCCAAACGAGTCATGCTTCAGATTTAAGGTGGCAATTACAGATGTGCTTCACTCTATCACCCTCTGTTGGTTCAGTAAACTGTGATTCACACATTGTTGAGCGGGAATGAATAAAAGAAAATGATCCTGCAAATTGGCGGACATTCTCACGATTAACTTAACATGCCTGATGAAAGTAGAGGCTCTCGTCTTTATAATTATATGTTTGATATTTACACTCAACAACGGTGCGACAGTGGCTCATGGGTAGAGTCGCTGGGTGGTAACCGCAAGGTTGCCAGTTCAAACCCAGGCTCCCCCAGAGTTAGTATCAGTGTGTCCCTGAGCAAGAAACTTAAAGGTAGGGTAAGTGATTTGAAATTCATGGTGTAGTACCAGCCTGGTGCACTAGGGGCGCCCAAGAGTAGCTACACTATGTGAACCTGCTGCTCCATCCTGATTGGAGGAGAATTCACCCTCCACCTGGGGAACTTTTATTAGCTCCTCTGCTAACGTGGGGGAGGGGAAAACTCCATATATGGTCTGCACACCTTATAATAGAGCATTTTAACAAATCAGGGGTTTTCAACAGGTGGTCCGGGGACCACCAGTGGTCCCTGAGAGGATTCCAGGTGGACCCCAGGCTAAATGATGGCAAGTTGATTAGCCAGATGTAACTCTTGAGAATGTAAAAATGAAACCAAATGGACCCTTGCGGGTCCATTTGGTTTCATTTTTACACTCTTAAGAGTTAAAATATTCATCATCTGAATTAGCACCACTTAATTAAGAAGTTTACACTGTTTTGTTGGCAAAATACAGCCTGGAATTGTGGACAAAATCAAAAGAATTCTTTAATTTTAGGTGTGAAAACGTAATCAAATGGTGGTCCGTGGCTCAAATGCTGGATAAATGGTGGTCCCTGGAGTCAAAAAGGTTGAAAACCCCTGAATTAAATCATATTCACTGATTTAACAGCATGGATAAAAAATCATGTTCGCTGATATAGCAGCAAACGTGTCGATGATGCATGCGGTGGAGGTGCAGACACTAAAAGTTAAGTGTGGTATTAAAGTTGGTGTGCTGCCTGTCTGTCTGTAAGGCTGGAATGTTCTAACATTAATGTTGATGGCAGTGATTCAGAATCTGCTGACTGAACAGGGCTCTCACTGGATCAATATGGACCACGTCTATGTAAATGCAGTCGTTAAATCTCTCCGTCTTTAGTGTCTCGGTTCAGAGAATGTGAGACCAGGTTAGGGAGGTGATGGGGGTGTGATGATCTGGGATTTCAGCAGCCCCACAACCACAACCAAACATATAAATATGCTAATAATATTCCAAATGTGGTTGGCTAATGTATTTGACCTCAGGTACAGTAGTGCTAGTCAGTGATTAAAGTTGTAACAGACTTGTAACAGAATGTCAAATGTGTTGTGGGAGCATTTCACAGGAAATGAAGTGTATGTTTGCCGCTGTTTTTCAGTGGCAATATGGTTTTATGGTGCAGGGGTTGACACTAAGGTCTTCGAGGCACTTGCCCTGTGCCCATCGGGTAAGTGCAAGTAAGGTTCTACTTGCCCTCAGGTCATGGTCACTTGCCCCCCCAAAATATTATGCATTTTGTGTTTAAGTTTACTTTCTACTTGGGTGCTTTAAACATTTCCTTTTGCAGTCGAAGACTGTTTTGTTTAAGTCACAATCAGCTACAGTAAATATTCAACTTGTAAATCAGTGGTTCCTCATTTTGCTGGGGTCCATGACCCCAGCAAAATGATAGTTTGGAATCAAATGGACCTGGCAGAGAGATATTAGAGATTGCTAAAAAACAGGGGAAGACGCAGAGGCAGAGCGCAATAACTACCTTCAAGATAAATACTGTATATCTTGTGTTGTGTTATAGTGAACTAAGTCGCACACTTGCCCGATCGGGCAACCAGGTAGCAGTCTTCACTTGCCCGACCATTTTTTTACTTGCCCCGGGCAAGGGGGCAAGTGTTAGTGTTTTTATACACACAGAGGAATATATACTGTATATACAGTAAGAACGGGGGATCTATTACATACTTAGACATTGTAGCAGATTATGGAAACACAGATAAGAACATAATGAACAGGAACAAGCATACATATCACTTCACACATAGTCCAGTCCTTTAGATCAGGGGTTTTCAACCTTTTTCATACCAGGGACCACTATTTATTCAGAATTTGAGCCACGGAGCGCCGTTTGAGGACATTTTTAGCCCCACAGACGCCAAAACTCAAGATTTCTTTTACTTTTATCCACAATTCCAGGCTGGATTTGGGAAACAAAACAGTCAAACATACAGATCAAGTGCCAGTTTTTTAGCCTATAGCACCCCCTAGGGACCGGTTTTATGCATTAAAAAAATTATTATCTCAAAAACAAAAAATCACAAACAGCAGTTGTATACATTTTTTTTCACACATATCTCAGAGATGTGTAACTAAAGGGTCAGGCCAGACATCGTCCTGCTGTCCAACACATCCAAACAGGTGGTGTTGCTGGAGCTGACAGTGCCCTGGGAGGAGAGGATGGAGGAGGCCAGCGAGAGAAAGAGGGAAAAGTATGCAGAACTGGTGGAGGAGTGCCGCGGACGGGGGTGGCGCACAAGGTGTCTGCCCATTGAGGTAGGGGCAAGAGGTTTTGCAGGGAGATCTCTCTGCAGGGCCTTTAGTCTCCTTGGCATCACAGGTGCACGGAAAAGAAAAGCCATCACAGCATCTGCAGAGGCTGCAGAGAGAGCGTCACGATGGCTGTGAATCCAAAGGGACAAGCAGTGGACGAGCGCTTCTTGGACACAGGCCGGGAACTGATCACTCCCGGTCGCCTGGGTGAGGGGGTCTGAAGTTGAAAGACCCGAAACCCCCTATGACCCCAGGTACGTTCACTGATGATGTGTCCAAGAGTAAGCATCACTATGTATGTAACAAAATTGGTGAATTGGAGCAGAGTTTGGGTGTAGACTGGTTGCTACCATCTGATTACCTTGTGGGCGTGTCTTCTGTCGTGGGGATCTGATTGTCAATGTAAACATATGTTTTCTCATGCCAATAAAGCCATTTGAATTGAAATCAAATAGAATTGCTTCATGTGGTGGAACATTGAACGTATAATAGTATTATTTCAATCTATCTGAACACAACCTCAGTATAAAGTTGAATCATAAAGTTATAATCTCCGCTACGTGCAGAACTCAAGGTAATAAAGTTGAATCATGAACCTCAGAGTGCCAACAAGCCCTTTTCTTATCAGACCAATGACTCACATGGCACAGAGTTCCGTGTGGCTTCGTCCATACAAACCAATCAGAAAGAAGCTCCTGTCTCATGTGACCTCTCAGGAGCCAACCAGATACCTTTGAGGATGTTTAACCAACATACTGTGAACTCAACCTGTTCAGTCAGTCAATCAGTCAGTCAGTCAGTCAGTCATACAGTCAGTGGTACTAAAATGGCAGCAGCAGCAGGAGTGGATCAGGATCAGTTGAGTTGTTCTATCTGTCTGGATCTACTGAAGGATCCAGTGACTGTTCCCTGTGGACACAGCTACTGCAGGAGGTGTATCGAGAGGTTCTGGAACCAGGAGGACCAGAGAGGGAGGTTCAGCTGTCCACAATGCAGACAAGACTTCATCCCAAGACCTGATCTGAAGAGAAACCTCATGTTGGCTGAGGTGGTGGAGACCCTGAAGAAGACAGGTGAGACCTTCAGGTTCTCTGGTGAAACCACCTCACTGTCTGAAGAAGACAGGTGAGACCTTCAGGTTCTCTGGTGAAATCACCCCACTGTCTGTCAGAAGTAGATTAACTTAGGTAAATCTACGGTTTATCGCACTCAGTCTTGAGTGCAGCATGGGTCACATGACCTGTGCTGTTCTCTGCATTCTTATATTGTCTACTTTCTAAATGATTTTCGAAGTAGTAAAACAATGCAAATAAGTTTAGGTATGAGGAGTTTAATAATCACTTAATTCACTTAATAATATTTTTAAAACAATATATTACACAGAAATTGCACCGCAAAATTATTGACACCCTTTTAGATTTGCAAAGAATAAATTAATTTCAAGCAGGTTATTCACCTTGAACTCACCTGCGGTGAGTTTAGGTGACAGCAATCTAGTAATGAGTCATCCATCCTGTTTAAATGGATCAAACACCTCATTCTGCTGTTGTGTGTCACTAAAAGACCCATACTTGGCACGGACAAAAGAAAAGAAAAAGATAAAAGCAGACAATAATCTGAGGAGATCAGGGAGAAGATTTTAAAGTGCAAAGTGTAAACAATGCAAAGGCTACAAGTCCATCTTTGATGCTCCTGTGTCCACTGTGTCAAATGTTATCAAAAAGTTAAGGTTCAAAATAACGTAGCCAATCTTCCCAGAAGAGGCCTAAGAGAAGTATGGACCAAATATTTCTGCAAAGGATTGTTCTAATGGTGGCAGAACAACTTCTGACAACTGCAAAACAGATTCAAGCTGACCTTCAGACACGAGGTACAATTTTTTCAACGGGCGCCAAGGAGTGTCTAAACTTTTGCACAGCCATTTCTGTGTAAAATATTATTTAAAAAGTAATATGAAGTTATGATTAAAAAACAAAGTTTCTGTGTTGTTATTAGTTTAATAAAGAATTTGAGACACCAAATAGTTTTGTCAATTTCAACTTATTTTACAGACATTTGTTTGGTATTTGTGTGCAAGGTTACCAATACTTTCAGCGATGGTAATCGATGTCTCTCCACTGTATCCTCACTTTGGTCAATGATTAGCAGGTTTTTATAGCAATGGAGTTTATTACTTTCATATCAACCAGTGTTGGGCAGTAACTAATTAAATATGACATTACTGTAATGTTATTACCATTTCCAGCAAACACAACTCATTACTTATTACTTTTGAGCTTGCTGTTGCATGATGTGAAAATAGAACAGATTTACAAGCTATCAACAGATAACAACAGAGATGTGCAGTAGTTTGTAGATCCTAATCCACCACAGCATTCTGCACACAGAATCTACACTACAAGTTGTCGCAGGTTGTCACTAAGCAGATTGTGTTGTACATCTCTATTCCTTTGCGGATGGGTGGGGGGACTTGGGAAAATAATAATGGAATATGCAATGTATTACTTTTTTTTAGTTATAAGTAATGTAATGTTATTACTTTTTCTAAGGGGTCATAAGTAAAGTAAAGGTATTACTCTGCTAGGTATTATTGCCCAATACTGCTTTTAAAACACTAATGATCTTACTTTAGTTTTTATTAATTAACTCTTTGGCAGCACTATTGGGAATCATTAAATCACTCTGCCGTGATCGTTTCCATCCAGACAGAGTTTCACATGCCGTCACCGGGGCTTCATAGCAGACGCTGCTACAAGCAGCCAGAACAAAGAAGCATCGATGGGGAACAAAGGGAGGTCATATACAGTCATATACTTGTTTAACCATATTGATAAATGCATGCTGTATCAATCTATCACCAGGACTCCAAGCTGCTCCTCCTGACCACTGCTACGCTGGACCTGGAGATGTGTCCTGTGATGTCTGCACTGGGAGGAGACTGAAAGCTGTGAAGACTTGTCTTCAGTGTCTGGTCTCTTACTGTGACACTCACCTCCAGCCTCACTATCAGTCTCCTGCCTTTAAGAAACACCAGCTGGTCCAAGCCTCCGGTGAGCTTCAGGAGAACATCTGCTCTCGTCACAACAAGGTCAACGACCTTTTCTGTCGCACCGATCAGCAGTGTATCTGTTCTCTGTGCTCTGTAGAAGAACACAGAGGTCACGATACGACCTCGGCCGCAGCAGAACGGGCCGAGAGACAGAAAGAGATGGATAGGAGTCAGCAGAACATCCAGCAGAGAATCCAGGAGAGAGAGGAAGACGTGAAGGTTCTTCACCAGGAGGTGGAGTCCATCAAGCGCTGTGCTGACAGAGCAGTGGAGAACAGCGACACCATCTTCACTGAGATCATCTCTTCCATGGAGAGAAGACGATCCGAGGTGAGGCAGCTGATCAGAGACCAGCAGGAACGTGAAGTGAGTCGCGCTGAAGATCTGGGGATTTGTGTGGAGCAGGAGCTCACAGAACTGAGGAGGAGACATGCTGAACTGGAGCAGCTCTCACTCACAGAGGATCACATCCGTTTTCTACAGCGTTACACCTCCTCCCTCTCCACCGTCGGTCCATCTACACACCCAGTCAGCAGCCGTGTCCGTCCTCTGAGATACTTTGAAGATGTGACCGCAGCCGTGTCCAAGATGAGGGACAGACTGGAGGACATTCTGACAGAGGAAGGGACAAACGTCTCAGAGACAGTGAACAGAGTGGATGTTTCACTCAGGGACGGTTTATTCCACTATGCAGACCACATCCCCACCGCACAGAGCCCCAGGGGGGCAGTGGGGGGGTCCCGCGGCTCACGCACCCAACGCCCAAGGCCCACCAACCGCACCCCCGCTTCAGCTGGGCTGGGATCCTTCAGACGGTTAAATCCACCACTGGTTCCACTGTCAGCACCAGCAGAACCCAAGACCAGAGCTGAGTTCTTACAGTATTCACGTCCGATCACACTGGATCCTAACACAGCCAATCACTGGCTGTCTCTGTCTAAAGGGAACAGAAAAGTAACATTTATGAACAAACCACAATCACATCCTCATCACCCAGAGAGATTCACTGCATTCTGTCAGGTTCTGAGTACAGAGTCTCTGAGTGGACGCTGGTATGGTGAGATAGAGAGGAGTGGAAGCTGTTGTATAGCAGTCTCATATAAAGATATCAGCAGAGCAGGGTTTGGTGATGAATGTGGATTTGGATACAATGATAAATCATGGTGTTTAGATTGTACAGATAAAGGTTATACTTTCAGACACAGAGGCATTATAACGTCCATCCCAGGCCCTGTGTCCTCCAGAGTAGGAGTGTTCCTGGACCACAGAGCAGGTTCTCTGTCCTTCTACAGAGTGTCTGACACCATGACTGTCCTTCACACTGTCCACACCTCCTTCACACACAGCCTGCATGTTGGACTTTGGGTTGATGGACTAACTGGATCCAGTGTTGAGTTGTGTGAGCTCAACTAGATCAGTCTATAGTTTTGTCTCTCGTGTCACCATTTTATTTTTACTGTATGATGAGTGAAATCTGATCCTACAAACCTTAAAAAATCAATAATGGTAATAATAATAATAATCTAGGGTTGGGTTTGAAGTATAGGATGGTGGCATGGCTAAGTTTTGGGATGTATATTAGAGGTTTTAATTTCTACCCATTAAAAATGGCCGGAATTCGAAAATGTGTGTGTCTGTCTACATTCGAAAATTTAGTAAGCTACACTCCTTGTTACTTGAAACAAGTACTGTAGCTTCACTACAAGCTATTCCCAGGACAAATCTAGTAAGCTACACTACAAGCTACAGGAAAATGTTACTGCCCATCACTGCATTTACTGTAGTACTACTAGTACTACTACTACTACTGTACTACTTGGCCTCACTCCCCGAACCCACCTCACCCCTGCCCACTGTGACTAGACTGGGTTAGCTGAGGATTCTGCAATGACAGAGTACAGCATCTTGCAATCTGTCAATGCCATGCTCACTGGCCTCGAACTGATAGCGTCAAGATGCATATCTATCGATTGAGAGAGATACAGTATGTACTGTATCTTTTTTCATGTTGTTGTCGTTAAGTAGCTCAAGAGCTTTGCTTGTAAATCATGACACATGCCCTGTACATGATATATCATATAACAAAGGTTAAAGAGCGACACTAGAATGTCAGGTATGTCTTACATAATGTTGTGTTCAAATAAAAAGTACAACATTTCGAGAAATGTTAAAAAAAAAAAAAAAGCTGTTTCGTGGCAGGTACTTTGTATGAAACAGACTTGGCCTTTTCATGAGCGTGCTTGACATTTCTACCGTATGCTCTTTGTAGCCTGCAGTATCTTACTGCAAATCTGATGCCAATTCATTCTCACTGGATTTTGCATCCCACTAGATTTTACCCAGTGTGAGAGATGCACTTGAAATTCATTTGCCTCTTTCATTCACACACTCTCCCCTCGCCAGCTCACTCTTGACAGTTTTACAGATGTAAAAACCTGTCCATCTCTTAAGCAAACAGTGTCTCCTTATAAACCAGCAGGGCTTGTCCCTGCATCTTGAGAAAACAAAATTAATTTATATTTTATTATTGGGTTAGGTTGGCTATTTGCTCCGTGTTTCCATTAGCCTGTAATCTGTCTCTGTCAGACTATACATGTCTTTATTCAGTTATGCTAGACAGCATTGAGGAGGGATGAGGGTTGCATAGAGAGGGAGAATGAGAGTGAGGTAGAGTGAAGAACATTCAAACTCATATACAGTATATGTGCAACATATTTCATTAGCATAGCAGCCAGGTTTAAACCCCCAACAAACAGCAACACCAGCAGCTTGTTGTTTAGGTTAGGGTTAGACAGAAGACAGAACCCAGCAGTACTAACACAAAGCAGGGAGGCCTCAGGCATTGGCAAACATGAGTCTCATTTTGTTTAATGTTGAAAATGAATTTATGCAACGCTGTTGTCTCTAATGTGATTCAGAGAGACAGAGAAAACCTTGACGTGGTATTTTAGTTTAGAAGAACAACTGTTTTTTAAACCAATTCTCTGCACACTCACACGCACATGGCACTCACACGTGAACGCTATATCGGCTGACTATACTATATGTTATTTAAGGTCTGCCATCCATCTTTAGGCAGATGTATACTATTCTTGTATGTAACGTGCGTACAGATTCACACATCCACATTAGACATTATCAGGAGTGCAGTCTCACAGATAGTACTACCCACAAGTGCGAGTTAAAGCAAAAATCTGTGAATATGCACTTGGGCGTGTTTTTACCCAAACCGGAAGTGGCTAGTTGGGGGTGGTGCAGTTTAGGTTTTATAATATTTACTATTCTGTCCCTAACACATCGCAACTCGGACGCGGCTGAGTCGGCTCTGCCGACCATGAGAAGTGTGAAGCGCCACTGAGCGAGGCACTAGCCGAGCGAATTGCTGCACTGAGCATTGCGAGACGGCGCCGCTCCGTCAATTTCAGTGGAAAGACGAATATGCACGGATTTATTGTAAGCGAATATGCACAGATTTTTGCCTATTCTAGGCGAGTATGGACGTAACGTGCATATTCGCCTAAACCTCATGAGACTGGGTTGCACACAGAGAACATGTTTACTCCCAAAATACAACTTCAACGTCAGCTCAAATCTTTTGGATTCAGAATTTCAAAGTCTTTTCTTTTACTGTAGTGACTGCTTGGCGTTAGAAGTCAAATTTCACAGACAGCAGTTTGCTGTGCACCGTAGTGGAGAGCAGAGAGGGACATGTTGGTCTGTGACTTACAGTAATGGCAGGAGGTTCTGTGTATGTGTGCCTGTGTGATGTTTATTGCTATTCTACCAGCAAAGGCACAAAACTCCCTCTCTCTCCCTCTCTCTCTCTCCCCCTGGGCCTGTGTTCTGTGTAAAGGTCATGTCAAAGCCTCATGGACTGTAGTTAATGAGAATTAATGCACTGGGTCTTATTAAAACCTTAACGACAGACACCTGCCTGGACAGCGATATGAGCGAGGCTAACCCCAGCAACCATCAAACACAGAGAAGATCTCCAAATAATCCACTGTGTGAAATGAGTCGGGGGGCCGAGGGATGATGTGAAACACGGAAACATTAAGGTTGAGAGTTCCCATACCTATTGGGAGAAATACAACAATGCAAACACAGCATACATAGAGGGCCCCGGTACCAAAAAGTTTGGCCTTACTCTTACTTTTGTCTTGAAATTAATATTAATATTATCCAGACTTTAGTTGCCCCTTGGGAAAAATAATTGCCCACTCCTGATCTAAAGAAAGAGAGAAAAGAGCGAAAATAGGAGAGGATCGAGTACTCTAGTTTAGAATCGGATGGTTAGACACAGGAGAGCAGCCAAAGGGCCGATAGGCCAGAAGAAGGTCACATAGGTTACCTACCGTGTGCTGGTGCAAAGAGCAGATCTGATAGGACCTGGACTGCTTTTCTTCAGAAAGCGGCTGACATCGTTTACAGTCTCCACAGCAGAATCCCAGCTGATGATGTATGCTCACTGTCAGCACTGTAAAGAGAGAGAGAGAGAGAGAGAGAGACTTTATGATTACCTTTAATTTCACCATGAGTATCATTCACTTGAGGACACTTAAAAATCATCCGGACCACGAGTGGCTGCCAACAGTCTAAGTACCTATGGGTGGTTACATGTAGTGTTGTAGTGGGACTTTTAGAAGTGTGTGTGTGTGTGTGTGTGGGGGGGGGGGGGGGGGGGGGGGGGGGGGGCTCTTAAAGGGGAATTCCACCCATTTTCATTTTTTTCTGAGAGTGTACAAATGTGAACCCAATGGACCCAAGCGGGCCCACTTGGTTCCATTTGTACACTCTCAGAAAAAAAGGAAACTCATTAACTAATGATTTTTTTTTTCACCTCCATTTCTAGGAAACACAGAATGGGGCAACCTTTTTATCATGTCCACACAACATCTCTAATGTATATTAATGACATAGTAAAATATTGAAAATAAGTGGAATTCCACTTTAAGACGCGTGCATATTGCACACTTGCATTTGTAGTAAGTATATTGAGAACGATTGTTTACAATGCCGAATTGTATCCATAAAAGTAATTGACAAGACAAAAAACATAGGCCTACTTTTGCCGCAAAAATATTTTAGATGTGAGAAGTGTGGGAGTGCATGTGTGCGTGCCGTGCATGTGTATGAAAAACTATGAATCTAATGGTTCACATTTGTACTCTCAGGAAAAAAATTGAAAATGGGTGGAATTCCCCTTTAAGAGGCGCCTCCCACTTCTAAAAATCCCACTACAACACTGGTTGCATCTGAAGTATAGGCCTTAACAGACGCCTTTTCTTTTACAGATAATAATGTATAACTATCCTGAGATTAATATAAAAGAAGAAAAACAATAATGTTCCAAATTCCACATTCTCCAACATTCTTAATGTATGTTACATTACATTAGGCCTTTAACTTTTAGTCAATACCACCAACTCATCTGTATCTTTTTAAACACACTCCCTCATCTATTTCCACATGCCAAGAAAGCATTTTCTCTTTCATATCAGCAGACCTTCATGTTTATGTACCAACTTGGTAGACTACCAGTAACATTTCAATTACTATGGAGACATATGCTGATCATTTCTATAATCATCCATACTGCATGAAACTGTAAACCACCCCAAATGTGAAAAAGATCAACTGGCTGTCATATTTTTATTACATTTCCTTACATGTACCCTTAACTGGGGCTATAATAATTACATTTACCTGTAAGACAGAAGGAAAGGGCACATTGTTTACTCTGCTGTACTGCACAGAACAACACGTATCTGAAGTAGCCACTTCCTGTTTAGCCAGTGTTGCCAACTGCCATAATCCAAAATGCACTAGTGGCACTTCCAAAACGCACTAGAATGCGCTAGAAGATGCTTGCCTGGAAGGGAAGCACTAGAGAAGGAAGCACACAACTAGAGAATGTAACGACCATTCATCTTCTACATTGAGAGCGTAAAAATGAAACCAAATGGATCCGAGTTACATCTGGTTAACCAATGCGCCAGGTTGGCAACACTGTGTTTAGCCATGTAACAAGTGCTTTGGCTTTGCTGCCAGTGTAGCTCCTCAAAGCCTTGGCGCCCTCTACTGTCGGGGGTTGGTTATGACCTCTCCACCAGTGAACAGTTATTGCCCTGTTTACTCAAATTCTCAATTAGATCCAGATACAAGTACACAATTTCAGGGTCCACATTTTATATATTTAAATTATAGCCAAATAGAGGAACACTTTACAGTTAAAACCAAACAAACAAAACAAAACAAAACAAAAAACAGCTTTGACATACATATTTTTTTTAAAAACACACATGCTTATGTACATCCAGGCCTCGCAATGCTCTGTCTGTCTGTGTAATGTAGGGTAAACATGTGGAGGTGGTTTAACATTGCTGTCAAGCAGAGCTTTGGGTGCACAGTGTACACTAGTTAGTTTGGTCAACCACTGCTCCATGTGACCATTGGTTGAAAAAAAAAAAAAAAAAATCTTCTTAATGGCTGTTGTTCACTGTATTGAATTGTTCTATACTTTTTTTTTTTTTTGCATAGAACGGTACAGTTGCAAGACAAGGAATGTGTTCACAAGCTAGTCTGGCAGATACTTCTGAGTCACAGGATCAGGGGCAGATCTAGGCATGGGTGGGGAGGGGGGGGCAATGCCCCCCTAAATGACCTGACTGCCCCACCAAACATGATGCCATGCAAACGACTCAAATTTCTAATGTATTTCAAATTAAAGTGCTTATAATTAAAATGATCTGAGACACTACCGCGGCTACTAACTAACTACAGTTGTGTCACCACTAAATCAACAGCATTTCATCATTGAAAACAGAAAACTCTCTGAGTCAGACCTTTAGCTTTATGCATGCTGCATGTCTGTTGCAACTTCAACAACAACTGATGTTATTATTGATGCTTTACTTGACTAATAAAAGTCTTGTAACAGAAAATGGTATGGGTGCGGCTTCATTGTCACACCCCTAATAGTGGCAAGACCCTACCATAGGGCACATGTTGGACTTTGTGTTTTGAGGGCATAGTCAGGTGGATTTGTAAAGGACTGTTCGGACCAGGCCAGCAGAACTATAGATTATCAACCCAAAACAGAGCAGAGCAGAGCAGAGGAGCATGCAGGCCTGAGGACTGGATTTCTAACTCTCCAGGGGTTCCTCTCACTGAGGAGATCAGTGGAGGCTTTGTAGAAATGCCAGCAGGGGATCATTTTGCTTCCTTGGCGACTTGTGTGTGTAGTCGTGCATCATGATGTGCATACCAGTGCAGTACACACACAGCATGAGTGTCTCCGTGTGACTGTGTATTTATGGGAGTGAGGTGGGAAATACTGATGCATGCTTCAACCAGCAAACCACCAACATCCTCAACTCATCCACAACAATTAATTTATTTCCCCCACAATATTATTTCTATGATATATAATAATTTATCCATTCATTCATTTCATTGACTGCAAGGTCCACTCCAGGCCCAACTGGGATTACTTTATAGGACATGACCTAACCTTTACCAATAGATCTGATAGTGAACCTTTAACACGGGATGGGGAATACACACTGAACAGTGACCTAAACTGCAATAGTATGCACAATTGCACACACATCACTTTTTCACTAAGACACACTCCCCTTCAGAGGTAGGCAATTATTTTTCCCAAGGGGCCAAATGAGATACATACAATATTGTGGAGAGCCAAGACTGAACTAAAGTCTGCCTAATATTAATTTAATTTCAAGATAAGGGTAAGACCAACCATTTTGACACCAGGGCTCTCAATTTATTCTGTATTTGAGCCACGGACTCCTCCTGTCTTTTTGCTGAACCTAGTTTCCCTCTTGCTGTCATTCTCTGGTGTGACAACTTCCACATCACCTGCTCAAGCATTATCCTCAGGTGCCTCAAACTACCCATATAGGGAAAAAACAAGAAACATGTATGTTGAAACATATAAAACACGCGCTGATATGATTCTCATCTTCTCGTTATATACATACATATTTATCTCGTTCTTCATATCCTTCCATTTAGCTACATAGTCTTGTTTACCCCAACCAGCCACATACCTCAATTGGGATGCATAATACATCTTTAAATTAGGTAAACCATCCCCACTCCATCTTTCGGTACAGGGGCGGATCTAGGCATGGGCATGGGGGGGCAATGCCGCCCTAAATGCCCAGTCTGCCCCACCAAAACATGATGGCATCCAAAACAACCCAACTCAAAGAGATTTCAAATTAAAATACTTATAATTAAAATGATTTGAAACACTACTACTGCTACTGACTAACAACAGTTGTGTTACCACTAAACCAACAGCATTTCATCATTGATAACAGAAAACTAGGCTGACCATACGTCCGTATTTCCCAGGACATGTCCGTATTTCACGTCCTGTCCTGGGTGTCCTGGTTTATTTTTAGAAAATGAGGAAATGTCCCGGTTTTTGTAAAATTACTGTCATTCAGTTCCTTTCTGACACGTCTTGCTTACATCGGACCAAATCCACAGGCACTAGGACACTGCGCACGATGACCTCAACCCTGAGCAGAGTCAGTGCAGGCAGCCTTCGTCAATCAGTTAGTAGACACTAGACAGCGTGGTTGTCAGTCTCCACCACCATGCCCAAGCGCAAGTGCACGTTTACAGACGAGTTACAGAAACAATTCCGTGTATTCAGACCGGGGCGAGACAAAAGTGAAGCACTGTGCACTGTTTGCAAAGCAGGCACGTATGTCTCGCTCTGCAATGGTGGTGCAAGGGACCTAAAATCCCACATTGACACAGAAAAAACACAAAAAAGCTGTTCGACAGTAGCGCCTGTTCGATATCTGAATACCCCCCCCCCCCCGCTAAGGTGTCCTGGTTTTCTCCTTTGAGAATATGGTCACCCTAAGAAAACTCTCTGAGTCAGACCTTTAAGCTTCATGCATGCTGCGTGTCTGTTGCAACTGATGTTATTATTGATGCTTTACTTGACTAATAAAAGTCCTGTAACAGAAAATGGTATGGGTGCGGCCTCATCGGCGATGAAGCCGCCCCATAACATGACCCCCCCCCCCCCCAAGTTTGGGTAATTGAAGAGTTTGAAACTTTATCCGTGGTTTCTGTCCAGCCAGAGATCATCTTATCCCATGCACTAAATTGCATTTGGGTGACCTCTACTGGATTGGAACAGAAACAGCAATCTGGATAATACATTTGTTATGATTATTTCCCTCTATCATTTTTTTTTTTAATTTCCCCTAGTCAATTTGTCATACTTAGCTTCATATTAGTGTGTGTGTGTGTGTGTGTGTGTGTGTGTGTGTGTGTGTGTGTGTGTGTGTGTGTGTGTGTGTGTGTGTGTGTGTGTGTGTGTGTGTGTGTGCCTTAAAGGGATATATAGTGGTGTGAACCGAATTAATTGATGTCCAGAATTCCCATGGTGGGTGTTTTGGTGAATATAAAGTAGTTCTGGTCGTTTTGTGGGTGTCACTGGGGCCATGCAAAAGTAAATGAATCCACAAAACAAATGTAATTATTATTTCTAAAATATTAGCACATCCCTTGCTCATTTTTGACCTCCCTATCACATGGAACTACTTTTTGGTCGTAGTGATATGGACACAATAAACATTGTTCCCTGTGGGTCAAAAGAGAAGGTTGTGCTAATGTTTAAGAAATACAAAATTAAGCTATTTATTTATTTATTTATTTATATTTACTTTTACTGGATGCTTAAGGACACTTCAACACTAACCCTGGAGGAGCCTGGGATTGAACCGGCAACTCTACCCCAACCTACCCCTACCTACCTTAGCCACTGCCGCCCACCCAGATCAAGTATAATGATTAAGGTTAATTAATTTGATTTTATGTATCTGTATTTAAAGGTAGGGGAAGTGATTTCACTTTTGTCAGATATCACCCCAAAAATATTTTTTTTCTGTTAAAATGCTCTATTATAAGGTGTGGAAACCACATATGGAGTTTCCCCCTCCCCCACGTTAGCAGAGGAGCTAATAAAAGTTCCCCAGGTCACCACAATTCTTCTCCAATCAGGAGAGAGCAGCAGGTTCACATAGTGTAGCTACTTTTGGGGGGCCCTAGTGCACCAGGCTGGTACTACACCATGAATTTCAAATCACTTCCCCTACCTTTAAGACAAAAGTAGTAATATAAAACAAATGCACTTAATGTACGCATAAATATATTTCTCACATATCATAAATGTGCTAATTTACAAATTCATTTATGTTCTCTTATATTATATTTAGCAAAAATGTACTATTGATATGCCAAATCAAGTACAAGTCTACTTTTACCACACTTCCTGACTCCTCTCAGGAGTCTGCAATTTGACAGACAGACCAGTAGGCGTTGCAGTCCAATTTGCCTCTATGGCACCAATCCAAGTTGGCCTACCTTCATACATGGACCGTCTTTGTTTGACGTTTGTGATAGGAGGGGTTTATCTTATCTTCTATCATCCCCTGCCTATGGAGTCAGAACAGTATCATATATCAAGAATACAGACATCTGTATTCCTAATCAACATGCCCAGATTTGTCTGTGATTTGTAGCTCGCATTTGTGTTCTGTATTTCAGTTTCAAATCCACACACCCAGGTTTGTAATTCCTGTTTGAATTTCAAATCCACACACCCAGGTTTGTAATTCCTGTTTGAATTTCAAATCCACAAACCCAGATTTCTATTTCCTATTTGAAATCAGAATTCACACACCCAGATCTGTGTTTCGCATTTGAATTTAAAATTCACACATCCACAATTCTATTTCGTACTTGAAATCAGAATTCACACACCCAGATCTGTCTTTTGTGTTTGCAATCCCTATTTCACACATGAGCACAGATGTGAGATTTGAGGCCCCCTGCTGGACGCCTAATGCCAACTGCTTATCTGTGAGTTGTTTTTCTAACCTGTACAGCTACAAATCATTTTGAGACTCTCTTGACGTTGGGCGGAGACGAACGTCATCATTGGCTGAGGAAAATGATTGACAGATTCCTCAGCCAATGATGATGGTCTGCCTTCAGCCAATCCTAGACCTCCTTACATTGTATCGGACGTGTGCTGCCTCCTTCTTCTACTGTTGCCACATCCTGTGAAAATAAGCCAAACCACAATAATGCCATAATATAATACTACTCTTTCAAAGCATTTATCATTGTAAATACTACAATTGTGACCATTTCGGTACAATACAGTATATGTACACACACCTATGCTACTATACACTCAGTAAAGACACCAGAATGATTCAGTCAGTCACTCCCCCAAAGTTCCAGACCTGATATTTAACTCTGGGGGCAAACAACATGACAACTATGACGTCATATCACTCAGCCCCTGGCTGTGTCTCTCCCTCCAGTCAGTAAAAGTTAGTTGCACGCTTTCGCTACTACTACGATTATGTTTATTTGCCAGCAGCATTATGCATATGCATTATGCAGCAAATGCAGTAGCATTTTTACGCCACAAGGGGGCAATACACTACAGTACATTCCGTTGTATTGAGTGATGGCTGTACAGAGATTTGTCTCATTATGTGTCTAAATCAGTCTTTCATGTGAGATATACTGTCATCTTGGATGACAGTATATTGCTCCCAGAAAATGCTCTAACAAAGCCCATCATTCAGTATGGGCTACAGACCATCATTTGATTATTTAGCCTCTCAGAACCAAAACTAAAGATAACAGGCACATGTGATTAAGGTAACAATTGTTTACTTCATGTATATTGTAAATTCATTGATGCAGTCACTTAATAAGTAGAAACGTAAAATGAAAGGAAATGGTCGATTTGGTATCAGGACTATTAATTTCACAAACATAGCAGATGAGTCTTTCAGAATAATGGTCACTATTGTAGTAGTTATTTTCATATTGGAATGTAATTAAGCAACATCACTCATTGTAATTTCTCTAACAGGTTACACTTCATCTAACTGGAGATCAAGTTCTTGCTGTTGGGGAAGAATCCAGTGACATTACTTCTTGTTTGCAACTTCTTGAACTTGGATCACCAACCCATACACAATAATACATGCTTACTTCAATTATGAGAATCTGTAGAACATTTATATGGATGTATAACTTGTACCCTGCAAATGAATAAACTTTCTTTTCAAGAAGATTGTTTGCAATTGACCAACTATGCAAAGAAAAGGCTGCAGTTTGGAATAGTTGTTATAAATATAGTTGTAAATATTTTACAGGCTGAGAACACTACATTTTGTAGTAAACAATCTGAGTATCATTTTTCTAAGTAAAGCTTTGATATTCCACCCACCCATTAAAAAAATCTGATACATTTCTGATCTGAACCATTACATTTGTTCCATTTGTACACTATCTAAAAAAAATGCCCTAAAACCAGGATTGTTTTTCAGACCTCCATTTCAGGAAACACATAATGGGTCAGCCTTTCTTATCTTTATTTTATTGTGTTCAAATGGTAGACTATGTGTATAGAAGACGTTTTTATGGCTTTATTCTTCCACGCTTCAGCAGTTATCTCCAGATGACCGTCATTCCTACAAGAGTAAAACAGGGAGGATCACTTTATTGCCATACATGGTCACATTCTTTATAGTTCTAATTGTTACAGGGCTGCATTTACCTAGTTGTATCGGATGGTAATTTGTTTGATATTTAGAAAAGTCCAAATGATGGGTCGTTCTAACTTCATATCAAGAATAACGACAGACAATTGGTTAAATGGTTGCATTTGCATTATAATACAAATGTAGTGTTTGTTGTGCAGAGATGGCATGACTACCAGTTATTGCCCACTAATTGGCACAACAATAGTACTACAGTATAAAACAGTAGCGGTTTAAAACGAAAACGGTGGTGCTAGTGGCCCTTGAGCTAAAATTATACGTCTGGAACCATCCAAAGAGCCAACTTTCCGAAGTGGAGTTCGGAGGCCTGTTCAGATTCAAAGTGATATTAAAATGAGGAGACCTATTGCACTAAACAGTGGGAATAATGATGTGAACAATTGTCAAAGCTATTTATCTAATCACAAAAACAAGTTAAAATAAACCTTGTGGTACAAGTCTGTCTTATAGCACCTTTTAACCTTCTCAGTGACAAGTCCCTTAAACAACAACAAAGTACATTCTGCTAGACAATTTGATTTTATTTGGAATGTTAGTGTACATCAATTATTAGGTTACCGCAAGCAAGTGCTCAACATATTGGACAGTGTGAAGATATATATCCACCCCAAAACAGTCTGAATATCCCAATGGATCAATGTTGTCTTGAAGTTCCAACATTTCAGCAGGAGAAAGAGGGCAGAACATTACAGGAACATTGACCCCAGGACGTGGTTCAGTCATGTACCCACTCTCCTCCCATTCAATGTGTGGCATCAGTTGATTCAGTACACCCTGTGAAAGACAAACAGTCAGTATGAACATTGTGCAAATTACATTTTAGGTAAAGACATTTAAACAAGCAATACGACCTACTAATTACCTAAAATAAAGACAATGATGACGTTTTCTATAAATGAGGAAAAACAAACATGGTTTAACGCCATCAACTTGCAACTGGCAAGCTAACATCATCAACAATTTTCATGGAAACTGTTATAATAGAAGGTATAGTACTCACAATAAAAAGTTTAAATCTTGTTTGAAATGGCCAAACCTGCCTAACTATGATGTCACTGGTATTTTTTTTTTCTGGACTGTTACAGCCCTTCTGAGACGCAGAGTGAATATACAACAATGTTGCTGTGGACAAATTATATGAAGATTGGTTTAAAATGGGTGATGTGGTCCTAAAAGGGGGACAAGAGCACATTCAAAAATGCATACAGTGCGGCAAAAAAGTATTTGGTCAACCACCAATTGTGCTACCACCTACTTAAAAAGATGAGAGAGGCCTGTCATTTTCATCATAGGTATACCTTAACTATGAGAGACAAAATGTGGAGAAAAAAAATCCAGAAAATCACATTGTCTGAACTGGCTTCGTAAGAAGCATCTCAGGGACCTGGAGTGGCTTAGCCAGTCTCCAGATCCCAACCCCATAGAAAATCTTTGGAGGGAGTTGAAAGTCCATGTTGCCCAGCGACAGCCCCGAAACATCACAACTCTAGAGGAGATCTGCATGGAGGAATGGGCCAACACACCATCAACAGTGTGTGGAAACCTTGTGAAGACTTAGAGAAAACAGTTGACCTCTGTCATTTCATTGCCAACAAAGGGTACAGTTGTGTTAAAAATAATAGCAGTCTGTGTAAAAAAAAATTGAGTAAAGCCCAAAATCCTTATGTGGTTTTTATTTCCATGCATTGGGAACAATGCACATTATATTCTAAATCAAGGATTTTCAACCTTTTTCATCCCAGGAACCACCATTTATACAGAGCCACGGACCACCATTTGAGGATATTTTAGCCCCACAGACCCCAAATCTAAAGATTTCTTTTGCTTTTGTTCACAATTCCAGGCTGGATTTTGGAAACAAAACAAGCAAAACATACATTTCAAAATGACTAATTCAGATGATGAATATTTTAACTCTTGAGACATTTTTACACTCTTAAGAGTTACATCTGGTTAACCAACTTAGCTGGGGACCACCTGGAACCCTCTCAAGGACCACTGGTGGTCCCCGGACCACCTGTTGAAAACTGTTCTAAATCAAAACATGAAGAAAAAAGCAGAAATGATTTAATTACTTTACAGAAAATGAAGAAAAGGGAACATTGGGCTGTTCAAAAAAAAAAAAATAGCAGTGTCTGCATTTTACTTTACGAATTCAAATATTTACTGTATTAACTGAAGAATATCCAGGATTCAGCATTCCTGTGAATAAACTAAACTAAAACTAAACTAATATTTAGTCGTATGGCCACTGCTTTTTGAGAACCGCTTCACATCTGTGTTGCATGGAGTCGACCAACTTCTGGCATCTGTGAACAGGTATTCCAGCCCAGGATGATTTGGCAACATTCCATAATTCCTCTGCATTTTTTGGTTTTGCCTCAGAAACAGCATATTTAATGTCACCCCACAAGTTTTCTTTCGGATTAAGGTCCGGGGATTGGGCTGGCCACTCCATGACTTTAATTTTGTTGGTCTGGAACCAAGAAGCTGCTCGCTTACTGGTGTGTTTGGGGTCGTTGTCTTGTTGAAACACCCATTTCAAGGGCATTTCCTCTTCAGCATAAGACAACATGACCTCTTCAAGTATTTTGATGTATCCAAACTGATCCATGATCCCTGGTATGCGATAAATAGGCCCGACACCATGGTAAGTTAAACATCCCATGGTGGTGCAAGCATCATGATATGGGGATGTTTCTCTTACTATGGTGTCGGGCCTATTTAACGCATACCAGGGATCATGGATCAGTTTGGATACATCAAAATACTTGAAGAGGTCATGTTGCCTTATGCTGAAGAGGAAATGCCCTTGAAATGGGTGTTTCAACAAGACAATGACCCCAAACACACCAGTAAGCGAGCTATTATTAGTAGCGTGCTATTATTTGGAACACAACTGTGTATAACAAAGTATTGAGATGAACTTTTGTTATTGACCAAATACTTTTTTTCACCGTGATTTGCAAATAAATTATTAAATAAAAGATTTTTGGATCCTTTTCCCCACATTTTTACTCTCATAGTTGAGGTATACCTATGATGAAAATGACAGGCCTCTCTTATCTTTTTAAGTGGGAGATGTTGCACAATTGGTGGTTGACCAACTTGACCAAATACTTTTTTGCCCCACTGTACATTTACCTCTGGTTCGGCAACAGGATTCTGGGCCTGGCCCACGAGCCACAACTGATTGGGTGTCAGGTTTTGCTCCGTCCTGATCGGATGGTTGTCCCAAGCATCAGTGAAGACATCCAGGCTGGCTTGGATGCGTGGCAGGAACACGTAGTGGCAGCAGAATAAGTGAAGACTGTTACTGATGTCCAGAAAGTCTTGGTCCTCAAGTGAGTGCAGGATGTTATAATATAACCCCGAAACACTCATAAACACATCACGCCAGAGGCGTTCAATCCTGTATTTAGGCAGACGCACACACGCAGACGCGCACACACACACACACACACGCACACACACACACAGACACGCACACACACACACACACACACACACGCACAGTGTGTGTGTGTGTGTGTATTGTATACATTTAAAAATAATCAACATAAGACATTTTCTGTTCCAAAGCATCCAAAATTAGATTTATCTCACCGTTGGTTATGTACACTTTTCCCCGCAATGAAGCTCCTTGTGTCAGTTCCACGAACAGTGAACATCAATTCTGCTACTCCCACATTTTCTCCCCCATGATCTCCTCTCACCCTGAAAATATAAACACCAAAAAATGAATAGAACATTTCATGCCTCACCAAGGACATAATAATAAAGTGAAATGTGTGTAGCTGAAGTATCAGGGATCCATGTGGCAAAATTAAGTACATCCATTTGTAACAGCCTTAGGTGAATTGCCAAAACGTTAAAAGTGAATAGTATTTTATGACAGGAATAAGATGACTACCTCAGAGGAAAGCCATGTTTGGTCACAGCTTCGTTGAAGAAGGCCAGGTGGGTGTCTGCCCGGTTGTTGTCTGCGACCTTGAGGTACATTATCTATAGAAGCACAAATAAAACACAAAGTTCCATAAGGGCCAAAACAAGCAATGCCCAAATGCTAGGCACAACAATAATAGAATTATCCAACAGGACCTAGTTGCAGCTGAGCTGAGCCAAACGCTGATTAAGATACCGTCTAGAGGAGCATAAATATTCTATCCGCAAAATAACCCAACATATCCAGTAGCTCGTCATTTTCAGGAGGCTCATAATAGTTTTACGCATTGTGGGGTTGGAACATATCGGGCTGCTCACTAGAGGGCAGGGACCGCTTGAGAAAACTGAATCAATGCAAAACCTTTTGGATACACTCCCTGGATGCCCTTAATCCTCCTAGGCTAAACGAGGATATAGATTCCATGTGTTTTCCGTAGTTGCCTTTAGTTTCCTTTTTTACTCTGTTTATGTATTGTCGTTTATCATTATTCCCTCACTATGTTTGACATATTTACCTCTTTATTTTGTCTTATTTTGTTTTCCCTTTTTTTTTTTAAAGCATTCAATAAAGGTCCTTGTTTTTATATCCCCTCTTCTTGTTTTTTAACTTTTGAGTGGTCGGATCATTGCCTTCCTTTCTTCACAACAGAATTATACAACTAGTAATTCAATAGGACCTAGTTGTAGCTGAGCTCACTGCAGTGATAAAAACTATTTCCAGTGTGAAATAGTTCCAAGTAAAATCTCACAGAAATGACAAAAAAATAAGTAATGTTCAGCAAAACATTTTTAACCGTTTGGTAATTGACAGTGTAATAATCCTACCTTCCTTGAATAGCCGTCTATTCCCCCAAAGGTAACAAAGTTGTACCTAAGTCAAAACACAGCCAATGAAAAGATGAAACTCCCAAAACAATACAAAATAACTAACAGCACATGTTGCCCAAAAATATCTTTTTAACAGGACAAATTCAGTCCATGTTGCTCTGGTTGCCATGTTCTGTTAATTTGACACAGACATACCTGATAAGCTTGTGATGGGTGTCAATGTGCATCAGGTATTTCGGGTAAGGAACTGTGTAAGTCCTCCTCACCACACATCCCAGACGGGTCATCCTGGCAAGCACACCCACACTGTCCACACGATGCATGGACGCATACAGTCGGTCCCACTGCACTTTGTGTCCCTGTGCAAGTAGAGCCCCTCGGACTATCCTGAATCCTGCATCTGGCATTGTGCTCTTAATGGCTGTGATCAATGAATCTAATTCAACGTCACTGCAGTTACTGTATGTGGCAGATATAGAGATGTTATTTTCAAACATCCGTCTGAAAAGTGTTGCTCTAGACACACCTAGGAGTCTGGCAATGACACTTGATGGCAGACCCATTTCTACAAGGTGTGTGAGGGCCTCTACTGACACAGTCAATCGTGGACGGCCACGGGGACCTCTCTGCAATTCTAGTGTAATGAATGTTTGCTCATTCTCCCTTTCCTGCTGGATAATAGTATTCAGACGTGAAAGACAATGAAGAATGTTGTGTCCTACGTCTACCATGTCACCCACAGCACTTAATAAAACGAAATAATGACGGCAAGCAAACTGTAGCCCTTCAACATCAATAGGTTGCCTCTCCAAGATGCCAGACAGTCGCTCATACAACCTCTGAAGGATGTCATGCCTTAGTGATTCCTAGAGGATAAAACATGACAACTGTTATCTGCTGGCAAAAATTAAATCACAACAATTACAAAGTATGTGGAAACAAATAAATTAGGCTTGGCAAGTCACTTACAACTCTTTGATCACCATCAGGCCATGACAGGTTGGGGTTCACCTCAGCTTGTTCATCATCCTGTAAAACAATTTATTTCAAAGAGCCGCAATTTCCACATTTCTGCACCTTTTTAAAAAAACATCCATTAAGGGCTTTCCAGACGACAACGATAAATGCATGGGGGGCAATGCCCTAAATGCCCAGTCTGCCCCACCAAACACGATGGCATGCAAAAAAAGAACACAAAATATTTCAAATTAAAGTGCTTATATTTAAAATGATTTGAAACACTACTGCTGCTACTAAATAACTACAGGAGTCACCACTAAACCAACAGCATTTCATCATTGAAAACAGAAAACTCTCTGAGTCAGACCTTTAGCTTTATGCATGCTGCGTGTCTGTAAAGTATAAACAACTGATGTTATTGATGCTTTACTCTCTTTATCGCAGATCGTTTTCTGAGCACAAAACCGATCCCATTGGAAATTAATTAGAATGCGCGTTTTATTACTCGCCGTCTATAAGCCCATTTATTCTACTAATAGTTAATCTTTCACTCATGGGGACTACAGTTCTTGCAAGTATTTCGACCTGCAAAAAACACTATGCCTAAACCTAACCTCAACACTAACCGAAATTAGAAATACACATAGGGCCTAGTAATAATGCCACAGTCCCAGCTTAATACTCAGAGTGCCTTTGCAATAGACCCACGTCTCTCTTACCATTATCAAATAGGGTGCTGTTGAAGTTGATCTACTTTTCTCGTTTGATATGAGTATTTTAGTCCAGCCACGATCCCAATGCTAGCAGCAAGCAGCTATCGCCTCCTCAGGCAGCTGATGGACCCAAATAAGAAACGGACCGAACCGGAACTAAGATCCTGCGACAATTAACGTGTCCGACCAGAAACATGGACCGAAATATGACTTTTACATGATGATCACTGGCACTAGTTACATAAAAGTACTGGCACTCTAAGTGTTGTTAAGCTACATTTAATTGAGAGTAACTTAGTGTAGCTTACTACATTTCCCAAGTAGCTTGCCAGTCACTGGGTTTAATGACAACTTGTGACGGGTATGGCCCATATTGAGTGAAAGATTAGCCATTTCGAGGGGAAATAAATATTTAGCAGTTAAATTCAAGTTGTACACGTTGACAACTGGTCGACCAGTCAGCTCAGTGTAGCTCCATCAGTGGATAGATCATTCTATCGTCACATAAAGACGTGTGTGAGCCAAGGAAACTAGTGTTAATAACTGGAAAAACTGACATCATTAAACAGCCTCTTCATAAATGAACTACTTGAGATGAATGTGTTACTTACAAATCCACGTTGCATGTTGTCTCTGCTCATGTTCCATCAGCAGCATTCAGGCACAAAGGGTGCCTCTACACTGTTTTTTGCAGTCTGTTTCGGCCAGGGGTGTGACGTCACGTCCTCCTTTTTTGAATGGGTTTCAATGGACACTGCAACCTGTCTGAATTTCGGACAGCGGTCAGGCAGCAGGAAAGACCGAAATTCAGACCGGAAGTTCCAATTGAAACCCATACAAAAAAGGAGGACGTGACGTCGACACCCCCAGCCGAAAGTTGGAAAGTGCAATCTGCAGGCCTGAAACAGCTGATTTGGAACTACTGGTTTTAGCTGTGGCCTACTAGTGCCATCTAGCGGCTGTTGCTAGATGTGCGTGTCTGCAAATATACTCGACCCCCATTTGTTTATTGGTAGAGAACAAACATGTTACATTCGACAATACGGTATGACAGCTGGTATAGTTGGAAACAAAGTATAATAAATCTGCCTGATAAATCTCAAGACCAGAGGTGACTTGCAACAAAGGGACATTTTTTAAAAGCCTCATTGTCTTTTCAATGCCCAGAGTGATGTTCGGCTTTCAAAATACAACTTTCAGACAGTCATTACTGAACCCATGTTTACTGTCAACTCTGTAGTTAGTTGGAGAGTATTCCAATCAGGAGAGAATTAATTTAGTTTAATTGTAGTGTTCAAGATTTGACTGCACCTGTCTTACTACAGTAAATACTGTATATATAATAAGACTACACTTACACTCTTCAGGGCTTTGTTGCTGTAGGGACTGGTCAGGAAGGAATTAAGAGGACAAAGTTATACCAAAAGGTTTGAGTTTTATTGTATGGACTACCATACAATAGACATGGAGTAGCTGCTTCAACTCCATAAATATGTAAACATTTACAGTTAAACTAAACTGTACCAGTTTAAGCTGCCCTTAAGTGATTTTTACAGTAATACTGTATGCAGTTTTTTTTAGTGAGGTGGACAACATTTAAAGCAATCATCCATTCATGTAAACAATTACATTTAACACAACTGAATCCTGCATCTGGCATTGTGCTCTTAATGGCTGTGATCAATGAATCTAATTCATCGTCACTGCAGTTACTGTATGTGGAGATGTTCTTTTCAAACATTTGTCTGTAAAGTGTTGCTCTAGACCAGGGGTGGGCAATTATTTTTCCCAAGGGACCAAATGAGATACATCAAATATTGTGGAGGGCCAAGACTAAAGGCTGGAATAAAGTCTGCATATTATTCATTTAATTTCAAGATAAAAGTAAGCGTAAGACCAACTGTTTTGACACCAGGGACCTCTATTTATTCAGTATTTGTGCCACAGAGTACCACCATTGAATGACATTTTAGCCCCACAGAACCCAAAACTAAAGATTTCTTTTGCCCACAATTCCAGGCTGGATTTCACAAACAAAAACAGGCAAACAGATCGAAATGACCATTAATCTTCTCTAGTTGTGTAGACTTTGAGCTAATTCAGATGAATATTTTAACTCTTGAGAGCGTAAAAAAATGAAACCAAATGGACCCTTGCGGGTCCATTTGGTTTCATTTTTACACCCTCAAAGAGTTACATCTGGTTAACCAACTTTCCATATTTAAGTGGAACTCTCTCAAGGACCGCTGGTGGTCCCCGGACCACTGGTTGAAAACCACAGTACCGTTTCACGGGCTGGTCAGAGTCAGCCAAAGGGCCGCATTTGGCCCCCAGGCCGCATAATGCCCAGGTACGCTCTAGACACACCTAGAAGTCTGGTAATGACACTTGATGGCAGACTCATTTCTACAAGGTGTGTGAGGGCCTCTACTGACAGTCAATCGTGGACGGCCACGGGGACCTCTCTGCAGGATGTCTTCAGTGACGGAGTACAACGAACTGTACATGAATAAAATTGAACTTAGCTGAACTTCAAGCGACAGCAAAATGCAAACTGCAAAACATTTAAAACATTTAAAAGTCCAGAGCTGAGACATGGTTCAAAGATTAGTCACTACACTACACCCTCCCAAAACCAGAGCTGATGGAGTCCAGGCACATCATCATGTCATCCGTGAAGGTTCTGTACATCTGGTAGTGGGCAGGTAGCTCCAAAGAGTGTAAGCAGGCATGAGCCACAGGGTAAGTTGAGGTGACAACCTTGACATGCAGTTCAGCTGGTAGCTGCTCCCACCCCACCCAGAATTTGGTGAGTTCACGAAGCACGTCTGGGGACGCTAATGGGAGAGAAGGTTTAAATTATGAGCCACCTAAAAAGTATTGATTAAAAACATTTAGCAACTACAAAAACTGTTCTCAGAACACAGGTATTTGCCAGGTGAGTGGGCCAGAAGTGTTGCTGGAATATCATAAAAAACATCAGTCTTGACCAGATGTCTATATAGTACCATTTCCAGTGATGTTAGTACAACATCCGTAGGATGGCATTTTAACAGGCCCATATGAAAATCCAATTTACATGCTCAAAATGAGCCCCTTTTTTCAGATCCACCATTTTCATATTTACCTTCTTCTATGAACTTCCGCAGAAATGCAGTGACCAGGCTGATTTTCTCTAATGGTACAGGGTCATCCTCTTCATCATCACTGTTACATGCCTCTTGTGGCCATCGAATCCTCTCCAGCATGGACTACAAGGCATCAGATACAATAGTTCATTATAAGGTTGAGCAAGTTATTTTTTCTAATAAATACATAACAAAAATTGTACAGCACCTTTCATGCCATGAAATGCAGTACAAAGTGCTTTACAGAGCAGAGAGTTTATTTGTTTTGGCCCCTTTTCTACATTTTCATAATGATCATTACTTTAGTCTTTGTTCAGTGTCTCCAGCTTCTTGATACAGGAACTAGTTATTCAGGAGTGTCGTCATTTAATCCAATCAGGAGAAAGAACCAGTTTATCAGGATAGCATTCCGTTTGTTTTATTGCCTTCTTTAGAGGATTAGATATAATTGGTATCCTTGTTTTTAGCTGCAGAGACCCCTGGTTGAGAGTCAACAATCTATGGCAATGAGTACAGTGGGAATATAGAATAGAGCTATACAAAATGTATTTTAACATAAGGTATCACTTAACACTTTAACTTAACTCTTATGTCTTAAACCATACCATGCTGCACAATGAAAAATCCTAAGTGTAACAGTAAATTTAGCACAAACAACCTTACCCCTGGGAGAATCTCCACCATCGACACCCGTGGGAACACTATCGGGTGGACATCTTCTCTGGTTAAGAGAAGTGGCCACACTCCTGTTTCTTTCAGACCCTTACGGATCTGTCTGATGGGTGAAGTACTATGGTGAAGTACCTGCAAACAGAATTGACATCACTGAGGATAGGTCCCTGGTTCATCCGTGCATTTTTTTAATGCTGTTATGGTTTCAAAAAGGTAAATAATACAATTAAATTATTACCGCATACGAAAGAAGTAGCTGGAAGAGCAAGTCACGGTTAGTTGATGTTGGCATCGGTTGGTACCAGCACTGGCAGAGTTTGGTCACCCGAGTCATTTCTTCCTCAGTAAGTTCTGATTTCTTGAGCTATAACAGGAACATCACAAAATTATTCAAATAGAAAGTTGCCAGCAATTAATACACAAAACAGGACAATCTAGGTACATCACAGGGACACAAAAGGTTCTTGAAAATTACCCAACCCGACCGTGAACGATTGATTTTAATCCAAATGATGCATGAGATTAGACAGGTATGCTGCACTAAACTATGTTACTCACCAAACCAATAGTTTCTCTATGTTCAAGATCTGCAACATCCTCTAGGGTGAGAGCAGCTGCTGCGGTTTCGGTATCACGCCCAATCAATAGTGCCACCACAGCCAAACTCAGTCCTGGGAATCCGGAACCGCCATGAACAAAGTTGTGCCCTATAATTCGACCGGCCACCTCAAAGAGTTTGCCTGTTCTAAGCCCACCATCTGCAGAAGGGACCTGGTGGTCTTCTTCCCCTTCAAACAGCGGTGTGAGGCTAGCAGAACCTAAAAGAAATGTAAAAACAGAGACAGGACATAGTATCGCCCCATTTACTGGCAGTAAATATCATCAACTCTAGTCACAAATGGCAGGATACTGTATGGTTTCATTAAGTAATGTGCAAACAGGACAAAGTAGTGGAAAATACAAAATAGGGTATCAGTTAAGCATAAAGCATACCATCTGACTAGATGTAATTTACTGAAAAGGTGATGAATGATAGAAGCAGAGAGGGTTGACTAAGGGTTGAGGTGGAGTCTACAGGTGGAAAACAAGTATTGCAATTCGGACTAATAGACTTCAATTAAACGTTCAACCAAATAGTGGATGATACCCCAACCCTTTCTGGAAGGCTGTAGGCACCAACATATACAAACCTAAATTAACACTGAAGCCAGTCTTCAGCTTCTCCATGGCCAATGACAAAACATGCCGATTGACAGCTTCACCAATGGCGCTGTCTCCTTGAAAATAAACAGGACGTCAGATTAAAAGACAACCCGAATGTATGAATCATATAGTTCAGTTTGAGAATAAGTTTCATGCATTCAACTTCAATTATATATATATTTTTTTAATAGGGGGGGGGGGGGGATACCTGTCAGCCTGCACCTCAAGGGAGCTGCCCAGTTCACATTGCTCCTTTTATAAAAGGATATCAATGTGCTGTCTCTTTCCTCATCAGACTCCACCATGTTAAGTGACAGTAGGAGACCAGGACAGTGGGAGTTGCGCTCCAGTAGGTCGTTCCTGAAGAGCTGGCATGCCTTCTCGGGGTCTCGTTCAGTCTCCCATGCGAACACTGTAATAAAAAGGTTTGACATTGATGCTGGCCTTCCAACCCAGGCGTCTGCTCAGATCAGCTAACAGAAAAAATTACAGAACCGTCATTTTTTCACCCTAAAAACCCAGGACAACGATCCACTCGTCCTAGACTCTCCCTCCGGGCCACCAAACTGTGGCATAAACTACCCATTGCATTTAGAACTCCCTAGCGTCTCCCATGATCTGAAGATTCAGCTATTCAGAATCCACTTGAGCACAGCACTCACTGTAGCACTTACCAGGCCTCAATGACCATACTTGTAGCATTAAGCTTTTATTTAGTCTATACTTAATAGGTGCTTGGTCTACCTATGTTTTTCTTAGACTTGACTACCGTTTCTTGCATTTGATATTTTTAATGTTGTTGTACTAATGCACTACCTTGCTTCAGTCTTTCACTTGAAGGTCCTGCCAATTCTTCTCCATTCAGCCTGGTTGATTCTCTGTGCGGAGCAGTGTCAAGTCTTAAGATAGACAAAAAATAATAATTAGCAAGACATGATTCTTTGTTTAAACCCACGCACACAGCTTTGCTGTGGAAGAGTACATTTTAATGATCAAAAATGTATTTGTCAAAGCATCTTACCCATCACCACATATGCTGGCGTGAAATGGTAGGATATCTCTTGGGTATGCCACCTGACAGATGGGACAAACCTACAAAACAAAGGTCATCGTTAATGAACCTTAGACATAAGAGTGGACATTGTGTCCCAAAACCAAACGTTAGCCTGGTGACACCCATTTATAGGCATCATATTGTGAAGTGAAACCTATGCTTACTTCCTATCAAGGATGGTAGATAATCCCACTTGATTGGCAAACCAAGAAAACTATCTAAAGATTGCTTAGTGGTGTAATATTGTACAAGTAACTATACTGCTACATTGCATAAGACTTTATAACAGTCTTGATTACCTCACAGGACTCTGTGGAGTCTTCCATCTCGGCTGTAGGAGAGTCTGCAACACGGACAGCTCGGACGACTGGCTCCTTAGGGACAGCACGGACGACTGGCTCCTCACGTACTACTGGTTCCTCAATGAAAGTGCAGTCTTCATCTGCAGATGTAGGAGATTCAATCTCCTTTTAAAAAAAATAAAGGGAGTTAGAGCTATGGACACATTTGCACAGAGGGGGTGGAACATAAAAGTAAAAAGGTGTAAAGATGTGCAGCTTACATTGCCAGTACATCCCTCACGATGGTAAGTTAGCATTTGCAAAGGCAATAGACAGCCGCATTTCATGCAGTTTGCCTTAGGCATCTTCGCGAACTCGGGAGCGTCGACCGGGAGTGGTTCAGTAGACAGCTCCTCCTGTAAAGGTACCAGATAGATTGTGTTCTTCCCATTGTTGGTTACACTCTTGAGGGCTTGGACAGTGTACCCATCTGTGGCCTGCAAAATGACAGACAGCTTCCGTCGTCCACTCCCAACTAATTTGAAAAGGATAGGGTCGGTTAATTCTCCCAGCCGTCGGGAAATATTTGTCCAACCGACCCAACTGTTGAGGCGGTCGGCCCGAGATTTTTTTTTTGTTATATTTTTAATGGCAATTGTATATTAATGTGTACCCTTTCGTCTCAAGTGGTCGCCAACATTGTACCAACACTAGATCACCCAGAAACGCCAGCATAAAAGGGCTTGCTCCACCTTATGCTTATGCTAAAACATGCTACAGGGCTGATACAATTCAAAAAATGTACATTCCAGTCATGTTTCCATGTATTTCTGTGCTATTCTCAACCACCAGACTATCACTAAATGTGAATAAAAACGAAACTATAAATGCTAGCTATTTTTTTAGATGGCCTAAAAAAGTAATGTGGTTGGTCTGTCACAAACCAGCTGAAAAAAGTTGTATGGATAATACACTGTTAGTGAAAACAGACTTTTCAGAGTTGCCTATTTCAGAAATAATCATGCATATAAAATACACTGATGTGATGAATGGGCACATGTATGTTACATGTCAAAATGACCGTCAAGGGGTCCACATTCATATCTCAAAAGATCAGGTTTGTATGGCGTTGCAGTGGGGAATGGCAGACCATTCATTTGAGCTTCTCTGGTGAAATTAGTCATTATTCAAGTGGGTGCAAGGTCTGTTTCAAGGTGTGTAACTCAAAACTGGTGCATGTGACAGACAAACACCAAATGGCAAACACACTCAGGGAAAGATGTGGAAAAACTATAATCGGGATTTTTTTTCTTTTTACAAACAAGCAACAGAAGAAAAGTTATTTCAAAATGAAAACGTTTGTCTGTCTATTACTCAAGACAGACCTGTGAAAAATGTTACCTGAAGATTTGTAGAGCATCCAGCCTCCCTTCAATGTCTTCAGTTTGGGAAACTCTTCAAAAATCTGAGCTTCAATCTATAAAATAAAAAAGGAGAGGTTAAGTAAAATACAAGGTTCCCACACATTTTTACCAATGAATTTCCAAATCTTCACAGAATATTTACGTAACCCAATTTCCAAGTCGACAATTCATTCAAAAGGTAAAAATGTCCATATTTTTCCATGACCCTTGATCAATTCCAAGCTTTTTCCATTAATGACTCTTACCAACTAAAATATTTCCATAAATTTCATGACCGTGGGAAGCCTCAAAATAAGAAAACCCACTATATAGCAAATTCAATATGTGGGTCATTCCACAGAAACGGTATCATTTGCAGTCCCTCTGACCGTTTTAGCTGTATTTTATTGATGGAGTCACTGAAAAATATTTTTAAAAGATTTTTTAATCAATTGAAATGTTCCCTTTAATATTGTGTAAACATTACATGGATTTTAGCTTCATATCAAAAATTATCTTGTTTTCTTTCAGTAGACACCCCCTATTTTGTCCATTTTTCCATGTTCCCAGTGGCCATCGATGAAAGTGGACTTGACATTTGACTATTAAACATCAACAAAAATCCAAAAATTATGACATGAGCATATCTATCTATCTGTACTTTATTGCTGGACATGTTTAGTTTTTTTTAATAAATAGATGATTAATCATTTAAATGACTTTATATAGCTGTGTCCCTCAGTTGCACTCAACTCCGTTACACAAGTCATTCTTCCCTCTATAACAACAATTAACTGGCCCTTTAGTGACATCAACAATAGGAAGTAGTATTCTACAACTCTTCTGACCAACATGCTACAGAAAGTGGCAATTTAAAACCTCATTTTACACCGTTTTAGAGGCATTTTGTACTCTCACATGTCGTAAATCATAACAGCTCAACTCTGTTACATGAAATAATGATATAAAACAATTAGTTATAAAGATTCTGTTTGTTATTCCAACAATATATCTGATTCTGTAACCTCGGGCATGCCAAGTCTTCTCTTCTTACTCAACTCAGTTAGAGTAGTGACTATCTTTAGTACAAAAATCACAACTCCGTTATGAACTTAATTGGCTCAACTCCGTTATCAATTAACATGTTAAAAGATATATAAAAAAAATAAATTGAATGCCTGAGATGGGAAATTATGTTTTTCTTACAGCTGAAGATGTCCTTAATATTGTGGGCTATTCAGAAAAGTGAAACCTTTCGGTCAAAATTTCGGAAAAAAAAAAGGCCAAATGACACCGTTTCCGTGGAATGACTCATGTATTATTCAGTTTGCATAGGCGGATACCTTATTGTGATCAGCATTATCGGGCAGAATTATGACCCTCTTCCCAAGCCCAGCAAGGGCAAGCTGAAGCTCATCTTCTGGGCCCTTAGGTGTGTACTCAGTGGGTCCCGGAAGGACATATACATGAAAGTTTGTCACCTTCATGACAGCAGTGGCAGGGGCATAGAATCTCTTCTTCCCCCTTGGCTGATCAGCCTTAGCGTAGATATGCTTGAACGGCCTGATGTGGGAATGATAAAATTTGTGAGCAAAACAGAAACACTTTAGTTTTGTAAATGGATGCACAGTATGCTTGTCATAACTTAAAATTGGGGGTGCAACTTTGGTAACTGCTTAATTATGGACTTTCATCTAGAATTTAAAATAATCATACAGACAACCAGGACATAAACTACGCCATCTGCAATCACTGAGACGTGTCAAAATGATGTGTCTTGGTCGGTCAAAATGGAAGTTAAAACTACAAGAGCACATCTAGCGATGTGATTACTAGTTGAAATTACAACACTGCAGTCTTGAGTTGCCAAATTTTGTTAGAAATGCATCACCTTTTCATGGCCTGCGCCACTGCGGCGTCGCTGCCACTTGGTAAGGTGGTCTGGAAGCTGCCTCTCTGCATGCTCTGCCTTGGCTGGACAGGGGAATGTCCACCACTCTCGACACTTGTCATAGTCAGAATAAGAATCAGCTTTATTGACACATCACAGGTTACAAGTACATGTGAAAATTCATTTATAAGCATTGTTCCCATTGTATCCTTAATTCCACAGAATACTTTGTGAGCTGGGGGGAAAAGGAGATCAAACAACAAAAACAAAATATCTACATATTTATTTACATGGTACCTGAGACTTGTGAGTTGACTCCTGCCATCAATGGCCTGCTCTGGCCTGCCCTGGTTGGCGGGTCTACTTGGTTGGTTACTGGCGTGGTCACTGACAACTCATTGCCAACAACGGTTAACAATTCGCGCAGGGAAGCCATGGCCAGAGGAGACAATCCCTGATAAAAATAAATAAAGATACAATACATTATAACATTCCACAAGATGGCGCTACATCTCAATTGAAGTAAAATCAATGGACGTGGGCCATATGATGTTATGCTCTCATTCATTTAGAAGGCTAAACAAAACATGGGCTATTGTCTCTATATCAAACTTAGCCCACAATTTGGACTCTCGTAGAGAGTTTGCAATTCTGACATGATGACTCGACGAGAGTCCAAGGTCGGCTATCGTATTTCCTGGACATATTTCTTCTAGTAGCTCTTAGCGTGTACAAATCCAAATCCAAACTTGACCACCAGGCCCGCCCGCTTCAAGCCCATTAGTTGAGAAATAGAAAAATGGAGGGCGGATTAATCGTTCTATCAAATCAAAAATAGCAACTACAGTCATTTTTACCATGTCTAGAAGTAACCCTGAAACATGACTGTCATACCAGCGTCATGCCATGCATGGCTAGGCTATTAGCTTAGCCATGCATGGCATGACGGCTATGCTATGTTAGGCTAGCCTGATTGTCAGACTCTCAGAGATTTAAGTGTCGGGATCGCCTTCTTTCTTGCTTTTCTTTTTTGCGTATTTGCAGAGCCGGCTAAAAGGCTGTGCACAGGGGGGGAATGCCCCCCTAAACGCCCTAAATACGTGTATAACGTATAAGGTTTTCGCCCCCCCCCCCCCCCCCCCCCCCCCCCCCCCCCCCCCCCCCCCCCCCCCCCAATTGTGAAACTTTATATCGGGGCCTGACAAAAGCCGCCAGAGAGAGAGAGAGATGCATCTTCGTGTCGGTGATTCGGTGGACACAGGGTATAGACACATATGTATTGCAATAAATATGTGTCTATACACACACTAGTCTTGGGCGGTATTGATTTTTTAACCCACCCCCTGCTGTCCACGTGGACTCGTGATCTTCTCTGTCCGTCCCCCCCGCCAATCACGACGATCAGCCCAATCACGACGATAACCATTTCCCCCATTATACATTAGATTAAACCCTTGTGCATCCACCCTGTGGATATCAAACGTCTACATCAAAGGACAACACCACAGCAGACGATCACAGCACACCATGCACAGACAGAGTAGCCAATTGTATCTAAAAATCAACTGAATATAACTTGCTGTGCCCACCGCATGGCAGCAGCAGCAGAGAGAGAGAGAGAGAGAGAGAGAGAGCAGACGGCTGCGCACACGCGCACACACACACACACACACACACACACACACACACAGACACACACGCACACACACCAGTAGTCCGGGGACCACCAGTGGTCCCTGAGAGCATGAGGTCCATTTGGTTTCATTTTTCTGATCTCAAGAGTTACAGACCCATAAGGGTCCGTTTGGTTACAAAGGATCCATCATTTAGCTGGATCTAACTAGCTCAAACAATCAGTGCCGCCATTACAAAAAAAAAAACAAACAAAAAAACAGCAACCAAGGCTTTTTTTAAACCTTACCTTGTCTCCAAATAACAGGTCAACCACCAAAGATCAGGGAAAAGATCGCTATTAGATCCAAAAGTCAATAAATCCAAGCTCCTTCAGTGTACAGATCCATAAGGCTCCCTCTACTACACTCTCTCGTCTCTCTGTTTGTTGTGTGGTTGCTATGGAAACCCGTAGCTGACACATGTGGCTCTCCTGCCACGTGGCAGGGAGAGCCACGTGGGTGAGGATGAGAACCCTGTAGACTCAACTACATGCAACACATGCTCTCTCTCTCTCTCTCTCTCCCTCTCTCTCTTCCTACAGTGTTGCCAGGTTGTCGGAGAGAAATAAGTAACCAGGTCTCAAAATAATACTACTTTACACATGAAATAGTTCAAATCCATCAGGCATTGAACATGGCAGTTCTTCAAGCTCGTTGTGATGTGTTGTGGAAGTAAATGAAAAAAAAAGTTGTTTGAGGTTGGCATGATTTTATTTATAATATTATTTTGATGTATTTATATGGTTATGGGTATTGTATAGTACATTTTGGTATGGTGCCATTCAAGTTTAGTACAGTACATCACAGTGTGTGATGTGGATGTGAGTGTGGTATATTTCCCTAACTGTGCTATATCATAAACTGATTTCTGCAAGAAAATGCAGCCACAGAACATCATCTGTGGGGACTACATGAACATGCCATATCTCTAATGAAAGGTTATGATGTCCTCTTGAATACAAAAGAAAAAGCGAGTTTCTAGCATGTACCATTTTGGAGTTATCAGTGATCAAAAACAGATTGATGTCACATAATTCAGTCACTATTGAGTAACAATGCTGCTTTCCAAGGCTGATATTTACATAACGGTAGATGCTATTTTATTATTTATTTTTTTAGATTCAAGCAGGCATCATGAGGTTTAATTTGATATATGGCATGGATGTGTAGCAGTAATATTACCTAATGTTAAATGCTAAATAAAACTTTGAATTGAGTTATTGAAAATGGCCTCTGGCCTGCTGCATCATCTGCCATTATAACGCACTGTATTCAATTGCTAATATCTACAAAACAGAACATGTTATCAACTCACTTATTTTTTTTCCATGAAAGCAAAGAGATGGAGGATTTTTTAAGGTATTCCGTGTCTAGAACGGCCCACCATAGATCTTTCCATAATTGTCTAAAAGTCAGGTATTTCTGGCAGTGACACTTACTGTCCCCCTTTCTTGCAGCAGCGGGTGGGTTAATATCGGTATCGATAACGGGTTAATTAGCTCGATATTCGATATTACCGGTATTGACGTGCAATCAGAGTCGGACACGTTCCACCAGTCACCTAGCTAGTTCTCAGAATTGCAACATTGAGGGGTCAGAAACTGAGCACTCTGCTGTTCAAGCAGCATAAATAGGGACAAACTGGAGTTGGAAATACATTGTTTCCAAAAGCCTAGCCCAAATAAGGGCTATTTTAGGCATGTGTGTAACATGAAAATTGTTTGTATAGTTACAATTAAGTCTCATTGCTCATATTTTAATAGAATACAGTATAATGTCGGTATTTGGCGATATTCGGTATTCGATATTTTTTATAGACCCAACGATTTTACTCGGTATTGATTTCAATATCGTGATAAACGGTAATACCGGTATATTGCCCAAGACTAACACACACACACATTCTTTGGTTCTGTTTAATTCAATTCAATACCAATACAACGTCAATTTAGTGTTTATTAAATTAAATAATGTCTTATAAACGACAATAACATGCTATAGGATGGCTTTGGGATCTTAAGGGATCTTTAAGTAAAGTGGGCAGATATTCATGTTCATGTCTGTAGTTTATATTACGACTATTAATGATACATGAATATCTGCCCACTTTACTTAAAAGGTCCCAAATCAAACTTATAGCATGTTATAGGCCTTTATAAGACATCATTTAATTTAATAAACACATAATGCACACACAAATGCATTGTGATGCAGTACAGTCAAATACTTCCCAGTAGTTCCTCATGAAACGACTTCTCCCCAAATCCAAAAGGACAATTATATTATAATTCCTGGATGGCAGCAGGCCTATAGTATCATTAGGTGCACTTGGGCTACCGGCATGTGCAATAATGCAAGTGAATGTTCAGGGGCATTGTTTTGTTAGGCTGTAAGCCTATACTTGTTTTGCATTGAATGAATAAGTCTGAGTAAGGCACAGAATTCTGAATAAAGTTGTGGGGATATAAGGGGGTGAAAGGCACGCCTCCATTGCAGTCAAAACAGTAGTAATGTTCACATAATAACATGAACATTACTCTATATTATAACCCCTGATATGTTTGCCTAGATCCACTCAGAAGTTTGTGGATATCCACCCTATATCGGCCCAAACACATCGCGTAAATTATTTGGAGGATGTGAATTAATATAAACTGGGCTAGACTGTGAAACACATCTCATAGGACCAAATGTCATACTACAGTATTAACTGCATGTGTCATTTCCTCCTGAGAGCATTCTACATCATCTGCTCTTGGCCGTCTGATGTGCTGCGACGATAGTTGTTTGATGAAGATCCAAATAAATGAATATATTTGCAACGTTTTGCTAGTCTACTTTACTGCTGTGCAAAGGATATCGGTATATGTGAATAAAGATTCATTATTAACCTCCTGCTCACAGCAGTTTACAATGACTGCAGGCAAAGTTTTCTCACTCAAGGCAGGAAAAAAAGCAATACAGAGCATTGGCACAAAAAGGAAACATACAGAAATGGTTATTTCCTTTTCCCCTTCTATTCAGACAATGATTGACTGGAGGACGAGAGCAATACATGAAGCACAACAAACCTTCAACCCCTTCAACGCATAGACAGACTGCCTGCTGTGACACAGACAAATCACACTACAACATTTTTCCTGCAACTCAAAAACAACCTCTTTAAAGAGGCATTTCACCATAGTATTAGTAGTAGATAACAGTAGCAGGATTTTAAATAATTTGCACTCTACGGCCAAAAGATCAATCTACTCTGTGTGTTTGACCAGGGTTTATTTGCCAGGGTTGCTGGATTACTACAATGACCATAATGCTTTCAGAGTTTGCGCCACCTAGTCTTGTTGTCTGTGCAGGTTGGTCTGACTGAGACAATGTAGTCTAGGAGATAAGTGGGATCAATGCGTGATACAATACCAAACTATCTAACACCACATGTATTTGTCACAGAACACAGTACAAAAGATTCTGCAGAGCGGTGAGAACGTTCTCAAATTCAGAAATAAAAACACGACACGCATTGCCAACAACAGTCAGCAGTGGTTTGGCATGCATTCATTATCCAATGATGACAATATAGGCAAATGTCACACAGACAAGTCACACAATCACCAGTAGCAATCTGACGGCGAATAAGACTCAGGTACACTGGTCTACTCTACAGTCAGTAACCCCCGCACCACCACCACCACCTTTCCTATGTACTGTAGAGCGGCTCCGTTGTGGTGTACTCCGCCACACCCATCCTCTCTTCACTCGTTCATGGGACATGGAGTCCTGTTCCAGGCTACTACTCCTCCCCCCTGGGCCTGAAGCACTAGTCCTTGACGCCTCACAACAGCCAAAAGTACTGCTGAGGAGAGCAACCACCACAAACACTGTCCGAGCTCTTACTGTCCAGCACAGAGCCATTTTAAAATCGCTCTCCTGTTCGGCTCTACATGCAGGGGCGTTTTTTTCCATTAGGCAGACTAGGCAGTGGCCTAGGGCACCATGAGGGGAGGGGGTGATCATGAGGGAAGGGGGGCGAGGGGAGGGGGCGACCACCAAACATGCTTTAAAAGGATCCCAGGCTAATAAGACTAATATGGGTAAATACATTATGGTAAGTAAGTAAGTAGCCTTGCCAGGCCATGATGTCAGGAGGCCCGGCTGAGCCATTGAGGCCCATATAGGTCAGGAGCCTATCTCCTGTTTCTGTAGCGTGAGGCAGCTTGATGTACAAGTACACCCCCTGGACATGACGCTAGTATATCGCAGGGACTTACCCCCAATCCATCCCTTGATGCTGAGTGCCAAGCAGGGAGGCATTGGGTCCCATTTTTAGAGTCTTTGGTATGACCCGGCCGGGAATCGAACCCCGACCTCCCAGTCTCAGGGCGGACACTCTAACCACAAGGCCACTGAGCTGGTCAAATACATTATACTTGTCCTCTATAACTAGAATTGAACATTTAAAACACACATAATATGTTCTTTAGTTTAAAAATAGTTCATTTTATCCCTTGGGGGGTGGCAAAATCTAGCCTAGGGCTCCAAATTGATAAGAAACGCCACTGTCTACATGTGATGTACGATTTGTATTCATAGAGGCAAAAGCTGCAACTCCAGCTGGGCAGACAGGTCTTGATCCTTCGCTAATGCACACGATTCTGGAACATTCTACAGTCTAAAGTTCTACAGTTCTAAAGCTCAGTGGTTCATGCCCTGTGGTTTGCTCAAAGTGCAGGTCATGCATGCTGTCCATGAGTCTGTTGGATGTAGAATAGCTGCCCTGGTAAAGTCTTCAGTGAGACACAGCCAGTCATTCTCAGCCTATATGAGGCTACAATAGGATCTGAGGCCTATAAACAACGAGGCGTTTGCTTTTTGCAGTGAAAGTTTTTGAAGTCAAGAGAACAGGAGAGAATAGTTTGTCCTTTGTCCTCAGTGCTATGTGGCCACAGGTAATTCCACTGTGTCTCACTGATGTAAACAATAGGATATGGAAATGGGAACGGCAGAGAGAGAGAAACATCTCCCTGAGCGAAAACACCAGCCTTCATCCATCCTTGGGTACGCGTATGTGCTGTCACATACTGTATATGACTTATACCGGGGTAAAAAAAAAAAGAAAAAAAAAAAAAGAAAATACATTTGTAACACTGATTCCTTAGGATAGTTTGCACGGTTCCATGAACACATGAGACAAATGATGACCGAGGTCCTTCAGGTAACTTAAACTGCCAAACTGTTCCAGGCCTCGGCGTCTTACAATCCCGTCAGCTTCCTGAATCCTTGACTGACGACACCGATCGATCTCGGAGAGCTCTTTCCCGAGGGCGTTCTCCAATGTGTCTGTGGTGTCCACTGTTGCAGAATCCACACCTGGAATGATTCTGTGCATGCCCGTATTGGCCTATATATGCATGCACACTTGAATTTACTAGGGAGGTTCTGTCACTTTATCATCCTGATAAATCTGCAACTACTTCACAGAGTTAGAACATTTATTTTTTATAATAAATGTACGGATTTCACCATTGTACATCACACCAATTAAGTAGTCAGACCGTGCATGTATCCAAATATCATCTCATGAGTTCTTTAACCATAGTATAGTTATTGAGATAAAACAAAATGTAACCTTGGAAATATATGCTACATATGGCTGTCCCAAACTCTTAAAGGGGTATTCCACTTTCAAAGAAACTTTTGGTCATTTTATGGTCTACTCTACTCAGTCTCATGTGAACACACCAGACAGTTTATAAGTTACTCCATTCACTATTTAGATATTTGATGTTCATTTTAGCTGCCCCGCCCCCTTCCTCTACAAACCCATTATAACTTATAACTCAATTTTAACCATGACAGATTGTTGGAAAACAACCCATCTTTTTCTGGTGACTGATTGTTTGAAAACAACCCATCTTTTTCTGGTGACTGATATTGTCCTCCTAATACGTGATGGGTAGTGGAATTTCATTTACTGTTTTCATTTATTTTTAAAATATTTTTTGGCATTGCCCACCAAAATGAATAAAACAATATTTTAAAAATAAATGAACACAGTATATGAAATTCCACAGCCCTCTCACATATTAGGAGAACAATATCAGTCAAAAGAAAAAAGATGGGTTGTTTTCAAATAATCTGTCATGGTTAAAATGGAGTTTTAATTTATAGTGGGTTTGTATAGGAAGGAGCTGGAGGTGCTACAATGAACATCAAATATCTAAATACTGAATGCAGAAACTTGTAAACTGTTTGGTGTGTTCACATGAGACTGAGTCATGAAAACCCTATCTAAATGATTTTTGTAATTTTATTAAATTATATTTTAAGATAAATCATGCCGATTTACCTGAAATGGGTGTTGAAGTATGTAGATTGATTTTGTCTGTTTGCTGTCCCATATTTTCACGTCTCTACCAAGGTGCAACATGTTTTAGTACATAGCTGGAGCCTCGTTTTAGCTACACACCCTCAAGAGACATATACCTCATGTACTTCAGTCTGAAATGAATGTCTTCCAAAGTTTTGGAGTGCCACTACCAAACCCATCATTTCTTCTTAAATTATAAACCTTTTTTTGTCTTTTAAGCTAAATGTAGAGTTTGTAACCATGCACATCAGTAGAAAGCTGTTTTTGCTAGCCTCATTTTGCAAATCATTTTAGAGTAAAGCTAAAAAATTACATGACGCCTACCGAAGGCATAACTCCTGGGCCAATTAGTGTCATTATGACAACATTATGCTGAAAGATGGAGTGCCATGAATTTTTTCTATCCTAAAACATGATCATCAGGTATAAATGATATATGAAAACATTTTTTTCCCAAAAAGTGTACAGTGTTTGTTAAACTGTCATTTTTATGATTCCACCCTACCAGTTCATTAAGTATGCCTGGTTTGCCTGGAGGGTGGTGATGGGTGGAGATCCACCTGAACTGAAGCCACACCCACAGCTTTAGTTGCATGATAAAGGGGGAGGAGTTAGAGGATGGGCTGAACACGTGATGTCACTATATTGAAGTTTTTTTCATTGGCACGTTTGACTGGAAAGGTTCAACCCCCAGGAAGAAACCCTAAATACAAAGGGAAGACATCATTGCACATAAAAAACACACCAAGGGGTCTATTTACATACTGTCAAATCTTAAACATGTACAAAATTGGAAAAAATAAAAAAAATCACGGCACTGCCTCTTGAAGTTATGAACACATATCTCATGTTCCTTGTTTGACTCTAATTGATGGCACTTTTTTTTCACTTCTCCAATTAGACTTGTTCACGCTCTAAAGAAGAAACCTCAAAGAAAAAGAAAAACAAGCTGTTTATTTGTCTCTGCCTCAAAGGCAACCAGCTTAAGGAGGGAAGAATAATTCCTTCCCATCCTTCTAGGCTTACCCTGCGCCACATACAGTAGATGGCCTTAACCACAACGCCCGGGCCTTTTTTTCTATTATACAGTGTGTTTACCGTATTGTCCCGAATATAAGACGACTCGTTTATAAGACGACCCTCATTTTTCAACACCCATTTACAGAAAAAATAACATTGAATGTCAAATAGTATGGCTCCTGAATATAAGACGAATCCATTTTTGGGGATATTTTCATCGGAAAAAAACATAGTCTTATATTCAGGCTAATAGGGTAATTAGAAACTGTTTGAATCAAACATGTTTTTCTTGGTGCACAGCTCTGAAGTCACCTTGCAAATAGAGAAACATTTGCTTGGTCAACAGCGACTGCCTGGCGTGTGAAAAAACAAGATCCACTCTTCATCGAGGTACTTCATTAAGTGTGTACACATTTACTCAAATAATTAAGGACTAAAAATATGGAGAGAGAGAGTGAGCGAGAGCGAGAGCGAGAGCGAGAGATGCACTGAAACTAGGCATGTAACGATATATCGTATATCGATTTATATCGATGTGAAATGGTGCCAATACGAATCGATGTTGTGAAAAGCTGTATCGCGATCCTAACAGTAGAGGGCGCTCTCGCCTTATACTACCGTTATTGATCAGTGGCTGCATGCGCTGATCAACAGTCAATGCACACTCACAGTGAGGGGACAAAAACAATGAACACGTGCGACAGCGGCAGGATTCATGTACAGGCTAAAGAATGAACACTAAACAAAGAGGACCCGAGGTGCAGGTGAGTCTGGTGGAAACACTCGATAGATGCGCAAATCACCCTCATTGAAAAATCCAATTGAGCACAGTGGAACAGTCCGACAGTAGCCAAGCTGTTTCGGAGTGAGAGACAGAGAGAGAGGGAGAGAGAGGAGGGGGTGGTGGGGGAGGGCTGCACGGAGCAGACCACTGCTGTGTATTCTCCCTCTCTATAGAATGCAAACTAAAATCCACACGTTACAGGAGAGGCACAGGGAGCGACATTATGTACCTGTAGACTTGCTTTAGCCATGCTAGCGTGTCTTCTGCGCGCGCGCGCGTGTGTGCATGCGCTAAACGTCCGCCTCTCCTGAACATGAATTGTTTTTTTGTTGCCTTTTTTGTCTACTCTAGAAGGCTGTTGAGTGTTGACAAAGCTTTTCCTATTTTGCCTTAAAAAGCCCAAAAGCAAATGTCTTCCATGATATGCTTACTCAAGGACCCCTAGGCCTATATGTAGCTATATGTATTTAACTGCAGACCCCATCTGAAACATATTTGTTGTTTGTGAGCTTGTAGATCGGCTGTTTTCAAATGTTTGATAGATTAAAATTGTTAAATAATAAATAGTTATATCAGATATAAATTCATAATCATGAATTTACCTGGGGACCCCCTTAAAACCCCACAAGGACTGCTAGGTCTTTGCGAACCGATACCATATTTACTAGCTCTGGTCCATAGCTCCACTGCTTCTAATTTTGCTTTACAGCAAAGTGTGTGTGTGTGTGTGTGTGTGTGTGTGTGTGTGTGTGTGTGTGTGTGTGTGTGTGTGTGTGTGTGTGTGTGTGTGTGTGTGTGTGTGTGTGTGTGTGAGAGAGAGAAAATACTGGATTTCTTTGAGGAAAAAAGTCTCATTTGCCTGGAAATATGTTTTATAAAATATCGTAAAATATCGTAAGAAATCGTATCGTCATATCGTGATATCGTGATATCGTGAGTTTAGTGTATCGTTACATGCCTAACTGAAACATAAGCAGAGAGAGAGGTTCAGTTGGCCGCTACACCAAAACAGTAACCACTAGCGAAGGCTAATTAGTGGCATTTCAAATGCCCAGTGCTGTCCTAGATGATAAATACTAAATATGTCAGACAACTCTGCTTCCCTCAACTCACCAGCAGACCCCTAGCTCCCTCTCTTCTCACCTTCTCCAAACTCCAACATAAAAGTCTATTGGCATCACACTGTGCAGCCATCCGTGGCCTATTAAGAGTGTTGGATAGATTATAGAACATGGCCGTAGCTTCCCATCCCATCTGTGGGGCCTTGTGCCCAGAGCAGAGCCCTTTGACAGCTGGCAGTGTGGGCAGAGCACGGCCAGGGAAGACCCATCAGTGGAAAGTGATGGGCATGAAGCCATGGGGAGCGCGCACGGCACACACGTATAAGCACAGTCGCACACTTAGTATACAGACTCCCGAACCGCTAAGAACAGTCTATCAAAGAGAGGCTAGAATATAGAGTTCTGTCTGTTGTCAACAGTCTCCTAAAGCAGGGGTTTTCAACCAGTGGTCTGGGACCACCAGTGGTCCTTGAGAAGGTTCCAGGTGGTCCCCAGGCTAAATGATGGAAAGTTGTTTAACCAGATGTAACTCTTGAGAATGTAAAAAATGCGGGTCCATTTGGTTTCATTTTTACACTCTCAAGAGTTAAATTATTCATCATCTGAATTAATTAAGAAGTTTACACTGTTTTGTTGGCAAAATACAGCCTGGAATTGTGGACAAAACCAAAAGAATTCTTCAGTTTTAGGTCTTTGGGGTGAAAATGTAATCAAATGGTGGTCCGTGGCTCAAATGCTGAATAAATCGTGGTCCCTGGAGTCAAAAAGGTTGTCAACAAATGCACACGTCTTTGTTTACAATGTATACACACACACACACACACACGCACGCACGTGCACACACACACACACACACACACACACACACACACACACACACACACACACACACACACACACACACACACACACACACACACACACACACAGATAAGAAGACAGAGCCAGCATCTCTCTATCAGAAGGATGAAAGCTATAGACCCAGGAGGAGTTCAGTCTGTCTACTTATTCCAGTGAACCCGATGCCAGAGTCCAATCCTCTGCCATGCTTGTTAAAAACACTGTTTCTTCATCTCCCATCCCAATTTGTCACAGTCGCTTGGCTCAGAGTCCATACTGTGTCACAGGGGTGAAAGATAAATAAATAAACATAAATAACTACAACAAAGCTAAAGGCACAATACAATATGATGAAATAAAAAAAAAAGCCTTACACATGTCTGTGTATATGTGAAGCGGACGCGTGTGACACGGGCAAGGTTTAAATGGCTTGTTTGTCTCATTTAAGCCTGACCTAAGGTTTCTGAAAAACTTGAAATATTTATATATCACATCCAAAAATAATTAATTATGGAATACTGTACATACTGTATAGAATCCAAATATGGATTCCCGGCCTGAAAGGGTTAAGAAGCACATGTGACATGTCAAACTAGGGGTTTTTCATGCTTCTAAATCCATCCCCAAGCATTAGTTTTGCACAAAAAAACATTCCTTGGCCTAAAAAATTTTTGGTTATCTAACCAAAATTCAATGTTGAATCAATGCATTTTGCTATCTGGGATCCGCAATGGCGGCGGATTACCAGGGTGACATATGTATGCATCGCGTGTCAAACATCTAACAGCTAACAGCAGTGTTGTAGTGGTACTTTTAGAAGTGAGGGGACGCTTAAAGGGAAATTCCACCCATTTTCTTTTTTTTTTTATTTCTGAACCAAATGGACCCGATAGGGGCCATTTGGTTCACAGAATGGGGGAACTTTTTGACCATGTCCACATTACATCTCTAAGGTATATTAATAACATAGTAAAATATTGAAAATTAGTGGAATTCCCCTTTAAGACACGTGCATGCACACTTGCATTTGCGTGCACCTGCACAACACACACAGACACACTATTAAAGCTTTAGCAGAAAGATTCTTTACAATGCCTATCCATTAAGGTAAATGACAAGACAAAAAACATAGGCTATATTTTTGCCCCAAAAATATTTTAGATGTGAGAAGTGGGGGGACGCCGCCCCCCCTCCCGCTTCCCCTCTCCACTGCACCCCTGGCTAACAGCTGACTTTTTGAGAACTTGCGCCACTCGGTGGTGCACTATGGGCTTGTAGATCTGTTATTTTTAGGAAATGGTGAAAATGCGGCGCAAAACGATTTGAGAGCTTTTTAGGGCAGTGATGCTAAGAACACAGGTTCCATGTTTCAGTCTGTGTTTGATGCTTGATGCCTTGATGCTTTTTCCAATGGGAGTCACAGGGTTTGACAAATCATTTGTGTTTGCTAATTGCAGCCAGCCTGTGAGCACATTAATTCTGTACGTGTTCTGTAGGCGTATGTAAATGAATTTGAATGCATGCAATGGAAAGACATTGGCAATAAAATATGAACAGAGATAAATGGAGTCCAAGGGAAAACAGCAGTGATTTATGTGTTTGACTGTTTGTTAATCCTGTGCCTTATGGTAGTTTGGGACATCAATGACAATCCACTGCTCTCTCCCAACAGCCATTAACACTACAACCAAACAGAACAACTCATCTAAACAAGCATAAAGTTGTGTCGAGGGACATTTTCCTTTATCTCAAAAGCAAAACATGAAATCCTGTCGTGTCTCTGTGATCATAAAGAGACAGTCTCTTGATGATACTATAGTAACACAGACACTGTCAGAACATTTTCCAATCACTATTATTGTTCCAGACAAATGGCTGCTCTCTCTTTTTGCTCCATAGTGACAACTATATGGAACAAAAAGTCAGTCTATGACAAACAGAACCTCTGCTGTGACTAACAAGTCACTGCCTGGTGTGGTGAACCTCGCCTGTTTAATGCAACCGTAATACTTGACAGTATTTAGAAAAATACAATATAATTCTGACCTGAGTGTTACTCTAGTATAGGCATGGGGGCGGCAGTGGCTTAGGGGTAGAGTCACCGGATGGTAATCGCAAGGTTGCCGGTTTGATCCCGGGCTCCCACAGAGTTAGAGCAAGACACTGAACCGCTAATTGCTCCTGATGTGCTAGTAGGTACCTTGCATGGTTTCCACTGCCATCAGTGTATGAATGTGTGTGTGAATGGATGAATGTGATGCACAATCTAATCTTTGTAAAGTGCCTTGGATAAAGGCGCTATACAAATGCACCATTTAGGCTGAATTGTGTCAATAAAAGCTAAAACAGGGAGGGCACTGAGGGCAGAGCTCTGTATAGTATGTTTGCATTCAGTCTTGTTCTGTGTGCAGAAGGCTCGGAGCTAATGGGAAAGAAACTATGGTTTTGGTCCAGGAAATGGTGGTCTTGAAAGATGTAATATAGGAAGAAAAAAAATAAAATACAATTCGTGACTGCGAATGGCTGTCAATCAGAAGATGTGACAGAAATGTGCTTTCTGCCTGATTGGCAGGCAGAAAGCCTGTCAATCTCTCTCTGTCTCTCTGTCTCTGTCTCTGTCTCTGTCTCTGTCTCTGTCTCTGTCTCTCTCTCTCTCTCTCTCTCTCTCTCTCTCTCTCTCTCTCTCTCTCTCTCTCTCTCTCTCTCTCTCTCTCTCTCTCTCAATAAGACTTGGGCTAATTCTGTTGATGAATATTTTAACTCTTGAGGGCCTAAAAATGAAACCAAATGGACCCTTGAGGGTCCATTTGGTTTCATTTTTACGCTCTCAAAGAGTTACATCTGGTTAAGCAACTTTCCGCAACTCTCTCAAGGACCACTGGTGGTCCCCGGACCACTGATGAAAACCACTGATATTACCTTTCATTGGGTGGGCAGGAGGATGCACATTTGGGTGGGCCCTGCCCACCCTGGCCCCCCTCTAGATCCAGCCCTGTCACACAAACGCATGCACACGCACAAACACATAGTATACTACGCACATCACTCCCACGTGCAACCACATAGAGTGGGACAAAAAGTGAGAGAGTAATACAGAGAGAGGAAGCAGACAAACATCAAACGCACAGTCTGTATGTGTACAGCATGTACACGAATAACACAACACCTGTCCTCATGTAACTCCTTGTTCAAAAGCAGCAGAGATCAAAGCCAAAAAGAGTTTGTGTTTAAGAGCTCAGTGTCCTCCAACTAAATGCCCCCCTTGCCAAACACATGCAAAGAATGAGTGGCATCAATTTTCCTCCTCAGGTTCTGTGGTAATCACAGGTATTTATTTGAGTGTTTCATGTCCGTTTCATTACAGACATTATGATCCACAGCTGATAAATGAACCACATAAACACTATAGAGCGTTTCTCTGTTGGCAGAAACAGCAGGTTTCTTGAATCTAGCCAGGAAGGTGACAGCTAGCAAGTGTCACAATCCGATCCATGTGTCCATTTCAGAATCAATCAGCCACTGGGGATGAACATTGTTGTCAAGTTCAAAAACACCCACTGCTATAGTGGACATGTGTCATTAATTTAGTCCACCAGCACTTCTACACAACAAACAATAAACACACAGATTATTGTCATCCGGGAAGAGTGTGAGTTGGAAAACCATTCATAATCATCATCATAAAGCATTCATATAGCCTAGAGCAGGGGTGGGCACATTTGATTACATTTTAGCCCCACAGACCCCAAAACTAAAGATTTATTTTGTTTTTGTTCACAATTCCAGGCTCGATTTGGGAAACGAAACAGTCAAACATACAGATCAAAATGACCATTAATCTTCTATATTTTCTAGTTGTCTAGACTTGGGGCTAATTCACATGATGAATATTTTAACTCTTGAGAGCGTAAAAATGAAACCAAATGGACCCGCAAGGGTACATTTGGTTTTATTTTCACGCTCTCAAAGAGTTACATCTGGTTAACCAACTTTCCATATTTAACTGGAACTCTCTCAAGGACCACTGGTGGTCCCCAGACCACTGGTTGAAAAGTGAAAACCCTTTCACAGGCCGGTCAGCCAAAGGGACGCATTTGCCCCCCGGGCCGAAAAATGCCCAGGTATGGCTTAGAGATACTGTGTACAATTTTTCACATCATACATTTGGTACATGTTCTGCATTCCAACTAAACAGACAAATACAGTACCATAGTTACAGGCTGACACAAACACAGAAAGCTCATGTTAGCCTGAACAACAACCACAACACAAACTACAGCAGCAATGTTAAAGAAGACAATGCATTGGCACGTTTAGAAACGCAATTTCAGGACTACAGAGGACTATGACACTATTTCAAGTGAATAGATAAATTCTCTCTACAGTAAATAAAACTGTGCCACATTACGATGGGACGCCTCTAGGGCCACCTCAAGGACCACAGGGGGTCCTGGACCTCACTTTGAAAACCACTGATACAACTCCATGCTCTGATAAGCAGTTGGACTCAACTCAGCTATTTTCACTTATCACTGAAGAGAGAGAAATTGTGTGTGTGTGTGTGTGTGTGTGTGTGTGTGTGTGTGTGTGTGTGTGTGTGTGTGTGTGTGTGTGTGTGTGTGTGTGTGTGTGTGTGTGTGTGTGTGTGTGTGTGTGTGTGTGTGTGTGTGTGTGTGCGCGCGCGTGTGTGTGCGTGTGTGTTGGAAGAAAGGGGGGAAGAAAGTCAAGGAGAGTGGTATAGAGACAATATTGAAGGTTGTAGAATTACAAGAGCGTAAGAGTAATAAGTGATGAAGGGCTGAGGTGTTGAAGCTGAAGACTATAGTACCAATCAGACAAGTGTATCGACCAGCTGTGAGAGAATACCATACAGTAACAAGGGGATTTTCTAAACTGGGAGAGTTAAGCCTGATTTGTACTGTTGTGTGTCTGCATGACACGCCGGAAATAAAAACTCCCTGTGCGCAAATAAAAGTATAAAACTTCAGCCTCAGACAGAGTGTAAGCGAGACAAGTTGGCACAAAAGAGCAAATGTTACAGCACCACACAAAAAGAGCAGAGAATGGTAATAAATCCAAGTTGTGAAAAAAAAAGTGTTGGGCATCAGCAAGACCCAAAAGTCTTAAACGAATTGTCCTCGGCAGGGAAAGTCTATTGGGAAGGAAAACTCGTAAAAGGTAAGTACTATACATGTTTTCTTTCCTTGTTCATCATTGACAGCATACAACTAGCAGAGACAGGGAGACACGGTGCAACGGTCGTTGGGATCGGAATCGAACCCAACGACGTCGATGCGACGTCAGGTTGCAGTGCAGCCTATTAGTGCCACACTAAATCACTCAGTCATTCAATGGTGGCCTGATGCACACAATATTACCATGGGAGACCAAGAACAGACACTATGCCTGTTCCCTGGGAGGAGCACATGTTTTTTTTCCCTTCCCTCCATTACCACATTACTTTTCATCAGAACTGGCACTTAGGAGAAATGAATATGACAATGAGCAGCATGCTGAGCCCAGGCTTGGCTAATCACAACCTGTCAGAATCACAATGTTTCTCTGCCAGACTCCAACAGAGCCTGGCTAATGTCTGTCATCTCAGACACAGAGGAGAAAAAAGGGATAAAAACTCATAATAGCAAAAAGAACCAGAATGTTTGTTGTGTTTTCCTTTCTGCAGACCCAGAAGGATACTTCTCAATTTTCTCTTTTAAGCTACACAGTCCTGGGCTGAGCCATCGTTCATCGACCCGTTGTGATCATTTTGTTGGTTGGGATTCTGCACGGTGCAGCACTTTCTGCCAACGCACTACGGATGTATCTTCAGATGTCTGAAAGACTTTCCCAGTCGGTTCGATGGAGCTCACAAATCAGCCGTGTTCTAGCTGAGCTGTGATCGACACACACAGACAACACAGGAGAATCCATAAAACAGTTGAGAGGGCCTTGTTCCATCCCAGCCTCTACAAACACAACCCAGGGTATACCACTGTGTACCATGTTGAACAGTGACTACCACAACACAGACAACATAAGAGAATCCATAAAACAGTTGAGAGGGCCTTGTTCCATCACAGCCTCTACAAACACAACCCAGGTACCACTGTGTACCATGTTGAACAGTGACTACCACAACACAGACAACATAAGAGAATCCATAAAACAGTTGAGAGGGCCTTGTTCCATCACAGCCTCTACAAACACAACCCAGGTACCACTGTGTACCATGTTGAACAGTGACCACAACACAGACACCTGATAGGAGAATCCATAAAACATTGTTCCGATGAATGAAACCCATCCCAGCCTCTACAAACACAACCCAGGGTATACCACTGTTTGTACCATGTTGAACAACACAGACACTGCAGGCCAGGAATAATGTCTCCACCAGATTGGGAGATATCTGCACTCAGGGCTGCTGTAGAACACAACACACACATTAACATAACACGCATGGAATTGCAATGGCATTGTGTAGAGAGATAAAGATGATGAAAAACAGAAAAAGGTCTTATGGAATCACATGCACTCTGGGTGACTACTAGCCTGGCTCAGCCCTGAATCAGCACCTTAAAAAACACTAGCTCATTTTTTCTCTGTGATTCAAGGACTGGCTTCCCTGCCTTTGGGGCTGTTTGTGCCGGTTGGAAATCCAAGCCCAGCACCTGATTGGCCCAGATAGTGTGGTTGGATATGTCAAAAAACAGCTCCCGTAAGATTTTTGTGCTAAAATTGATTTTTTGCAGATCTTGTTTCTATAGGGTCCAAACTATGAAAAAATGAGGGGGTGCAAATTTTCCCACCCCTGACCCATTTCTGGGGGGGTCATCTATTTGGGACCTCCCATAACAGTATGCTATTCAGTTAATGTCCAATTGTCACAATATTAGAATTGTTTTATATATTTTAAATCATTCTGAGATGTTTTCTCAGAACTTCTAGAGTGATCAGAAGAATGTTTTCTGACTTTTGGTAGGGGTGTTTAGTGTTTACTCACTTGGGACCTCCCGGACTGACCATTTTAATTAGATAATTACCATATTTGACTAAATACGTGAATTAACTAAATAATTATGTGAAATACAAAAATATACATTGCAGAAATGGATTCTACAGGAAAAAATACATAAGGATCAACTGATAAAAAATGGTATAGCATTTTATGAATTTATTATTATTATTTTTTTATATGCACAAGTACTTTAATTGACACATGTGCATATAACAGGGAAAATTATATAACTATAAACTATTCAATAAAATGCTTTTTACAAAGCTTTTCACAGTTGATCCTTATGTATGTTTTCCTGTAGAATTTTGTATTGTGTATAATTAATTAGATATTAGTATATTTTACACATGGGTGGAAATAACAGGGAAACCCCTATAACAAAATGAAGAAAGGCTCTATCAAACTTTTGTTAGTTGATCATTATGTATTTTGCCATGTAAAATCCATTTCTGCAATGTACATTTTTGTATTGTGCATACTTGTCCATACTGAGATTCGACACATGGGCGGAAACAACAGGGAAACCCCTAACAAATTGATAAAGGGCATTGCCAAACCTTTTTCAGTTGATTGTTATGTATTTCTCCCTTGTACATTTTTTATTGTGTATAATTGATGATAATTAGCATATTTGACACAGAAATAACAGCCTCACGCCTCACAAATATGGGGCAATGGTTTCAGACTGGTGGGTAGATGCAGGAGCTGATACCAGAGGTATCAGTGTACAAGCTACAGAAGCCTGTCACTACTGTGCAATGAGCCCTTCAATAAGTCCCTCCCCAATCAGTCCTTGTCCAATAGGCATGTCAGTAGAGGAAAGCTTGGCCTGCATAGCAACAGTTGCTAAACTATTTGGATTGGCATTGGACAGAGACTAAACCGCAACTCAAACGGTGCAGTTTTGAGAAGGGCTCATTAGACTGTACAGACAGTAATTTGATGCATTGTTAAGATACAGAATCCAGGCGATAGGAGCAGATAGGAGCAGATTTCAGGCATTGGAATTCTGACAACAATTCAAACGTCCTTCAGCTGGTCTTACTCTAGTGCCATGCTATCCAGGTGGCCAATGTAGTGTAAGATACAATATTGTACTTGACTGTACTGTATATGCAGTATGGTATATATCTCACTATGTTACAGTACAGTATGTTACACTACACTACAGTAAGGTACAGTACATCCTGCTGCAGTACAGTACAATACAGTAAGGTACAGAACAGTCTGCAGCAGTCAAGCATGATACAGTACAGCATTATACAGTATATTACAGTACAGTGAGACCAGCAAAAGGCCATTCGAATTCTAGTCTTGAACTTGTGTTACATCTCCCATCAATTCTGTATCTTAACAATTCCTCAAATTTCTGTATGTGCGGTCTAATTGCACAGAAGTACCGTACCGTAGTGACAGCATTCTACAGCTACACATGATCTCTCTCTCTGTGATCACTCCTGCATCTACCCACCAGTCTGAAACCATTGCCCCATATTTTTGTTAGCTTTTCCCCTGTTATTTCTGTGTCAAATATGCTAATTATCATTAATTATATACACAATACAATACACATGTACAGAAATAGATCTATCTACAGGACAAAATACATAACAATCAACTGAGAAATGTTCTATCAATTTGTTATAGGGTTTACCCTGTTGTTTCCGCCCATGTGTCGAAAATGTTAATTATCTCATTAAGTATGCACAATAAAAAAAATGTACATTGCAGAAATGGATTTTACATGGCAAAATTCATAATGATCAGATAAGAAAAGTTTGATAGAGCCTTTCATCATTTTGTTATAGGGGTTTCCCTGTTATTTCCACCCATGTGTAAAATATGCTAATTATCCAATTAATTATACACAATACAAAAATGTGCATTGCAGAAATAAATTCTACAGGAAAACATACTGTACATAAGGATCAACTGTGAAAAGCTTTGTAAAAAAAAAAAACATTTTATTGAATAGTTTATAGTTATGTATTTTTCCCTGTTATATGCACATGTGTCAATTAAAGTACTTGTGCATATAAAAATATTATAATGAATTCATAAAAGGCTATACCAAACTTTTCTCAGCTTCCCTATAGAATCCATTTCTGCAATGTATATTTTTGTATTTCACATAATTATTTAGTTAATTCGCGAATATAGTCAAATATGGTAATTATCTAATTAAAATGGTCAGTCCGGGAGGTCCCAAGTGAGGAAACACCCCTATCAAAAGTCAGAAAACATTCTTCTGACCACTTTAGAAGTTTAAGAAAACATCTCAGAATGATTTAAAATATATAAAACAATTCTAATATTGTGACAATTGGCTAGCATACTGTTCTGGGAGGTCCCAAATAGATGACCCCCCCCCCCCCCCCCCAGAAATGGGTCGGGGGGCGGGAAAATTTGCACCCCCTCATTTTTCCATAGTTTGGACCCTATAGAACCAAGATCTGCAAAAAAATAAAAATAAAAATAGCACAAAAATCCTACGGAAATACATATCACACCACACTTAGAGCCCTGTCACTCACTTCATTTCACTTCATTATTCTTTAAATAAGCGTCAGGTTTTAGGTTTTATAAACCTCATCATCCGACATATTTTACTGCTTTTGTTCACATGCTAGTAACGCTCGTTAGCTGTGTTTGTTTAGTTAGCAACCAGGCAAACACATTAGCCTAATAATGACAACCAAGTTGTCTGCTTTCCCAATATTGTTATGGGTTGGTATGAACCAATCACCGTGGAGACTGCTGCTTTGATGACGTCCATCCCAGAAACTGCTGTGGTGGAGAGGGACTTCAGTCTGAATAATGAAGTGAAATGGAATGACAATTCAGACTGAGGTCAGGCTAGGTGACTACAACACAAAGACATAACCTGCCATTCCCATTTAAAGAATAACATAACACAATAAAGATGCAATCTCGAATCATAATTATAGCCATTTACTATCCACCGATATGTACAATAGAAACAGTAAGAAAATATAGCTGCAAGCAGCGATAAGACGGGACCAAGCAAGTAGCAAAAAGGAGTCGGAACAATATGCACAAATAAGCCATAGAAACATGGGACAGAACTTGATAAATACATCATGCAATTGTGGGAGCAGAGCAGTGTTCTTGAAGACTCACACCTTTTATTGGCAGTAGCGGGACGTGAACCCACAACCTTTTGGTCTCACATCTGGCACTCTACTGACTGAGCTATCCAGACTGAATAATTCATTGTTGATTACAATGACACAACTCAGACGGCGCCACTAGGCAGTATGACACAAACAAATAAGCCATAGAAAGTTGAACTTCAGACATAGAAGACCATATCTAATGTGCATGTTTGATTCATATGCTGAGGTGCCAGTGCCCAGATTTGAACACAGGACCTATCGGTCCAAAGTCATGCACTCTACCAATGAAGCCACCCAACAGACACAAGTTCTATCAGAAACAGCAAACACATTCAGTATTTTTAATGATCAGTTGTGTTGTCGCTTTGGGCAAGTTTGATTTACAAAAAAAATGCTATAGCGCTCCCTTTTGACCAATTGGAATAGGATTTGTTTTAGTGCTATTTCGCATTCCCCTCTACAATACTGTAAAATTTCAAAATCATATGACACCGCAGTACAACGTCTATTAGGGGCATCATGGCAGCTAACTCAGCCATGAACTCAGCCGTGACTTAATGATTATTTTATGTGATCAAAACAAAGTAAAAACAAAAGCCAAGTAGGGTACATTTGGTTCAATTTTGCCAAATGCAGGTGAATAATTGTTAAACATCTGCATTACTTAAGTTTGTTCCGTTCCTAATGGCACCAACATCAATACAGCTTGGAACTGTGGACAAATTCTTTAATTTAGGTCTGGATATCTAAATAAATGTCATCAAATGGTCAATGGTGGCCTGTGGCTCATAGGCAGAATAAACAATGTGCCTTTATATGAAAAAAAAAAAAAAAAAAAAAAACACTCACTGTAAGGTATATTAGAACAAAAATATGCAATTAAATTGTGATTAATCAAAGATTACCTGCGGGCAATCATGCATAATCGCAATATAGTGTACACACACACACACACACACACACACACACACACACACACACACACACACACACACACACACACACACACACACACACACACACACACACGCCAACATACCCAAACAAAATTGGGATGCTGAGCTTAAACAAAATTACAGGGGACTAAGAAAGGCATTGAATGTGGCATGATGGAAATGTATGCCATATGTTTGACATCTTTAAATCAATACAGTCTAGTTTAACACTTCCATCACACATTATATGAAGAAGGGCCATTTAGTTGCAGAGCTGAGCGGGTGTGGGTTATATTAATGGTAATTATACATATTGCTGGCTTTTCATAGGACAGTGTCACTTGAGGTCAGGAGAAGATCAGGTTCTTCCAGTTCAGTACCTTATCAAAGTGAAACTATTTGCTTTGGGACGGTATCTATCTTCATTAGTTGGTGATATCTTGATGAGACATCCTAGAGACAGTCTTAGACCTTAGGTGTGATGTCATACATAACAATGGGACACAGAATGATAAGCGTTAGAACCACCATGTGTCTGTAGCGTACGCACAAGATGAGTGATTAGATAGCAATCAAAACCGTCAGCATGACAGGATGTAAAAGAATGCACTGTCAAACAAGGTTCATACACATAACGCAAATAACTGAGGTGATCAGAGGTGAACTATGGTCAGAGGTCCAAAGTTCAGGTGTAGGTAATGTTCATTTATTTTTATCAAATATTTACCAGCTCAGGGATTTTAATTATTTTTCATATAATTCAAGATGGCAGGTGATCTAAAGGACAAAGGTCAAAAGTCTGCATATGAAAGTTGTTCTACATGAGGAGACGCATGTGTGGATGTATTTTTTCTTGCTCATGGTCAAGTGGTCCATGAACTATGAACATTCAATGGTCAATTAAATTGGTCATTTGCAATGGGCTTCGCATCAACAGTGTTTGGCATAGCCCCCTACCATACTGCAATGTTTTGCAAAAACGGCTGCATGTTTCAGCCAAGACTGCTGTTCGCTCTACTTTGAGGTGCAAAAGAATTATATTAATATAGCTGCAAGTCAGAACAATATGCACAAATAAGCCATATAAACATGAAAGACTGAGCTTGAGAAACACATCTGATTGTGTGAGTAGGGCAGGGTTCTTGAAGTTTCACACATTGTATTGTCAGTGCCTGGACTTGAACCCTCAGCCTTTTGGTCCTAAGTCTGGCACTCTACTGACTGAGCTATCCAGACTGAATAATTCATTGTTACAATGAAACAACTCAAAAGGCGCCACTAGGCAGTATGACAAGCACAATTAAGAGATCGAAAGATGAACTTCAGACATAGAAGATCATATGACATTGTGCATGTTTGATTCATATGCCGAGGTGCCAGTGCCCAGATTTGAACACAGGCCTCTTGGTCCAAAGTAATGGACTCTTCCAATGAGGCCACCCAACAGACACAACTTCTATTGGAAACAGCAAACACATTCGTATTGTTAATGATCAGTTGTGTTGTCGCTTTGGGCAAGTTTGATTCACAAAAAATGCTATAGCGCTCCCCTTTGACCAATTGGAATAGGATTTGTTTCAGTGCTACTTAGCATGCCCCTCTACAATACGGTAAAATCTCAACATCTATTTGTCCAGTGGTCATGGGCTTCACATCATCACTGTTTGGCATCACCCTTTACCAGATTACCGAAAACCGCGAAATCGCGAAAACCGACTGCACGGTTCAGCCAGAAGAGCTATTTTTGGTGGAAGGAGAAGGACAAGAAGGAGAAGTACAAAAAGACAAAAATAATGAAGTGACCAGTAGAGACTGCTTGGTCCCTTAAAAATACAATTAGACGGCCAGAGGAACCATAGTGGCAATTCAGAGCCTGACCTGGGATTGATATGAACTGATAAGGTCTATGACCAGTATGTGCTCTAATCAGAACCCAAACAAGCAGAATCAATATTATTTTTTTTATTTATGAAACTGTTTTAGAAATTTGTCACACAACGGTGTCACTTTCTGGACAGACACACAGATTTGCCACAAGCAACAATGGCAAACTATACAGTAGGAAACTACAGACAGTAGTCTAAATGAGTCTTAGGGCTTCTGGGGGTGAAGGCATGACACTGTACCGGCTGAAAGGATGAAAACATTTAGCTAAACCTTCACCTTGAGATGAGAACCAAAGCAGACAGAGAACAGCAAACAGCAGCAGTATATTCACAGCCCTCAGCTCTATATATCTGATCCCACCTAACAATGCACCCGCTTCTACCGTTATCAAGCAATAATTCCCAATTCTAATTCTTATCGAGGAATTAGAATTAGAATTTAGATTTTTTTTTCTTTTTCTTTTCTTTCCTTCTTTTTTAAGCCGCTCCATTGTAGTCGTTTTGTTTCCTGTTGGTTTGTTATATAGCCTTTTTTTTTTTTTTTCCTTTGTCAATTGTGAGATTGTCATTATTTGATGTTGTTTGGGTATCTGTATGCACTGGTGTCTTCACATAAAATAAAAATATAAAGTATATAAAAAAAAAAAAGAGGAGGCATGTTGTCTGGGAGCCTACTCACTGATAAGATGACAACTGCGATCTTATGCACTGATAACAGTCTGCTTGCGCTTAGTTTTAGGGGTAGGTTTAGAGAATGGTGTAGCAACGTTTGCATAGCAAAACCCTAGCCCCCTCCAACTGTAACGCTCAACCACGGTCTGTGAGGTTAGGTTGAGGGTCGGGCATTTAGGATTAGGGTTACGGTTGGAGGGGGCTAGGGTTTTGCGTCTCGGAACAATGGGAGTCTGCAGAGCATGGCCATTCTGAGACGAAAAAGTCCTGCTGATGACAACGTGATAACTGGGATCTTATCTACTGATAACGGTCGAATCCGCTAAAGAATTCCATCACACAGTGTGTGTGTGTGTGTGTGTGTGTGTGTGTGTGTGTGTGTGTGTGTGTGTGTGTGTGTGTGTGTGTGTGTGTGTGTGTGTGTGTGTGTGTTTGCCTTGACGTGTGTGCGCCCCTGTTCTGTAGTACCAGGGGGGCATGCATAGGTGGAAATTGGATGTGTGTGTGCAAGTGAATCTCTCTCTCTCTCTCTCTCTCTCTCTCTCTCTCTCTCTCTCTCTCTCTCTCTCTGTCTCACTGTATTTCCACCGCAGCTTGTCTAAACACTAATCACGGTCTCACAACGGTGGACTGCTTCATACTATATGCCCATGAGCGTGCATACAGTGTGTGTATGTGCTATAGGGTACAGCATGTGTGTGTGTTATATCCGCCAGGGTCGGATATAACATGTCCCATTTGAGGGGGCAAGAGAACATGTTGGAGGTGCAAGAGAAAATGGTATGGGGGCGGCTTCATCGCTTCGCGCCACGGGCGATGAAGCCACACCCATACCATTTTTGGTTACAGGTCTTTTATTAGTCAAGTAAAGCATCAACAATAACATCAGTTGTTGTTGAAGTTGCAACAGACACGCAGCATGCATAAAGGTATGTTTTCAATGATGAAATGCTGTTGGTTTAGTGGTGTCAAAATTGTAGTTAGTAGCAGTAGTAGTGTTTCAAATCATTTTAAATATAAGCACTTTAATTCGAAATATCTTGGGTTGTTTTGCATGGCATCGTGTTTGGGGGGGCAGACTGGGTATTTAGGGGGGCATTCCCCATGCCCATGCCTAGATCCGCCCCTGACACACACCTGTGAAAAGTGTCTGAAGCACAGCCTTTTATAATGTACAGCACATCTCCCACTAAAAGCACAGTCTCCCCTAAAAATACCTGTGTGGCCAGTCGATTCACACTGTCTTACAGCTATTATATCATTATCATTATTATCATTACTATTATCACTATTATCATTACTACTATTTCATTACCATCACTACTATTGACTTACTGTCACTGAGTTTACAAACGATCCATCCATCCAGTGGCGGCTGGTGGTTTTTCGAAAAAGGGGGGCGCTACAGGGTGTGTGTGTGTGTGTGTGCCACATTCAATGCCTTTCTTAGTCACCTGTAATTTTGTTTAACCTCAGCATCCCAATTTTTTGGGGGGCATATCGGCATGTGTGTGTGTGTGTGTGTGTGTGTGTGTGTGTGTGTGTGTGTGTGTGTGTGTGTGTGTGTGTGTGTGTGTGTGTGTGTGTGTGTGAGAGAGAGAGAGAGAGAGAGAGAGAGAGAGAGAGAGAGAGAGAGAGAGAGAGAGAGAGAGAGAGAGAGAGAGAGAGAGAGAGAGAGAGAGAGAGAGAGAGAGAGAGAATAAAGTAGCTAGCTACCACTCCTTTTCTACTCAAGAGCAATAATAAAATACTGTAGTCTTGATTATGATCATAAAATACTGTAGTCTTGATCATGACCATGATCCACTGCATTAGAAACGACAACAATAGTTGTTTTAATAAGTTAGCATTAGGCCTACCATTGAGTGACTAATGCCAGCTCTTTGAAAATTACCTTATAAGCCATGGATATCCAGACCAGTAGTCCTACGTCCTCTTTAGATCTCCAGTCTGCTCTGTTCTTCTCTAATACATCTTTCTCTAGTTGTCTTTTTTCGTCATGAAGTTACAATAGCCTATTAAGCTACTGTGTTTACACTCATTTTGTTCTAATCATTCATGATGCAGTTCGTTGTGACTGTCTATATTCTGTCTGTGTTGTGAGTGTAAACATGCAGAGTGCTGCCCCCGAATGGTCTGTTGTATTAAGTGCGGTTATGGGCGCTGCAAAACAGCACACGCAGGCGTCTAAATGCCTGTGCATTGAGTGGCAAAGCACGCACACGTGGACCACGGCGCGGCAATCGACATGTATAACATGCAAGTGAATGGGCTACAGAGAGCACCTACAGAAAGTGCCCCAACATATGACATGCACTAACCAATCAGGAACGTTACACATCATATAACATTTTAATCAATATTTGACATTTCTTGGCTTTATATTAGCCTATTATAATTGTTACTCTGTAATTAGTGGTAGCCTACTATTATGTCATATTTACATTGGTGGTTTGCTCATTTTTGATAAATTATAGTCTGTGAGGACAGACTTCATTTATCATTTTTATTCAGCTTAGTGGATGGTGTTCCGGCGCACCTGCGCCCCCTATTGACGGGCCGCCACTGCATCCATTTTCCTACTTTGTAACTGCTTATTGTAATACCCTGTTTTTTTTTTTTTTTTGGCCTTGCTTGTGTTTGTCCTATGTGTTGATCAGTTTTGTCTGTTCATGTGCAATCTACATTTTTGTCCTCTGTTTGTATTTGTTTTTTTTTGTTTTTTGTTTTGTATTATGTTTTCTTTGCACAATGTTGTGTATTAATTGTAGGAACCTCTTGAAAATGAGATAGTGTATCTCAAGGGGTATTCCTGAATAAAGAAATTTCAAATAATAATATCACAGTGTGTCTACTGTACATGACATGACATGATAAGAGTTATTTCATAAATATAACTGTGGGCAGTAAATCAAGTGCAGTTTGATTACTGTATACTGAGCTCTGGGTTTACAACAAAATAATAATATCACTAACCACTTATTAACCAACCATTCTAGACTTTCACAAGTTTGTTTGTGAACTTGTAGTATCTGCTATTTTCAGATGTTGGGATTCAAGTACTTGATCAACCCCCCAACCGGCCTGCCACATTATTTACACATGGGGGATGGAATTGGCGGAAAATTAAACATCATTTATTCGCTACTGGTGCAAAGGGCTTTTCTCATTCTCCGAACTCTAATTCGCTGTGGACAAATTCAGATTCTGTCCTCACAAACAAGCAAAGAGACAGGCACAAACATCGCCTACACATATGAGAGCGTGTGCCCGCACAAGCGCACAGCGCACACACACACACACACACACACACACACACACACGCACAGCGCACACACACACACACACACACACACACACACACACACACACACACACACACACACACACACACACACACACACACACACACACACACACACACACACACACACACCAGTGGCGTAGCCAGAAACTCAATTCAGGGTGGGCATGAGCGATTCAGGGTGGGCATGCTGCGTGCGCATGCGTGATGGCCGCAAATTTGCGTGTGCAAGAAAAGCTATTTATTGCTATTATTGCCGTATTATGGTTATATTTCGGTTTATATAACCTTTACTGTACTAGGGTTATCTTCTTGAATTAATGTCTTGACATGAAATAATACCAGAGGTAGCTTTTCACAGCTGTTTAGAAAATCCTTGTGGAAGTCCCCCCATGCACATAAACAAGTGCTATTCTTTCCACAGATATATCTGCAAAATGATAACGACAAAGGCTCTCTGGTCTTTGTCCTTTGTTTTGTCAAGTTCTTAGTCATGTTTTCAATGTGCGGGCCAGCTCTCTATTTAGGTGGGCCACGGCCCACCTCAGCCCACCCGTAGCTACGCCCCTGACACACACACACACACACACGCACACACACACACACACACACACACACTGAAGTAAACTTGGCCACTGAGTTCCGATCTCAACCAAGGTCGGACAGTAATATCCAGGCTTAAAGTGTACTGTAGCTCCCCTGTCAGAAATCATACCCTACAGTGCTTTTCAACCAGTGGTCCCTGAGAGGATCCAGGTGGTCCCCAGGCTAAATGATGGACAATTGGTAACCACATGGACCCTTATACTAGACATGTAACTCCTGAGATCATAAAATGATACCAAATGGACCCGTAAAATTTTACGCTCTCAAGTGTTAAATTATATTTAAACCTCTGAATTACTTAGCTCGGCCATCCACGGCTTCTGACAGAAATATGAGGAGGGGATTTTGTATTAATCCGTTACACAGCATTGCATTACACCAGGGGTTGCATTACACTTTGGGGTGGGGGCCGCATTGGACTTAATGTGACTTAAGGGGTCTGGAGCACTGCGGTGCCAGTCACGCCGCGGTGCCAGTCACGCCGTGGTGCCAATAACACTGCAGTGCCAGTCACAGACCAGTCACAGACTGCAAGCATGCACACACATGTTTACATACACAGCCGTAACTTCTACACTACTGCATATCACACAAATCATATTTATTATTAAGAATAGCTATTGATATTTATTAATGACTTTCATTATTGGTTGTATACTTGTAGCCTAGATTAAGACATCTGCTGTGAGAGATGCTATTTTTATTTATAGTGGGTCAATAAACCATTCAAGAATAGAATGTTTAAATTCCAAATAATGTCTTAGCTGAAATTTGTAAATGGCTACACAACCCATGGTTTTATGCAAACCTGCTTTTTTTTAAGTGATGGATCATCGAACATTCAAAAATAATCAATAAATAACAATAACTAATGCTTCTAAAATACAGTATTTTTTTTACTCTGAATTTAATCATTTTTAATTTTAAAAATGTTTTTGAAAATAGCAAGTTTAGGGAGAAAGGTGTTTTGATCTCAACATTCCTGGAAAGACATCTGTAAATGTAATATATCCCTATGTTTTATGGGGGCACAGTTTTTTTTTTTTTTTCATATTTACCTTTCCGTTTTAGTCTTTTCTGTGTATGCATTCATCCCTAGGGTTCCTCTAAATGGTTGGTCATTTTTTTAAAAAAATGTTTCATTCCTTCCTCGTTCCTCCTTTCCTGCAAGTTCCCGTATATTTGCTGTCCCCTTGCTGTCATTTTACATAGTCTTGCTCTAGAGGAGGAATTGCCGACTAATGATGGCTCTTGAATATTACATTTTTTATGCTAGGCCGCAGCATTGAGGTGTTGAAACAGTAGCCGTGCCAATCTCTCAGAGCCGTTATAATGGGGGATGGAGACCAATGCATACAAACATAAATATACCCCGACTGTAGCACTCCAAGACATACAGCAACGCCTGGATCAATACTGGGCAGAGGGGAGGAGAGACAGAGAGAGGGTGAGGGGTGGATTGGGGTGGGAGTGTAATAAGGGGTCCAGACTCAGGGTCTATAGCAGGCCAGTGTGAGAATACAAGCTACAACCTTAGCCCTGCACTCAGTGCTGTAGGTAATGACTATGAAGACAGACAGTGCTCCAGACAGTACAGCTGTCTACTATCACATGCTGTTTATTAGCTCCACCTGCAGTACCTGTCTGTTCTATTCCCTGCTAAGTGACTTGATGCTCTCCTGCTACAATCATCTGCTGCAACCCCATGTTTGTTTCTGTGTTATCCATGCTTGCTTTTCTCTCCCAGCTGCAAACCTTTAAACCTAATATGCTTTGCCAGAAAAAATGCCTTGCCAATACTGCGGTGAACTGTTCCACTGTGAACCTGCGTACTTGTTCCAGTGTAAAAAATAGCATGCAGTCAAAAATAATGTAACACTAGTGATTGTAATTAATAAGGCATTAATAAGGCATTTATTAACTGCCTTATTAGCACTCAATACATGTTTGTTAAACACTTATTTTTGTTTTGTTAATGAGTGCTTAATAAACAATTAATGAGACAATGTAAGTACTTATGTAATAATAAGTAGACACTTATACATTAAGGATTAATAGGAGACACATTATGCATTGTTATCTGCTCGCAAATATAATAATACACAAACAAGAAAACTATCAATACTTATTGATATTTAATAAGACACTTAATAAATAGTATTATGCATTCATTACCCATTCATTACCCATTAATAACAAACATCATTATAGCACACATTAATGATTATACTTGAAAACAAATTAATAAAGCACTAACACAAATCAAACTAATGGTTATTAAGCAACAGTGAGACACATGTTACTTAATAAATATTCTAAATATACCCAGAAATTCATAAACTATATTCATAAAGTTGAATACCGTTGGGATCTGTTAAAGGGGAATTCCACACAAAACATAACCCCCCCTTAATCGACCCCTGTTGCCATGGTAACCTACCTGGTATGGTGGGTTTTGACTGTATTGACTCCTGTAAGGCAAGCGGCAGCCCCCCCAGACCCTGTTCCAGGGGCTCCATTGAAGTAGATTTAATTCTCGTGTAGTCCCATTTTGAGCAGTGAAGGAGATAAAATCCAACGCCAAAAATGTTTTTTTTTTTTTTTTTTCCATGGGCCGTCTCCAAATGGTCTCCAGCAAGGCTCAGATGCAGTGTTAGCCTAGCATATCCTAGCATTAGCCTCCAGTGTGGTACTCCTACAGGCAACTACTCGTAGACGAAATTCTGTTCCTCCTCGCGGTTTTATCCACTTCACAGCTGTACTCCGGTCACACTGTCTTTGTTGTCACTGGAAAGCATGGAAATGGTCCCAATTTTGAATCCACAGAGGACTGAGAGTTTGTTTTGGTGTCGATGTGGGCTTTGCCAGCTAAAGCCACTTCTGTGCTCTATGTGCAAGGGCGTAAAGTTCGATCTCAAATGTGTAGGCTGTGAGGCTGCCCCAACTCAAATGCAAATGGGTAACTGTATATGCATGTGAGAATGTCTGTATGTGTGAGAACACACACACACACAATTATTGTACTATTGTTTTTTTTAGTACATTCATTCTTTTCCCTGTTCTCTGGTGAGGAGAGCCCATACAAAATAAATAAATAAATAAATAAATAAATAAATAAATAAATAAATAAATAAATAAATAAATAAATAAATAAATAAATAAATAAATCTGAAATAGGGTTATGTACGAGATGATTCAGCTAGTTTGATGTAACAATTCCAATATGAAACATTCTACATCAGAAAACACTACTGACAGTGATATGTGCCGCATTACCATTTATTTACTAAGAATAAAAAAGTTCTGATTTATAGTCAGTGACATCAGGTTTATACAAAGACAGTGGGTGCAGGTGGGGGCGGGGTTATGGAGGGGGGTAGCAGTTTAGCTAATTGACAATGATTTCATGGACACCATCCACCATCAAAAAAGGCGTATTTCCATTGCAGTCGATTACAGAAACAATAAAATAGAATGAAATTTAAAAAACAATAGTACAATAATTGTGTGTGTGTGGGGGGGAGGGGGGGGGGCGTGCGTGTGTGTGTGTGTGTGTGTGTGTGTGTGTTTGTGTACGCGCGTGCACGCCTTCTCACACTTACAGACACACACCTATGCATATACAGTTACCCATTTGCATTTGAGTTGGGGCAGCCTCACAGCCTACACATTTGAGATTTGAGTCTACGCCCCTGCACATAGAGCACAGAAGTGGCTTTAGCTGGCAAAGCCCACATCGACACCAAAACAAACTCTCAGTCCTCTGTGGATTCAAAATTGGGACCATTTCCATGCTTTCCAGTGACAACAAAGACAGTGTGACCGTAGTACAGCTGTGAATGGATGGCAAAGTGGATAAAACAACGAGGAGGAGCAGAATTTCGTCTACGAGTAGTTGCCTGTAGGAGTACCAACACTGCTAGGCTAACACTGCATCTGAGCCTTGCTGGAGACCATTTGGAGACGGTCCATGAAAAAAACCAAAACATTTTTGGCGTTGGATTTTATCTCCTTCACTGAATGGGACTACACGAGTAGAAAATGTACTTCAATGGAGCCCCTGGAACAGGGTCTGGGGGGGCTGCAGCTTGCCTTACAGGAGTCAATACAGTCAAAATCCACCATACCAGGTAGGTTACCATGGCAACAGGGGTCGATTAAGGGGGGGTTATGTTTTGTGTGGAATTCCCCTTTAATAAGGCAAGTGTTAACAGTTAATTATCTATTAATAAGACTTATTAAAGACTATTACGTGCTCACACATATTCGTAACAAATGTATTTAGGCTTTAATAAAGTATTTGTAAGTATTCATTAATATTTAAATTTGACTTATTATAGATTTGTTAAAAGTTTACTTTGCTCATTAAGACATTAAGTTTACTCATTAAGACATGAATTAACCAGTTTGCATCTACCTGTGAACCGTGCATTAAAACATTACATGTTCATTACAATTACATATTTATTAAAAATGGAGCAGCTGTGATGATTGTCAAGAAATTGTTTATTATGAACTCATGACATTAATTAACATTTTCACGTTCACCCGGAACCCAATGGGGACAGTATCGACATAACAAATCAATTATTACACAATGGTTAACCAGTAACTATGTGATATCAATATCAACAATGAATTTACATTGCACCTATTATGACATTAATTAAAACTTTTCCAGCTAACTAATGTAAAGTGGGGACACTGCTTGTTGACGTTAGTAAATGCCTAATAACATTGTTATTAAGAACGAAACAGTGCCTCATTATCAACAGACTGTTAACTTGGCACTTATGACATCCATACTTTTCGATCTATACCAGAACATTGCCTGTAGACTTCTGTAATTCTGTAAATACACATGTAATAATTATGAAACACTGTTTCATTAACATCAACTACGCCTTTATGCACTTATTATGACCTTAATTAACACTTTTGCAGCTACCCAATGTAAAGTGGGGACATTGCTTGATACAAATTATGTTCGTCTTTTGGATTAATTAACTTCCACTGCTTGGCCCCATTTACCTCCACAAAATGACCAGAACTACTTAATATTGACCAAAACCAGAGAAGAACTACCACCACGGGGATCTGGGCATCAATTAATACAGTTGACACCACTATATTATTGGACAGTATTTCATATTACTTAACTTTAAAAAATCTGAACTATCCCTTTAAAGCTACAGACCCATGTATCCATAAGGGAAAAAAAGAAGAATCAATTCATCAAATAAAGTAGATGTATGTATGCAGCGCCGCCAGAGATGACGACATGTTGGTGAGATCAAATCAGATCGACCTGAAACTGTGCAGTACATGTTACAGAGCATAGAGCAGGAAACCACTGAATGTATTGTGGTTGTTAGTGTTATCATAGAGCCTATATGGACTACCACCATGACCAAATAACCTCATGTCTAGTGTGTCTCCCTGCTCCAGCTGCACTACCACTGCATTAGACATGTACTCTGCTGCTGCATGATTACTGTGTCCACCATTGAAAATGAGTTGCTGATTATTTTTATACAACTTAACTTCCATACGGTCTGATGATCCATAGGTAGCTGCGGTAAACCGGAAATAATAAACACCTCTGAATGGAGTGCGGAAAAAGCCTGTAGACACAGACACACAGGTCAAAGGTCATGAAAGGTCATGAATCCCATTACAAACATTAATTAATTTAATTAAAGATATAGTAGTGATTTGGATGATTTGTGTGCATGTGCACATCTTGTTACAGGTAGGGTTATTTTAGTTATGGATTTCTCATTTTAGTTTAGTTTTAGTTAGTTTTAACTTTTTCTTTTTTTTAATTCAGTTAGTTTTAATTAGTTTTTAGGGTGCATTTCCTAGTTTTTATTTTGTTTTTATTTTTGTAAAAAGTTTTAGTTTCTGTTTTTTTTTTTTTCATAGCCTACTTTTTTGTACTTTGTTTGGTATTGTGTCGTACCGTATGGTGCTGAAAACTGCCATAAAAAGTTTAGGTATTTTGAGCATGAATTCAGTTATTTTTATTTTGTTTTGTGAATCCACAATGCAGTTATAGTTTAGTTTTTTGTGTGTGTGTATGTATATATATATATATATATATATATATATATATATATATATATATATATATATATATATATATATATATATATATATATTTGTAGTTTTTATTTAGTTTCAGTTAACGGATATTTAAACAAAAAAAGTCCAAACTAAAGCTAGGGTTGTATGACAGGGACACGGTGAGTGTTATGATGAGTATTCAGAGGAGTTACGCAAACTCTGTTCACTTCATGGGGCCAGTCAATGGCCTTTATGCAGCCAAACACTTCCTGGTTGTGCTGGCAGTAAGGGATCCTTCCTGTCGGCAGACTCCCATTCACTTTGCATGTATTGGTTGTGAATTTGTATGAATAAAGTTCACTTCCTTAAACCACACTATTTCATTTGATAATACCATTTCCTAGTTCTTCATAGTTTGTATTATTTGTGGTGTGCTATTGACATGATCACATGAGTAAGAAATGTCTAAAATCTTCAGTTAAAACCGGGAGTTTTTCATGGATTTATCCATGTGTTGCCATATCCACTTTTTATAAGCAAGCCTTTTCAGTAAAGTTGCTTGAAAATAATGGTAGTTACTAGCTGCATGTTTTATTTAAGCCTGTTCCCTAATGTTGCTTAAACCTGTGATTCTCCTCAAACATTTTCATAAAGGATCCCATGTCCCTGGATCACAAACCCCAGATGAAAAACAAATCTCAAGTTCTTGTCTTAAAGAGCCTTAAAGAAAGTCTTAAAGAGTAATATAGTAGCTCATTTGGTTTTCATAGTCCAGGTCCAGGTATTTTCAATTGGTGTTCCATGGACCACTTGTGGTCCTAAAAGGTATTCAATTTTTTCTTCCATAGAACAGCACACTAAAGCTTTGTGCAATGTACAGTAAGCATGCCAACCTTGTCAGTTACTGAAAGTCTGATTGAGGATAAGAAAATCCACAGAAATGGGTGTTAGAATCTCAAGAAAGTTTGCCTGATTTTATCATAATTAGCCTACATCACTGTGGGAATAATAATGCCATATGTCTACACTATCATTAGGCTACTGTATATCGTTAGGTAGGCGCACTCTACTCAGAGTCCAACTTGTATTCTCAATGGCTGATGGGTGCAGATTCTTGCAGATCAATGTAGAGAGAAAATATCCGCACTCGCATATAGTTCATGAGTTTTCTTTTATTTCATTTCTCTATGAAACTCTGAAATGAAAAAAAAAAAAAAAAAACTTGTGAACTATATGTGAGTGCGGATATTTTCTCTCTAGGTTGAATGAAGTAACAGAATGGATTTAGGGTAACTGTGGTGGTCCCCGTGTTGATTCTAAGTCAGGTTGGTGGTCCCTGGTTCACAATCAGTTGAAACCCCATGTCATAGACCATGGTTGCTTATTTCTCTCACACAATCTGGAACAATGCACTTGCTCCGGTGTTGCCAGATTGTGTGAGAGAGATAAGCAATCAGTCAATCATGAGCTATACATCTACTGTACACTATGCATTATACTCTAAGACTATATATTGGCAGCTACTTGAGAATAGCAGATCTGAAAGCTCAAAGTGTGCCACTGTGATCTGATAGATTTGATATTTTCCAAAATAATTCTTGTTTTATACAGATGAAAAAAAAAACTGGCTTGGCACAAAAAAATTACAGATGGGGATCTGTGTGCACAGATGCATGGAACATGGGGGCTCTTTGACTCATTGTTCATTTGAGCAGAATCACAGATATGGAACAAGCCTTAAAAATCTACCTAGTAAACTGTCATTACTTGCAAGCAGATTTACTGAAAAGGGTTGCTTATAAAAAGCGGACATGGCAACACTTGGAGAAATCCATGAAGTACTCATGATTTTAACTGAAGATTTTAGACATTTCTAACTCATGTGATCATGTCAATAGCACACCACAAATAAAACAAACTATGAAGAACTAGGAAATGGTATTATCAAATGAAATAGTGTGGTTTAAGGAAGTGAACTTTATTCATACAAAATCACAACCAATACATGCACAGTGAATGGGAGTCTGCCGACAGGAAGGATCCCTTACTGCCAGCACAACCAGGAAGTGTTTGGCTGCATAAAGGCCATTGGAGGTGCTTCTTCATAGGCCTCTAGGGAATGGGGACAACAAAATAGGGAGAGCCGAAATTACGCAATGCATTGGAGTTTATGGGCTCGCGTGAGTACATGAACCACGTGACCGGGCTGTTTTCTGCCCCTTCAATGTCGCAACTCTCTCTATATGCTTGCAACTCTCTCTATACTATGCCTCGGTCACCAACAACGCTCAACAAGAGTGACCAGAGCCATCTAGTAGCGTAGCGTAGCTAACGCCAAGGACCACCTGTCCACACCCATAAAGTTGTTTCTATTAGTTTTCTCATATTCCCCTTGCAAAGCATCTTGAGGTACTCAGAAATCTGTGATATTATTATCATCAACTTGGCTCCTACTTGACTTATTGCTTAATAATAGTAATTAATAATGAAACTTTATTTGTATAACACCTTTCATGACATGAAATGCAAAGCGCTTCACAGAGCACTGGAGAAAGAAAGAAACAATGAGATTAAAGGACAACTTTGTTTTTTTTTGTTGTTGTTTTTTCACCAAGGTTCATGTGTTGTATTGTTGTTGTAGAGAAAGTAAAAGACGGGTGTTAATTGCTATACATTCCTTGCTTTCTTTAGTTTTAGGGATTTTAGATATGGGGAGGGGGTATTCAAACACGGTCCTAAATACATGTTTAGACCATGTAAAAGTGATTTCTTTTTTACTATCTACTACAGTCCTAATAAACCCCAGGAAATTATAACGGGCCACAGATGTTCACAGGATCTACTGAATGTGAAGGAGTCACAATGCATCAGATCACACTGTATTGAATCACATCGAATTGTATCGAATTCCACAAAATTCAACCATGAGCCCACGTGTATCCATACGTATCGAATCGTCTTGTAAGGGAGAGATACACACCCCTACTTTAATTAGTGTGAATGTCATTATCATTCTCATTCTCATCATTATCATCATGAAGGTAATCTCCACCTACCTGTAGATGTATTGTAGCCATTGCCGATGTTAGTGAAGACTCTCTGATAAACCAGAGTGGTGTCCGAATTGTATGGTCCAATATATCCAGTACCCAAATAATGAGCAGCAAAGGCCACCTGTGGTTGGTCTGTCAACACAACGTTATCACTAGGTTATTATATTATTATAAAAACATTTATTAGACTAGAAACACAATTGCACTTCATATGTGCACTTCGTCCCACATTTTGGGGTCGTGGAAGGATGACAGTGTGTCGTGATGATTCTACGGTGACTGCAGTCACTCGCTCACATGTGGACACAGAGAACCAGTAAAAAGGGGCAGCTCGAGTGCTCAGTTTCTGACCCATTAATGTCGCAGCTCTTCAACTAGATGGCCACACCTAGATGGCCACACCGTGCACATACAGACTTCAGACTCGCAGAGTGGAAGTCTGGAAAATAAGCGAAAAAAGCGAAAGAAAAATACCATAGGCCTACAATGGTTAACTCTGGTCCAGAGCTCCACTGCTTCTATGAGTCTGCCTTGCATTGGAAGGAGAAGCAAGGCAGACTCAGAAGCAAGCTCTGGACCAGAGCTCTGAACCCCTAGTGGCAAAAAATAAAACTTCATGGTAACTCAAATTACTCTAAAAAAGGGGAGGTGGGTCGCACGACAGGTTGCAGGAGAGTTGTAGTTTATTGCTTTCTGCTTACATTTCTTTGTACTTTGCAGTAGATGGGCGCACAATAGTAATAGAAGAATTACAATAGGTAATAGAAGAATTAACTCAAATTACTCTAACAGTTTAGTTGACATGATTTTATTATATAAAAACAAACAAAATAAATGTATAATTAGTATATATAATAAATTGGGTTACCAGTAGGGTTTAACACCGGGATCCCGGATTCCCGGGAAGACCGGGTACAACGGACTTAATTTCCTTCCCGGGAATGCCTCCGGGACCCGTCTTCCCGGAGGTTATCATTTCTTTCTTAATTTTTCCACACAAATCGTGTTTTTCCGATATCTGTGAGTGGTCAAATCAAATCTAACCCTCGCAGAAGTTCCAAACATGCCTGATAATTAGACTATGCAGCGATGGCTACATAAACAGGAGCCCCGCGGTGCCCGCGGGACACAATATTGGCGACACGTGGTCTAAATGCGAGCGGTGAGGAGTCAGGACTATGGACCACACGACTGCCACATCGTCCTTCATTCATTTAACCAGATGCAGACCAGCTTATATACTCTCTCTCTCTCTCTCTCTCTCTCTCTCTCTATGTCCACCGAGGTTATTACAATATATACAAAATACAAAATAAGTTATATAACTTGCATCCCGTAACTTGTTGTCATGTCAGAGAGCAACTAAAACTTGTGTTAGTCAACAACGCTTCGTTTGCATTGATGAGCTGGAAACGCAGCTGCAATCAATATAATTAAATGCCCATACCAAATATTTGATCATCAAGCCTCAATCATCGTATCTTATGCGATATACAAGACCACTTTTTAGGCGCGCTCTACCATCGTATTCTCTTGTGATGTGCAGATAACCACATGCGATATACAAGACCACATTTGAGACACGCTGTCAGCTGCTCTCTCTCTCTCTCTCTCTCTCTCTCTCTCTCTCTCGACGCAATGTCACCAACCTAACCTTCCAATAATAAAGTATTGTGCGTGCTGCATTGGTAATATTTGTGTAAACGGCATACATTTGTATTTTTAACTGTCTTATCCTTCTATTTTTTTACGGGAATTCCCGGGGGGCTGGGAAATCGTCGGCAAATTCCCGGGATGTAAAATGGGCCAAATTCGGGAAAAATATTAAACCCTAGTTACCAGATATAAATGGCATTAAATGGGGGGCCATTAGCCTATTATGCATGTCAAACTGGGCACCCTTCAAATTAAAATGATAAGAATCACTTCTAGAACACTGCCATACATTTTCAAATGGGGTTTGCCCTGAAAATGAATTTATTTTCACTCTCAAGAATTAAAGATCTATAAGGGTCCTTTTGGTTATCAACTCTCCATAATTTAACAGGGGGCCACCTGAAAACGTCTCAAAGGCCACAGGTGGTCCCGGGAACATTGGTTGAGAACCTGTTCTACATCTACCAGTAAGTTAAGATATTTCACTTTCAAGATTTATTATGGTCATTTTATCAGCTCAGGCTCATGTAGGCCTAAACATCCCAGATTTTTTTTTTTTTTTTTTTTAAGTAACTTAGTTTTTATTTGTTTGATATGAGGGGGACAGGGCAAAGCAGCAGAGATGAATATTAAACTTAACTGTAGAAATGTATCTATATATTGTGTACCACTTTCCATTATATAGATATTACACTGTTAGGTTCTTACTAACTTCCCCAGTGATGTATAGATCACAAATGGTTTTCAATGCTTCTTAATGTTAAATGAAGAAGGGAAAATACCTGTGATGTTTCTGGGCAGTTGCTCCAGTCGACTCTCACTTAGATTCAGCCTCATCTCTACGCTGGACAGCTGAGCTGAAATCATCACAATATTAAATATCCCATTAATTAAAACAGCCCTAGTGATTATAACCCCTCCAAGAAAGTACATTATGGCTAAGATTGACTTCCCCAGTGATGTATTTCAATCAAAGACAGTTTATAATATGTCTTAACATTGAAAGAAGAATACCAACATTAAGGGCTCATTGGACACATTGTGAGCTTGTAGACTGGCCATTTAACTATTGAAAAATGCTCTTTTTTTAATAGTTTAAAAAGGCAAATAAGTTAAGGGATAAGGGGTTTAGCGTTGATGAAAATGGAGCCCTAAGTCTTTTAACTTGTGTTACTAAAAACTATTATTACTTGTTGAGGTAGTTTCTAATTGACACAATGTCAAGATGGATGATGGTTGATGGAAATAACCTCGGATTCAACTCATTTGATGCTACAGTACAATACCTGCATTGTTTCTGGTCAGTACTACTTACAGTAGATAAGATTACACATTTAGAAAGCATTTTATGTGACATAGCACTATATAGTATACAGCTTTCCATTCAGGCACATCATCTTTGTGGGGGCTCAAGGGCCCGAGCCCCCATGAGAATTTAAGACATAAGGGGCTCTGGGCCCCCCATCCCCATCCCCACCCCACAGATTCTCTGCGCCTGCTCGCGGCTGTTCAAACATCGGGGCCTAAGTTTCGGGGGTGGAGACTCTCCTATTGTGCATTGACGTTACCTATAGGCAACAGGGCCGTCAATGCTAATCAGTCTTTTGTTTACCTGTAGAAATTTAAGATAGCTAGTCGCGGTTGATGTTTTTTTTTCAGCCCCCATGAGCACGGACGCAGGATGACGCCTCTGTTTCCATTATAAAGATATTACACTGTTAGGTTCTTACATATGATTAATGATTACTATTTATATCTTCTTTCTATGATGCATTGTCATTTGCCGTTCTTGTTTATTGTAAATCACTCTGAATTAAGAGAATCTGATAAAATGCTTCAATTGTAAGAACAAACTTGAATGTCTCACTTAGATTCACCCTCATCTCTATGCTGGACAGTTGAGCTGAAATCATAACAATATTAACATTAAACATTGTGTTTATAGTTAACCTGATTTCACATGGAAATATGAAACCTTAGATTTTGAATTTTATGAACCACTATTATTATAGTGCATCTACAGTACATTAGGCCAAATTGATCACTAATGGCGATCGGACTTTGGCGTTAAGGCTCCAATGCCCTGGAATAGCCTAGCAGAGAAACTTTGTCTCTAACACATTTTAAAAGCCTCCTGAAGACCCATTAGCATTGAATAGCCTTTTATCTCCCCTATTTATATCAGTGTTTGCTCTTTTGCATTTTCTTTGTTATTTCATTATTATATTATGGGTTTACCGTAAATCCTCTTTTATAATCCGGGGCTTTTATTTACTCAACCGATTTTTATACCAGGCGTTTATTGGAAGGAGGCTGCTATAAGAAGAGAGGCCTATATTACAATGTTTCAATCCAATCATAATGAATAAAACATATTGTATACTCCAATAACCTTAAATAATTGCAATAGTCTAAAATAATGCTGTTTTTTGTAAGGCCACTAGATGGCGTCTGTATATAGGTTTGACGCTTCAACACATAGGCTATGACAGCAGGGGCGGATTGGCCATCTGGAGTACAGGGAGTTTTCCTCACAAAGAGTTACATATGGTTAACCAGCTGGGGAAATATGTGCCAATCCGCCCCTGTACCAAAAGTGAAAGTAAAAAGTTATCGTTGATGTTTAGGAATGGTTGGCAGGGTCTTTCTGTGTGGAGGCTATGCTTCGTTACAGTCAGTCAGTCAGTCAGTCAGTCAGTCAGTCAGTCAGTCAGTCAGTCGATATAATGGATAACGGAAGATTCACCAGGATTATAACAAGATATGGATGGTTTACCGTACTTCATTGGTGTAGCCTACATGTGGCTTCTTCACATCTTCACTCACAGTAAGTGCATTGGGATGCGATGGTGCGCTCTGTAAAAATGGACCCTCGCGGGTCCATTTGGTTTCATTTTACGATCTCAAGAGCTACAGATCTAAAAGGACCACTAGTGGTCCCCGGACCACTGGTTTAAAACCAGTGGTTTATAGAGAGAAAAAAGGGCGAGCAGAATCGGGAGGAGGAGGAGGAGGAGGAGGAGGAAGCGAGAATTGAACTGCGCGTCGGATAAGCCCACACTCGCAGAAAATATAAAACAAAAGAAAAAAATACCGGCTAATAAAAGGAGGCCGGAATATATACGTTAAATCCAACGCCGTTCCCGGAAAATAATGGGAGGCCGGTAAATAATAGAAAGGAGGACTATATTAGAGGATTTACGGTATTTATGTGTTCGTATCATTTTTGTAATACCTGCATTCTGCCGGCTCATTTCTTCACTTGCAGCCAGTCTTGTTGCCATCGCAGTCAGTTTAACTGAAAACAGAAGAGTATCCATAATGTATCAGTCAATTATTACCAATGCCAAATAATTTAATTCATAATACCGGGATTCTGACTGTTCGTTTCCTCAATTGCAGTCACCTGGGCTGAAAACAGACCAGCTTTAGCCCTAACGGAGAATTCCATCCCAAAAGGCTTTCTTAACTTTATTCGTATGTTGATTTATTTCCAAGAAATGTGGTCAAGCCATTAAGGAGTGTTTTCACAGAATAACAACTGGACCCCTTTTTTGGAAAGAAATTAACCGCAAATGAAGTAAGGAAAGCCTTTTGTGGTGAAATTCTCCTTTAAAATTCAGTCAGTCTTGCTGGAAAAGTAACTCACCACATACTGTAGTAGACAATACTGTACAATACCAGATGGTTGTCTACAAACACTGATTATTTGGATTCATGATACATGATACAGTGATAAACATGTTATGTGAATTGTGTATGGTGTTTCCCCAATGACAGTGATAAACATGTTATGTGCATGGTGTCGGTCCATTGACAGTGATAGTGTTATGTGCATGGTGTTCGTCTGGAGTCAACATAGCCAGCTCCCATGGGCTTTTAGAGCACTTTGTGCTTCAGTATGTTGATAAGGTTTTTAAATACCATTTGTATTCTAATAGAACAATGTTACCTGCATTCTCTCGGTTCTGTTCCTCACTTGCATTCAGTTTGCTCTCCATGGCAGTCAGTTTGGTCTCCATGGCAGTTAGTTTAGCTGAAAACAAACATTCAGTCATTTGGAAATACTAAAAAGTTTACTTTGATCTGTATGAGTGTGACATTAATACACTATGACCAAACTTCACCTTAAACCTTCCTGGAGAAAAAAAAAACTAGGGGTTTGTGCAGGGAAACAAAAACGCATTCTATGATATCACCTAGCATCATGAAGCTACTGAAAGACCCACCCACCTCAGACATCAGCGACATTATGATGTCACTGAGCATCATGAAGCTACTGAAAGACCCACCCACCTCAGACATAAGCAACATTATGATGTCACTGAGCATCATGAAGCTACTGAAAGACCCGCCCACCTCAGACATCAGCAACATTATGATGTCACTGAGCATCATGAAGCTACTGAAAGACCCGCCCACCTCAGACATAAGCAACATTATGATGTCACTGAGCATCATGAAGCTACTGAAAGACCTGCCCACCTCAGACATCAGCAACATTATGATGTCACTGAGCATCATGAAGCTACTGAAAGACCAGCCCACCTCAGACATCAGCAACATTATGATGTCACTGAGCATCATGAAGCTACTGAAAGACCAGCCCACCTCAGACATCAGCAACATTATGATGTCACTGAGCATCATGAAGCTACTGAAAGACCAGCCCACCTCAGACATCAGCAACATTATGATGTCACTGAGCATCATGAAGCTACTGAAAGACCCGCCCACCTCAGACATCAGCAACATTATGATGTCACTGAGCATCATGAAGCTACTGAAAGACCCGCCCACCTCAGACATCAGCAACATTATAATGTCACTGAGCATCATGAAGCTACTGAAAGACCCGCCCACCTCAGACATCAGCAACATTATGATGTCACTGAGCATCATGAAGCTACTGAAAGACCCACCCATCTCAGACATTAGCAACATTATTACAATTGCAAAGGTTGAAATGGGAAAAATTAAACATTTACCTTTTATGTACTGTATTCTTGCTCTATGTGTGCAACGCCTATGTACAGTAATCAACTATATTGGTTATTGTCATGGACAGAAATCATTCTTTTGCATCTGTATCAGAGTTCAACCTTAATTAACAACCATCTGACCACAGCTACTTGCACATTCATTCATTTGCTGAATGGCTCAGAAAAAAAGCAGTGGCAGTTTTTAGGACGAGCAGGAGGAGGAGAAGGAATTCAACATACATACATGTGTAAATGTGAAATCAAGGAAATATATTGCATTCTGATTATGTCCCTGCTATGTTTAGACCTTGTACAGTATTTCTTCCTTGTTCTGACATGCGGTCTTTATTGTTAATGCTATGGCTGGCCCGTGTCTCTTATGGCTGGCCTGGGTGTTTGTTCTGTGCTGTGTGCCAATATGGTTATGATTTGATAATCAGCACGTATCCACAGATTTCATCCCTGTGGTCACAGAACTATCCGAAACCACCCACAAAATGATGGAAACACCTAGCAAAGCTAGCCAAGTGTTACAGGTATATAGCACAATCTTGTTGTTGTATCAACAACCTTTAGCAAAGCTAGTCAAGCATTATCTAGCGCTATCTAGCGCTATCTTGTTGTTGAAGTGTTTCCAGTGAACGTGTTCTCAACAGATCTCACATTGTGACAAAGGTGATAACACAGGGGTAGAAAAGCTAAACAGAATCAACCTCTGGTGAATCACAGGCACCTCTATGAAACGAGCACGCTGCGCAACAAGTTCACAGGACGGTGCTCGCCTGCATCATCGCACAAAACGTGCTTCATCAATCCTTGTGTGAAAGCCCCCTTACTCACACTTCTTACCTGTTTAAACAATACTAACACGCTAACAAAATGTTAGGACATAAAACCCCACATTATATTACTGTTAAACCATTTATTTCTCTCATTCTCATTTGTAATTTATATCAAATAAAAGTGACTTATAGGTTAAGTATGTCAAATAAAATCAAGATTTTCGCCTAAAAACAATCACATACATGCTGAAAAAATAGGTTTAAAAATATCCAAGAAACATTATCGAAAATCAAATGGAATTGTGATCTATGGGGACAGTGCTACTATACTAGATACGTCTACAATATCTATCACGGCAGATTTCTCATGTGCATGCAATGACCATTGGGTTCTGTTTAAATAGTGGGCTCCGTTTTCCTTACAGGCTAAAACCCTTATCCCAAATCCCTAATTTTGTTTTTACTTTTTGGAATATTTCAACATTTAACACAACTATTAACACGTTGTGAGCTTGTAGACTGGCCATTTGAACTACTGAAAAATGTTTTTTTTTTCCAATAGTTTAAAAAGGCGAATAAGTTAAGGGATAAGGGGTTTAGCGGTAACGAAAACGGAGCCCATAGTCCGTTCACTGTATGCAGTGACCATTGGGTTCTGTTCACTCCAGTTATGTGATTAAACTGAGCTTACCTTCATTCTGCTCCATCAGTGAGTTCAGGGCAGCCTGTAGTTGGTCCAACTTCTTGTCCAGAGATCCAATGTTTTGGGCGTTGTCGCATGGCCTGACTGCGATGCATATGTCTCCCATGTCACATGTGGCGGCAGACTGCAGAAGTGTCCAGGCCAAGAGAGCCAGGACCGTAGTCTTCCACATCACCACAATGTCTGTGTCTGTACTGTATTGTACTATGACTGTACTGTGTCTGCACTGTGTCCTCTCTACACCTGTTGGGGATGTTTATCCTGTATGCAATGAGCCCGGCATTATAAGCAGAGCCAGAGCTCTCACTGACAAATAACTGGAATTCCGTTCTATAAGGAAGTGTGTGTGTGTGTGTGTGTGTGTGTGTGTGTGTGTGTGTGTGTGTGTGTGTGTGTGTGTGTGTGTGTGTGTGTGTGTGTGTGTGTGCGCGCGCACACACAAGACAGAGAGAAAGAGAGAGATCTAGAAACTCAATACTACAAATCGACATGTCACCAAAGTTATTCATTTTAACATTCTTAGATTATAATGAAGATGGATTGGATTTTGGATTTTCATGTAGCTTTTTGAATGAGTAAGACATTCAAGGCATTACTCGGGAGGCAGGGATTGAACCTGCGGGGCTGCCTACTCATCAGACCAACTGTGCCAACAGGGCTGAGTGGCAGGACTGCTGTGGGCGTGTTTTGTTTTTGTTTTTTTTGCCTACCACTGAACCACGTGTTGGCAAGTAGCTAAAATAGTTGTGGTGTCATGACTACGTAGCGTAGGTCACTATAACGCTAATTGGAACACTATCCTCAGTCTTGACTGGCCACATACGTCACTATAACCCTAACTATAACCCTATCCTCAGTCTTGATCGGCCACATAGGTGACTATAACCTTAACTATAACCCTATCCTCAGTCTTGATCGGCCACATAGGTGACTATAACCTTAACTATAACCCTATCCTCAGTCTTGATCGGCCACATAGGTGACTATAACCTTAACTATAGAAGAAGAATAGATCAACGGAAATCATGATAGGGATAAAACAAAACATTACAGCGTCCACAAAAAACTGTGTCTATCTAATCACATGCAACAAATGCAAGTTACAATATGTAGGGGAAACCAGAAACACAATAGCGGATAGACTTAACCAACATAGATATAACATAAAAAATGCCAAAGAGATGTCGCTAATAGTAGAACATTTTATGGGACATGGAATTGGGGCAATGGAAGTGTGCGGATTAGAATCCAATCAAACATGGACAGAGGGAGAGAGGAAGTTTGCAGAAAAACAATGGATTTTAAAACTTAATACAACATTTCCACAGGGCTTAAACCACTATGAAAGATAATTAAGATTATTTATCTCAGACCTATAGACTCCTTCAACATTCAAACATTCTCTGTATTGTACTCATACATAATGTTGTAAGATACAAAACATTGAAGTCTTTTACCACAAACCTATCCTCAGTCTTGACCGGCCACATAGGTGACTATATCCCTAACCTCAGTCTTGACCGGCCACTATGTGTTCTGTGAACAAGTGTGACTCAGCTTTTTTTTTCTACATGCTTGGGACCCCTACTCAATATTTATAACATCAGTTTCTACATGCTGGGGACCCCTACCTGGCATTTATAACATCGGTTTCTACATGCTGGGAACCTCTACTCCACATTTATAACATCAGTTTTTACATGCTGGGGACCCCTACTCAACATTAACATAAAACATCAGTGTACTCAACATGCCTGGTTCACAATCTGGCTAGTAGACAAAAATGTAACTAGACAAGCAAGGTAAAAAAGAATTCAGGGAAGAAGGAACAAAGTCTTATACTCTGGGAAATGCTTATGTTAAAAATTACAGTAAAAATGTTCCATCCTGTCGTGCCTGTGTGGCAGCATACCATACCTGGTTATGTAACACTGCAGGTCCTTTAATGTGATCAAGATAGCTCGGTATACAGAGAGCTTTGCCAACTGGCTCAACTCTCTTTTCGTCACAACAGTGCGGTCCATACAGTTATGGAATTTTGTTTTTCATTGATTACTTATCATAAAATTACTGGGATTTTTTTCTTTTTAATGTGTGAAAAAGTAGGTGTTATTTTGCCCTTTCAGTGACCCTCAGTATGTAATGAATCAGCTTCTCACTCTGTTTCTCTCTCTCTCTCTCTCTCTCTCTCTCTCTCTCTCTCTCTCTCTCTCTCTCTCTCTCTCTCTCTCTCTCTCTCTCTCTCTCTCTCTCTCTCTCTCTCTCTCTCTCTCTCTCTCTCTCTCTCTCTCTCACTCAAAGTGGAGCCACATTGAAAGTACTGAATGCCTGTTTTGCAAGGTGACATTACCACACATCCATCCTATAAGCATCAACGTGATGCTGCCTATAGAAGACTCCCACTCAGTCCCAACACATCCCTCAGGCTCCAGGCAGAGGCCCACAGTTATCTCAGTGGTTTGACAGACATCTGAAGCACAGCGGCTGCTATCTGTGCTGTTCATCTTCTGGTAGCATAGTGGGGATATGGAAGACCCACAGCTAGATCACAGTCCCTCCGGCAGGCCTGTAAAGTACTGAGCTCTCTGATAATCTGGGCTGATTTGATCACATCTTTCTCCTAGACTGTGGGAAGCTCTTTAAAGGAAACCCTGACAGCGGATCTGTGTCTCCATCAGACTGTTGCAGACTTTCATTTACCTAAACGACGCAAGTGTGACAACTCAGTGTGTAGGGACAGGTTTGATGCGAAAATAAACAAGAACTGTACAGATACCATGTCTTTACATTTTGTTTCCCTGTTGTACTCCCTCAAATGATATTATTGTTTGTATTCTACTCGCCTTACACATGGGGGGTAGGGGGGCAAATAATTATAGTTGATAGGTAGGATCCTAAAAATAGCATTTCTTTTTTTTTTTATCTTAACTCCTCTTGGAGACATTATATTGGGAAGTAGAGTCCAGTTACTCCCTCAAAGAGTTGCTTTAGTCACATAACAACCAAGTTTTCGAAAGGTGAGTCTGAGCTACATTTAGCCTTAAATGTTTCCAACTTCATGTAGCAGGGGCGGATCTAGGCATGGACAAGCCCAGGCTGCCCCACCAAACAACAAGATAAAAACCCAAGATATTTCAAATCGGATAAGCGGAAGAAGATGGATGGATGGATGGATGGATGGATACTTTCCATGACAGCATCTATTCTACTTTATTTCATCCAGTGTCAGTGATCAGTACTAGAGTTCTCAACAGGCCTGAAAATTGAGGGACGGGTTCGGGCAGAGTTTGAGAACTCTAATCAGTTCTGTATATGGGAGGGAATGAGGGTTTTCATTTACTCTATTTGTTCTTGTGGGGAAAATGTATTGGCCTACTGCCTCAATTGTATGTATTGTATGTTGTACTATACTATCTGGCTAGACTCTCCATAAAACTGTGCTCTACTCTTTTTTAGTGAGAAAGTGTTCAGATGATTGGGTCAGTGTGCAGATGAGTTAATTGCGTTTAAAAATTCTCAGATTAATCAGTAAAACAAATTAATACTATTAACAACCCTCATTATAAGTCTTAATTATGCTTTATATCTATGATCATAACATGCACTGTATCCTAACAGAACTGGCATCACCTCAGCACGGCCACAAGGCACTGGTTGGCGCCATATTTCCTGCTTGGGGACCATGAAACAAGTGTCCTATGACCTGGGTACCATCTATGGTGTGTCCACTACTGGGGTCATCATGAAGGCTACTGGATGGGCTGGGCAGTGAAGCAGAACTACACTTCTCTTCTACTGACAATAAGCATGATTACCAGATGATCACAACTTTTAGGGGGTTATATATAGGGAATAATCTGTCTTTACTGTAAAACACTGTATGTTGTTACTGCTACTGTGAGAGTGAGGTCAGGGGTTGACACTAAGGTCTCCGAGGCACTTGCCCATTAGGCAAGTGCAAGTCAGGTTCTACTTGCCCTCAGGTCATGGTCACTTGCCCCCCCCCCCCAAAAAAAAATATATATTGTGGTGGACACTGGATGGAGGTGTGTCTCACCTCAGAATGACACTGTGGGTGGTGCTGGGTGGAGATAGGAAGTGATATGAGGAAGTGTTTGCTACGTGTGTGTATCCTATTGTTTGTTGGAAGTAAACGCTGAGACTCCCCATACCTCTGTCTGTTCGTCTCATTTCACAACTTCCACAGTGGTGACCTTGACGTTTGTTGAACATGAGTGATAACGAGCTCGATCCTCCTGCTCCTCCTGCCGTGCCGGTATATGCGGCTACAGTTAAATTGCCTGAGTTCTGGCAGCATGATCCGGCCCCGTGGTTCCAACATATCGAGGCGCAATTTCACCTTCGCGGGATCACGGTAGATGACACTAAGTATTATCATGTGGTCGCGGCATTGGACTCCTCCACGACCCGCCGGGTGATGGGGGTCCTGCGGGATCCGCCGGCGGGGGTAAATACGAAGCTCTCAAGACACAGTTGTTGCGGTTATACCAGCTGTCCGATGCAGAGCGTGCAGAGCGCCTGTTGTCTCTGAATGGACTGGGGGACATGAAACCGACGGAGCTTATGGAGAACATGTTGGCGTTGCTCGGCTCGGAGGATGCTACATTTATTTTTGTTCAACTTTTTCTGCGCCAGCTCCCAACTCCGGTGCGCACGGCATTGGCCAGCTCTCCCCTGGCGCGCACTAAGGACTATCGTGGGTTGGCGGAGGAGGCTGACAGGATTCTGCTGGCTTCCCGACAGTACACGGTGGCTGCTGCTGTCTCTGATCGCCGCGAGCAGGGGCCGGACCGCCAGCGGGATGATGGATTGTGTTTCTATCATCGCCGTTTTGGGTCCAAAGCGAAACGTTGTGTTCCACCATGCTGTTTTGGGAGTCAGGGAAACGCCAGAGCCGGCGCTCGTTAGCGGCGATGAGCGCTGGCGTGAAGAACAACGAGCTGCTGTTCATCGAGGACACGTCTTCAGGGAGGAGGCTGCTGGTGGACTCGGGGGCACAGAGGAGCATCCTGCCTGCGTCAGCTGCGGATGCATTGGGAGACGGACGGGGGCCACCGCTGGACGCGGCTAATGGCACCCCTATCCGCACCTTTGGCACCAGATATGTGACTCTGTGTTTCCATGGACGGCAGTTCAGCTGGGAGTTCATTGTGGCTTCGGTGTCGGTGCCTATACTGGGCGCGGATTTCTTGTGTGCCAACAGACTGCTCGTGGACGTTGCAAACCGTCAGCTTATTGATTCGGTGTCCTTTGACACATACCCATGTACACTGGGGGGGCCGGGGCCACCTCCGCTCGCCAATATGCTCGCCACGGGGGACGTGTACCAGCGCTTGCTGTCAGAGTTTCCAGCCATCACTGTCCCCAACTTCTCCGCGGTGGTGGCCAAGCATGGAGTGGAACATCACATCACAACGGTTGGGCCTCCGGTGTATGCACGGGCGCGCCGCCTGGATGTCGCCAAATTGGCGATAGCCAGGGCGGAGTTTGCCACGATGGAGCGGCTCGGCATAATACGTCGTTCCAACAGCCCCTGGTCATCTCCGCTGCACATGGTTCCCAAGGCAGACGGGGGTTGGCGTCCCTGTGGGGATTTCCGTCGCCTGAATAATGTGTCCACGCATGACCGCTATCCTGTCCCACACATCCAGGATTTCACCGCGCATCTGGCGGGGACCACCATCTTTTCTAAGATAGATCTGGTGCGTGGTTATCACCAGGTGCCCGTCCATCCGCCCGATGTGCCTAAAACTGCTGTTATCACTCCATTCGGACTGTTTGAGTTCTTGCGGATGCCGTTCGGGTTGAAAGGGGCGGCCCAGACGTTCCAGCGTTTGATGGACTCGGTGCTGCGGGGGTTGACCTTCCTGTTTTGTTTTCTGGACGATATTCTGGTGGCTAGCACTTCGGCCGAGCAACATCTGGTGCACCTCCGACAGCTGTTCGACCGGCTCAATGAACATGGCTTGATTGTGAACCCCGCCAAGTGTCAGTTCGGGTTGTCGACCATCGAGTTCCTGGGCCACCATGTCTCCCCCCAGGGGGCGGTTCCCCGACCTGCCAAGGTGGAGGCAGTTGCCGCCTTCCCCCGCCCCCAAACCGTCAAGCCACTCCAGGAGTTCCTGGGATGATTAACTTCTACAATAGATTTATACCCCGCGCAGCTCATCTGATGCGTCCCCTCTACGAGGCTTTGAGGGGGAGGAAGGATAAAGATGCCATTGAATGGTCCCCAGAGCGGGTCCAGGCGTTCGAGGACTCCAAGGCTGCTCTGGCCAACGCTGCCATGCTGGCACACCCGTCCCCTGCTGCTCCCATAGCCCTCACTACCGATGCGTCTGATTATGCAGTGGGGGCGGTGTGTGAACAGTGGGTGGGTGGCTCCTGGCAGCCGCTTGCCTTCTTTAGTAAGAAGCTGCGTGACAGTGAGAGGAAGTATAGCACATTTGACAGAGAGCTGCTGGCCATCTTCCTTGCCATACGTCACTTCAGATTTCTTCTAGAGGGCCGGAGGTTCACTGTGTTTGTCGACCACAAGCCACTGACTTTTGCCATGGCCAAGACCGCAGAGCCTTGGTCCGGACGGCAGCAGCGCCAGCTTTCCGCCATTTCGGAGTACACTACGGACATACGGCATGTAGCTGGCAAAGACAATCAGGTGGCGGACTGCCTCTCCCGGGCTCGTGCCTGCCCGGTGCACCTGGGTATTGATTATGCTGCTATGGCTGCGGACCAGCTCAAGGACACGGACCTCCAAGCATTCCGGACGGCGGTGACGGGGCTACGTCTGGAGGATGTGTCTTTCCACGAGAGCGGCGTCACCCTGCTGTGTGATGTCTCCCTTGGCCAGCCCCGCCCCATGGTGCCAGCAGGTTGGCGCCGTCAGGTATTCGACGCCATTCATTCCCTGGCACACCCCGGAGTGAGGGCATCGGTGAAGTTGGTGGCTGCCAAGTTTGTCTGGCCAGGGCTTCGGAAGGATGTGAAGGGTTGGGCGACCTCCTGCATGGCGTGCCAGCGCGCCAAAGTGCATCGCCATACTAGGGCCCCTTTACAGCCGTTTCTCATCCCTGAGAGGCGGTTTGACCATGTCCACGTGGACTTGGTGGGTCCACTTCCATCGTCCCAGGGTTTCACACACCTCCTTACGATGGTGGACAGGACCACCAGGTGGCCAGAGGTCGTTCCCCTCGCATCCACCACGGCTTCAGAAGTGGCACGGGCATTCGTCTCCAGCTGGGTGTCTCGGTTCGGCACGCCGTCGGACCTGTCTTCAGATCGCGGCAGCCAGTTCACGTCGGAGCTGTGGAGCACCGTGGCGGAGAGGCTGGGCGTGAAACTCCATCGTACCACAGCCTATAACCCAAAAGGGAATGGGATGTGTGAGAGATTTCATCGTTCCATGAAGGCTGCTCTCCGGGCTACACTGACAGACTGCAACTGGGTCGACCGTCTGCCGTGGGTCCTGTTGGGCCTGCGCTCTGCGCCCAAGGAGGACCTGCACTCCTCTTCGGCCGAGCTGGTGTATGGTCAACCGCTGAGGGTCCCGGGGGAGTTCCTTCCGAGTTCCTCTGCTCCGTGGTCTGCAACATCCTCCCGTCCTGCTTTCCAGAACGCAGCTGAGAGGTTCTCCCCGGTTCCAGCACATCATTGCCTCCCGAAGTCCTACATTCCAAAGGACCTCAGGGCTGCCAGCTACGTGTTCATCCGCCATGATGCTCACCGTTCCCCACTGCAGGCCCCCTACGACGGGCCCTTCCGGGTCCTGGAGGTGGGCGACAAGAACTTTGTTGTGGACATGGGGGGGACTAAAGAGCAGGTCTCCATCGATCGGCTGAAACCTGCTCATGTGGTTTCAGACGAACAAGTGGAGCTGGCTGTGCCTCCACGCCGCGGCCGGCCACCGAGATCTGCCCTTGTGCCGCCGCTCATTGCTGCCCCAGCCGCAGGGTCGGCCAAGCCTCGTCGGCGGCGGGGACGTCCACCTTCCCTTGCCCCTGCCCGTTCCGCCTTCCCTAGGGCTGTCACATACAGCCGTTATGGTCGGGCGGTCAGACCTCCTAAGTTGGACTAATGACACTGGGTGTGCTATTTGGGGGGTTTTGCAGGTTTATTGTGCTGCACAGGTCAATTCTGAGCGTTCGGGGGGGGCCTGTGTGGTGGACACTGGATGGAGGTGTGTCTCACCTCAGAATGACACTGTGGGTGGTGCTGGGTGGAGATAGGAAGTGATATGAGGAAGTGTTTGCTACGTGTGTGTATCCTATTGTTTGTTGGAAGTAAACGCTGAGACTCCCCATACCTCTGTCTGTTCGTCTCATTTCACAACTTCCACAATATATTATTGTAAATTCTGCATTTAAGTTTACTTCCTACTTGGGTGCTTTAAACCAGGGGTTTTCAACAGGAGGTCCGGGGACCTCCAGTGGTCCCTGAGAGGGTTCCAGGTGGTCCCCAGTTAAGTTGGTTAACCAGATGTAACTCTTGAGAACGTAAAAATGAAACCAAATGGACCCTTGCGGGTCCATTTGGTTTCATTTTTACACTCTCAAGAGTTAAAATCCTCTTAATTAGCCCAGGTCTACACAACTAGAGAATGTAGAAGATTAGGTCATTTTGATGTGTATGTTAATTTGCCTGTTTTGTTTCCCAAATCCAGCCTGGAATTGTGGATAGCTAGAAAGCAGGGAAAGACACAGAGGTCTTGCCCGATCGGGCAACCAGGTAGCAGTCTTCACTTGCCCCACCATTTTTTTTACTTGCCCCGGGCAAGCAGGCAAGTGTTAGTGTCAAGCCCTGGAGGTCTAACCACTGATCTGTCCTCCATGATTTCCTGTCTACCATCAGGTTATTGAGCGGTGCAGACAGTGCTGTTAGCTAAACTGTCAGCAGTACGTCTACATATGGTACGCTTCTTTCCTCTCCTGGGTTTGCCCTGGGTGCACTCCCTTTGAATCGTATATAACCCTGTATAACTCTGGTGTTCTCTCTACTGTTTAATCATGACATATAAATCATTCAATAAACTTCTAAGCATGGTTTTGAGGTCCTGTATGAAGAGTTGAATTAGCACTCACCAAAGATGACGCTCTCCTACTGTAGATGTTTTTTTTTTTTTCATCTTTAAGAATGTCATAAAATGTATAGCATAAAAATGTTAACACAATTCATTGTTTATGTAGACTATTGAAGTTTAGGTTGTCAAGTTGTCATTTGAACAAAATTACCTTTTAACACACCTTATAGATGCTTTAGATTAGATTATGCTTTCTGGTTCAAAATAATATTATTAATATGTGTAGTAGTAATAATAATAATGATAATAATTGGTGGGTGGGTTTGAACATAGGATGGTGGCATGGCTAGGTTTTGGAATGTATATTAGAGGGTTTAATTTCTACCCATTAAAAATGGCCGGAATTTGAAAATGTGTGGGTCTACATTCGAAAATTTAGTAAGCTACACTACAAGCTACTCGAAACAAGTAATGTAGCTTCACTACAAGCTACTCGAAACAAGTAGTGTAGCTTCACTACAAGCTATTCCCAGGACAAATCTAGTAAGCTACACTACAAGCTACAGTAAAATGTAGTTAAGCTATATAGCTTAGCTACTTGTAACAAGTTACTGCCCATCACTGCATTTACTGTAGTACTACTACTACTACTACTACTGTACTACTTGGCCTCACTCCCCGAACCCACCTCACCCCACTGTGACTAGACTGGGTTAGCTGAGGATAACAAAGGTTAAAGAGGGACACTAGAATGTCAGATATGTCATACCTAATGTTGTGTTCAAATAAAAAGTACAACATTTCTAGAAATGCTAAGAAAAAAAGCTGTTTCGTGGCAGGTACTTTGTATGAAACAGATTTGGCCTTTTCATGAGCGTACTTGACATTTCTACCGTATGCTCTTTGTAGCCTGCGAGTGTCTTACTGCAAATCTGATGCCAATTCATTCACACTGGATTTTGCATCCCACTAGATTTTACCCAGTGTGAGAGATGCACTTGAAATTCATTTGCCTCTTTCATTCACACACTCTCCCCTCGCCAGCTCACTCTTGACAGTTTTACAGATGTAAAAAGCTGTCCATCTCTTAAACAAACAGTGTTTCCTTATAAACCAGCAGGGCTTGTCCCTGCATTTTGAGAAATCTAAATTTATTTATATTTTATTATTGAGTTAGGTTGGCTATTCGCTCCGTGTTTCCGTTAGCTTGTAATGTCTGTCTCTGCCATACTCTACATGTCTTTATTCAGTTATGCTAGACTGCTTTGAGGAGGGATAGAGGGTTGCATAGAGAGTGAGAATGAGAGAAGAACATTCAAACAAATATACAGTAGATGTGCAACATATTGCATTAGCATAGCAGCCAGGTTTAAACCCCCAACAAACAGCAACACCAGTAGCTTGTTGTTTAGGTTGGGGTTAGACAGAAGACAGAACCCAGCAGTACTAATACAAAGCAGGGAGGCCTCAGGCATTGGCAAACATGAGTCTCATTTTGTTTAATGTTGAAAATGAATTTATGCAACGCTGTTGTCTCTAATGTGATTCAGAGAGACAGAGAAAACCTTGACGTGGTATTTTAGTTTAGAAGAACAACTGTTTTTTAAACCAATTCTCTGCACACTCACACGCACATGGCACTCACACGTGAACGCTATATCGGCTGACTATACTATATGTTATTTAAGGTCTGCCATCCATCTTTAGGCAGATGTATACTATTCTTGTATGTAACGTGCGTACAGATTCACACATCCACATTAGACATTATCAGGAGTCTCACAGATAGTACTACACTATCCACAAGTGCGAGTTAAAGCAAAAATCTGTGAATATGCACTTGGGCGTGTTTTCCCCAAACTGGAAGTGGCCCGTTGGGGGTGGGGCAGTTTGGGTTTTATAATATTTACTATTCTGTCCCTAACACATCGTAACTTGGACGCGACTGAGTCGGCTCTGCCGACCATGAGAAGTGTGAAGCGCCACTGAGCGAGGCACTAGCCGAGCGAATTGCTGCGCTGAGCATTGCGAGACGGCGCCGCTCCGTCAATTTCAGTGGAAAGACGAATATGCACGGATTTATTGTAAGCGAATATGCACAGATTTTTGCCTATTCTAGGCGAGTATGGACGTAATGGGCCCCGTGCATAACGTGCACCAACTCAGTGGCCTTGTGGTTAGAGTGTGTTAGAGTGTGTGGTTAGAGTGTCCGCCCTGAGACTGGGAGGCCGGGGTTCGATTCCCGGTCGGGTCATACCAAAGACTGTAAAAATGGGACCCAATGCCTCCCTGCTTGGCACTCAGCATCAAAGGGATGGATTGGGGGTCAAATCAACTTAATGATTCCCGAGCGCGGCGCACGCTGCAGCTCACCGCTCCAAGAGATGGGTCAAAAGCTGAGAACTAATTTCACTGCGGTAACGTGAGTGACTAATCTGAGGACTTTGACTTTGCATATTCGCCTAAACCTCATGAGACTGGGTTGTACACAGAGAACATGTTTACTCCCAAAATACAACTTTCTTGGTCAGCTCAAATCTTTTGGATTCAGAATTTCAAAGTCTTTGCTTGTACTGTAGTGACTGCTTGGCGTTAGAAGTCAAATTTCACAGACAGCAGTTTGCTGTGCACCGTAGTGGAGAACAGAGAGTGACATGTTGGTCTGTGACTTACAGTAATGGCAGGAGGTTCTGTGTATGTGTGCCTGTGTGATGTTTATTGCTATTCTACCAGCAAAGGCACAAAACTCCCTCTCTCTCCCTCTCTCTCTCCCCCTGGGCCTGTGTTCTGTGTAAAGGTCATGTCAAAGCCTCATGGGCTGTAGTTAATGAGAATCTATGCACTGGGTCTTATTAAAACCTTAACGACAGACACCTGCCTGGACACCGATATGAACGAAGCTCCAGCAACCATCAAACACAGAGAATAATCTCCTAATAATCCACTGTGTGAAATGAGTCGGGGGGACGAGCGATGAAGTGAAACACGAAAACATTAAGGTTGAGAGTTCCCATACCTATTGGGAGAAATACAACAATGTGCAAACACAGCGTACATAGAGGGCCCCGGTATCAAAAAGTTTGGCCTCACTCTTACTTTCGTCTTGAAATTAATATTAATACCCTATTGGCCTGAATATAAGACTATGTTTTTTCCCAATGGAAATATCCCAAAAATGGGGTCGTCTTATATTCAGGGACTATACTAGTTGACATTCAATGTTCTTTCTTCTGTTAATGGGTCTTGAAAATTGAGGGTCGTCTTATAAACGAGTCGTCTTATATTCGGGACAATACGGTAATTACCCAGACTTTAGTTCAGCCTTTAGTCTCGGCCCTCCACAATATTTTATGTATCTCATGTGGCCCCTTGGGAAAAATAATTGCCCACTCCTGATCTAAAGAAAGAGAGAAAAGAGCGAAAATAGGAGAGGATCGAGTACTCTAGTTTAGAATCGGATGGTTAGACACAGGAGAGCAGCCAAAGGGCCGATAGGCCAGAAGAAGGTCATAGGTTACCTACCGTGTGCTGGTGCAAAGAGCAGATCTGATAGGACCTGGACTGCTTTTCTTCAGAAAGCGGCTGACATCGTTTACAGTCTCCACAGCAGAATCCCAGCTGATGATGTATGCTCACTGTCAGCACTGTAAACTATGACCTATTAGTGCTGATGAATGCTCACACCGTGGTCTGTCTCCACCTGTGTGAGAGAGAGAGAGAGAGAGAGAGAGAGAGAGAGAGAGAGAGACTTTTTAACTTTTATAAAACCTTTATTTTCTAAAACATAATTACAACCTTTAAACCATTTAACCAAAATAAATATCAAAGATCCATAGTCCATACATTACAAAAGTACCAGACTAAAAACCAACTGATCCTCCACAACAGAACAGAGAACCTCATTGAAGCACCACATTCATCCACCAAATTCATCAATATTACTCATAAGTGAATAAAACTTGAAGTCCACTCTAATCCTCGCTTTCACTAAAGCTTTGAGGAGAGGCAACAGTTCCTCTCTCCGTTCCACCCCCTGAGATGACAACTTTTATAAATGGCGAGTTTAGCTTGACCCACCACAAAGTTCAGCAACTGCCATTTTTTTGCACTCTCTTTCGTATCCCGCACCAAAAATAAAAGCAGACCAGATCACAGAGAGAGAGAGAAGAGAGAGAGAGAGAGAGAGAGAGAGAGAGAGAGAGAGAGAGAGAGAGAGAGAGAAGAGAGAGAGAGAGAGAGAGAGAGAGAGAGATTCACTTGAGGACACTTAAAAATCATCCGGACCACGAGTGGCTGCCAACAGTCTAAGTACCTATGGGTGGTTACATGTAGTGTTGTAGTGGGACTTTTAGAAGTGTGTGTGTGTGTGTGTGTGTGTGTGGGGGGGGGGGGGGGGGGGGGGGGGGGGGGGGGGGGGGGGGGGGGGGGGGGGGGGGGGGGGGGTAAAGGGGAATTCCACCCATTTTCATTTTTTCTGAGAGTGTACAAATGTGAACCAAATGGTTCCATTTGTACACGCTCAGAAAAAAAGAAAATGGGTGGAATTAACTAATGATTTTTTTTTTCACCTCCATTTCTAGGAGACACAGAATTGGGCAACCATGTCCACACAACATCTCTAATGTATATTAATGACATAGTAAAATATTGAAAATAAGTGGAATTCCACTTTAAGACGAGTGCATATTGCACACTTGCATTTGTAGTAAGTATAGCATATTGAGAACGATTGTTTACAATGCCGAATTGTATCCATAAAAGTAATTGACAAGACGAAAAAAGATAGGCCTACTTTTGCCGCAAAAATATTTTAGACGTGAGAAGTGTGGGAGAGCATGTGTGCGTGCATGTGTATGAAAAACTATGAATCGAATAGCACAAATGTTGATGTTTGAGATACATTCAGCGTAGACGTTATGCACAGTCCAATTGTATATGGATGAGTATGTTACAGGTCGGACGTGGAATAAACCAGCCACTGTATCAGATTTAATTTTTATTTCTGTAAAACAGAAGAAAAGGGCACACTGTTTACTCTGCTGTATTCCACTCATTTTCAATATTTTACTGTCATTAATATACCTTTAGAGATGTTGTGTGGACATGATTAAAAAAAAAGTTCCCCCCATTCTGTTTTTCCTCGAAATGGAGGTCTGAGAAAAATCAGTTGATGACAGCATCAAGATGTGTTTCACCATGTTAATGAGTTTCCTTTTTTCTGAGAGTGTACAAATGGAACCAAATGGACCCGCTAGGGTCCATAATAATGTATAACTATCCTGAGATTAATATAAAAGAAGGAAAACGATAATGAACCAAATTCCACATTCTTGAACATTCTTTATGTATGTTACATTACATTAGGCCTTTAACTTTTAGTCAATACCACCAACTCATCTGTATCTTTTTAAACACACTCCCTCATCTATTTCCACATGCCAAGAAACTATTTTCTCTTTCATATCAGCAGACATTCATGTGTATGTACCAACTTGGTAGACTACCAGTAACATTCCAATTACTATGCAGACATATGCTGATCATTTCTATACTGCATAAAACTGTAAACCACCCCAAACATGAAAAAGATCAACTGGCTGTCATATTTTCATTACATTTCCTTACATTGTACACCTTTAACTGGGGCTATAGTAACTACATTTACCTGGAAGACAGAAGGAAAGGGCACACTGTTTACTCTGCTGTACTGCACAGAACAACACGTTGTATCTGAAGCATACACTTCCTGTTTAGCCAGTGTTGCCAACTGCCATAATCCAAAATGCACTAGTGGCACTTCCAAAACGCACTAGAATGCGCTAGAAGATGCTCGCCTGGAAGGGAAGCACTAGAGAAGGAAGCACACAACTAGAGAATGTAACGACCATTCATCTTCTACATTGAGAGCGTAAAAATGAAACCAAATGGACCCGAGTTACATCTGGTTAACCAATGCGCCAGGTTGGCAACACTGTGTTTAGCGATGTAACAAGTGCTTTGGCTTTGCTGCCAGTGTAGCTCCTTAAAGCGTTCCCAGATAGCAAAATGCATTGATTCAACGTTGGATTTTGGTTAGATAACCAAAATTCAACGTTGAATCAATGCATTTTGCTATCTGGGTTGGCACCCTCTACTGTCGGGAGTTGGTTACGACCTCTCCACCAGTGAACAGTTATTCCCCCGTTTACTCAAATTCTCAATTAGATCCAGATACAAGTACACAATTTCAGGGTCCACATTTTATATATTTAAATTATAGCCAAATAGAGGAACACTTTACAGTTAAAACCAAACAAACAAAACAAAACAAAACAAAAAACAGCTTTGACATACATATTTTTTTTAAAAACACACATGCTTATGTACATCCAGGCCTCGCAATGCTCTGTCTGTCTGTGTAATGTAGGGTAAACATGTGGAGGTGGTTTAACATTGCTGTCAAGCAGAGCTTTGGGTGCACAGTGTACACTAGTTAGTTTGGTTTGAGAAGAGTATTGGAGCTGTGTGATGCTACATGTGATCAGTGGTTGAAAAAAATCAAAATCTAATGGCTGTTGTTCACTGTATTGAATTGTTCAATACTTTTTTTTTTTTTTTTTTTTTTTTTTGCATAGAAAGGTACAGTTGCAAGACAAGGAATGTGTTCACAAGCTAGTCTGGCAGATACTTGAGTCACAGGATCAGGGGCGGATCTAGGCATGGGTATGGGGGGGGGGGCAATGATGCCATGCAAACGACCCAAATTTCTAATGTATTTCAAATTAAAGTGCTTATAATTAAAATGATCTGAGACACTACCACGGCTACTAACTAACTACAGTTGTGTCACCACTAAACCAACAGCATTTCATCATTGAAAACAGAAAACTCTCTGAGTCAGACCTGAGTCAGTGTTTATGTTTACAGATAAACAAGCCCAAAGTAACAGCTTGGACAGATTGACAAGCTCACAGTATTAAAATAGGCCATGGAAGTTGAAGTTGACCTGCTTAAGCCTGTAGTTCAGTGGATATTATTATTTTTTTAATACAGGATGGCCATAATAGTATGTGCTGTACAGCCATTTGGTTCCATTTATGTGCACACTCAAAGTTCAATTAACACTGAGGATTTTCCTATGTATGAACGGCCAAAGAAATTAAGTCTTTTCTGTATTTTTCATCTGCTGTGGAGACCTGATTGAGTTCACTCATCAAAATGCCACGGCTCTTCCGTTTGGCATTACCATTACCACATAACCCTGCACCCTCTACATGTCCCCATGTGTGATTGTTTGATTCCCAAGCTACTCATTAAAATGTACCGGCATGGCTCACCAGGAGGTGTTTCATTTGGCTAGGTAAATAAGTTCTGGTCTTAAGATGTCTGAGGCACAGGCTGCGTGCTGCCTTTGATCACTGCTGCTATGAACATGGTCAAATAGTTGCTGTCGTGTCAACACACTGAAATGGATTTCTTGAATCAAGGTTTACGCATGAAATGATTAAGATCCGACGGATGGATGGATGTATGGTTTGCTCGATTTTATGGATGAGTGCATTGTTATTCTTAAAAAAAATCCTTCCATTACTATCCTGGAAATGAGCAGGTTTAAAGATACATCGCATGGATGCAACTGGGACGTATCCTCCTACGTCTCACCAGGTCTGTGAATCACAATGGCCCTCCTAACGGCCTCACCAAGGGTTGTTGGGCTTCCTCCTCACGGAGGACACAGGCTGGGGCGCTAACCCATACTGTCACCCGTCTCTCCGGTGGTCACCAGACTATACCCGGTTGTCACATAGTCTATTCCTATGAGCCACTATAAATAGAAACTAAAGGTTTAAAGATACATCGCATGGATGCAATTGGGACGTATCCTCAGTGATGTATCCCAAAATGCACGTTATGGGTTTCTTTCATCTCCATATCTTTACTTTCAGCAGGGCGAATCTAGCCATGGGCATGGGGGGGCAATGCCCCCCCTGAATACCCCAAGCATAGAAAAGACCCAAATTTCAAATTTATTTCAAATTAAAGTGCTTATATTTAAAATTATTGGAAACACTACTACTGCTACTAACTAACTACAATTATCTCACCACTAAACCAACAGCATTCATCATTGAAAACAGAAGTCAGACCTTTAGCTTGCATGCTACGTGCCTGTTGTAGCTTCAAGAACAACTGATCATGTTATTGATGCTTATACAGTACTTGCCTAATAAAAGTCCTGCAACTGAAAATGGTATGGGGGCGGCTTCATGAAGCCGCCCCATACCATTTCTGACGAGGTGGACAGCAGGAGAACCTTTTAAGGAAACCTAAATGAATTCAAAAGTACAGAACCAGAATATTCTGAAACTAGTTTCCCTCTTGCTGTCATTCTCTGGTGTTGCATCACCTGCCTCTTTGACTGACCGAAAACAGTGAGGCAGAGACAACTTCCACATCACCTGCTCAAGCATTATCCTCGGGTGCCTTCAAACTATCCATATGAAAACATGTTTCTTGTATTTATAAAAATACAAGAAACATGTATGTTGAAGCATATAAAACATAGTGCTGATGTTTTATACGTTTCAACATACATGTTTCTTGTATTTTTCCCCATACGGGTAGTTTGAATATATATATATATATATATATATATTATATATATATATATATATATATATATATATATATAATATATATATATATATATATATATTATATATATATATATACGCAATAAATCATTCATAAGCCATTCCTTTTTTTTTTCTTTTTTTATCCTATCTGTCAGACCTTTAGCTTTATGCATGCTGCGTGTCTGTTGCATCTTCAACAACAACTGATGTTATTATTGATGCTTTACTTGACTAAGATCATCTTATCCCATGCATTAAATTGCATTTGGGTGACCTCTACTGGATTGGAACAGAAACAGCAATCTGGATAAATTTGTTGTATTATTTCCCTCTGTATTTTTATTATTTTTTTATTTCCCTTATTTGTCATACTTAGCTTCATATTAGTATGTGTGTGTGCTCAAAGGGATAGTTCAGATTGTTGGAACTTAAGCTGTATGAATATAGTGGTGTCAACTGAATTAATTGATGTCCAGAATTCCCATGGTGGTAGTTCTCCTCTGGTTTTGCTGAATGTTAAGTAGTTCTGGTCGTTTTGCGGGGGGCTTTTTTTTTTTAGTTTTTTGGATGAATATACTTTTACTGCATGGCCCCCAGTGACCCCCACAAAATGACCGGAATTACTTCACCAAAAGCAACTAGGGGCAGGAGCAATTAGGGGTTCAGGGTCTTGCTCAAGGACACTTCGACACTAACGAAGCCCGGGATCGAACCGGCAACCTTGCGGTGTATTTAAGTTAAGACAAAAGTAGTAATATAAAATAAATGCACTTAATGTACGCATAAATATATTTCTCACGTATCATAAATGTGCTAATTTACAAATTCATTTATGTTCTCGTGTATTATATTTAGCAAAAATGTACTATTGATATGCTGATATGCTGAATCAAGTACAAGTTTACTTTTAACACACTTCCTGACCAGTAGGCGTTGCAGTCCAATTCGCCTCTATGGCACCAATCCAAGTTGGCCTACCTTCATACATGGACCGTCTTTGTTTGACGTTTGTGATAGGAGGGGTTTATCTTATCTTCTATCATCCCCTGCCCAGTGTTGCCAACTTGGCGCATTTGTCGCTATATTTAGCTCTTTCCCAGACCCCCCTAGCGCCAAAATTAGTGAAAAACTCCTGGAGGAAAATCTAGTGCTTTTTTGCTGGTGAGTTGGGGCGAAATAGGTTGACAGGCGGCAGAAATAAAACCCTAGTTTTTTCACCATTTTTTCCCTTATGATAGAGTCCTCCTTCCCTCCTAGAAAGGATCATTGGTAACCAAATGGACCCTTATAGATCTGTAAAACTACGCTCTCAAGAGTTAAATTATGTTTAAAACACCTGAATTACCAAATTTTCAAGAATCTACAGTCTGAGAGACAAAACTACAAGATCAAATGGCGATGGCTAAAATGCAGAATAAACAGTGGGCCCTGGTATGAAAATGGTTGAAAACCCACTGCTCTGGCGCATTTAGTGCATTTTGAAACTTTCACTAGTGCATTTTGGATTTTGGCAGTTGGCAACACTGCCCCTGCCTGCCCTGTCTGGTCTTGGGTAAATATTTTGACACATGAAATCGAGCCCTCCTCCTGGGCAGAGACATTGGGCTCTCCTGTAACCAACGAAGTTGGTTGAAGAGTGTTTAGTGAAGTTTAGTCATGTTCATGTCTAGTTGGACGAGTGTTGTGCTGCTGTGGAGCTGTGTCTGCCTCATCTGGCCTCTCAGCCCGGCTCAAGGAGCTTTGGTTATTCCCCGCAACGATGCTGCCGTACAGGTAACATCATAGTCTCTCCTTCTGCTACGGGTTAAGCCAGGGGGCGGATCTAGGCACGGGCATGTCTGCCCCCCCCAGTCTGCCCCCCCCAAACATGATGCCATGCAAAACAACCCAAGATATTTCAAATTAAAGTGCTTATATTTAAAATGATTTCAAACACTACTACTGTTACTAACTAACTGCAGCTGTGTCACCACTAAACCAACAGCATTTCATCATTGAAAACAGAAAACTCTCTGAGTCAGACCTTTAGCTTTATGCATGCTGTGTGTCTGTTGCAACTTCAGCAACTGATGTTATTATCGATGCTTTACTTGACTAATAAAAGTCCTGTAACCGAAAATGGTATGGGTGCGACTTCATGATGAAGCCGCCCCCATACCATATTCTCTTGCCCCTCCAACATGTTCTCTTGCCCCCCCCCCCCCCCCCCCCCCCCAAATGGGACATGTTACATCCACCCCTGGTTAAGCCCGAAGGGCACACGGTCTCTGTGTGTATATGGATCTTTGTTTACATACAGTACGTTGTCTGGACTCGTGTGTGGAACACGTCCGTCACAGTGTCGCTGTGGCACTCAGATTTACTGCCATTTTGAGCAGTTTGAAAGACACCTACATTTTCTACTGGGATGAGCAATTTAAAGGAGAATTCCACACCAAAACACATGATGCCCAAATCTACCTTGATTCCTGTGACATGATGTCCTTGATTTAATGTCCTTGATTTTTGTCACAGATGTCCCATTTTCTACATTTCACCCTTGAGGCCCCCCGTCCCCACGACGACGTTGGGAACAGTAAACATGGCCGCTGATGGTTGTCTTTATTCTACTGCGGGTATTTCTGTAACTCCAAACTTTTTTTCCCCCCCACACATCATATTTTAACCCAGTGTCCTGACTAGATTCTAGTTCTGACACTGATGGCACCAGATTATATTTGTTGACTTTGATAAATTCTGGTTTCTGACACTAGATTCTCGTTTTTCCTGAAAAACCATGCTTGTGTCAGTTTGATGCTCAACATATTTCATCATATTTCACCAGAATCTATATTTGGCTGTGGACCCACATCTAAAACTTCTAGTGATCACCCCAGAAGCAGAGATTTGAGCTAATGATTCTGAAATAATATATTCCTGCACTCATGATTTTTCAAAAATAGCAGAACAACAAGCTCATGTCGCGCCACTCGGTGGCGCGACATGACTTGTTGATCTCTATTTTTCACAGATCACCAAACGGTTCAGGACACAAAGTTAATAGTATACTGATAATAGTAATGTATATTACTGATATACTGAAACACGCTTGGGTTTCATTTCATTCTGGGGCAGTCTTTACATGTAATCCCAGAGGTATTGTATTCCTCCCCTCACTTTTGCCAATCACTCCGGTAGAAACTCCTGTCCCACGGGTGACATCTGAGTTTTTAAAAAAAAAAATCATATAGTGTTCCAAGTATCTTGTAGTGTGTGGTTTGATGTGATGTGTGGAAAAAAAAAAATAAGTTTGGAGTTACAGAAATACCTGCAGTAGAATAAAGACAACCTGCGGCCATGTTAACTGTTCCCAACGTCGTCGCTGGGACGGGGACCTCAAGGGTGAAATGTAGAAAATGGGGCATCTGTGACCAAAAAAAAATCAATGTATCATGTCACAGGAATCAAGGTAGATTGAAGCCCAATGTGTGGAATTCTCCTTTAAAGTTCTACGATCTGAAATCCCAGTTAAAGAGAAGTTTTTTTTTTTTCCTCCTCTAAACATGAAAATTTTAGAGGGAACCCCTAGTGCCCTATGCTGCAGGTGTACCCGGGTCTCCCGGCAGCGTTCGGGTTGAGGACATCGGGGACAGGCGGGTGAAGGTGTCGTGGCGTAAAGCAGCAGCGGACCACGACAGCCCCGTCCTCTACTACCACATCCAGACCAGGAGTTCCTTCTCCTTGCATGAAGACGACTGGAGGGACGCCGTCACCTGTGAGTTCACGTCAACACCACGAGAGCTCAATTGTGTGTTGCGTGTAGCAGTATCAACTATATTCATCAGAGTTAACAGTATATGAGGTAACTTTTTCATTAAAAACAAATGCTAAATTCAATATCCATCATGACTGGCCTATAAGCCTGTCAAAGCCTGTTCTACGGTAAATACTTTATGTTTTCTATCTAAAAGTGACGGGGGTACTGTTTCACAGAAAACACAACAAATACAAAATACAACGCAATACTTAAATGTGGGTTGTAAATTGTATATTGTAACACAAAACACAAAATAGCTCTGCAATTTTCAAAATAGTTTTAGACATTTGAAAAGGTTTAATGTAACTTTGTGCCTTATGGGTACTTTATTTTTATTCCAATACCTTACAATACCTTTTCTCTGATATATTTTGAATTGTGGACTTTTGCATGTAAACGCATACATTGCAGTTAAGACAGCTACCGTATGTGGTCCCTGGCTGTGCCGCTTGCCTGTCTGTGTGTGAGCACAGAGGTAGCATATATGTATTCACCACCAAGACCTGGGCTGTGTCTGAATTCATTCCCTATTCCCTATACTATAGGGCACTACTTTTGCCTTCCGCCATTTTGTTTGAGTGTCCGAATATGAAGTGAGCGTTTTGTACCCTAATATAGTGCACTGAAATATCTCACAAGGGACCATCGGATGGTCACTACATTTATTCGGAGGAGCAAATCTACCCGACAATGCAGTGCGGGCTCCCCTCTTGAGTGCACAACGTGTTTGCGTGTGTGCGCTGCTTCTGAGTGCATGCCATAGATTAATATGGATATAACATTAATTTATTGATGATAAAACAGGCCTATGTTATTTTAAGAGAATTAGCCCTACCTATCATTAGGTATAAGAAAATACATTTGCTAATAGCAAATATATTTTCTTACACCTATGTATTCATTCATTCATTCATTCATTCATTCATTCATTCATTCATTCATTCATTCATTCATTCATTCATCCAAGAATTAAAACAAATAACAAACTACAGTAGGCCAACTTATTTCTATCGATTTTCTAAACTGATACAGCTGCAGTAAGTTTTGACTGCCTGGTTTCTTTATAGTCTATTGAATATTCATATACAAAATGAATTAAATAATCCGGATGTTGTGTTTATTTTTCAAACAGTTATATCGCAACACAAATAAAAAGCCCATTAACCGGTGGCCACGGGCATATAGCGCCCTCTACCGACAGCCATGGTGCTCCCCATATAGGGGATACCGTCCGAAATCCTCACTATTATAGTTCACTAACTCTGGAGCCCCATATGGGGAGTAGGGGACATCCATAGAGTTGCGAACATCCCTGTAGATTCGGACGCTGGCCAAGTGTCACTGTTGTGAAGCCAAACACAACCACAGGCAAAGTAGGAGAGTTTGTACAGTTCAGTACAACAACTCATGTAAGAAAGTTGAATACTCTTTCCTCAGCCCCAGGCTTTGTGGACGGCAACAGGGAGACGGCAGATGTGCTAGAGCTGTACGCATGGTCCGAGTACTGCTTCAGGATCATCGCCCACAACCGGCACGGCCCTGGAGAGGCCAGCGCCTCTTCGCTCAAGATCAAAACCCTGGAAGGCGGTACGGTAGTTATGACTAGAGATGTCCGATATTGTCCAGCTCTTAACAGTTTTCATGCCATTGAAATAGATCTACGTCTCCCGTTATCATTATGATTTACAGTAACAACTGATGCCGCTGACGTTAACGCTACTGTACGTGACGTAGTTACCGGCGCCGGTTTAATTCGATCCCCATGCTAACAGCAGCTAGCAGCGACCGCATCCACCATTGATAGACAATAACAAGAGACCCACCAAACCGCAACCGGAAGTGTGTGTCGCCAACTAACTTGTCCGTGGGGAAACATGGACCGAAATATGAAATATGAGTTTTTGATGAAAAAAACTGGCACTGGCTACCTCCAAAAATATGAAAAAGGGCTGGCACGGAGAGTGTTAATTTCTGATAACGATATCAACCGATACCGATATATGCAGACTTTGTGGTGCGAAAAAAAAAAAAATAAATTAAAGGAGCATTCCGTGATTTGGGTGATTTGGAACACCCCCCCCCCCCCCCCCCCCCCCCAACAGACCAACAGCACGTGCACCAAGGCCTACCCCCACTCGATCATAATTGGAGGAAGGTCCCACATATCTTTCCCCGGTTGTGTGACTCTACACATTTCTGTCTCTACGATATCCAAAATCACTGAGGATATCCATATCAAATGATATGGATACAATACTGATGCTCTGCCCCATGCACAGTCGGACCTAAAGTAATTACTGTCACTGTCTGGTGCAATCCTTAACATTTCACCTGTAAATACTATAAAAATACATACCATAGGTTTACCCATGTTAACGCTATCAAAGCTCCCCCTGCAAGTTGTAATACACTCTCTTCCCAGAGGCCTTGATAGGATGCTTGGACATTTTGTTTAAAACCCTTTGTGTACTGAATGCGTTTTGGTGTTCAACACATTATGTTACACATTAGCTACTGAAAAATATCAGATCTACAAGCTGATATTGCGCCACCGAGTGGCGCGATATGAGCTTGTAGCTCTGACATTTTTGAAAAACATTGTGCATCATTTTCACAGTTTTTTTTTTTTAATATCAGATCTACAAGCTCATATCGCGTCACTCGTGTGGCGTGATATGAGCTTGTAGATCTGATATTTTTAAATAGCTAAAGTCTAACATAATGCATTGAACACCAAAAAACGTTCAGTACATTAAAGGGTTAAATTCTGGATTTCTGTGAGCCTAAAGTTGTTCATCCATTCTATTTGTGCAACACTTCATATTGTATCTTATTGTGGCATCTGTATCGTGGTACACACTGTAATATCTATCGTGAGATTGTGTAACAGTTCCCCAGGTGTCTCCCACTGACGTAGCAGGCTATGGAGGTCGAGGTCAGATCGTCATTACGTGGACCGTAAGTATTGCTGCCGGCAGCTTAAGCTATACATATGTTAACTACTCTGTAAACCATGGACATCCATTCATGGTGTCATTTAGAAAGTTTAGGCTACTACAACAACACCGTTTCAAGCCCTACTGCCTGTCTTATTAGAAAAGGTTAGAACAGGGGTTTTCAACAGGTGGTCCGGGACCACCAGTCAGTGGTCCTTGAGATGATTCCATGTGGTCCCCAGGCTAAACGATGGAAAGTTGGTTAACCAGAAGTAACTCTTGAGAACGTAAACATGAAACCAAATGGACCCTTACGGGTCCATTTGGTTTCATGTTCACACTCTCAAGAGTTAAATTAGCTCACTTAATTAAGAGGTTTACACAACTAGAGAATGTAGAAGATTAATGGTCATTTTGATCTATGTTTGTGAAACCCGCGCTGGAATTGTGGACAAATGCAAAATAAGTCTTTAGTTTTGGGATCTGTGCGATGAAAATGTTCTCAGATGATGGTCCACGGATCAAATGCTGTATAAATGGTGGGCCCTGGGATGAAAAAGGTTGAAAACCCTGGGTTAGAAACATGAAGTAGCATTGAAACAAAAAAGGCATCCAGACTTCGCTGTTGCACTCCCAACATCTTGATCGTGTCCTCCCTACAGCCAGTGCCGCCATGGCACTTCGCCGGCAGGAGGTTTGGCTACATTGTGGCCTACAAGGCCTACGACGACTATGACTGGAGCTACACCACTATCAGCGACCCCGAGACCAGGCGCTTGGTGGTCAATGATTCACACAGCGAGTTCCTACTGGCGGGTTCTGATTTCCCAGTCCGCGAATTCCAGCTGAAGGTCAAGGGCTTCAACTTAAAGGGAGACGGCCCATACTGCTTGACCCGGTCATCTACTATGTGCGAGAAGGTTTGTTTTCCCAAGATAGATTCTACAACCTCTAACTCCTACTTATTAACAGATACTAAACAATGCCCGAAAACAAGTAGCTTAGTTAAGTAGCTAGCACATTTTACTTATAGACCACTGGACCGGACCAAATTTTAAATTCCAGACGTGATGAGACAAATGTTGCTTTGGAGAAGGAAGTCTTGATCAATTCTGGTGGAGCCGATGTTGCCCTTGAGACCCGGCTATGGATAGTGGGCGGATTGACAAATGGATGCTATAAAACCGTCCATCCTCTCAATCTTCTCAGGACGATGAGAGAAGTCTTGTAGTCACTCTTTCCCTCCCCTCCCCTATTCTCCTCCTACTCCAGCGCCTGTTGAGCACCTACAGACGTCCAGGCCAGGACAGTGTCCCCCCAGGAAGCTCTGGTATCCTGGCTGCCGCTGCTAGAAACTGCTACGAGCCGACAGCAATACGTCTTAGGTTATGAGGTAGGGGAATCTGTCCAATATAACACTTTGTCTTGACTCGTGTCCTCAGCCCTGCCCCCGACGCACCGTGAGCTTTAATCACGGTCGTTTTTTTTTTTTTTTTTTTTGGGGGGGGGGGGGGGGGGGGTTCAATATCTACCAACACGACAACCCTCTAATCCAGGGTGGGCAATTATATTTTTCCCCAAGGGGTCAAATGAGAAAGGTCATCCCCGTTTTAATTTCCAACCAGGTCAAGTACTGGGAGAAGGATAGTAATGGCACAGAGGCCGGAGCCAATCGGATCTTAGTCCCGGCCACGATGAACCACACCCGCCTGGAGAACCTGCGTCCAGACACTCGCTACCTCATAGAGGTGCGGGCCTACAACGGAGCGGGCCTCGGACCCCTCAGCGAGCTCTGTGAGATGTTCACTGGCTGGACTCCACGTAAGACCGCTCAGAACCACCCAGTTGGTGTCATTTTGTTATTAAAACCCTTAGGTGCTACATGAGCACCTTACTGCAGGGGTTTTCAACCTTTTTCATACCAGGGCCCACCAAGTCCACCATTTATTCAGCATTTGAGCCACGGACCACCATTTGAGGACATTTTAGCCTCGCAGACCCCAGAACTAAAGATTTCTTCTGCTTTTGTGCTCAACTCCAGGCTGGATTTTGGAAACAAAACAGTCCAGATCAGATCAAAATGACCATTAATCTTCTACATTCTCTAGTTGTGAAGACCTGGACTGTTAACTCTTGAGAGTGTAAAAATGAAACCAAATGAACCCGCAAGGGTCCATTTGGTTTCATGTTTACGCTCTCAAAGAGTTACATCTGGTTAACCGACTTTCTATCATTTAGCTGGGGACCACCTGGAATCCCCTCAGGGGCCACTGGTGGTCCCGAACCACCTGTTGAAAACCCCTGCCTTACTGTATAGCCTCTAGGGAAGTGTTTATCAACCTTTTTGATAACAGATCCCACTATTTATTTAGAATTTGTGCCACGGACAACCACTTGATGACTTTTTCGCCCCACAGACCCCAAAACTAAAGATTTATTTAGCTTTTTGTCCAACAATTCCAGGCTGAATTTGGGAAACCAAACATTCAAACATACAGATCAAAAATGACCATTAATCTACTACATTCTCTAGTTGTGTAGACTTGGGATAATTCACATGAATATTTTGCATCATATTATCACTCTTGAGAGGGTAAAATGAAACCAAATTGCATTTCTACGCCCTCAAACAGTTGCAACTGGTTAACCAACTGTCCATCATTTAGCTGTGGTCCACCTAGAACTCTCTCAAGGACCACTGGTGGTCCCCAGACCACTGGTTGAAAACCACTGCTCCAGGGCAGTGATTCTAGGGGATATGTCTCGTGATTATTTTAACAGGCTTAAAAGGGAATTCCACCCATTTTCAACATTTTTTCTGAGAACGTACAAATGCAACCAAATGAACCCTAAAAAAGAAGCGTCTAAAGAAATCCATTAACATGGTGAAAATACATCTTGATGATGTCATCAAGATGTTTCACCATGTCAGTGGTTTTCTTCAGACCTCCATTTCTTGGGAACACAGAATGGGGGAACTTTTTTTTATCATGTCCACCCAACACCTCAAAGGTACATCAATGACAGAGTAAAATGTTGAAAATGGGTGGAGTTCCCCTTTAAAAACACATGTCTTGCGTGTAAACTACTAGCCTTGGGCAATATACTGGTATTACCATTTATCACAATATTGAAAATCAATACCGAGTAATATCGAATACCGAATATCGTCAAATACCGACATTATACTGTATTATATTAAAATATGAGCAATAAGACTTTTAATTGTAACTATACAACAATTTTCGTGTTACACACAGGCCTAAAATAGCCCTTATTTGAGCTAGGCTTTTTGGAAACAATGTATTTCCAACTCCAGTTTTTCCCTTATTGATGCTGCTTGAACAGCAGAGCACAGTTTCTGACCCCTCAATGTCGCAATTCTGAGAACTAGATCACTGGTGAAACGTGTCCAACCCTGATTGCACGCCATTGCCATCTAGTGGTCAATACTACTATCGAATATCAAGCTAACACGTTATCAATACCGATATTTAAAAAATCAATACCGCCCAAGACTAGAAACTACCCACTAGCTCTGTAAAGAATCTATCCAAGTTGTTGTTGTTTTTTCGTTGTTGCAGCGCCACCTAGGGCCTGGGGGTGGATCAGCTCGACAGCAATGTGGTTGTACGCGTGGTTTGACCTCGTCCGCAGCGACTGGATTTTGTACCCCTCCTTATTCTACTACGAGGTAATCATGATCCGTTTCCTTTGAGGCTTTGTAAAACAACTACAATTTCGAACCAATTGTGGCGTCATAATGCAACCATAACAGGATCCCTGGCTAATGAGGCAAATCTGGATACATACATTATACTTGCCCTAGAAGTGAACATTTAAAAACACATCGAATAAGCTCTTTAGCTTAAAAATAGTTTTGTATTAGTGCTGTTGAATGATTCAAAGGATCCCTCGCTTATGAGGCAAATATGGATTAAACATTTTAAAGCTCCTATATTTAGTTTTATAGGGAAAATAATAATTACGTTGTTTTTTTATTGTTTTTGTGTTTTTCACGAAGTCTGCCTTTAATTAGGTTTCTTTGGAAGCCTCCAAAGGAACCCATATAAGCTTTGTCATTGGCTAACAAATAGTGCTGGTGGGATTATTTCTTAGCCAATCAGGAAGAGCCTTGCTGAGCTGCCTCCTTATTAAAGGTAGGGTAAGTGATTTGAAATTCATCATGTAGTACCAGCCTGGTGCACTAGGGGCGCGCAAGAGTAGCTACACTATGTGAACCTGCTGCTCGATCCTGATTGGAGGAGAATTCACCCTCCACCTGGGGAACTTTTATTAGCTCCTCTGCTAACGTGGGGGAGGGGAAACTCCATATATGGTCTGCACACCTTATAATAGAGCATTTTAACAGAAAAAAAAAAATGGGCGTGATATCTGACAAAAGTGAAATCACTTCCCCTACCTTTAAGGAAAAAAATTAGTTCTGCCTAATTTTGGCGTGATATCTGACCAAAGTGAAATCACTTCCCCTACCTTTAAGGAAAAAGGCAGGACTGGTGGAGCCAAATGTAGAGATTGTATCATGTACATTAGTGAGGACCTATTATACGAAAATACACTGAAAAGTGGTGAAATGGTCCTTCTGGTTGCACAAAAGCGCATGAGGCGTTCTTTCGGCATGAACAGGGCGCATTCTGCCAATAGAATTAAAGTGCACATCTTTTACACCCAAACGATTTAATTAATTTAATTTAATTAAAGAATCATTCTTACAATTTCACTTCTAGACTATATCACCTCCGGGGACTCCATACATCCGACATACCATTGACCAGAAGTCCCATTAGTCCAGACATCCACCATCAGCATGACTGTTGGCCGCTTTGCCCCGTTGTCATTATTTTTTTTGTTTTGTTATTTTTTCACATAAATATCATGGTTGAGGTTGATTGTTTAGAATTTCATTGAAATTGGTTGTGATATTTGCATAACAATACCCCCCACAGAGGCTGCAATTAGCCTCTTCAATTAATCTCTGGAGTGCAATTTTTGATTATTTTTAACCTTTGACCTTTAGTCTTTAACCCTAATAAAAGTATGTAAAATGACTGCAATAAATATATTTTTGTGATTATTAGAATGTCTAGAACATGTACATTCATTATATTAAAAGATTTTTTTGATAGGTAATACAAAACAAAGAGAAGGGGGGGGGCCTTATGTATAGGTATAGAAGAATCCAGAGGTCGTAGCTGAGACAAACCATTAAAATGTAATACAGGCAACGTTAGAGTGTACAAAATCTGTGTTTGTGAACAGATTCAGCTCCCACTCATTGTTGGCTCATTACGAAACTACTGGAGATTCCATGTAATGGGCTACAACCCCACAACCCCTCCTCCCCTGACGAAAAGGATTTGCTGACAGCAACAAAGTTCTGTACAACCTGCAGGGCAAAGCAAGTGTCTGTCTGCAGGGAAACAACTGCAGCGACAAAGTAGAAGCGACGCACATTATACTGTATATATAACGCCCGTGTTTCGAACTCGGGTCTCCCACATGGCCTGCAGGGAATTGCTCCATGGGCGAATTTATACCTATTTCGCCAACCCTTTCACCAAACAAATTGAGGACAAACTTGGCATTAATTTTGCTCAGGTCTGACATGACAAGTCACAACAGGGGCAAACATTGTTCCTGCCTATAATGAAACTATGCTCATATAGTATATGGTTACTATACAGGGCTTGACACTAACACTTGCCCGCTTGCCCGGGGCAAGTAAAAAAAAATGGTGGGGCAAGTGAAGACTGCTACCTGGTTGCCCGATCGGGCAAGTGTGCAACTTAGTGCACTATAACACAACACAAGATAAATTTGTCTTGAAGGCAGTCATTGCACGCTATCCACAATTCCAGGCTGGATTTGGGAAACAAAACAGGCAAATTAACATACACATCAAAATGACCATTAATCTTCTACATTCTCTAGTTGTGTAGACCCGGGCTAATTAAGATGATGAATTTTAACTCTTGAGAGTGTAAAAATGAAACCAAATGGACCCGCAAGGGTCCATTTGGTTTCATTTTTACGTTCTCAAGAGTTACATCTGCAAAATGTACAATATATTTTTGGGGGGCAAGTGACCATGAGCTGAGGGCAAGTAGAACCTGACTTGCACTTGCCCGATGGGCATGTGCCTCCGAGACCTTAGTGTCAACCTCTGCTATACATAAAATGCTATCTAAGTTACATCATTTGAGCCTTTGCTCAGGCCATGTCAGGTCGAAGTCAGTGCAATGGGAACTTCATTCCATGGTTTTGGTGCCACAAGGGAGAACAGTCTGGGAGGCGTGGAGTGTTTGACTATGTCAGGTACTGTTTAAATGCACTTTGCTCTGCCATGGCAAAAAGCAAATACATTTATCTGCTACTACTGAGCAACAATGACACAATTCGGTTACATTCTTGTTCAAGGAAAAGTGTGTTATGTTTCCAAAATACAATAAGGGGCAACAGGCCTTGACACTAACACTTGCCCGCTTGCTCGGGGCAAGTAAAAAAAAAAAAATGGTGGGGCAAGTGAAGACTGCTACCTGGTTGCCCGATCGGGCAAGTGTGCAACTTAGTGCACTATAACACAACACAAGATAAATTTGTCTTGAAGGCAGTCATTGCACTCTGCCTCTGTGTCTTTCCCTGCTTTCTAGCTATCCACAATTCCAGGCTGGATTTGGGAAACAAAACGGGCAAATTAACATGCACTTCAAAATGAGTGTAAAAATGAAACCAAATGGACCCGCAAGGGTCCATTTGGTTTCATTTTTACACTCTCAAGAGTTACATCTGGTTAACCAACTTAACTGGGGACCACCTGGAACCCAAGCACCCAAGTAGGAAGTAAACTTAAATGCAAAATTTACAATATATCTTGTGTGGGCAAGTGACCATGACCTGAGTGCAAGTAGAACCTGACTTACACTTGCCCGATGGGCAAGTGCCTCAGAGACCTTAATGTCAACCCCTGGCAATATAGGAAAAGAACAAAACATGCAAGGCACTGCAATTGAGCACAACACGCACGCACGCACGTGCACACACACACACACGATTTTGAGACCTCCTCCTGGGCAGAGAGTAAGCATTGGGCTCTCTATTGTAAGCAATGAATTGAGTGTTCTGTTTAGTGGCGTTCTGTCATGTCCAAAGTTCTGCTACGGTGGGGCAGATGTAACATGTCCCATTTGGGGGGGGGGGGGGGGGGGGGGGGGGGGCAAGAGAACATGTTGGAGGGGCAAGAGAAAATGTATGGGTGCAGAAGTGGCCACCCATACCATTTTCAGTTACATGACTTTTATTAGTCAAGTAAAGCATCAAAGATAGCATCAGTTTGTTGTTGACGTTGCAACAGACATGCAGCATGCATGAAGCTAAAGGCCCAACTCAGAGAGTTTTCTGTTGTCAATGATGAAATGCTGTTGGTTTAGTGGTGCCACAATTTGTAGTTGGTAGCAGTAGTAGTGTTTCAAATAATTTTAAATATAAGCTCTTTAATTTGAAATATCTTGGGTTTGTTTTGCATGGCATGTTGTCTGCCTGTGGCTTCTCAGCCAGGCCCAAGGAGCCTTGGTTATCTCCCACCACGATGCTGTCATACAAGTATCCACTGCTTAATCTGTACTACTACAGAATATGCACATGCAGCATGCAAAAAGTGCAATTCATTGCGATCAGATATTACTTTTCTTTCTCCATGTGGCTGCACTGTCAAAGCCATGCAAAAAAAGTACCGTAATTTTCGGACTATAAGCCGCTACTTTTTTCACATGCTTTTGACCCTGCCCTGCGGATTTTTACAGGTAACAGGGGTCTTCAACAGGTGGTCCCATAGGGTTCCAGGTGGCCCCGGACTAAATGATGGAAAGTTGGTTAATCAGTCTTAGGAGCGTAAAAATGAAACCAAATGGACCCTTGCGGGTCCATTTGGTTTATGTTTACACTCTCAAGAGTTATGATATTCACATTCTTAAATTAGCTCCACTTAATTAACTCATTGACCGCGATCGGATCTTCTTTGTTTCCTCTCCATTGCCGCGGCTCAAACCAGTTCGATCGGTAAAATAGTCTTATTTTGAAGCTCAGATCTCCTAAACAGGATGTGCTGTTTCTGTTATGCTGTGTCTGTGTCTTGCCTAATCGATCATCTGGCGATGTACCCAAAAACATCCGGGTCACAAGTCAGGAAGAGCTGTGTAGCCCTGGCTGCTTAACCCATGCGCCAGCGACATTGAGGGGGCAAACCGGAGGAGAGCCGTTTGAATGCATTGGGTTGAATGCATGTCAATGGGACGGGAAAAAAAAAAAGTTGTCCCCAATTCTGTCCCAAATGAAAGTCAGCAACGGGATGATCATCAGACGATCGCACGGACTAATAGTTGGATTAAAGAATTATCTACATCTCGTCGTGATACGACCGTCCGCGGACCGGCAGTGGGGTTCTCCACGGGATGTCCAGAGAGCAGCTCGAGAACGGCGCTTTAAGAATTAATAAGTCATGTTCATTTTGTTCTAATTTTGATGTTTTGCTAGCCTGGCTCAGCCCTGAATCAGCACCAGAATACTACCTTATTGTTTCTTTGTGATCAAATAATGAATAATAATATATAAAAGTGAAACACAAATGCACAATTCAGACCGAAGTCAGGCTAATGTTTTGCCTCTTTGGTTTGCAAAAATCGATCCTGGAATTGTAAACAAAACCAAAAGATGTTGGTATTAATAAGGTTGAAAACCACTGCTCTATAACATGAAGCTATTGCCTGGTGTGGCTCATAGTCAGGTGCGGCTTATACAAGGAAAAATCATTTTTTCGCCGCAAAATTTAGCTGGTGTAATTATATTCAGGCTGCAGCTTATCCAGTCCGGAAATTACGGTAGTCTTTTTGCCACAAGATTCCTTCTCTACAAACCTTCCATTCCATCAGCTTGAAAATGAACAATGGTGGCATTGCAAACAAAGTGAAATCACAGTTTGCGTTTCAGATATTTGAGGTAACCGCAAGCATCCTTATCATGAGGCCATAAGCACATAAACATCTACAAGCAGTTTTGTTAATACTGTACTTCTGGCATATTTTTTTAACTCAAAAAGCGCTAATATACATAAATTTGGTCTCTAGCTCTTAGTATTGTGTGTCTGGGATTTTTGAGAAACCGCTCATCTGGGGCAGCATGTTTCAACCTAATAATCTCACAAAAGGTTACGCGTTTCTGTTGTTTTAGTAGTGCGTCAATAAGAAAAGATTGACAATAATTTAGTCTCTTTTAGCTGGTCTAATAACAGTAACTCAATATTTAACAACTGATATGGTTGTAGTTCTGCATTTTGTCATAAATTCTCATTTAGCTGCGGCGAAATTGATGTGTCAAATCTTTGAATTCATTATCGGATAAAATACTCTATTACAGTCTTCAAATCTTGCTCACTGATCGACACATGCATTAAAATCTTTGCTTGATCCCTAGAAGATACTTGAACAATGTGTGTTTTTAGGCATGATCGTCGTGCGTTTCTAATAATCTGAATAGTCATCTTTGGGTCCGTCGTTAAGCACTGTAGCTCTGAAATCTAATGAACTGTGTAAGCTTCCTATGGTCACGTGCATGTCCATGTCACCTGCTACCTATTCATGCTATGCAAGAGAAACTCGGATTTTTCTTCTAAGAAAAACTAAAGTAATCTGTCTGACTGTCTTCATAAACTTAGAACTGAGATTGCTTAATAATCCTCTACTGGACTCATAACCCTTATCTAGACAATTGCTTTATGTATCTGGAACTCACCTTGGATATCTTATTGTCGCTACTGTTCTGTCCTTTCAAACTACCACGATTATCACTATTCAACTAACAGTCAACTCTGATGAATCAAAATTCTATGTGTCTCTTAACCTTAGATACTCGCAGCTATCATAAACTATAGAATTTGTTCTTTCTTGATCAGCTGACTCTGGATCCCTAATGTAGAAAACTAACAACTGTCTGTGAAAGTTGATGACCAACTTAAAAACTACTAACTTAAAAGTCTAAAGCGTTTACTCATTTGCCAGTGCTGCTGGTCTTTTTAGCATATCATGTTGCCTAATTGTTCTGTCCTTAAATAGCTTTAGTAAACTATACTACAAGAATTCTACTATAAAACGTTACTCTCTAATCTTTTTTGTCCTGTAAGGAGGCCTATCTCACCTCTCAGGATATACGTGACTACTTGGATTAATAGCCCGATTAAATGTAATAAACAGTTGCCTTAGAATACGGTGATCTCATAGCTTAGAGCTCTGAAGAGACTTCTTTTCTTACAAACCTCAAAACAACTTCCCTGCTGCTTTCTGGAGACAGATATGACAAACTTGCTGTTTCTTCGTGCAAGGGACTAGGGAGAGCATTATGCATTTGGGTGAGCTATGATACGTCTCATAGCTTAATACTTTCTTTGGAGGTCCTCTCTTAGTAAAACTATCTTGTTTCTAAGCTCATCTCAGAGCTGTAGTTCTCAATGTAGACTGTTAAAATGTTGCATACTCCTTAGACAATCTCTATCAATTACTCTACTTGAACTAAACACTGGTACAATTAACTCCTTCTATTTAGGACGTGTACTAAAGCTTTTAGAATTCTCTGTCTTGGGAGGTCCCCTTGAATAACCATACTGAGGGCTACATAATCTTAAATACTGAGAAAACCTACCCTTTCTAATCTTGTCTAACTGAAATAAAAATAAGAATCGTAGGAGCTGCAGTAGGTAGTAAGCACTACTAGATCTATTAACTGGGGCCTACAACCATATAGTCTATCACAACTAGAATCTGGATCTACAAAAAAACTGCTCAGTAGGCCTACTCGTTCGGTCAACCTGTGGATTTTTTACAATGTTGAATCCTGTTGCCTTTAGTCCTCTTTATGATCCAATATAAACGTTCCATGTAGGCATGCATGAGAATCGCACATAGCAATTATAACAATATAACAAAAAATCCTAATAGTTAACTACGGGTAATCAACATAGTGGATGAGCGTATCAATGTGACCAATGCCAATGCCGGCATGGTTGTCTTACTATTACTCTTTGCAAAAACAACAATGTTATGTGTCTTTCTATGCAGATTAAAAGGAAAATATAAGAATAATGTGAATTTATACTTGTATTTAGGACTGTATCAGCCATAGAGATGCAGCCAACAGCTGGGCAAAAGGAAGCTGAGCTGAGACCATATGTCTGTGGCACTCCTACTGCTGTATGGTGGGCAGATGGATGGATGTTTCATGTGTTTATTTGGCTCTGCCAACAAGTTTGTTAAGGCAATTACAGGCAGACAATGAAGTCTGAAAATCGGCTACTACAGTACATGCAGGCTGTGATGGATAAGAAATGCTTGAGATGTTTCTGCAACATACACTAATGATCTTTGTTGTATTTGTCATGCTACCCATGTGTGAATGTGACATTTAAGGTATGCCATTATGGCCCTGATTCACTAGCAATATTTTGAACAATATCAACTAGCAATGTCAACATCACAACGGGCAACATGATGAGACACATGGCAACAGGCAACACCTCCCATTATTTATTTTTTTTCCTGAGAGTGAAGTGAAAAGAAGCCTTAGTTTGCATGCATTGAATCATTTTCACCCAACTGCCACCCAACTCAAAATGTTCATTTAGCAAAATAAAAGTTACAAAATCCCTGTTTTTGTCCACCGCAGTGAAGCAGCAGCAGCCATGGTTTCATAAAAGTTTATCTGTGGGACTCTAGGAGAAAGGATCAGGTGACGCCAAGGAGGGCTGTGATTGGAGGATTCCGAAATGTTGACCAGTAGAGGGCGCTAATGATCTGACTTTTCTGAACAACCAGGAGTTGATCATTTTCTATAGAAAGGTGGAAAGTCAACATTGATAGTTGACATTGCTTGTTGATGTTGCTACGTGTATCAGGGCCCTTAGGATAATCACTAATGGCAATGCTCAAATGACAACTATTATTATGTTAATTTGACATCTCAATGGCTGACACCGTTGTGTGAGCGCTCACCTTGGCGATGTGCTTTCAGTGGACAGAGATTCTCATTTCACGATAAGAGCTTCTGCAGAGACACGACGCACTGTGCTTCAACATCGACGGCGCACCAGGAACCATCTTCAACCTGGTTAGAGACACAACCATCAATCAACCGTCGATCATTCAGAGCTAGAGTTCTCAGCGGGCCTGAAAAATTGAGGCCCAGCCCTAACTGATCAGGCCCAAAGCCTAGCCCGGCCGACCGATTAGCATAGTTTTCAGGCCCGACCCGGCCCTACAATGTCGGGCCGGTCGGGCCTGGTCGGTTTGGGTAGAATTTGAGCACTCTACACTGAGTAAGAGTGAAAATGCCAATCAGCACCATTTTCATGAGAGCTAAATAAAACAGAACTATTATTTTTTATCATAATAAAATAATTCAACATATATTGCTTTTTTCATCGAGCCCTAAGCCCGATCCGGCCCTACTGATCTGCATACATTTTAGGCCCGAGCCCGACCCTGAAATGTCGGGTCGGGCCTGGTTGGGTTGAGTTTGAGAACTCTATTCAGAACAGACTGAAAATCTCCCCTTAGCGAAAAAAGGGGGAGGAGAATCTTGCAGAAATGAAAAGAACCCAAAGATTAAAATACGACTTATCTATTTGTTCAATTAGTTACACGATTTGGGGCGTGTTGATGTAGGTTTGAATAGCCTTTTCTCAGTGTTTGTGGGCTATGCAAAGAAACAGATAGTCAACACCTCGACTCGAAGAGACAGTCGGAGTAAAGTTTGATTCGTCTTTTTCCTTCTCCAAAAAGGTGTCGAGCCAAATTGTAAAACTGAAACACTAAATAAATAATGCCTGTTTGCACACACATACAATAAAACGGCATGAAATATTATACAGCTACTAAACAGTAGGTCATTTTTAAATGACTATGAACTGTAAATAGCTATTGTTTTTAATCTGTTTTTGAAGCACTGCACTGTGATATGAATAAGAAATGATCATTACAAAATCAGTAAGATGAATTATAGTAGCCCTAGTACTGTCCCAATAAAACACAATTATGAAATGCTGCCAGGGCCGGATCTAGAGGGGGGTAGGGGTGGGCAGAGCCCACCCAAAAGTGCATCCTGCGCACTGTTAGGAATAGTGAATTTTATAAGCAACATGTCATGTTATGCTTTGTGTGTCTTCTTTAATTCTTTTCACATATTGCATATTTTGTATAAGGCTTCTTTGTTCTCCCTCATTAGCTGTGCCAGGCCTTATCGGTAGAGAAAACATACAGGCACTATTATTCATTTGTTGAGAACGCTATACGTCCTTGGGTCCCAGAGTCCTATCATCCATGGACGGAATAGGGAGTAGGCCTTATCTCCCAGGTGTCTAGCATGCACTGAGGAAGTATTCTCTGTCTGACAAGACATCTATTATCAACATTGTATGTTCTCTTCCATGTTAGTCCCTCCTTAGAGGGTTGGGTTCCCAATTATATTAGCAACTGTTTCACTGTTTGTTCTTTAATGTGTCTTGCATTCGTCTGAGGAGGTGTTTGCAACCCGCATCAACTATACTATATTGTGCACAATATACAAGTTTGTTAAATAAACTCCACTCTGAGGAAGACTAAAGAATCTCTTGTTTTACATTCATCGTGTACGTTTGGAGCGAGTGCAATTTTTCCTAAACAGCACCCAATGAAAGGTAAGATCTAGTGGTTTTCATCATTGGTCCGGGGACCACCAGTGGTTGATAGAGGTCCAGGTGGTCCCCAGGCTAAATGGTGGAACCTTGGTTAACCAGTTGTAACTCTTTGAGAGCGTAAACATGAAACCAAATGGACCCTTAAGGGTCCATTTGGTTTCATGTTTACACTCCCAAGAGTTACAATATTCATCATGTGAATTACACACATCATGTGAGTCTACACAACTAGAGAATGTAGAAGATTAATAGTCATTTTGATCTGTATGTTTCACTGTTTTTGTTTCCCAAATCCAGCCTGGAATTGAAGCAAAAGGAAATCTTCCAGCCCACCCTAGTAGGGCTGGCTAAATCCGACCCTGGGCCTGAAACAAGTACAAACGTCATGCGATGGATGCATGACTAACTTTAAAGGGGAATTCCACCCATTTTCAAAATTCCACCCATTTTCAAATGTGAACCAAATGGACCCTGGCAGGTCCACTTATTTGTTCCCTCTCAGGAAAAAGGGGTCTGACAGAAAAATCATTAACATGGTGAAATACATCTTGATGATGTCATCAGATGTATTTCACCATGTTAATGATTTTTTTCAGACTCCCATTTTTAGGAAATACAGAATTGGGGGAACTTTTTTATCATGTCCACACAACATCTCTGAGGAATATTAATGACATATAAAAATGTGGAAAATGGGTGGAGTTCCCCTTTAACCTAACACATCAACAGGCCAAGACAGAGCACCAAACAAACACAGCTTACTAAGGATATAACCCCAACATAAATTAGATAACTGCAAACAAACATGACAGAATTACAACAATTAAGGCACTTACAGGCGATAGTTGCAAAAACTTGCACAGAACTTGTGGAGGAATTACTGTCTCAGCAGCTTGCACTGTGACCGCATGGCCTGTTGTTTGTTTATGAGGTTACACTGTAAATAATTCTAAAGAAAAACTGTGTCCACTAGAGGGCGCCAAAATGTGCAGAAAATACAGGTACAGGTACAATAGACCATGACCAGTGTTGGAATATTACTTTACCTTGTTAATATATGATATATTAACATGGTAAAGTAATATTCCCAACACTGGTCATTTACATTTACAGTTTTCATTTATTTTTAAAATATTTATTTTGGAAAATGTAGCCGCCTTCATATTTGGGAAATTGAAATTCCACAGCCCTCGCACGTATTAGGGTGACAATATCAGTCACCAGTAAAAAGATGGGTTGTTTTCGAATAATCTGTCATGTTTAAAATGGAGTTTTAAGTTATAATGGGTTTGTATAGGAGGGGGGCGGGGAAGCTAAAATGAACATCAAATATCTAAATATTGAAAAGAGTAACTTATAAACTGTCTGGTGTGTTCACATGAGACTGAGTAGACCATAAAATGACCAAAAGTTTTTTTTTTTTTTTCGTGTGGAATATCCCTTTTGAGATTTTAATTCAATATTCAACCCATTAGACCTGAGGCTCATTCACATTCATTTTAGCCACACCGACTCCCAAACTAAAGATTTATTTTGCTTTTGTCCACATTAATTCCAGACTGGATTTGGGAAACAAAGCAGTCAAACATACAGATCAAAATGACTGTTAATCATAATAATAATTATTAATAATAATATTCATCTAAATTAGCCCAAACTTGGGCTAATTCAGATGAATATTTTAACTCTTGAGTGTGTAAACATGAAATAGACCCTTGCGGGTTCATTTGGTTTCATTTTTACGCTCTCAAAGACCTGGTTAACCAACTTTCCATCATTTAGCTGGGGACCTCCTGAAACTCTCTCAAGGACCACTGGTGGTCCTTGGACCACTGGTTGAGTGTCGCTCTACTAAATCATGATATAGCTTGCATTGACGGAATTGTGCAATGGCGCAACCTTGAGTTCTCCTATAAAAGCAGTGGACTTACTTACCATCACCAGCATTAACTTTAGTTATTGATAAATACCAGACCTACTAGCTCATAGCGGGCCGCGAGAGGCGCACTAGGAGCTTGTAGTAAGCAATGTTATGAAACCATTTGGAGGTCTATAGGGATGAGGTTTGCAACACAATGGCATTTTAATTTTTTAATTTTAAGGCAAATATTTTCCAAATTTCATTATGCTTAAGTAGCAAGTGACATATCAAACTAGGTATTGTCATGATGCTGAATCCATTCTTAGCATTATTTTTTGCACAAAATCACTCATTGGGTGAAATCCTGCCATATCATCTTGCCCAAATGTGCTGACCTCATCACATTTGTCAACACGGTTATGGCTGTTTTCAACCCAAGGAAGATTTTTTTTATGAAAAACTAATGCTTGGAATGGACCCAGCATCATGAAAACTCTCTAGTTTGATATTTGCATATTTGATATTTAAATACAATGTACAATATCCTGTTATTCAGGATATATTTAAGATACAAATTCAGCCGAGTTTGCTTTTTTTTTTTTTTTTTTGCAATTAGTTAGCCGGTTAGCAGCCAAAACGTGACCAGGCAGGATCTAACCGAGCTTTATTACATTTTATTTTGTTGGTGAATAGTGAATACCTGTCATTGGTTAAAGACCGGTTAAACAGGTTTACAACGAGACCCTGACAAGCTTGATGTAGTTTACTACTTCAACACCTTCTTCGCAAGCGTTGAAGCGGCGCTGGTTAACAAACTGCCCTCACTCTCCCTGTACTTTGATGTAGAGCACATCAAAGCCTTTATTTTATGTGTATTAAATTGGAAGTGCTAACAACTGAGGAGGCACTTTAAGGAGTGCCCTTCAAACCCACAAGTTCACTGTCCACGACAATATTCCCTCCAAATTCCCACAGCTCCACTCACACAGCACGTAATAAACTCACAATAGCCCTGCAATGTATCGGGCTGTGGTAAGCCGAAGCCTACTGACCTGTAATCACATTCTAATATGACTCATGGAATCTGTTTGGACATAGGCTACAATTAGATGAACTAAAAACAAACAAAAACAATTACCGGTACTATTTTTAATATTCACTTAGCCTGATTATCAGACTTGAGCTCAGCTTCCTGAAGCTTGAGTCTGACGTTTTCCCCTGTCTGAGTGATTACAAGGGGGAAGGGACTTGAATTTCCCTCTACCCATCGCTTCATGCCGGCATCTGGGATACCAGACAGATGCTGTCAATCAGCCAGGCATGTAAACAAAAGCAGAAAAATATGTTGGGTTTATAAAACCCGACGCTGGGGAATGGTGGAACAGTGGTTAGTGCTGTCGCCTCACAGCTAGAAGCTCCTGGGTTCGATTCCTGCTAGGGACGCCACTGTGGGTGCTGGCGGTGTGTCTCCTCCTCCGCGTCATCAGTGCCCATACCCAAGGCGGGGTTGGTGAAAGGGCCGTAGAGTTTGCATGTTCTCCCCGTGTCCTCTAGGACACGGGGAGACAAAAACATGCAGTAATCCTGGGCTCTGAACTGCCTCCCCCTGGCCAGCTGGGGCGCCTGATGGAGGGGACAGGAACTGGTTGGAATAACGTGTTCCTTCCACATGCTATGTCCAACCAGGGAAACTCCCCCCTGTCAGGTGAAAAGAAGGCAGCTTGGACTCAGTGTTGCCAACTTGGTGCATTTGTTGCTATATTTAGCTTTTTTCTGACCCCCCATAGCGCCAAAATTAGTGAACAACTCCTGGCGGAAAATATAGTGCTTTTTTGCTGGTGAGTTGAGGCGAAATTGATTGACAGGCGCCAGAGATAAAACCCTCGTTTTTCACCATTTTTAAGGGATCAAGCAGTCCACGAAGTGGACCTTGATCCCTTCTTGATTCTGTCTCTTTTTTTCTCCTTCCACCAGAAATAGCTGTTCTGGCTGAACCGTGCAGTCGGTTTTCGCGAAAATTGGTAATCTGGTAGAGGGTGATGCCAAACGGTGATGATGCGAAGCCTGTGACCACTGGTCAAATGGTGGCGCTATAGCACTCAACTGAAATTGCAAACTTTAAACACTCATAACTCATGAACTGCTCGTCTCTCAGAAATGTAACTTATATTCACTTATGCGTCTGCTTATGTCAAACAACTTTTGTATTCTGACTTTTCACCTCTGACCTTTAGATGAACCGCCATCTTGAATTATATGTAAAACAGTTAAAATGTCTCTTCTCCTACAATCTTTGATCAAAATGCATAACAATGACCTACACATGAACTTTGGAGCCATACAAACATGGAATGGGTGTGAATCATGTTTTTAGTGGAAAAAATGATGTTTTTACGAGCCAATGAAAATTGCTTGTTTGTGAAAATTCTTCTATTATCCCTAATCTACACATGCAAAGTAATCTGTTTATGAGATTTTACAGTTTGGTAGAGGGGGATGCCAAATAGCACTAAAACCAGTCTTGCTCCAATCGCTCAAATGGGGGCGCTATAGCAATTCTTTGAAACTGAAACATTTGAACAAGCATAACTCAGGCTTCGTTTGGCTTAAAATCATGGGACTTGTTTCTACACGTTCCTTGATTCATGTGGAACACATCTGTAATTTCGACTGGTAAGCTCCACCCCAGAGTGTCTGCCATTTTAAGCAGTTTGAAAAATGCTCATGTCTGATTTTATGCCTGGATTTTTGATCAATTTGCATGACACCTGCTACATGAGAACTTTGGCCCCATCCGGACAAAACTTCAGAAGCAAATTTGTTTTCATCAAAAAATGACGTTTTTATAAGCCAATGAAAGTTGCTCGTTTGTGAAGAGTCTTCTTCTGCTTGTTTCTCTCTGGCAACACTGGAGCAAGTACATTGTGCCAGATTGTGTGAGAGGAATAAGCATGTGGAACTTGTTTCCATTTGTCACTTTGACCACTAAGCTCCACCCTCGGACTGCTGAATTGTGCATATTGTTCATATTGCTTACTGCTTGGTGGCGTGTTGTTGGGTTGTTTCATTGATGACAACAACTAAGCAAATCATTGTGCCTGGATAGCTCAGTCGGTAGGGTGCCTGACTTCGGAACACAAGATTGAGGGTTCAAGTCCCACTGCTGACAATACAAAGTCTGAGTCTCCAAAAACCCTGCTGTGTTTCCACAATCACATGATGTATTTCTTCCATGTTTCTATGGCTTATTTGTGCATATTTAAGGAGCGGTAGTGGCTCAGAGGTAGAGTAACCGGATGGTAACCACAAGGTTGCCGGTTCGATCCCGGGCTCCTGCAGAGTTAGTGTCGATGTGTCCCTGTCCCACTGCCATCAGTGTATGAATGTGTGTGTGAATGGGTGAATGTGATGCACAATCTATGTAAAGCGCCTTGGATAAAGGCGCTATATAAATGCACCATTTACCATTTACCAAGCAGTCCACTGAATGTGTGTGTTGTTTCCAGTACGTCTTGTGTCTGTTGGGTAGCCTCATTGGTAGAGCGCATGACTTGGAAATGAGAGTTCCTGGGTTCAAATCCCGGCACGGACACCTAGTAATATGAGTCAATCATGCACAATCTCATGTGGTCTTCTACATCTAAGTTCATGGTTCTATGTGTAACCCAGGGTAAAACTCAATGTAATGGTGGTTGTCACCATTCGGCCATGTTGTGTTTTGTCACTATTCGGCTGTGTTTCCACAATCACATGATGTATTTCTTCCATGTTTCTATGGCTTATTTGTGCATATTTAAGGAGCGGTAGTGGCTCAGAGGTAGAGTAACCGGATGGTAACCACAAGGTTGCCGGTTCGATCCCGGGCTCCTGCAGAGTTAGTGTCGATGTGTCCCTGTCCCACTGCCATCAGTGTATGAATGTGTGTGTGAATGGGTGAATGTGATGCACAATCTATGTAAAGTGCCTTGGATAAAGGCGCTATATAAATGCACCATTTACCATTTACCAAGCAGTCCACTGAATGTGTGTGTTGTTTCCAGTACGTCTTGTGTCTGTTGGGTAGCCTCATTGGTAGAGCGCATGACTTGGAAATGAGAGTTCCTGGGTTCAAATCCCGGCACGGACACCTAGTAATATGAGTCAATCATGCACAATCTCATGTGGTCTTCTACATCTAAGTTCATGGTTCTATGTGTAACCCAGGGTAAAACTCAATGTAATGGTGGTTGTCACCATTCGGCCATGTTGTGTTTTGTCACTATTCGGCTGTGTTTCCACAATCACATGATGTATTTCTTCCATGTTTCTATGGCTTATTTGTGCATATTTAAGGAGCGGTAGTGGCTCAGAGGTAGAGTAACCGGATGGTAACCACAAGGTTGCCGGTTCGATCCCGGGCTCCTGCAGAGTTAGTGTCGATGTGTCCCTGTCCCACTGCGATCAGTGTATGAATGTGTGTGTGAATGGGTGAATGTGATGCACAATCTATGTAAAGTGCCTTGGATAAAGGCGCTATATAAATGCACCATTTACCATTTACCAAGCAGTCCACTGAATGTGTGTGTTGTTTCCAGTACGTCTTGTGTCTGTTGGGTAGCCTCATTGGTAGAGCGCATGACTTGGAAATGAGAGTTCCTGGGTTCAAATCCCGGCACGGACACCTAGTAATATGAGTCAATCATGCACAATCTCATGTGGTCTTCTACATCTAAGTTCATGGTTCTATGTGTAACCCAGGGTAAAACTCAATGTAATGGTGATTGTCACCATTCGGCCCATGTTGTGTTTTGTCACTATTCGGCTGTGTTTCCACAATCACATGATGTATTTCTTCCATGTTTCTATGGCTTATTTGTGCATATTTAAGGAGCGGTAGTGGCTCAGAGGTAGAGTAACCGGATGGTAACCACAAGGTTGCCGGTTCGATCCCGGGCTCCTGCAGAGTTAGTGTCGATGTGTCCCTGTCCCACTGCCATCAGTGTATGAATGTGTGTGTGAATGGGTGAATGTGATGCACAATCTATGTAAAGCGCCTTGGATAAAGGCGCTATATAAATGCACCATTTACCAAGCAGTCCACTGAATGTGTGTGTTGTTTCCAGTACGTCTTGTGTCTGTTGGGTAGCCTCATTGGTAGAGCGCATGACTTGGAAATGAGAGTTCCTGGGTTCAAATCCTGGCACGGACACCTAGTAATTTGAGTCAATCATGCACGATCTCATGTGGTCTTCTACATCTAAGTTCATGGTTCTATGTGTAACCCAGGGTAAAACTCAATGTAATGGTGGTTGTCACCATTCGGCCATGTTGTGTTTTGTCACTATTCGGCCATGTTGTCACTAATGACAGTTCACCACTCATTTACTCATTCAGCAACTCAGTGGCCTTGTGGTTAGAGTGTCCGCCCTGAGACTGGGAGGCCGGGGTTCGATTCCCGGCCGGGTCATACCAAAGGCTCTAAAAACGGGATCCAATGCCTCCCTGCTTGGCACTCAGCATCAAGGGTTGGATTGGGGGTAAGACCCTGTGTCATACTAGCGTCATGTCCAGAGGGTGTACTTGTACATCAAGCTGCCTCATGCTACAGAAACAGGAGATAGGCACGTGCCCTATGGGCCTCATGGCTGGGCAAGGCTGTTTGACTGTCACTATTCGGCCATGTTGTCACTAATGACAGTTCATAGCTCAGTTCACCACTCACTCACAGCTCACCAATCATTCACTCAGTCACACCAGATTACAATGTGTGAGTCAGTCAGGGCAGGAATCAAAAACCCTGCCCTGCTCCCATAATTACCTGATGTATTTCTGAAGTTCAGGCTCCCATGTTTCTAGGGCTTATTTGTGCGTATTGTTCTTACTCCTTATTGCTGCTTGCTTGATCCCGTTTTATTGCTGCTTGCAGCTATATTTCTTCTTATGATGGTCCTTTTTCCTTCCTAGAAAGGATATTGGTAACCAAATGGACCCTCATAGAGCTGTAACTCTTGAGAGCGTAAAATGAAACCAAATGGGCCCTTACGGGTCCATTTGGTTTCATTTTACGCTCTCAAGAGTTAAATTATATTTAAACATCTGAACTACCTAATTTTCAAGAATCTACATATTTAGAAAATGTAGAAGAATTGCTATTTTGACCAACATTTTGCCAGTTATTTCTCCTAAATTAGTCCGAGAGACAAAACTCAACATCAAACGGTAGTCCTCTGTGGATAAAATGCAGAAATGTGTGTGTGTGTGTGTGTGTGTGTGTGTGTGTGTGTGTGTGTGTGTGTGTGTGGTGTGTGTGTGTGTGTGTGTGTGTGTGTGTGTGTGTGTGTGTCTGTGTGTGTGTGCCACTTTCAAGAGTTCGCATATAATCTTTTTTTTTTTCCATATGGGATCCAAAAACATTAAACAAAAACATAAATTCAGCAATAATTGTTGGCGAGAGAACTGCATGTGATGCAACACTAGCCCCTGGGCAGGACACTGAGTCTAGGCAGGGCAAGTGGGTGGACTGACAGAGTAGCAATTTTAAACTTTAAGGTCAGATCCTGTTTGGTCACATTTTGGCTTCTGTTGGGCCTTTCATCAGACCAGCTCCTCACTCAGTGTTTTGTCGCTATGAGTTGGAATGAAGATTGTCCAGTAGATCCACAGCCATGAGAGCCTTCCAGCCAGGGGCGGATGTAGCATGTCCCATTTGGGGGGGCCAAGAGATCATGTTGGAGGGGCAAGAGAAAATGGTATGGGTGCGGCTTCATCGCCCGAGACACTTTGCGCCGCGGGCGATCAAGCCGCACCCATACCATTTTCCCCATCATGTTTGGTGGGGCAGTCAGGGCATTTAGGGGGGCATTCCCCCCCCCCATGCCTATGCCTAGATCCGCCCCTGCTTCCGTCCCTTTTATCACCAGGACCATTAACTCAGTAACACTGGGAGGGGAATAAAAATGTTCAAAATGAGTGGAATTCCCCTTTAAGCAAGACCTTATTTCCTACTTGAAGTAAACAATCCAGACTTGCTCATCCTCATCTTACGCAAATGTGAAGGCCTAAAGATAATAATGAATAAAATATGATATTATTAATGTTATATTATTAACAAGTTAAAATGTAACTACTGAGATTCCTTCATCGCAATACAGTTTGATTTTAATTGAATACAGTTTGAACTTACTTGGAGTAAGTTTTATATGACAAAAACTCAAAAAAGATACTGCTTAAAAACGTAAACCCAGTAATAATAAGTCTGGAAACTAACTATCGCAGGCCGTTATGAAGGTACTCTATACCATGATTTTTTTTTCTTTTTTTAATCCTATACACGACAACAACCAAAGCACAAAACAATAAAAACCCTGAAAACTATAACTAAACTAAAACTAAACCAAGTATTTTTGTTGTTCTGGGGACCCCCCAGGAGCAAAGATTTGAGTTAAAAAATGTTTGCTTTCCGAAATAATATATTCAAAGATTTGCACCACATTGCACTACAAGCTCATATCGCGCCACTCGGTGGCGCGATATAAGCTTGTAGATCTGCTATTTTTCAACAGCTAAAACACCAAAACGCGTTCAGTACACAAAAGGTTAAAGTAGCCCCTCAGTTGTTACCGTTGCCAGTTTAATACACATAAAATAAAGGCTTTGATGCGCTGCTTCAACAAAGTACTTTCAAAGTTATAAACTACATCCAGTTTGGCAGGGTCTCATTTGAGTTGGTGTTTATCTTTGTAAACCTGTTTAAGCACTGAATGGAATGTTAAAGGGGAATTCCACACCGAAACACATAATGTCCTTTATTTTTGTCACAGATGTTCCATTTTCTACATTTCACCCTGAGGTCAGTTGCAGTTGCTGCCTCCGTTGCTGTTGCGCCAGTGCAGGTAATTTCTGTAACTCCAATCTTATTTTTTTAAATACATCACATCAAACCACGCACTACAAGAGGTGCCATGTCATTTTTCCGACCTCCCATTGTTGCGACCTCCGTTGTTCCGAAACTACGAGACGCAAAACCCTACCCTTCTCCCACCGTAACCCTAAGCCTAAACCCCCGACCCTCAACCTAACCTCACAGACCTTGCGGTGTGAGCGTCGGGGATTTAGGCTCTTAGGGTTACGGTTGGAGAAGGGTAGGGTTTTGCTACAAACATGCCTAAACCCTTCTCTAACCCTCATCCTCACCATAACCGCAAGCATGTTGCAGCTGATAGTGGATTTCCAGCGCATGTTCGGACTAATGGGAGTTCTGATCTATGGGACTTCGGTACTTAGATCAGTCCCCCTACAAGATAAATGGACCACTACATGATTTTTAAAAACTCAGGTGGCACCTGTGTGACAAGAGTTTTAACCGGAGTGATTGGAGAGGAGAGTGGCAAAAGGGAGGGGAGGAGAGGAGGAGGAATAGATTACCTCTCTGGGATTACAAGTAAAGGCTGCCCCAGAGTGACATAAAACTCAAGCGTGAGTATCAGTATACTATTAAAATGTGTGTAAAAAAAAAAAAAAGTTTGGAGTTACAGAAATACCCGCATTAGAATAAAGACAACCTGCGGCCATGTTAGCTGCACCGGCGCAACAGCAACGTATGCAGCAACTGCAACTGACCTCATGGTGAAATGTAGAAAATGAAACATCTGTGACAAAAATCAAGGACATTATGAATCATGTCACAGGAATCAAGGTAGATTGATGGCTAACGTGTTTTGGTGTGGAATTCTCTTTTAAACCTGTCCACAACTTGCTACTGGTCATAACATGTAATTATTCAGCATTCATCAATAAAAATACATAGGTCAGATCCTGTCTGGTCACATTGTTTGCTGCTGTTGGGCCTTTATAAGTCGAGCTCCTCACTCAGTGTTTTCACAGCTGAACTCGGTTCATCTCAGAAGCAACCAGCCAACAGGACAAACACACCTTTGAATGGTAAGTACAACGCCTGTTCACTTTGAATATGTATTGGCCTAGACCAGGGGTTTTCAACCTTTTTCACACCAGAGACCACCATTTATTCAGCATTTGAGCCACGGACCACCATTTGAGGACATTTTAGCCCAAAACACCTAAAACTAAAGAATTATTTTGGTTTTGTTCACAATTCCAGGCTGTATTTTGCCAACAAAACAGTGTAAACTTCTTAATTAAGTGGTGCTAATTCAGATGATGAATATTTTAACTCTTGAGAGTGTAAAAATGAAACCAAATGGACCCGCAAGGGTCCATTTGGTTTCATTTTTACATTCTCAAGAGTTACATCTGGTTAACCAACTTTGCATCATTTAGCCTGGGGACCACCTGGAACCTTCTCAAGGACCACTGGTGGTCCCTGGACCACCTGTTGAAAACCCCTGGCCTAGACAACCTCACAGGTCGATATGTAGGCCTACATAGCACTCTTGAGCAGCGGTTTCCAACCAGTGGTCCTTGAGAGGGCTCCAGGTGGTCCCCAGCTAAATGATGGAAAGTTGGCTAAACATACAGTATGTAACTCTTTGAAAGCGCATGGTTGAAACATGTTTACACTGGTCTATGTTTGCACTCCCAAGAGTTCAAATATTCATCAGCTGAATTAGCCCAAATCTATAGAACTAGAGAATGTAGAAGGTTAATGGTCATTTTTGATGTGTTTGACCTTTTTTTTTTTTTTTTCTTTCTTTTTTTTTTTTTTTTTTTCTCCAAAATCCAGCCTGGAATTCTGGGCTGAAATATTCAGCTCAAATGCTGAATGAATAGTGGCCATTGGTATCAAAATATGTTACCATTTACTCGACTTTGTCTTATTGCACTGCCTATTGTCTTATTGCACTGCGGAAAATGGAAACGCTATTTCATATGTATATGTCCTGACATACACTGGAGTGACGAATAAAAAACCTTGAACCTTGAACTAAACCTGTTCAAGCAAACATTTAGTAGATTCTGCTCAGTGTACAAAAAAAAACATAAACGTTTAAAACATTGACGTTTTCAATGTTTTACCATCGACATTTTGTTCTTAGTGTCTTCATTGTGCTTCATGTGTTACTAGATGCAGATGCGTATGCTGATCACCATGGCCATAGTGGCCTGCCTGGTCCTTCACTGCAGTGGAAGACGTGGAAAAGGTAAAAATAAGTGCAGCACAGGCGAATTCAGAAGCATGGATGTCCACATCACATTGTTGGCACTCCCAACCCAGTTCCAAACATTTGAGATGTAGGAGTGTGCTGAAATATCCTAATCGTGATGATATCGTATACTTCCTCCCACAATATATATCGTAGATTTTGCTGAGTGATAATTCTGGGAGGAAAACCGGGTCACAGAACTAAAATGTTAACTGACTTCTATAGCTGCCCCCCCCCCCCCCCCCCTCCCAAAAAAAAAAAAAAAAAAAAAATCAAGATAAAAACAACCTGAGGATATACATTAGTAAGTTCTGATTTTTGTCTTTTAGTTTTTTATTGTTTTTGTTCTTCAGCTGCAGTTACATTATCATGATATATCGTTGATGAATTCCATGCAATATGTTGATATATCGCAAATATCGCAATATATCAAATATCATGATATATATTATATATTCATTGTCGAAGGCCTAATATCGCCACCTATATCGTATCGTGAGCAGTGTTGGGGAAGTTACTTTTAAAAAGTAAGGGAATTATAGTTATAGTTACTTCCCTGAAAAAGTAACTAGTTACTTTATTCCTTACTAAATTATGAAAGTAAGGGCGTTACTTTACTTTACTTTACTTTTTTTAAAAACATACAAAAAAGGGGTGTTTTTCTGTAGTATTCGTGCTTACAAGTTTAAAGTGAAATTCTTCCCATTTTCAACATTTTACTGACATTAATATGCCTTAGAGATGTTGCGTGGACAAGATAAAGATCTCCCCATTCTGTGTTTACTAGAAATGGAAACCAAATGGACCCGTTTGGTTTCATGTTTACACTCTCAAAGAATTGCATCTGGTTAACCAACTTTCCATCATTTAGTGTGAGGACCACCTGGAATCCTCCCCGGACCACCTCTTGAAAACCCTGCTTTACCAGCAAGAATGTAAAATAGTGTTTATATTTCCACGCTGCAAAGGCTCCAGTCACGCTGTCGTCCTCGTATCATTGCGTCTGAGAGCGTATTTTACCGCAGCTACTGCGCAGCAACAACACAGCTGGTTGTGTCTATGTGCTAGAGGCCAGAGCCTTTAGTTACGCGAAAACTCTGTTCACTTCATGGGGCCACTTCAATGGCGGCTCATCTATATACACTTCTATTGAATTGGGACAACCGAGGTTACCGGATGCATTTAAGTCTATGGGATCATAAGCATTTTTTCTGCCCCCTCAATGTCGCAGCTGTTCTACTAGATGGCTCTGCTCTGCTCGACGAATAAGACTGGCTCTGATTGGCTTATACTTGTCACGTTACACACATAGATATATTAAAACTAGATCAGGCATCCGGAGGAAACAATGCAAGTGGACGAGAGGGGAACTTTCGTTCGGTGCCTTCTCTATTCAATATACTCTATGTTAGACTGTGAAGAAGCGAGCTGAAGAAGACAGACAGCACACAGTGCAGCGAGTCCTGCCGCCGCCGCCGGAGTAATGATAGTAACGATGGTACACTAATCATAATGCCGTTATGAATTTGAGAAATGTAAGGAGTTATGTTAGAAGTTACTGAAAAAAGTAATCCCTTACTGTAAGGGCGTTACTTGTAAGGGCGTTATTCACAACACTGATCGTGAGGGACCAATATCATCCCAGAGATGCCAATTTTCTCCCGGTCTGGGACAGTTCTATTCAAAAGGGTTCAGTTCTAAGGGTCTACATAGGGAGTCCTTGCAGTAAGCCCCGCCCTGCAAAGCGGATCAGTCATTATTTCCGATATAAATATCAGGGGCATTATCATGTTAAATACTGGATCATTTTTTGTAACCAGACCTTCAAAACCTCTTCCAAATCCATCCACAAGATATGCTCTATGTGCAGTGGGAAATGTATGTAATCTAGGAAAAGGAAAAGGTACAAAGACTTGGACTAGGTGAGATTCATAGACGTGCTATTTTCAATAACATTTGAAAAAGATGAATGTACACTTTTTGCACACTTTTGAACATTTTTTTGTTTGATGTAGTAGCCTATACTCAATTCTGCTCAGTGTACAAGTCAAAGTAACATATTATGTGTGAAATACAGGGAAGGGAAAATTTCCAGAATCTCCTATTGCTGCCGATGTCACTGCTGAAGGTACTGCTGGTTTGTTTTGATATGATCTTCATTTGTCTCAAGAACACACACACACACACACACACACACACACACACACACACACACACACACACACACACACACACACACACACACACACACACACACGAATAGAACCAAAATTCCGTTCATATCAATAGTGAAAAAAAGTCATCCAATACTACATATAACAGCTACACTGCAGCTCAGTGTTCAATTAATTAAGATATGCACTATATGCAGTGGAAAAATGTATGTGTGGCATTTCGTTTTTAAAACACTGTTTTGTCATTTAGGAAAGTACAAAGTCTTGGACTAGGCAAAATTCATAGATGTGCTATTTTCAAAACATTTAAAAAATATGTATTCATTGTAAGATGAATGTATGTGTATACAGAACATTTTTGCACATTTTTTTTTTGTGTTTGATGCCGTATACTTAAAGAAGAATTGCACACCAAAAGTTTTTTTAATCTATATTTGCACTTAATTTGTTAGAAAAAAAAGTGGTCCAGGTGTTATTTTGTGAAAACACCCCTTAATGCCTGTTTCCCCTCTCCCAAAATAGGCTTATATAATGGGGCTAATGGGTCAAATGCAAGTTCACCTATATACATCCCTCCAAAATGCAATTTTCTGCTATATATTGTCTCCCCACCATGTCAGTAGTGAGTTAACATTCACACTTTCACTTTCATTTTTGGTACAGCAGTGATTCAGCTGTCTCAAAAGGTGGGGGCGTGGCACATGGTTTATGGCTGAACCACTGCTGAAACGAAAGTGAAAGTGTGAGTGTTAACACACTACTGACATGGTGGGAGACAATATATAGCAGATAATTGCATTTTGGAGCGATGTATATAGTAGGTGAACTTGCATTTGACCCCTTAGCCCCATTATAAGCCTATTTTGGGAGAGGGGAAACAGGCTTTAAGGGAGTGTTTTCACAAAATAACACCTGGGCCACTTTTTTCTAACAAATTAAGTGCAAATAAAGATAAAAAAAAAAACTTTTGGTGTGCAATTCTCCTTGAATGACCTTAGTGACCTCAAAGTAACAGTAACTCTTCCTCCATTTTGTGTGAATACAGACAAGGGAACGTTGCCAGACTCTGGTGCTGCTGAAGCCGATGTCACTGCTGAAGGTACTGCCATTAGTTTAGTTTGATTTGATATGATCTTCATTTGTCTCACACACACACACACTCTCTCTCTCTCTCTCTCTCTCTCTCTCTCTCTCTCATAGAACCAAAATTCCGTTCATAGCAATAGTGAAATAAGTCCTCCAATACTGCATATAATAGCTAAACTGCAGCTCAGCGTTCAGTTAATTAAGATATGCTCTATATGCAGTGGAAAAATGTATGTGTGGCATTTCGTTTTTAAAACACTGTTTTGTCATTTAGGAAAGTACAAAGACTTGGACTAGGCGAGATTTATGGACGTGCTATTTTCAAAACATTTGAAAGATACATATTCATTGTAAGATGAATGTATACAGAACACTTTTTGCACACGTTTGATGAACTTTTTTGTGTTTGATGTCGTATACTTAATTCGGCACAAGTGACCTCAAAGTAACTATACTCTTTCCTCCATTATGGAACATCACCAGGCTCTGGGGCTGCTGAAGCCGATGCCCCTGCTAAAGGTACTGCCATTTGTTTGTTTTGATATTATTTTCATTTGTCTCACACACACACACACACACACACACACACACACACACACACACACACACACACACACACACACACATGCGCGCACGCACGCACGCACGCACACACACACACACACACACACACACACACACACGCCAGGGGCGGATCTAGTCATCAGCATGGGGGGGCAATGCCCCCCTAAATACCCAGTCTGCCCCCCAAACACGATGCCATGCAAAACAACCCAAGATATTTCAAATTAAAGTGCTTATAATTAAAATGATTTGAAACACTACTACTGCTACTAACTACAATTTTGGCACCACTAAACCAACAGCATTTCATCATTGAAAACAGTCAGACCTTTAGCTTTATGCAACTTCGACAACAACTGATGTTATTATTGATGCTTTACTTGACTAATGAAAGTCCTGTAACCGAAAATGGTATGGGTGCGGCTTCATCGCCCGTGGCGCGAAGCGACACGGGCGATGAAATGTCCATCCTTTTGTCCCTCTTTCAGGCAAAAACACCCCTCCCCGAGAACTCGAGAGTTTTCTGACCCCTCAATGTCGCAACGAGCCCTCATGTATCCAGTTTAGGTGCTGCTGCCCCGTGGGGAGGTTAGGGTGATAGGGGGAGGGGGAGGTTGTCGTATCATTGGTCTGACAATTACATTTACTTTTCATTCACAGGGCATAAGGGGAAAAGGATGTATGGGTATGGTCATGGTTATCGTGGGTTAGGGTACTGATTGAAGACACCAAAGAGGTGAGACAGTTGATATGTTTTTTATATTGTATTTCCATCAAAGTCACTGTATGTTGTGAGTGACTGAGAGTGCATGTGGTTCAATCCATTGTTGTTTGTTGTGCTGCAGGAAGTGGGCCAGTGGACAGCAACATGACAAGGACAAAAAACATATTAGGCTTATCAGCCTGCCTGTCTGGTGGTTGCCCTCTCCCCTCGCTCCTCGCTACCACCCCTCCCCTCATGGCGCCCGAGGCAACAGCCTAGTCTGCCTAATGGCAAAAACACCCCTGACAAAAACACACAGTTTACTCTCACCATTACGGGCCGGAAGCAGCATGTTATACTGAATCCTGTTCATCTACAAGGGCCTCCGTGTGTGAGAGGTTTATTCTTCTTAATACGCCTTCATTGATCAACCTGCAGCTCTGTGTTCTGCTACAGCAGTGGTTTTCAACCTTTTTGATACCAGGGACCACCATTTATTCACCATTTGAGCCACGGACCACCATGTGATGACATTTTAGACCCACAGACCCAAAACCCCCCAAATTTCTTCTTTTTTTATCTACAATTCCAGGCTGGATTTTGGAAACAGAACAGGCAAACATACACTGTAGATCTCTAGTTGTGTAGATTTGGGCTAGTTCAGATTATGAATATTTTTGTTCTTGAGAGCGTAAAAATGAAACCAAATGGACCTGCCAGGGTCCATTTGGTTTCATTTTTACATTCTCAAGAGTTACATCTAGTTAACCAGGTGGTCCCCGGACCACCTGTTGAAAACCCCTGTGCTACAGTAATGAGTAGTGAAATGGATCAAGTCAGACATGTCATTATATATTTAGATGGGGCTCAATTAAAAAGATAATAATAATCAAATTAATTTGAAGCATTGTATTTGTAATGAATTCATCATAACTAATTGCATGTCAATGTATACTTGGGAAGCACACACGCACACGCACATTTGTTTTTGTCATGGCCTTTTTTTTATCTTATGGTGTCTGTATTGTCAAACTACAGTGGTTTAACACAATAATGTCACAGTGTGTGATGTTGATACAGCTGTATACTGTAAATGTGACAAAACAAGTTGGCTGATTGTGATTCATTAATAAACACTGATCGTAACACAACTTTTTATGAACTGAGCAGTGGTATGTGTCATTAAAAGGTATATTCAATGATTTTAATATATTGGCATGAATATAAAACTTTTTCCCCAATGGAATTATCCTAAAAAATACGGTCGTATTATATCTGGGGGCTATACTATTTGACAGTAAATGTTACTTTTCTGCAAATGAGTCTTGAAAAAATGGGGGTCGAAAATGGCATGGGGGAGGGGGGGGGGGCTTCATCGCCCACGTCGCTTCGCGCCCGGGTGATGAAGCCGCACCCATACTATTTTCTGTTACAGGACTTTTATTGGGCAATTAAGCATCAATAACAACATCAGTTGTTGTTGAAGTTGCAACAGATGAAGTTTCAATGATGAAATGCTGATGGTTTAGTGGTGCCACAACTGTAGTTATAGCAGTAGGGGTACAAAATTGTGGGATGTAAAAAATAAAATAAAATAAAATAAAACCTGACGCTGCCTTTAAAGAAGTGAATTTTCATAGGCCCATTTATTTGACTAAGATTGATACACGGCACGTTTCTCTGCAGTGTTTGTTGTTTGAAGCTGTGGAACGACGGGGCTGCTGGCCAATCAGCTGCGCCCGTTCATAACATTTCCAAAAATAATGATAATCAATCATTGTGTCCTCAATATTAAAATCTCCATAAATGGACCTAACCTGTTCTGAAATAACATATGTTGTTCTGACCTCATCAAAATCCTGCACACTCGAGACACGTGTTTTAGATGCGGCCTATCCAGAATTCACTCCGATCTGACCCACCAGCACCCACCCAAAAGGCGGATGCGTGCACGTGACCTACAGCAACTACTGGGATTATGCGTGTTGTTGCCTGATGCCCATCCCTATATGGCAACGTTGTTGAGCAAGTTTTGGAAGCAGTGTTGCCAACTTGGTGCATGTTATATGTGCACACTTAACTACCCGTGTCTCCGAGCACAAATTAACAAAGGAGGTTTATCAACCCAAAACCTAGAAGTCTCCCATGACTTTTTGACCCAGTGGCATTCCTGTTGACCCACCGAGTTGTTTACCCTATGGCTGGCAACTGCAGAAACATCTAACATCTCTCAATGTTCTCACACAGACAATCATTGGGCACGAATACAACAGCATTATACATAATGTCAATATTCTGCCGTAATGTGACATGATGTGGGTTCCTCTGGATATACTACAACCGCTCACGTGATCAGAACGCTGGCTTCTGATTGGAGCATTCATTGAAAAGCCATGTAATAATACTCTATAACAGGGGTGGGCAATTATGATTCCCAAGGGGCCAAATGAGATACATGGAATATTGTGGAGGGCCAAGACTAAAGGCTGAACTAAAGCCTGCTTAATATTAATTTAATTTCAAGATAAAAATGAGAATAAGACAAAGCATTTTGACACTAGTGCCCTCTATTTATTCAGTATTTGAGCCACGGACAAGCAGTTGATAACATTTTAGCCCCACGGACCCCAAAACTAAGGATTTATTTTGTTTTTTGTCCACAATTCCAGGCTGGATTTTTACAAACAAAACAGCATAACATATATCAAAAATGACCATTCTCTGATTGTGTAGACTTGGGGCTAACTCAGATGATGAATATTTTAACTCTTTCAGAGCGTAAAACATGAAACCAAATGGACACTCAAGAGTGAACCAACTTTCCATATTTAACTGGAACTCTCTCAAGGACCACTGGTGGTCCCCGGGCCCGGTCAGAGTCAGCCAGTCTATCGGGCTGACCGTCCCATTTCATTGTAGCGCCGCGCCCTTCGCCTTTCCGGTCCCTAGTGCGGTTTGGAAACATGGACTTTGTGTCTGGCGTCTCGGCAGCAGTGTTGCCAACTTGGCGCATTTGTCGCTATATTTAGCGCCTTTTCAGACCCCCCTGGCGCCCAAATTAGTGAAAAACTCCTGGCGGAAAATCTGGTGCTTTTTTGCTGTTGCGTTGGAGCGAAATTGGTTGACAGGCGCCAGAGATAAAACCCTCATTTTTCACCATTTCTCCTCCTATGACAGTGGTTTTCAACCAGTGGTCCCCAGGCTAAATGATGGACAGTTTTGTTAACCAGATGTAACTCTTTGAGAGCGCAAAAATGAAACCAAATGGACCCTTGCGGGTCCATTTGGTTTCATTTTTACACTCTCAAGAGTTAAAATATTCATCATGTGAGTTAGCCCAAGTCTACACAACTAGAGAATGTAGAAGATTAATGGTCATTTAATGGTCATAATCCCTTCCAGGCAAGCATATAGCGCATTCTAGTGCATTTTGGAAGTGCCACTAGTGCATTTTGGATTTAGGCAGTTGGCAACACTGCTCGGCAGTACAGGTAGACGGAGATGGGATGAATGAACGTGAGCAGGCTGAGCAGGGTCAGAGCGGCGTTCACCTGTGTAGCATAATGGGTTCGTTAGATAGATAGCCAATGAGTAAACACCAACCATCAGCCTGAGCATGTAGAGGCGGGACGATATTCACTTACCTCACGATATTTAGAGTTCTGAATCGATTTATATTGTGATGCTTGAAGGAGAATTACACATCAAAAGTTTTTTTTTTTTTTTTTTTAATCTTTATTTGCAGTTAATTTGTTAGAAAAAAGTGGTCCAGGTCTTATTTTGTGAAAATGCTCCTTAATGGCTGTTTCCCCTCTCCCAAAATAGGCTTATAATGGGGCTAAGGGGTCTAATGCAAGTTCACCTATATACATCCCACCAAAATGCAAGTTTTTGCTATATGGTCTCTCCACCATGTCATTAGAGTCTTGACACTGACTTTCACTTTCACTTTTGGTTCAGCAGTGGTTCAGCCATAAACCATGTGCCACGCCCCCACCTTTTGAGACAGCTGAATCACTGCTGTACCAAAGTGAAAGTGTGAATGTTAACACATTACTGACAAATCTCCTGAAATTGGGACCAGTGGCGGCCGGTCAATAGGGTCGCTAGTGCGCCGCACCACCATGCATTACCTCATGAATACAGTACAACGTGAATAAGAATGACGGAGAAATGAAATCTGCAGCTTGTCATTTTCTTTAAATGAGCAATCCACCACAGCAAATTGTATATAATATAAGTAACTAAAGCCCACTGTAACCACAGAGTTATTAAAAGTTGTATTATACTGCCATGAAATGTCAAAAGTTGTTTACGTTGTACAACGTTGCTGATAGGTTACTGAGTCTCACGTGTTGGTTCGCATTCGTCTTTAGGCATTGAGCTCTGCACTGAAGGGCAATGCATTGCGGTCCTATTGACTTCAATGCAAACGGTAGGAGCGATCTGGGTCGCAAAACGTGCGCGACCAAACCACTTGAGGGCAGCACACAACACTGTTTTACATAGAGTTGAACACAACTCCAACACAGACATGAATGAAGAGACACAGAGCCAGGTAAAGGGAGCAATATACAGTAGTTGAATTAATTTTGATAATGGAATAACAATTGAATTGAATAACAAGACAAAGATATTATAAGATAACTATAAAGCAATGCAGAAAACACCAACTGAAAGCAGAACACTGCAGGATTTTTTTTAAACTAAAGAGCTGGAACCAAATAAATGTAATCATCACACAAAAATCCAAGGACAGAGAAAGAGAGTATCCTACACCAGTAGCCTACCCAGGAGGCCCAAGACCTTCTCAAAGAGTTGGTAAGGATTGGCTGACAGCATCCATTCACACCATCTCATTGTTTTGCTTCCATTGAATGTGATGATACCTGGTACATATTCTTGACCCCCCCACCCCAATTATTATTATTATTATTATTTTTATAGCACCCCCCCTAAAGAAAAAGTCACCAGCCGCCACTGATTGGGACACAGCATTTTGTTTCCATTATTTCATTATTTGTCCATTATTCTAACTGCATCTAACACTTCAACTGCACAGTCCCACAAGAGCCCAAAGCGCTTCGCGGCACATTACAACTATAGGCCACGAGGGAACCAAAAACTGTGGAAAAACCGTGAATCTGAAAACGAAATGACTGCAGAATCATTTCTGTGTGCTGTGCATGCAAGCACATGCAGCCACGCACTCTGTGCACTCTGTATACCACCTAATTCATTTGGTCTCGCACAGCCATCTTCAGACAATTCACTTACTGTACCTCACAATACGATAAAATATTGATATTTAGAATTCTGAATCGATTCATATGGTGATTCTTAGTTATGCTGCGATTCCTTTTTATACATGCCAATATATATCGCATTTTTCCCGCCACAAATGACTGTGCTTTTTATTATACTACAACTGTAGAACAAGGAGGATTACAACCATTGTCAAGATTTTTTCTGAGGGTGTACAGATGGAACCAAATGGACCCTGACGGGTCCATTTGGTTCCATTTGTACCCACCCTCAGAAAAAAAAGGTCCTAAAAGAAAAATCATTAACAAACACAACACAAACAGTGTACATTTGTTCTGGGAATAGCTTGTACTGTAGTGAAGCTACACTACTTGTTTCGAGTAGCTTGTAGTGAAGCTACACACTACTCGTTTCGAGTAATAAGGAGTGTAGCTTACTACCACACACATTTTTGAATTCCGCCCATTTTAATGGGTAGAAAACCTCTACATCCCAAACTTAGACATGCCACCATCCTATGTTCAAACCCGCCCCTAGATTATTATTGTTTTTTTTTTTTTTTTTTACACATATTATTATTATTTAGAAAGTTGTACATTATGTTTAGATATACTGTACATTTATATATGTAGTGTAGCAAGCTACTTTTGTCGTGTAGCTTGTAGTGTAGCTTGCTACAATTTTCTGGGAATAGCTTGTAGTGTAGCTTACTACATTTCCCCAGTAACTTGCCCATCACTGCTCTTATAGGACTACCCCCAGGACTAGTCCGGTCCATGTACAACGTACTGTACTTACGTAGAGCGGGTCACCGCCCAAGACTCCTTGGACCAAAAGGACACAGGGGTACTGCAGCAGGCCGAACACAGCAGCCAACGCCATGACCAGGCCAAACAGCTTCCCAAAGTGACATGGAGGGAAGCTAAACACACACACACACACACACACACACACACACACACACACACACACACACACACACACACACACACACACACACACACACACACACACACGCGCGCGCGCGGTTTTACGTCAGTTCCACAATTGTAATTAATTAGTAGCGCAGTGTTTCCAACAGGGGTGGATGTAACATTTCCCAATTGGGGGGCGGCAAGAGAAAATGGTATGGGGGCCGGCTTCATCGCCCGTGTTGCAAGTAAAGCATCAATAATAACATCAGTTGTTGTTGAAGTTGCAACAGACACGCAGCATGCATAAAGCTAAAGGTCTGACTCAGAGAGTTTTCTGTTTTCAACGATGAAATGCTGTTGGTTTAGCGGTGCCACAGCTGTAGTTAGTCAGTAGCAGTAGTAGTGTTTCACATCATTTTAATTATAAGCACTTTAATTGGAAATATCTTGGGTTGTTTTGCATGCCATCACGTTTTGGTGGGGCAGACTGAGCAATTAGGGGTGCATTGCCCTCCCCCAATGCCCATGCCTAGATCCGCCCCTGGTTGCAAATCATTTTAAATGTTTAAACGTTTAAACGGGACGTCAGGAGCCCAAACCCACGCGATGCTGATGAAGGCGGCGTTGCCTCCGTACAGGAAGGAGCGGTTGAAGACTTGCAGGATGAAGGTGAGGTACTGCAGCGGGAGGATGGGGACGGCGGCACACAGGGAGAACAGCACACACTGCAGAGGGGTGAGAGACAGGGAGAACACCGACGCCCGCAGGTCTGCCTCGCGCTCACTCTCACCTGTAGGCCAGGCGGTGGCAAAACTCAGATACAGAGTGGGCCAAAATTTAAAACTGAACAATTTAAAACACACACACACGCACACCCCCCACACACACACACACACAATTTGTGGGGATGCCAACTTTTTACTGTTTTTTACTTTTTACTTTATTTTCTAATTGACCTGCTTGTAACTCGCTAAATATACATGTTAAATTCTGAGAAGATTCAAGTACTTTTGAAGGGGAATTCCAGCAGAAATGTACTAAAAGATGACACACAACTTGGAGATGTTGTGTTCGAAACATGGTAATGATTTTTTTCAGACCTCCATTTCGAGGAAACAGAAACTTTTTTTGATCATACTTAGACATATATGCCTCTCTAAGGTATATACCATAGAGATAACATAACAAAACGTTGAAAACGGTTGGAATTCCGCAATAAGTAGCACTTCTGCAAGCTCACAGTTCACACTTTCACTGTTTCTGAATTAGGGCTTCAGTACATAATTCACTATTTTCAGATACCAAAGGGTCAGATACCATTTTTTTTGCCTTTTGGGTTTTGAGAGAAAAAAAAGAGGGAACCCTTGTCCCCTACTCTCCCCAAATCCAATAGAGAACAGACGTATCCAGCACAGGGATTAAAAAACACGTATTTACAAACACATTATTTACCTGGCGCTCTGGGCTTGTTCTTGTGTCTGTCGATGATCAGTCCGTTCCATGGAGCACACAGCAGACCAAACAGCTGTGTCACAGCGAACGCATCCAGATACTGGCTCACTGCAAGGACATGTAATCACTGTTAAAATGTGTCACTACACCTCTACTATTTTTAGATGGCCATTTAGACGTGTATCAAACAATATTAGACAAAAAAAATAACTAAAACTTAGTAGGTAACTGAAGCTCGTAACTGAAACACATGTCGCCTGTGGTCCAGAAATGAATTCCCCATTCATTTTTTTCCCTCATAGACTATTAAAACATGTTTATATAAAGATGATTACGCTACAGGACAAATTAAGCCAACTCGAGTCATGACAAGTCATGACAACAAATAATATTATCATAGAATCATTTAATTATCAAAAAGACAAAATAAGGCACGATACAACACTTTTTTGTTTCGTTTTTTTTTTCTTAGTAATTAATTGATTGCCCCGTGTGTGTGTGTGTGTGTGTGTGTGTGTGCGTGCGTGCGTGCGTGCGTGCATGCATGCGTGCGTGTGTGTGTGTGTGTGTGTGTGTGTGTGTACTAGTGGTGGGACAATTAATCGTATAATCGATTAATCGCGATGACGTCATCGATGTGCAGCTGTTAAAAATCGATTATTATAATTATTATTTTTAGCGGAGCAAAAAGGCAGAACTAATGTACGAGTGCGCTCCAGTTCCATACCGGACCGATTAGAGTGGCGCACCCACCGCTCGCCCTCTATACTTTCGCTTTCAAAACAAAGAAGTCGCCATCGCGGAGGGAAAGAGAAAAAATATCCCAGAAATGGAACGCTATGGATTGTACGAGGTTGATTGGACACGGGAACTCGAGAAAGCTCACAGCGTTGACCATCTCGGAAATCTGGCCGAAACGTGACGCACCGACGCTGTACTGTAGTTGGGCTCCATAAGTGCGCAACACGGCCTGGACTCCGTTGCTCTGTACGACCCACGACCGAATTTGGATGTTAATTCTTTAAAGATAAAAGTTCAGACGGACTTCGTAATTCCAGTTGCCTTTTCTGCATGCATGGGCAGCTGTACGTGTCCGCACGATGGTTGTCTTGTCTGTCAGTCAGTGGGCAAAACTTTCACACGTTGAGTTGTGTTGAGTTCCAGTGTCCTCTCAACATCATCCCAAATCCAAAACTAAAGCAGTGCTTCCGAAAATGGGTCCGAGTACCCGCTGGGTCCTTGAGACTAGTGTACAAATGACAACCAGGAGTATGTACATAACGGGTCCACTTGGTTCAATTTTGTACACAGAGTTAAATTAACATTGATTTTAAAATAAAAAATGGGGCCCCATAGATAGCAATTAAATGGGGTTCTATAGACAAATGCATGTGAAGAGTCGAGAAGGCTAGACCTGCAAAGAAAGTACTACTACTCTGTTATGGGTGTTGCTTGCATATCTTTTCAAATAGGGCATGTGGGCTAAATTTGTGTCACTATGGGGGTCCTTGGTATGAAAAACATGTGGGTACATCCACTGCTTTAAACCAAATGCTCAAACCATGCAGCATAGTCTCAAGAACTGACCCCAAGCTTCCTTAATGACACAAAACTAAATCCCTGAATAAGAAAAAAGTCACCTTCCAAGCAAAGAATATAGAATAAAATTAGAAAAGACAGATCTCATACAGATCTCATTTTTAAGAAAGCTGCTTAAAGTTTCTTAGAGTTTCATGAGAAGTAGACTAGATGGCGTGTTCACTTAAACTGTTTATTGCTATACTCTATTTGGTCGCGGACCCCCATGTGAAAATATTCTATGGACCCTTGGAAGCAGAAGCAAAGATTTGAATTAAATATGTGCACTATGAAAATTATACATGTTCCTAATGATTAGAACACACTTTGTTTATTAGTTACACAGTGACTTGGTGATTAATAGTGAGTGATTAATCATGATTAATCGGGATTAATCGAAATCGTTACATGCCCAATTAATTGGGATTAATCGTTATCGTGACCCTCAGCATCGATATGTAATCGCATCGCCAGGTACCTGGCGATTCCCACCACTAGTGTGTACCCAGGGAGGGGTCCAGTCTGTGTAACATGGGGTTGAGCGTGTGTGTGTGTGTGTGTGTGTGTGTGTGTGTGTGTGTGTGTGTGTGTGTGTGTGTGTGTGTGTGTGTGTGTACCCAGGGAGGGCTCCAGTCTGTGTAACATGGGGTTGAGGTGTGTGTGTGTGTGTGTGTGTGTGTGTGTGTGTGTGTGTGTGTGTGTGCGTGTGCGTGTGTGTGTGTGTGTGTGTACCCAGGGAGGGGTCCAGTCTGTGTAACATAGGGTTGAGGGTGCTGATGAACAGGTAGTGTCTGAGCTGAATGACTGACAGCCACAGCAGGTGCAACAGGAAGAGCCTGGACAGAACACAGTCCCTGAAACTTCCCTCTGGCGCCGCCGAGCCTGACATCATCCATCCAGGAATAGCAAGACATTGGAAGACAACAAAGGACATTTTGAGAAAGGGTAATGAACGTATTAAAGCTAAGGGAAGTGATTTGAAATTCATCGTGTAGTACCAGCCTGGTGCACTAGGGGGCGCACAAGAGTAGCTACACTATGTGAACCTGCTGCTCGATCCTGATTGGAGGAGAATTCACCCTCCACCTGGGGAACTTTTATTAGCTCCTCTGCTAACGTGGGGGAGGGGGAAACTCCATATACGGTCTGCACACCTTATAATAGAGCATTTTAACAGATTATTTTTTGGGGGGGTTGATATCTGACAAAAGTGAAATCACTTCCCCTACCTTTAAGTGCTGTCATCACAAAAGGCCTAATAATGACTATCATTTTGTTATTAAACCGCTCTGACACCTCGCAATTTTGTTTACCACAATGCTAATGTTGTTGGTCGCTGGTGGTATGGGGCCCGTGAGGTACTGTATCTGTCGGGCAGTGGAGTTGTTGTGTTTTGGCAGGCTTTTTTCTTTTGTCTTTTATTTATTTTAGTCACGTGGACAAAATGCTTTAGTCCTTTAGTCCCACTTTAGTAAAAGGAATACAATGAAAACATGTAACTAATATGTAGCCTGTAACACATCTAAACACATTTTCCTGCTAGGCCGATAGGCGAGTATGTATGAAACAAATGCTGTCGAAATGTAATGCTAAGAATTGCTAATGGTAGGTAAGTAAGGCTAATAATGCTAAAGTAATAGGCTACTAATGCTAATCCTACTAAAGCAGGGGTTTTCAACAGGTGGTCCGGGGACCACCAGTGGTCCTTGAGAAGGTTCCAGGTGGTCCTCAGCTAAGTTGCTTAACCAGATGTAACTCTTGAGAACGTAAAAATGAAACCAAATGGACCCTTGCGGGTCCATTTGGTTTCATTTTTACACTCTCAAGAGTTAAAATATTCATCATCTGAATCAGCCCAAGTCTACACAACTAGAAGATTATCGGTCAATTTGATCTGTATGTTTTGCCTGCTTTGTTTCCCCAAATCCAGCCTGTTGTTGTGGACAAAAGAAAAAGAAAACTTTAGTTTTGGGGTCTGTGGGGGCTAAAATGTCCTCAAATGGTGGTCCGTGGCTCAAATTCTGAATAAACGGTGGTCCCTGGCATCAAAAAGGTTGAAAACCCCTGTACTAAAGCCTTGAACACCAAAAGGTGTTCCCATCAAAAATGAGTTGATGAAATTAGACACACCGTTCTTTGGAGGTCTTTCCTGGTTGACCGTCGCGACCGCTGTAGTGCCGTTACCCTGCAGGCCTATCGGACATCTAGCTGGGTCCAGATCCACAAGCTCACTGCAGGTCACCCTGGCAGAGCACACACACACACACACACACACACACACACACACACACACACACACACACACACACACACACACACACACACACACACACACACACACACACACACACACACCGTCGCTATGTATGTGCTCTGCTGTTTTGTGTACTGAACGCGTTTTGGTGTTCAAACTAAAGCACTATGTTACACTATTGAAAAATATCAGAGCTACAAGCTCACAGCGCGCCACCGAGTGGCGCGCTGTGAGCTTGTAGCTCTGATATTTTTGAAAAGTTGCGAAAATGTGATGCAAATCTTTGAATGTATTCTTTCGGAAGCAAATATTTTGAACTAAAATCTTTGCTTCTGGGGGATCCCTAGAACAACATGTTTTCAGATGGGTGGGTGGGTGGGGGGGGTCCGCAGAGATTCTGGGGGTCCTTGGCATGAAATATGTTAACCATCATCACTGACACAGGAGCATAGATTTGTTTTTTCCCAGAAAAACTAGAATCTGTCAGCAACTAGCATCAGAAACAGAAACTAGTCAGAAACTAGAATCTAGCGTCAGAAACTACGATCAGGTGTCAAATATATTTTCAGATTTGTGCATCATTTTCACAGTTTTTTTTTTTTTTTTTTAAATATCAGACCTACAAGCTCATATCGCGCCACTCGGTGGCGCGATATGAGCTTGTAGATCTGATGTTTTTCAATAGCTAAAGTGTAACATAATGCGTTGAACACCAAAACGCATTCGGTGCACAAAGGCCTGTGGTTTTGCATCTGAGGTTCAGGTAAGGAGGGGGAAAAAATGAACCATATCACCTTTTAATGTCTTACCCATATGTATAGCTGTCAGGTAAGGGGTATGGAATCCTGGACGTGGGCATCAGTAGGAAGGTCCTGGCGATGTGAAGGACTCCACAAGCGGACATGAAGAGGAAGCATTCGCGCAGGGAAACGCCCGACTCCACCAGCAGCTGAAGAGGGATAATGATGGATTGCATTTTTATAGCGCTTTTCTATGCACAGCGTGTATACTCAAAGCGCTTACAATGGTCCATTCATTCATACATTGGGAAGTATAGCGGCGAACAGTCAACGCCAGCGTCCTCAACTTCCCACATTCACACACCAGCGGTGGCAACCACTGGAGGCAAGGTGGGGTTCAGTGTCTTGCCCAAGGACACTTCGACATGCAGACAGGAGGAGCCGGGATTCGAACCGCCGACAGCTGGATCATTGGCCGACCTGCTCTACCTCCTGAGCCACAGCCGCCCCACGCTAAGGACAGCACTTGTTAAAAGGATCCCTGGCTAATAAGACAAAAATGCCTTAAAACACTACACTTGCCTTCTATAACTAAAATATGCAGAAAAAAACACCTTCAATACTTTACTTCTTTCATAAATAGAGAATCTTTCACTCAATAGGAGGTGCTCCAGTCACAGGATGATGATGTCACAGAGCATCATCCATGTATTCCATAGTGCTAGATCACAGGTGACATCATCCTGTGCTAAGAGCAGTTCCTGTTGAGTGAAATATTCTCTATTGAAAGAAATAAGATGCCAATGGTGTTTTTATTTGCTTATTTTAGTTATATAGGGAAAGTACAATGTTTTAAGCGATGTTTATCTTATTAACACGCGTGTTCTTCAAGGGCAGAATGCTCAAGACGCCAGAAAACACCATGACGTCATCAAACATCTGGCGCTTCAAAATAATAGGTTTCGAAGCCACACATAATACAGTAAGTCAGGGGTCAGCAACCTGCGGCTCGGGAGCCGCATGCGGCTCTAGAACACAGCCCTAGTGGCTCCCTGGATGTAGCATTATTACATACACACTGGGATGTGCAGTCTGACAGTTACATCGCCAGTTAAAGTAGCGCTTGTTGGCCATGCCACATAAGCCCAGCAGAGATCAAGCTTTAATCTGAACCACCCATTCAACAGTATACTATATCATCTTAGAGATGTTGTGTGGACATGATAAAAAAGTTAAACATGAAAAAAAAAAAAAAAACTTCATTAACTTGGTGAAACACAACTTAATGACATCATCAAGTTGTGTTTCACCATGTTTAATGATTTTTCTTTTAGGACCTTTTTTTTCTGAGAGTGTACAAATGGAACCAAATGGACCCGCCAGGGTCCATTTGGTTCCATTTGAACACTCTCAGGAAAAAAAATAAAAAATATATATATATATATATATATGTAGAATTCCTGTTTAAGGGCTTATTATTAGGCTTTCATTTTTTGCGGCTTCAGACGGATTTTGAATTTAATTTTTGGTCAAAAATGGCTCTTTCAACATCGTGGGTTGCCGACCCCTGCAGTAAGTAATCCTCGAGTTTGACACGAAGTAATTAAAATGTGTTTGTGTGGTTTGTTTCATTTTATAACATGTATATAATCATTTTCCTGATATTTGCTGAGTCTTCAAATTTTGAGTGTGGTTCTAGTGACCTCTTGAGGTAGTGGTGGTCACGTGCAACATTGTTTCTATTGTTTGACTCGTTTGCGCATGTCCTATATACCAGTATACATCGATCCTTGTTGTCGACGGGTGAAGTTGAGCTGGTGAGTGTGGAAATGTTTTATAAATGTTTAGTTTGTACAATTACCATAAATGCATACCAAGAAATGACGGATACAATGTCTACATATTGGTCCAGATATTGATTATGTGTTTTGTATATTTGTTATTCTTTTCAGTCGATTACCTGCAACTGATGATACTACTGCTGGAAAAGAACGATTACTGTACCAGTGCTAGTTTAGTCAGCGTAGCATACTGAGTTGTTGTGTGAATGTGTGTGTGTGAATAAACTAGAAAAAGCTGCAAGCAGTATTGTTGTTTTCTGTGCATACAGTAAGCCGAGTAAGACACTGTTTTCACCTGCGACAACCCCCTTTTGCGGTGGGGAAGTAGCTAAATTGAAGTAGTCAGTTTAGAAAAACCGTACAGCCGTTAATAAATAATTTCCCTCCCCTTTGACGCCTTCTTAAAAGGATCCCTGACTAATAAGATAAACATCGCTTAAAACATTATACTTCCCCTATATAACTAAAATAAACAAATAAAAACACCAATGGCATCTTATTTCTTTCATAAATAGAGAATATTTCACTCAACAGGAACTGCTCCTGGCACAGGATGATGATGTCACATGTGATCTAGCTCTATGGGTGGGTTCCGATACCCAAAATCTCGGCCACTCGCTCACTCCCACTCGGTTCCTCGGGGTCATTTCAGCCGTGAACGGGAAATGGTTAACATTCCGATTCTTATCGAGTAGACGAGTGGAGGCGAGTGGAGGAGTCGAGGAGGCTTCTGAGGCCGCATAGAGCGAGGATAAGTCGAGTGTTCCCTCGATGCAGCATTTCGTCTCCTCTCGGCGGATGTCCGCATCACGTGTACACGTTTTTTTCCTTCTCCAGTGACATAAGCCCTCCTCCTCCACTCCACATGTGGAGACGCGCTCAGACAACACTGCTTGAAACCCGACACCCCCCCCCTCCACTAGCGCTGCAGCTCGTCGCACGGACACACATTACACTTTTTTTTTTGTTTGTTTTTTTATGTTTGTTGAAGACACATTTTCGCTGAAATATAGACCTTCAGAATGATAAAGCATATATAAAGTGAAAGGACAACAACAAAGCAGTGGCTGTGGCTTTATTGCATCATTATATGTGATATTAGGATAATAAATAAAAGCTATATAAATGATATTATATCCATTAATCTTCCACAAAAGCTAAATCCACTATGCATTCCTGAATGCACAGACTGCTCTGAATGACGGAAACGAAAATGTATTTATTCATGTGGACTGAACTGCAAGTCAGAGAGACTACCATCCTAATCACTGTTATTAATTGCGGGACTGTGTAGGGTTGGGGGGGGGGGGGGGACGTGAGCTGCGGGCAGGTCGCATTTCCTTCACAATATAATAATATAAGTGAAACTGTGAAGGATTACATGCTTTGCATATGTTACCCCAGAATATAATGACGTGGGCAGCATTGATGAATTGTTTATCTTGCATTTATACAGCCTACTGTACCACAGAAGGCGCAGGGCTCTATGTTCCAGCTGATCCAGCTGTGTGCACAGTAGCCTATATTTCTCCACCTTTGCTTTGGCAATGTAAACATGTGTTTTCCAATGCCAATAAAGCCCATTGAATTGAATTGAAGTAATGAACGTCATAAGCAATCGCGGACGTGCCGTCGCTTTGAAATGACATCTTGAGTACATTCCGAATCTCATGTCAAATCCACTTGACCACTCTGTCCTCGCATCTCCTCCTCTCCTCCTCGCTGGGGGCGGAGCTAAGGTGGCGAGTGGAGGACGCGAGGGGAGTGAGCGAGCGTTATAGTTGCGGTATCGGAACCCACCCTATGGGATATATGGATGAACATGCTCATGTGACATTATCATCCTGCGACCGGAGCACCTCCTATTGAGTGAAAGATTCTCTATTTATGAAAGAAATAAAGTATTGAAGGTGTTTTTATCTGCATGTTTTAGTTATAGAAGACGAGTATAGTGTTTTAAGGCATATTTGTCTGATTAGGCAGGGATCCTTTTAAGATTATACTACTATACTCTCAGGTATTCATTCGTGACACGTTCCTGTTTTTACCTTGATAATGAGGAAGACTGCGGAGGAAGAGTCAAAAGCTCCGTTATACAGCGTGATGATGGTGGAGCGACGCGAGCCAAAGAGGTTCCCCACCTGCAGTGGACATAAGAGAGATGCAAAGACGCAAAGTGTATATTCTTAAACTGTTTTTTAAGCCCACGATTTTATGACCCATTTATAACCCCTGTGCTGGGCAATTAGCAAAAGCTAAAGCGAAGTGGAGAACCGAGAACGTGCACTGAAAAAAATAAAAATAAAAAATAAAAAAAATAAATAAACAAAACAAAAAACTTCAGGAGTGGGGGGTACGATGCTATAGCTGTACTTTTACTTATACAGCCTTTTTAGAAATGTAAAAGTACAAGTCTTTGTCTTGGAAATATACTCAAGTAAGAGTAAAAGTATCAAAAAATATAACACTCAAGTAAAGTACAGATCCTCAGAATCTGTACTCAAGTACATTGCTTAAGTAAATTGACTTGAGTAATGTCTACCACTGCCTCCGGCAACCAGGGGAGAGCAACGGACTTGAAGTCATGCTTCCATCATGTATGAGGAGTCCAAGTTGTTCCTTTCCACCTGACATTCCCTGGTTGGACGTATTGTGTGGAAGGAAAACGTCATTCCAACCAGGTGACGCTATAATAGGCCAATGTTAAAAGTGTGCTATTTATTCTTATGGCCCTGGCACACACACACATGCATGCACTCATACGCACAACACACACACAACCAGAAAGACTGTACCGTACTGCTGCTATCTTCTCTTGCACATGTACAGCAATACCCCTACAGTAATACCCCTACTCTGTCATAGTTGTCATAGCTTAGCTGTTAGTATAGTAGTGCTTAGTTGTAGTATGTTATAGTATGTTAGATGTAGAGTTTTAGTTGTAGTATATATTTATATGTGTCTGTTTAGCTGCTTAGTTGTAGTATGTTTAGTCTTAGCCGTATAGTTTAGTTGTAGCATATATGTCCTGTCTAGCTGTCTGTTTAACTTTCACTACTTGCCACTTTATAATTAGGCCGAGAGTTATTAGGACTGTTTATCTTGTTTTATCTTGTTTGCTTATTATGACTAAAGTGTTTATGATGTGCTATAACCACCTCACTATGCAATAAAGCTTATGACTAATAGAGACAAGGGATACTTAAGATGCCTGAAGCTCTCCACTTCATTCATGTCCACAAGTGTAACTGATGTAATAAATAGCTCTCTGCTTAGATTACCCTGCTGGGCACGTCTGGACCGGGGTATCCGTGTCATCTATAAATCTCGGACCGGCGCCCAACAGTGTTGAAGTGTGTTCTTGGGGACCTCCCTGTCTGCTAATGTGTTGTTGACAGGATATGATTGGCCCGTAGGATGTTCTGCCCAGGCGGGGAATTAAGTATTATTAGTACTGTACTGTCTGCCGCGGGCGGGGTAAGCATGGGGCAGTTGACCTTCAACTAGTAGCGAGTCAGAATCAAGTGTTGCATGGTCTGCTACCGTTTAGGCCTGGATGCTTGATGACGCCATAAAAGGGCTCCCAAGGGAGGTGGGTATACAGGATGAGGCTAGGTCCAAAGCCAAGTAGGGGACAGCAACCAACTGATTTATTGCCTTCTTAGATTGTCCCGGTCAGGAAACATATCCTCTGCCTGGTTATTGGGGACGTGTACGTGCCTTAATAATATCTAAATACAGCTGAGACATGTGTTTCCTTGCTGACGTATGCTGAAATGTCCCTATATATTGGTCTGCGCACCAAGTTGTCTTCACTTCAATACACTCATCCATTGTATTAAGTCCGTTGCAACGTAACTGAATAAATTGCTTCCATCAAGACGATCCTGTCTCCTCTACTCTGTTGCGGTCCTGCTCAAAATACCGAGCCAGTACATTTGATGACGCCCGACGTGATTTCAACATCTGTCTACACATCGGACGAGGGTTTTCCCTGACCGGGAGGCTGCGTGGGCCGAGCTGGACTGAACAACTGGTTAACCACACTAAAAGGTAAGCGATACCTATTTAAAAAAACATCGCACTTAGTATGTTCAGTCCAGCTTGTCTCATAAATCCTCCAGATGGTCAGACCGGGCCCGATGTTGTGGATGGTGACGAAATAAAATTGAACACGCACAAAAGGACCTGAGGAGTGTAAGGGGTCAGAATTGGCAAAAGCAATCTATTCAGTCTTAAAGGTTGGCCATGGCCAGGATGTAATAAGGTTGGGGCCCCATGGAAATGTATTATTAAACTGTGATTATTAAGAGTTTAGCAAATAAGGTAAAGGGAATTTAAAGTACCCACAAACGGACGCGTTTTGGGAAAATTTTTTTCCAGGGAATTTGCTAAGTCCTGGGAGGCATGCAGTTGAGGTATCACTAGGAGCGACTTATATGCCCGCAGATCGGGGATGGTCGCCTCAACAGGGTGGGACATGCCGCTGAGGGGAATCCAGTCTGAATGTGCCCCATAGGCCCTCAGTTGGGGACTGGGCGCTCAGACCGAACTCAGTTATTTTGTTTTCCTTTCGCACACTGCTAGGTGTCTTATTTGTTACGGCCCTATACGCCCTCAGATAGGGAGTGGGTGGACAGATCGGCTTAGCGGGGGTTGCTTGGGTTTGGGTGTTTTCCCGTGCGCAGGGTGACCCTGATGTCAGGGCCATAGGGCGCGGGTTGCCCCAGCCCGTTTTATGGTGTTGGTTTGGTGATTTGCACGATGAGGCTTCCCCGGGATTGGGGCTTAGCTGTGCGGTCGCGCTGACACGTTTTTTTTTTAAAGAAAAAGGATCCAGGACAGGAGCTCGGGGAACATTTATACATAGGTCAGCCCTGAATCGGAGAGCCAGGGTTTTGGTGTATGGTGGCCCCGAGCAGGTTTTAGAAATGTAATGTTTAGGAGACGGCCGTCTGTGTATGTATTTGTTGTAATCTGTGATCTTTGGGTGTGGCCTCGCACCCGCGTTGCTGTTTGCTCCCTCTCCCTCTTCTCTTTCTATACAGCCCGGGCTATTTCTAATGCTCCCCTTTCTTGTGCTCACTGGCTGTCATTGAGCCCCTCCTAGTCCCCGTACTTCCCCCTCGTATGCCGTTCTAGTGGCGCTCTCTCTCCCTCTCTGTCTCTCACTCCCTTTCTTTCTCTCCTACTGTCTCCTGCTGTTTCGCACCCGACCTCGCATCTCTCTTCCTCTCTCTCCTCCTGCTACGGGTGCCCCTCTCCCCCTCCTCCCCCGCCAGCCTCACATCTGTTGCTGCGCGGTGTTTCCCCCCTCCTTTCCTCTCTCCCTCCTTTCCCTCTCTTATTACCCCCCCTACTTCCCCCTACTTCCCCCCTCTCCCTCGTCCCCCTTTCTCCCCTACTCCTCTCTCTGTCCCCCTCCTTCCCCTCCCTTGTGTCCCCATAAATCTCCTGTCCCGCGGCCTCTTGCCGTGCCCCCCCCCCCCCCCCCCCCTCTCACTCTTGCCCTCTCGTGCTCTTTAATTCCTCCATAAATCTTGTGCCCTGTGGCCTGCTGCCGCGGGGCGTTTGTGCATACATATGTTACCGTTCCATATTGAAGCTAGTCCAACGGAGCTATTTGCGCTGTCTGTTCTGCTACAGCTATGGCAGGCCCTGGTTATTGCTATGCTCATGTGTGGGACCTGTAGGTTTGTGTATCGCTGCGGGCGCCGTAGGCGCCGCCGCCGGTCCCGTCAACAGTGGGCTGCCGCCTCTAGCAGAATTAGTACGGCGCTATAACCCTGTGTTGTTCCCAGATAATGGCATTTCCTCATGGGGATGTCGCTATTGCCTGCTTGCGTTATGGGGTGCTCACCCGTGGCCCGTCTAGCCGTCCCGATCATGGCCCGACGCCGGCAGACCTTAATGTTGCCGAGGTGCGCGGGGAGGGTTTTCTCAAGTATGTCGAATTCCTGCTCCTCTCATACATGCTCACGGCCCCTCTACGGGTGCGCAGGCAGTTCCGGGAGCCGTATATTTTGCCCTCTGCGCCAAGCACCTCGCCGTTCTCTGTAAATATCAGAGCCATGTATGAAATTTATGTCGCCCCATATTGCGAGTTCCTCGCCGCGTCCGTATTACCCGGTCACCGGGCGCGCGTTGTTCTCCCGTTCACATTCTTTATTGATGACCCAGTCATCCGAAATATACTGCTAAACACTCCTTTTGACCAGATCACTAATTTGCCCACGGACCGGGAACGATTCTTTAATCTGTTTGTGCGCATGAAAGTGTCTATGGAAGCGCTAGAAATGACCCTCTGCGCCAATCATTTTGGTCTGGGGTCACCGTCTACCGGCCCTGTTAGAATTAATCTAGCGTGCACACACTTATCTTACGCGGCTCGCCAGTGCCTGGTGGCGGCGTGTGTTCAGCCGTGGGGCCACAACGGCTGCGGCCCTCCGCGAATGTCTGAAATCGTTGGTTTATTAATCTCCAATGAGGTATGGCCCCTGATTTTGACTGCTTTCTACAGCGTCGGTGCTCACCGTCCCCAGAACCGGTCTCGGTGCTTTACTGTGCGGCCCCCTGTTTTTGTTGGCCGTTTGCCGAACCGTTTAGGTTTTCCTGCTGATAGGGTGTCGTACCACTTGACCTTGGACCCGATCTGGGCCTCCTACGGCCAACGTTTTGTGTGCAGTTCGTTAATATGCTACTATACGTTGAGGCGTCGGCGTGCCGGCCACACCCCTGGCGGACGGCCGCGCTTTGGGTGGGGCCGGGAGGTCAGACCCTAGAACCACCGAACGATGCACGTGTCACCGTGCTCCGTCAGTGTTTTTCTTTAAGTTTCTGCATCGGCATGACCCTTTTCTAATTATGCTTCTTTCTTGTGTTTTGATACAGGGGCCAGGACGTTAGTGCAATTATACGAGCCTGCGTGGGCGCGGGGAGTCAGAGCGTCGTGTTATACAGGTCAGATAAACTCTCACACACATTCTATACTCTGGATGCACAGTTACTCACGCCGCTGCTCCAAACACGCGCGCACACACACACACGCACATATATTTATATCCCACTGACTCTGTCGCTCGCTCAAATAGTTTCCTGTCACGAGCCGGTGGCCTCTGGTTCACCCTTACATGCCCTGGGCTGTTGCCCTGATCGGCGCAGGTGTGTGTTCGCTTAGGCCTTGTTTTCCTGTGTGTGTGTGTGTGTCCTGTTCTGTTTTCCTCCTAAAGCCTTTGTCTACAGATAAAATCCCCTTCTCTGCGCTACGGTTAATGCGTTCTGAAGGACATTGTATTTACTCTCGGTCCGAACGTATCCGCGCTGTCTCCAGATATCCCTGGGGTCTAAATTTCCCACGCCACTTCCCTGGGCGGGCCGCTTTTAGAGCTCGCCTGCCTGATTGGCGTATTGCGTGTGCCCGTGCGCTCGCGTCCCCTCAAATCTGGCCCCAAATCTGGCCTGTAGTGTGCGGTCGTCTGACAGTTGCTTGTGTCCATATCCACCCGGCCGACTGGCACCCGCTTTGGGCTAGAATCACGGTCGTTTCTGATACACTTAGGTACATTTAGGAAAGAATCGGCCGGTTGGCTGGTATAGCACAAAGCTGGACCCAGTAATACAGGGCCTGCCAGGGTGTATGCGGGGCGTTGCCGCCGCCGCATTTGCTGTTCAGACTACCGCTCCCTTAGTGTTAGGACATCCCACAACCCTGTATGTGTCGCATGCTGTTTCTGCCCTGCTGGAACCTCATCGGGTCCAGCATCTAACCGCTAGGCGACGTTCAGACTATGATGTTACTTTAACCCAGGCCCACCTTACCATTGTCCGGTGCGTGGTTGTAAATCCCGCCGAGTGTTTGTGCACCCCGGACGATGGCACACCTCACCATGACTGTTTTGAAGTACTGCAGCAAGAGAGCTGCCCGCGCTCTGATTTAAAAGACACACCATTGCCTGATGCCGATCTTGTTTACTATGTTGATGGCTCAAGTGCCAGAGCACCAGATGGTCACAGTCTCCTGACAGGGTATGCTATTGTTGACGATCTGACCACCGTCGAGGCTGGACAACTACCCGGCGACTGGTCCGCCCAAAAGGCCGAATTATATGCGTTAACCCGGGCTTGTCACCTAGCGGAAGGTAAAGCCTTAACCGCGTACTCTGACTCCTCTTACGCGGTAGGAACGGCTTTTGATCACGGTACTCGTTGGCTTCGACGGGGTTTTAAAACTAGTTCCGGGAAACCTATCGCAAATGCCACTGAAATTCGCAACTTACTAACCGCCATTCTACTACCTCTTAGGATTGCTATCGTTAAATGTCAGGCCCACACAAACCTGACTGATCCGGTGTCTCGGGGAAATGCTAGAGCTGACATAGCCGCCAAACTGGTAGCAAACCCACACACTACTGTACACGACGTCTTCTCTTTTTCCTCTCCCGCTGACGTGTCTTTCTACCCTGTAGTTACACGAGCAGAGGCAAAGGCAGCTTCCTTGCTGCCGATGGCTCCCCAGTACACTGTGGACGAATTGGTCAAGCTACAGAGCGAAGCCACAGGGGTCGAGCAAACCCTGTGGGAAGACAACGATTGCGCCCCAGACGATCTGGGGGTGTGGCGGGGGAGCAATGGTTTGCCTGTTGCTCCAGCCGCGCTTTTTGATTCACTGGCCCGAGCCTCGCATGGCATTGCTCACCTCGGGAAGGGAGGAATGGTTAGCCAATTCGCAAACATTGGTACGTGCCAAACATAACAACTAAGTGTGCCAAATTCTGCAAAGAATGTAAAATTTGTCGGTTGTGGAATATCCACAAAACAGAAAAGCTCTCACCAGGAAGAGCACCAATGCCAGCCGCCCCTTTCCGCCACCTCCAGATGGATTATATAGACCTAGGGGAAAGGGTAAATGGGAAAAAATATTGTCTAGTAATAGCTGACCGCTTCTCGGGTTGGGTTGAGGCTTTTCCCGCTGCAAACGCAGATTCCGAAACTGTCATTAGGCATCTGGTAAATGACGTGTTCAGCCGTTTTGGCATCCCCGATATCTTGTCCTCTGATCAAGGGACTCATTTCACGGCCAAAACAGTAGGAGAATTGTGCAAACAAATGGGCATCAAACAAAAGTTCTCCACGCCCTGGCACCCCCAGAGTGCCGGCTTTGTGGAACGCCAGAACCAGGTACTAAAAACCAGACTTGCTAAATGTCAGGCTCAGACAAACTGGAATTGGGTCAAATGTCTTCCTCTGGCGTTAATGTCTATGCGATATTCCCCAGGTCCACCATCCAGAAAGGGGCTAAGCGCCCACGAACTGGTAACAGGGAGGGCCATGGTGACCCCGATGATTAGGCCACCCCCAACGACAGAGGGAATGAATTGTGAAACGGACCTGGGGAAATATATCATAGGTGTAAACCAGATCATTAACGATATGTATTCACAGGTTCAGGAAGCCCAGCCACCCCCAGGGGAAATCGCCCCCTCGCACTCTTTCGGTCCAGGAGACTGGATATATATTAAAGTACTCCGTCCGCGAAAATGGTCGGAACCAAGGTGGTCCGGGCCCCATCAGGTGTGGCTGACAACACCCACGGCCATACGAGTCCAGGGGGAGACCGCCAAATGGATCCACGCGAGCCACTGCCGGCACGCGACCGAGCGGGGGAAAGGGGATTCCCCGCCCGGACCCTCAGCGAATGGGCCGCCCAAGCCCGAGCCTACACCGACGAAAGAGATAGCCTCAACCGAGTCCTAGTCCTGCTGTCCATCACCGTGGGAATCGCCTTCTTCATGATGGTGGTTTCCATGGCCTTCTACTTGGAAAGCAGGAATGTATGCGTCAAAGCAATCACCCCCATACATTACCCTACACCTCACACCACTGGCAGTGAGTCCACCACTTCACACCCACCCTCCGAGCCACGGAACCTTGCAACTGACACTGGTACCACTGAACTCAAAATTACGCCAATGCACAATGATCATGTTTCTGATGATGTTTCTGTTCCTCCTCCAGGGAAAAGGGTGAAAAGGGGCTGGGAAGGTACAGGTGAGCATCCCTGGAGCCGGCCTAATACTGACGTATGTCCCTACCAGTACCCAGGAGTGTCCTTAGTTTGCCCATCCGGGGCCACCACGGTAAGATACCATCCCTCAGCATCTCAGGATAGTCTAGAAGGGGAGAACTGCACTCTAGGGATCCTGGACAGTGGCATGGAAGGCGTTAATCTCTGCCAGAACCTAGCGGTGTGGGAGGTCCGGGATCCTCCAGGATCATCAGACTACTTCGGTCCGCCTCTTGTTCAGGTAAGCCTTAATGCTTTCTCTCCAGGGCTCTATGAGTGCTCCAACGACGAACAGCCATATCAACTCCCAGAGGAGGTAATGAGATTTGAAATTAACTCATATCCACGCATGGGGGCCTGTGCTACTCACACCACTGTCCGGCCAGGACCCGACAAAGCCCTAACCCCACATGACATAATGGCCCACCAGTATCAGAGCTGCTATGGTTCCCCAGTAGAGGTTCACCGTACTTGTGAGGACTCCCCCATCCCCGCCCCTGATTACTATCTAGTGCTGGGACAGGACGATCTGTTCCAGGGCATAGAATGGACAGAACAGCATAACGTTCATATCTGTCTCCTTCGTCCTTCCCACTTTGGGTCTAGCGTACCCGAATGCAGTAACAAGATCAGCACCACAGTAACTTATGTGCGCGGGGTGCTCTTTGACAAGCCACGCCTGCTTGAATACCTCACTGTGAGTACAGGGCATAGAAATTGGACCCAGGGTCTGATCCTAGCCAGATGTGCGTTAGACGAGCTCATCTTCAGCCCTGTCCTATATGACCCTGCGGTCGTGGCCGAACTACACAGGTGTGGCCCAAAGGGAGAAGGCCAGCATCCGGCTATAGAGCCCTTTATAGTCTTTAAGGATGATTTCCTGCTCTCCAACTCCCCACCGCCTCCCCCCTACCCTCAGTACCCCCATTCCTTCCCCTCCGTTCCTGAATCATCCCAGGAATCTCCATATGAGTCTGGCGATCAGGAACCTCCCTCGCCCACGGCTCCTGTTGTCCTTCCCCCACCCAGCAGTAGTGATCCGGGTAAAGCCGGCCCCAGTCCTGTTGTGCCCCTGGCTTCGGGTGGAGTCAGAACAACGTCCAGTCCTATGGACGTGATCTTCAGGGTTGCAGGAGCCCTGGGGACGTTTGTGCGGGCCATAGACTCACTTCAAGTCCAATCCAACTTAGCTGCACGAGCCCCTCCCGACCCAGCTCCACCCGTCCCTTATGACCCTACCAATTTAGACAGTCTCGCTGTTCAGGAGGGTAGGCCTTTCCGGACCTCCAAGTCTAAGCGAACCGCCGAGGAATATTTCTCTTTCAGACGGCATGAAATCCAGCTGGGTCAGTCGTATGTTATTAACTGCACATACCCCAGTGATGTTCCCCTGTCCCATCAAGTGTCTGTCATTGTTAGCAAACCTCCAAACCAGGTTGTGTCCTGTGTGGCTGCCTCATACGATCCAACTACCCGGAGGGCCGCCATCTACCCAGGTCAGTGTCCTATGAACTTCTACCCTCAGCCTGACCCCAGTCCCACTGGCCCAGTGACAGTTGCCTTCACCACTGATGAAGTGCATAACACCCACAATGGCACCTGGGTGTACTGTGAGTTCGCCTCTAAGGGAGGACAGCCCGCTAGGGGCCCTGTCGCGGCCATAGATACCCTCCATGAACAGATTATAGTTCTCCCCTCCTCTCCAAGCCAGATGGTCCACAAAATTGTCCGGACCTCTCATCCCCTTCTTCCCCCTCTCAGGCGTCCTGACGTCATCCAGAATGATGGCCAGGACAGTAACCTGTATAGAAAAATGGTACAGCTATCCGTCCGACACCTGTCTAAGCACACCAACGGGTCATGCGTCGTCTGTGGCCTTTTCCCGGCGTCAGCTGACCTAGGACTACCGCTCCTCGCCACCCCAGTTAGCGAGTGCGATTTGTGTTCCATTCTGTCCCCCTCTAATGTTCCCATACTCTGTGGGGCTCCTACACCGCCTAGGCAAATTAATGACTGCACTCCCACAGACCACGGGTGCCATGTCTGCACTGGCCCACCACCCAGTCCAGTAAAATTGGCAGTAACTGTAGAATTGGACTGGTGCTTGCATTACTCTGAAATGCCCAACCCATTCACAGGCTCTTGCCCCCGTAGAAACATGGGAAACTCCCGTTGCAAAGTAGTCTTAGGTATTACCCCAGCCGGGCAGCCTAATGAGTATTCTCAGCCGGCGCCTGAACATCGACCGGCCTGCTGGAATGACACTCAGCCCGTTAAGTTTTATCACCGGCCGGACTGTAGTATCGTTGCTCCAGAAAATACCTATTGGATCTGCGGTGAGCAGGCATATGAGCGCCTTCCAGCAGGTTGGTATGGGACTTGTGGTCTAGGCTATGTCCGCCCTGCCATCCGGATCATCCGCAACAACCCAGGTGAGGCTCCGATCACCCTCGACACTGCACACGCCTACGTTTCCAAAAGCTGGAATTTCGCAAGCCCCACCATACCCCCCTGGACCCCAGGGTTGAGGGTCCGGCGACGCAGTTGGATACATGACCTCACACACAAGCAAACGGGTTGGTCACGATTCTTTTCCGCAGTGGTTCCCAGCTATGGTGTCATGACCGCTCTGGACCAGACGAGAGACCTTGCAGGTGAGGTGGAAGGGCTAGCCAATTATACAGCTAGGGGATTAGGGGCTCTTAATTCCGGATTGGCTAGTGTCCGTTTGGTGGCCATGCAAAACAGGCTTACCCTGGATCAAATGCTCCAAAAGACGGGAGGGGTGTGTACTGCAATTGGTGTAGAATGTTGTTCTTTCGTCCCTGACGTTAATGCCACAGTTATCGATATCATAGGACACATCCAGGACATAGGGAAAGAGGCCGGCTCCATGAATGTTCCAGGGGGATTGAGGGACTGGTTGCAAAGCACCATGGGCCGAGTGGCTCTGGTGGTTCTAGAATGGGGAGGGGGTTTACTTCTTATTGTTATCATAATAGCAGTTGTCCTCCTTGCTGTCAAATGTGTGATTTCAACCTCTGTCAGGAAGTTGCTGAGGAAAAGGAAGAGAGCATCCCGGTTCATCTGGTCCCCTGCCAGGCATGAGGAGATCCGTCTGTCCGATTTCCGGGCTGCAGTCAACGGCCGCGCCCCTGACTCCAGACAACTGTCTGACGTAATGTGCCAGACAGTCGTCCCGCCTCCTGGGCGGAACATCCGTCATGTCACAACCCACCTGCCAGCCTCTGCAGTGCTGCCCGCAGCCCGACCAACCCTGACCCTCCTGGTGGGTCATGAGCAGCCCCCCGTCCGAGCTACAAGGAGCTTGGGCTGTACCCCGGATACGGAGTTTGGATCCTCCGGGGAAAGGCCTGACCGCTACACATCCAGGGGGCTGCAGATTCCACCACCGGCCCCCCTCTCCTCGGCCTGGTCATTCGACCATGCACCCCCAAACACCCCTACTTGCAGCTCACAGGGGTATGAGATCCCAGAGCCGTTCTCTGGGTTTGAGGAAGCACGACCACAGCCGAGCACAGCTCAGGGCCTGGGAAAGGCTCGGGGCTATACCCAAGTGTGAAGTATGGCTCACTGCCAGATCCCATTATACACACCCCATAGCTGAGGAACAAGGAGTCGATCAGTTAGATGCATACATTTAGATAAGCCCCAGCCTTCACACGAGGGGGTATACTCCTCGGCTGGAAGGGAACCGCCGTTCCAAGGTCGACAAGAAGCCGTCGCTTATAAGGATTATGTGCCCTCGGACTGGACTATGGAGTTACACTTCAGGGTTATTCGGGTTAAAAAAAATCAATAAAATAAAAATAGAACATTTGTAATGTGTATTTCAGAGAATAAAATATGCTGCACTGTGCATTTCCTTTTCAGGGAGACCTGCAACAGCCGTGGTAAGGGTATAGGTGCAGATCTAGGGCACCTAAATAAATGCAAAGGGGAAGAGGCAAAATGACATTAGACGTTAAATTTAAAAATATATATATTTGGAAACATTATCTAGTTGTAATCTAATGGTGAGGTCTATGAAAAGGTAGTACTGTAACTATGTGCCTTGTTAAGTTCCAGGAGTCAGATTTTAGTACAAAGGATTAGTGTTATTAGGAATCTCTAGCTATAGCCGTAATTAAGTCTCAGTTAACTTAGAAACCTTGTTGTGTTGGCCCTAGAAAGGGCCAAAAGGGAGAAATGTCCAGGCCGAGAGTTATTAGGACTGTTTATCTTGTTTTATCTTGTTTGCTTATTATGACTAAAGTGTTTATGATGTGCTATAACCACCTCACTATGCAATAAAGCTTATGACTAATAGAGACAAGGGATACTTAAGATGCCTGAAGCTCTCCACTTCATTCATGTCCACAAGTGTAACTGATGTAATAAATAGCTCTCTGCTTAGATTACCCTGCTGGGCACGTCTGGACCGGGGTATCCGTGTCATCTATAAATCTCGGACCGGCGCCCAACAGTGTTGAAGTGTGTTCTTGGGGACCTCCCTGTCTGCTAATGTGTTGTTGACAGGATATGATTGGCCCGTAGGATGTTCTGCCCAGGCGGGGAATTAAGTATTATTAGTACTGTACTGTCTGCCGCGGGCGGGGTAAGCATGGGGCAGTTGACCTTCAACTAGTAGCGAGTCAGAATCAAGTGTTGCATGATCTGCTACCGTTTAGGCCTGGATGCTTGATGACGCCATAAAAGGGCTCCCAAGGGAGGTGGGTATACAGGATGAGGCTAGGTCCAAAGCCAAGTAGGGGACAGCAACCAACTGATTTATTGCCTTCTTAGATTGTCCCGGTCAGGAAACATATCCTCTGCCTGGTTATTGGGGACGTGTACGTGCCTTAATAATATCTAAATACAGCTGAGACATGTGTTTCCTTGCTGACGTATGCTGAAATGTCCCTATATATTGGTCTGCGCACCAAGTTGTCTTCACTTCAATACACTCATCCATTGTATTAAGTCCGTTGCAACGTAACTGAATAAATTGCTTCCATCAAGACGATCCTGTCTCCTCTACTCTGTTGCGGTCCTGCTCAAAATACCGAGCCAGTACACCTGGTTGTAGCTTAGCACCTTCACCCCACTTTATGCTGTTACAGTTGCACTTTACTGCTCTAGTCTGTTGTACTACGTCACTTACTGTTTCTTGTATTGTTTGTATTTGTCCTTTTTCTTTGCACTGTCTATTGTCTTATTGCACTGGGGAACAATGGAACCATTATTTCATCCCTGTATATGTCCTGACTAGTGATGCGCGAGTCGACCCGTAACCCGCGGGTCCCGCGGGTTAACCGCGTGCCGGGTTGGGCTGAGTCAAGAAATGTTCACTTTCTTTGCGGGGCGGGTTGGGGCAGGTCAGATAATGTGTAATAAATTTCAAACAGAATTTGCAGGGGCGTGCAGTAGTGATGTGCGGGTCGACCTGTAACCCGCGGGTCCCACGGGTTAACTGCGGGCCGGGTTGGGCCGAGTCAAGAAATGTTCACTTTCTTTGCGGGCCGGGTCAGAATATTGTAACATGCAGGACCCGCGGGTCATGAAAAAACCTGACCCGCACATCACTAGTCCTGACATACACTGGAATGACAAATAAAGAACCTTGAACCTGACACACACACACACACACACACACACACACACACACACACACACACACACACACACACACACACACACACACACACACACACACACACACACACACACACACACACACACACTTACCTGCATGTTGGTGATGAGGAGCAAGGTGCCTCCCAGAGCAATGAATGACAGAGCAGGGAAGAGCATGTTGGAAAGAGCTGAGAGGGAGAGAGAGCAGCGTAACGTGACCGGTAATCGAACCCAGGACCTTCTAGCTATGAGGCGACAGCACTAACCACTGCGCCACCATTGGTTCACGCCTTCATCACCAGCAGACTGGATTACTGCAATGGTGTCTTTGCAGGCGGCTCAAAACAAGCACTCCATAAATTGCAGTTAGTTCAGAATGCGGCTGCAAGAGTTTTAACAAGAACCAAAAAGTTTGAACAAATCTCTCCTGTTTTATCCTCTCTGCACTGGCTCCCAGTGAAACAGAGAGTAGATTTCAAGGTGCTTCTTTTAGTTTTTAAATCTGTCAACGACTTGGCCCCCTCTTATATTGCTGACATGCTTCAACCTTATGTGCCTTCTAGGACCCTCAGATCTTCCGACAAAGGGCTCCTCAGTATAAAAAGGATCAATACAAGATTTGGTTATGGTGCCTTTAGTCACTATGGTCCCACATTATGGAACTCTTTACCCACTGAACTAAGATCAGCTACCTCACTCTCTTTATTTAAAAGCAGACTGAAAACATATTTATTTTCACTAGCTTTTACTTAGATGAATGCAATTAACTCATTGACCGCTAGGGGGACCTTCTTTGTTTCCTCTCCATTGCCGCGGCTCAAACCAGTTCGATCGGTAAAAAAGCCCTTATTTTGAAGCTCAGATCTCCTAAACAGGATGTGCTGTTTCTGTTATGCTGTGTCTGTTGTCTTGCCTAATCGGTCATCTGGCGATCTGCCCATATACATCCGGGTCACAAGTCAGGAAGAGCCGTGTAGCGCTAGTTGATTCACCAGTGCGACAACCCCATTCAGAGCGAAAACACAGGAGAGCCGTTTGAATGCATTGGATTGAATGGAAGTGAATGGGACAAAAAAAAAAGAGTTGTCGCTCAATTCTGTTCCAAATGAAAGTTAGCAACGGGATGATCATCAGACGATGCGCACGGACTAATAGTTGGATTAAAGAATGAAATCTACATCTCGTCGTGATACGAGCCGTCCGCGTGACCGGCAGTGGGGTTCTCCACGGGAGGTCCACGAGCAGCTCGAGAACGGCGCTTTAAGAATTAACTGTCTAATTGTCTCATTGTTCATGATGTATATAATTAACTTTCTGTATTTTCTGCCTTTTCTGTAACTCTGTCAGCACATTGGGTTCTCGCTGGTCGAGTGAAATGTGCTTTATAAATAAACTTGACTTGACTTGACCATGCCCCCTAGAACTCATTTTCAGTTGTAGTTCAATGCAAGGCCTATAGCAGCGCGATGGAGTACTGTTAGAAGCACTAACCTGAACTTGAGTATGCAAAAAGCAAGGTACCCAGGGTGTAGAGTGATCTGGTGGTGGGAGAGAGAGATATAACAACAAAACGGGAATTGGTTAAATCCATGAATTACCAGCAGCATTATATTCTCTGCGAGGGTTCGCCTATAACTGCCCTGTGTAGGGTTTAATACCGGGATCCAGGTTTGCCGGGTACAACGGACTTCCTTTCCCTCCCGGGAATGCCTTCGGGACCCGTCTTCCCGGAGGTTATCATTTCTTTCTTGATTTTTCCACACAGATCACGTTTTTTCACATATCTATGAGTGGTCAAATACCAAATATAACCCTTTCATAATTAGACTGTATAGGTAGGGGCCGGGCTACATGAACGGGGGCGTCGCGGTGCCCGCGGGACGCAATATTGGCGACGCATGGTCTAAATGCGAGCGGTCTGGACTCGAGTACGACTGCCCTAGCCGAGTACAGCATGGAAATGCTGGCGCGGGTGGGTTTACGAGGCTAGCATCGTCATGCATTTATTTAACCCGATGCAGATCAGACACTTTCCTGTGCAGGCACGGACACGCGGACGCAATGCATCTGTCCTGTCATTCCTTTTTTTTTTTTTTTTATTCGTGGATATTGTGGATTTGTTTTAATTCATCATTAAACAACAACACAACACCAAATATTTCAGCAGGGCAACGGTGTTGTGCCCAGTCAAAATTATTTAATAGCATCATGGCACGCCATGCCAATGCCATTATGATCATCAAGGGTTGATTAAAAATAATTATTTAAAAAAGTTGGGGTTGTGTAGGGGTGAGGCAGCGCTTTAGCCAATCACAGCACAGCAGTCTTCAGCAGTTTCTTACTGAGCCAATAACAGTGGAGGAGAGGTGGAGTTAGATTCTGTTTTTCAACAAATCTGTTCGTGTTTGCACACACTGAAGTTGCCATAATTACCTTTAATGGACATTGCTCTCAGGGACAGCTTGTTTGATTTCGGCCTCATAATGATGTTTGTCAATGCACCCTACTTTGTATAATTACAGTGACCATATTCCCAATCCCCAAAAAGAGGACACCACTTTCTGTGCACGCGCGCAGAGCGCGTGTGCACAATCTCACTGAAACATTGACCTTTTTAAAAATAATTGTTTTTTAATGAACATATTAGATCAGTCACATGCAAATATGCTCGTAAGTTCTGCATGGACGTTCAGATATTTAACAACATACAATCGAGCCTTAAACCTTAAATGTGGGGCAGGGTCTCAATTTGTGGGGCGCCTGAAACCATCTGGTGGTGGATCTGGTCTTTAGGTAGGCTACAGGGGATTCGGAGTCCCTACTCCCTATTATGGTCGGGACTCATGCGCTTGATCTGAGCAGTGTTGCCAACTGCCAAAATCCAAAATGCACTAGCGGTACTTCCAAAATGCACTAGAATGCGCTAGATGCTTGCCTGGAAGGTGTGTAGACTTGGGATAATTTACATGATGAATATTTTTAACTGTTGAGAGCGTTTTTTTTTTTTTTTACGCTCTCAAAGAGTTACAGCTAGTTAACCAACTGACAACTGGTTGAAAACCACTGTCATAGGAGGAAAAATGGTGAAAAACGAGGGTTTTATCTCTGGCGCCTGTCAGGCGATTTTGCCCCAACTCACCAGCAAAAAAAGCACTAGATTTTCTGCCAGGAGCTTTTCACCAATTTTGGCGCTAGGGGGGGTCTGGGAAAAAGCTGAATATAGTGACAAATGCGGCAAGTAACACTGGATCTGAGTAACTAAAAACACGAAAAACATCAAACCTAGTATTGCTCATTTTACTGAGTTGTCCTGACTGAATCAAAGTGACCACAGTGACTCACTCACATTGCAATCAGTCGAGCCACTGCAGTGCCATAGTGGTCAAACAGGAAGCCGGCAGGCAGCGTCAGGACATTGTCCAAGAAGACAGCGATGGTGAACACCAATGAGAACTGTTCGTCCTGTCCACTGCAGTCTGTGTGTGTGTAAGAGAGAGAGAGACAGAGACAGAGAGAGAGAGCTGGATTGGTGGAGTCGAAGAGAAAGGATTAGTAGCTGCCCTTGTTTGTCGTTACTGGCGGACTACCACTCCCCTCCCTCCAAGATGGCAGCCTTCGGAGAATCTGAACGTCAACTGACCGAGTGGAATAAAACATTTTATTTCTTGAAAACTACGTCTCTATGCCATTCAATTCTTGGACGTAGTAGAGTCATGGGATGGGTGGAAGTCTATGTTCAGCCTTTTACATGTTGGATTTGTACATGCTACGAGCTACTAGAAGCAGAAACGGCAAAATATGTCCAGGAGATACGATAGCCGATCTTGGACTCTCGTAGAGTGATATCATGTCAGAATCGCAAACACCTCTCTACGAGAGTCCAAATCTTGGGCTAACATTTAACTAAGTTTCAAAATTACATCATGTGACACAAAAAAAAGGATTGTCAATTATTTGCAGTTGATTGTGCAGACCTAAATCCAAAGCTAAATGTGTGAAAGTGAGAAAAAGTCAAAAGTATATACAGTAAGTATATTAGACGACAAGAGTGAGCAGAACATACCCATGATTTGCGTTCCGTTGACAGATGTCGTGTTGACGCACAGCGTGCTGAAGTAGCCCTCCGCCTTGAGGACGAAAACAAGCGAAGCCCACCCAAACAGAACCCCGGTGAAGCACAGGCACTCCATCAGACCCGTGGCCAGTGTGAACCAGCGGCGCACCCCTGAGGTGACAGCGCATGCCAGCAGCATCGTCCCGGTCGCACAAAAGGTCTGCACTCATTAGACTGCAACGCAGCTGCACAAAGGACCGCACAGTGGCATGGCTGAGGGAAGTAGGGGTGCTGGGGGGGGCTTGAGCACCCCCTTTTTTCAAACACAGCCCCCCTTGGACAGGAGGAGGAAAATACTAGTTATTTTAATCAAAACAGATTCCTGTTAATAAGCCTTATACATATGCTCTATCGTTGTATCAGAGGCTGTCAGTTAGCTCATGCATGTGGAGAGGGAACGTAAAAGCCACTTTTCCGTGTGTAAATGCATGAAAATGTGCATGCACAATGTGCATTCACACACATTTTGCGTGTGTGCACATCTTGCAGCACCCCATAGTGAACGTCCAGCACCCCCTACTGTAAATATCTTCCCGCAGGAACGCACAGTGGCGTCCTTAGGGTAAGCTAGGGTCAACGTTATCTGAAGTAAATGGAGAGGTGGAACGACTTACCGACTAAGCACTAACACACCGACAATCAACGCAAAATATGCGTGTCACAAAGCAGGTGACGTTGACAACAGTCTCCTCTTGAGACTGTGGACGGTTTCCCAATCCCAGTAGCTGACAACACAGACATGATGAGAGAGAGAGAGAGAGAGAGAGAGAGAGAGAGAGAGAGAGAGAGAGAGAGAGAGTTAGTTAGTTAGTTACTTAGTTAGTTGTCCTCCTACAATGAAAATCCACCAATGCATTTGACCATGACACATATCGTAAAAGTATACAACAAAATATCAAAACCCACCTGGTCAACACGTTCGCGTCTCAAGACTTTCACTGGCGTGGCTGTGGATGTGGTTATAAACCAGGAAAGTACCTGGAGCCTCCGGAAGACGATAGATTAGGCTAACAGTTGACTAACATTGTCCCCAAGTAAAATCAAATCACTAAAACCTGTACCCCCTACCCCTTACTGACTGTGTAATTCCACTGCTGTAGTAGTACGGTCAACAGCATTAAGATGAACCAGCTCATGATTGAGATTGATGTCCATTACCATGCTTATAGTTTCCCTTTGTCTCTCGCACATTCAGGCATACCTTGCAGCGCCCTGTACAACTATCTTGATAATTTTAGTTTTGCCAGTTGTCTGTGCTGCCCTATCCGGTAAAACATTACAAAGTCCTTTTTGTTCCCCCTCATAGTGTCCTCTTATCCCGATTGTCACTTGTTTCACGTTTCCTCGTTCCTTATCTTTTTTTGACTCACAGTCTGACTCGACAGTGTTGCTCTTGAAAGCAGCTTCTATACTTGGACTGGCTCTGCATAGCTGACTCACAGGAACAAACCTGACTTTCTGTATTTTTAGGGTCCCGGGTCTCGTGAAATTCCTGGAATTATTTTGAAATGATCAAAGGTCCTATTTGGATATGGATTGCTTTTGGCCCTTGATTTAGTTAATAAAAACACATGGCGCACAATATGGAACCTGAATTATGTGACTGAGGCTCAACTCGCGGGACTATAACAAGCCAGAAAATAGTTTTTCGTCTAATTTTCTTTATTTTTGTCGATTTTAATTTTCTCCATATTAATACAGTTCAAATGTTGAAGAAGGTTTTCATCTGAACATATTTTTGATTTGGGGAAGTTAAATGTATACATTTTTAAGTCAAAGTAGCTAGTGTATTGAAACCATAATCTTGTTGTTCTATCGTTCATCCATGTTATTTTGCTTATGAAAGAGATTTAGCTCCAGCCTTTTGACCTAAGTGTCCTCTGCTCTGCCTCTCCATTCTGAACCTCTGGACATGTGGCTGGCCACCAGCGTAATGTAATGAACGCAGCTGCCCACAATCTTTCTTTAATTGAAAGGCATGCACAGCTGTGCGCATGCGCACCAAGCTCAGAGTGCGGTGCATTGCGTCGCAATGTGAGCTTGTAGAGTAAGCCATTTCATTCATTTATCTGGAGTGGAGAGCTACGTGGCTGCAGTAATTTACACACACACAAGTGCGTGAAGTGAACAGAATGTCGTGTCATTCAAGATTCAAGTAAAATAACTTAAGCTACGACATGTCACCTCAATCTCGTTCGCTAGCTGTCTATCTCTCTCTCTCTCTTGATTATACAATCATCATTCTAATGCTCATTTACCTTGATAACCAGATAATTTGGGCCTGCAGGGGAGACTGTAGGTTGGGTCATTTCCTTGTGTTTAAACTGAGATATTCTTGCACGCCATTATAGGCTACCTTTTGCGTTTGCGTGCTGGGGGCTGGGGCGGGCTGTTGAATCTCGCGGGACAGGTTAGAGCTGGAGAGCAGGTGACCCCTGTGTTTCTGAACAAACAGTCAATGATTAGGACAATTTAACATTAAAGGGGAATAAACATTTACCATTAAAGGGGAATTGAACAATCAGTCTTTCATATCATATATGAGCTTTAATGTTAAATTAATCTCAGGAACAGTTTGTTTGATTTTGACCTCATAATGATGTCATCAATGCACCCTGATTTGTATAATTCCTCCTCTACATCAGTCTGCAGTTCCAAATTAGTATTTCCACTTTGTTTATAATGTTCACCATTGTTGATTTTCCAAGCTGGTATGGATTTTAAACAAGCCTGGATAATGACTCTATATATCAGCGCCTCCACCACCTCAGGACATTGTGGTACTGCAGCTAAACTGTCCAGAAAGAAATGACAAGGACTGGTTAGTCGTGATTGAGGCTCAAACCATTAGAAATAATCTTGAGGGACATATAAAACATGATATTACGTATTAAAAACAATTTCAGGAATCCATGTTATTTGCGCTTTAATCTAACAAAACAATTTCACTTCATATCATACAGATTGGCGATGATCACAGAGTTTTAAACGGTAAAGGATGACGATCAACTGCTCAAAAAGTCATAGAAAAAACAAACAACAAACAACGGCCTTGGAGCCTAAGGGCTTATGAAAGTATAAATACATACAAATGCATCGACCTCTTAATCCAATTCACCAATGCATCCAATCATCACGGTCCATGTATTTATTTTTCATACGTTGTTTTGCGGCTGACCGTATATGGTCGGTGTGACGCCGGCTATGGTGCGTCATGGGGCCGACGAGGGCAGGGTCTGTTTTTTGGAGGGGCGTGGCGGTGCGGTGGGGGCCGGTGGTGGTGGTCTGTGGCGTGTCGATGACGACGGGACCCCCCTGCCTTTCTCTCCCATGCCTAGGATCATCTCCATGGCGACCGTGTCCACGTGGGCGGGGCTGACGTGGAGCGCCTCGCACAGCTCCGTCTTGGTGGTACGAACAAAGCGCCGGTCGCCCGCCAGCTCCACCAGACCGCCGTTTATCAGTGCCTGTCGGCGGTGGTAAAAAAAAAAAAAAAAAAAAATTCATTCTTAAAGGGGAACTCCACCCATTTTCTACATTTTAATATATCATTAATATACCCTAGAGATATTGTGTGGTGATAATAAAAAAAAGTTCCCCAAATTCTGTATTTCCTAAAAATGGAGGTCTGAAAAAAAAAAAAAAACATTAACATGGTGAAATACATCTGATGACATCAAGATGTATTTCACCATGTTAATATAACAACCGACAAGTTAGACCTTTCCACACCCAGCAGTGAGTCCAACTCCTTATCCAGAGTCCTATCAGTCATATCAACACGTAACTCTCTCTTTACTGGCCTGTCGGAATGCACACTTAAAAAGGGAAGTCCACCCATTTTTAACATTTTAATATGTCGTTAATATAGCTTAGAGATGTTGTGTGGACATGATAAAAAGACCCCCCAATTCTGTATTTCCTAAAAATGGAGGTCCGAAAAAATTCATTAACATGGTGAAATACATCTGATGACATCATCAAGATGTATTTCACCATGTTAACGATTTTTCTCCCCTTCAAGCCGATCCAGAATGCTGCAGCTTGCTGCGTCTCCAACCAGCCAAAACTCTCAGTGGCATTTACAGTACTCACCTCCTTGATGAGCGTGTCTGCTGCCCCCTGGTTCTGTCCCTGTTCCTGTAGTTGTTCCTCATGGGTGTGTCTGTTTCCCTGGGTGTGGATGTGTAGCTGTGTGTCTGTGCTGACAGTGACAGGATGCTGGGTCACCAGTAGTGCATAGGCAGAGCTGCAACTACAAATGAGAAACAAAAAAAATGTACGATTTTACACATGCGGAACTCTAGTTGTATGAAATACTTGTCATTAATATAGTGGTGTCAACTGTTAATTGTTTTGTGGGGGTCACTGGAAGCCATGCATTAAAGCACATGAATCCACAAAACTAACCTCATTTCTATTGTTGAGTTATTTCTAAAATATTAGGACCTCCTTTGTTCATTTTTGAACCCTCTCACATGGAACTACTTTTTGGGTGTATTGTTGTGGACACAAAAAAACAGTTCAATGTGATCCTATCAAATCAAAAATGTTTTTTTTTTATTCATTTACTTCTTCTGTGTGGCCCCAGCGACTCTCACAAACGGACCGGAACTACTTAATTCACATTTCACCAAAACCAGACCAGAACTCCCATCACGGGACTCTGGCCATCAATCAATACAGCCCAAACACTGTTTTAATGGCAAGTGTTTCACACAGCTCAATTAAAAAAAATCTTCAGTCGAACTATTCCTTTAAGTACTACTCAGTTCAGTCGAATGGCGGCTCTTCTACTGTATTCCATAAGACTTCTATTGGCGAAGTTTACGGAATGCATCGTCAATATTCTATGGCTCTGGGTCCAACACTGTCACTTGAGTATAGTCATTCCAAAACAAAATGACTTATTTTCCAACAGTTACAAAATATAATCTTATCTTATTAATTGTAACAGACCTGAATATTGTGTCCACACTGCTGCTGCTGCTGCTGTTGTTGTTGTTGTTGTTGTTGTTGCTGTCATTCATCTGCAGGGGGCGCTGGTGGGTTGGGTGGGAGCCGTTCAGTTCATTCTCCATGGAGAACGGCTCCACGTGGTTCCCAAACAGTCCTCCCTGCCTCTGGGGGGCAGCAGAGACACACCGACCGTGTTACTACCACCTTGTTAGCACCTGAGTGAAACGGTGAGAGGGTGGCGACGCGCTTTGATCTCGCCACGGGCAGCGGTGGCTCAGGGGTAGAGTTGCAGTAATGTATTGCAGTAGTGTACCATATCATGATGGTTTAGGACAGGGGTTTTCAACCTTTTTGACACCAGGGACCACCATTTATTCAGCATTTGAGCCGCGGACCACCATTTGATGACATTCTCACCCCAAAGAGCTAAAACTAAAGAATTATTTTTATTTGGTTTTATCCACAATTCCATTATTACAGGCACAATTTTGCAAACAAAACAATGTAGACGTCTTAATTAAGTGGTGCTGCTAATTCAGATGATGAATATTTTAACTCTTGAGAGTGTAAAAATGAAACCAAATGGACCCGCAAGGGTCCATTTGGTTTCATTTTTACATTCTCGAGAGTTACATCTGGTTACCCAATTTTCCATCATTTAGCCTGGGGACCACCTGGCACCATCTCAAGGACCACTGGTGGTCCCCGGACCACCTGTTGAAAACCCCTGGGTTAGGACATTTGGGGTTATTTTTTCTACACAAAATTAATAAGGCCATTGTTAACAGTGACACTGTTACCTTTTGGGAGGGGGCTCTGAGCTTGAGCCCCTTAGCGATCACACTCAGGGGCCCCTGCATGTGCCTGGGCCCAATGTGCCTGTTGGATAACCCTTCCCTTGGGGGAAAATGTGTGCAGTTCTGTCCTCACCCTGTAGATGGCGTCCTCGTTGGCCTCCTCCAGGCCCCTGTCCATCTCCTCGTCGTTCATCAGGTCTCCTGAGATGGCTCTGTGGAGCATGTCCACCGCATCCTCCTCTATGTTCCTCAGACCAGCCTGGAGGGATGGTAGAGAGACACCATGAATGGATGGGAGGGAGGGAGGGAGGGAGGGAAGGAGGGAGGTAAGGAAGAAAAGGAAGGAAAGGAAGGTAAGGAAGAAAAGGAAGAAAAGGAAGGAAAGGAAGGAAGGAAAGGAAGGAAGGAAGGAAGGAAGGAAGGAAGGAAGGAAGGAAGGAAGGAAGGAAGGAAGGAAGGAAGGAAGGAAGGAAGGAAGGAAGGAAGGAAAGGAAGGAAAGGAAGGAAGGAAAGGAAGAAAAGGAAGGAAGGAAGGAAAGGAAGAAAGGAAGGAAGGAAGGAAGGAAAGGAAGGAAGGAGGCAAGGAAGGAAGGAAGGAAGGAAGGAAGGAAGGAAGGAAGGAAGGAAGGGAAGGAAAGGGAGGAAGGAAGGAAGGAAGGAAGGAAGGAAGGAAGGAAGGAAGGAAGGAAGGAAGGAAGGAAAGGAAGGAAAGGAAAGGAAAGGAAGGAAGGAAAGGAAGGGAGGAAGGAAGGAAGAAAAGGAAGGAAGGAAGGAAAGGAAGGAAAGGAAGAAAGGAAAGGAAGGAAAGGAAGAAAGGAAAGGAAGAAAGGAAGGAAGGAAAGAAAGTAAGAAAAGGAAGGAAGGAAAGGAAGGAAGGAAGGAAGGAAAGGAAGGAAGGAAAGGAAGGAAGGAGAGGAAGGGAGGAAGGAAGGAAGAAAAGGAAGGAAGGAAGGAAGGAAGGAAGGAAGGAAGGAAGGAAGGAAGGAAGGAAGGAAAGGAAGGAAGGAAGGAAGGAAGGAAGGAAGGAAGGAAGGAAGGAAAGGAAGGAAAGGAAGGAAAGGAAAGGAAGGAAGAAAAGGAAGGGAGGAAGGAAGGAAGAAAAGGAAGGAAGGAAGGAAGGTAGGGGAGGGAAGAAAGGAAGGAAAGGAAGGAAGGTAGGGGAGGGAAGGAAGGAAGGAAGGAAGGAAGGAAGGAAGGAAGGAAGGAAGGAAGGAAGGAAGGAAGGAAGGTAGGGGAGGGAAGGAAGGTAGGTATGGGGGAGGCTTCATTGCCGTGTCGCTTCGCACCACAGGCAATGAAGCCGCCCCCATACCATTTTCGATTACAGGACTTTTATTAGGCAAGTAAAGCATCAATAATAACATCAGTTGTTGTTGAAGTTGCAACAGACACGCAGCATGCATAAAGCTAAAGGTCTGACTCAGAGAGTTTTCTGTTTTCAATGATGAAATGCTGTTGGTTTAGTGGTTTCAAATCATTTTAAATATAGACACTTTAATTTGAAATATCTTGGGTTGTTTTGCATGCTTGTGCGTGTTTCCCCCCCATGCCCATGCCTAGATCCGCCCCTGGTCCTACCTGGATCTCGTTGGTGGCGTTCTTGGTTGGTCTGCCGTAGTATTCCTCCTGTCTCTTCTTCAGCTTCCTGAAGTAATCCTGGATCAGGAAGGTGGCGTAGAACTTCCCCACCGTGACCTCATCGTCTGAACACACACACACACACACACACACACACACACACACACACACACACACACACACACACACACACACACACACACACACACACACACACACGTGAGCTTGTAAATCGAATATCTTCCCACAACGATTCTCTGAATTCACTGGAATCAAATTGTAAGCTGACAGTCTATTGGTTCTCATGGTGTGAATTGTATTAAAGCTCACCTCCTATTGGTGGGATGACCTGGTCCAATAGCTTCATGCTGGTGCGTTTCCAGATCTTCTTGATGATGGCCCGCAGCTCCTCATTGGCCTGTTCAAAATTGCCTGGCCAATAGAAAGGGTGGATTTAGTTAGACATGTACCGTATTGTGCTGAATTGTGCTGAATATAACATGACGCTGATTATAACAAAGATACAAAGATAACCCCAATTTGTAATAAAATAACATTGAATGTCAATGGCTCCCTGATTATAATATAACCCCATGTTTGGGCATATATCCATTGGAAAACAGATGTCTCACTGTATATTTCAGGAACGGTTCAAAAACGGTTTGGGTAGATCTATATTTAACGTTTTCGTTCTTCCAAAATATGTTCTAAAATATAGTTCCTGAACCGGTTCGGAACGGAAAATAACGTTCATTCTCATCGTTCCGGTAATGTTTGGCAAATACATGTGAAGTTGTTTACAAACATCAGCGCTTGTCCACAGCGCTATGAGTTCACAATAAAAGCGCACGTGGCTGTCGGGACACGCTGGACTATTAGGCTACAATTTCATCCATATTATTACCCTACTAGCCAGAGGAGCAGAGTGTGTTCAGTGCAAAGATAGTTATTTGACTTTGGCCAAATAGTGCAAACTTGATGTGTCAGGTTCATTATACAGTAGTAAGGGCGTTTAGGGGGCATTCCCCCCATGAACATGCTTATATATAGCCGGTCCTGCAAAAAAAAAAAAAAAAAAATGAACAGAAGAAAGAAGACGATCATGGCATGTCAAGTCTTTTCTCATACACCTGAACAGGTAAAGTAAAACAAAAACAAAAAAACACACGCACACCTTCAGTTTTGATCTTCAGAGCGGTCCTGACCAGAGCGAACAGGGTGGCATTGAAGGTGACCGTTCCATCACTGTTGAGTGGCATATTCATAGACACCAACCTCTGTGTATGCACACACACACACACACACACACACACACACACACACACACACACACACACACACACACACACACACACACACACACACACACACACACACACACACACACACACACACACACACACACACACAATTGTTATTTTCAATTTTCCTCATGACATAGGCCTACGGCAGGGGTCAGGAGCCGCATGCGGCTCTAGAACACAGCCCTAGTGGCTCCCTGGCTGTAGCATTATTACATACACACTGGGCTCTAGAACACAGCCCTAGTGGCTCCCTGGCTGTAGCATTATTACATACACACTGGGCTCTAGAACACAGCCCTAGTGGCTCCCTGGCTGTAGCATTATTACATACACACTGGGCTCTAGAACACAGCCCTAGTGGCTCAGTGGCTGTAGCATTATTACATACACACTGGGCTCTAGAACACAGCCCTAGTGGCTCCCTGGCTGTAGCATTATTACATACACACACTGGGGTGATCCGCACCAAAATAATATAAACATTTCAGTCACCCAAATCGTGTTGCGCTGTCTGACAGTTGCCAGTTGTTGCCAAAGTAGCACTTGGCCATGTCAAAAAAGCCCAGCAGTTATCAGAGGTGGAGCTTTCAATCTGAACCACCCATTTTCAAAGGTTTACTCAGTTTACTATGTCAATAATATACCTTAGAGATGTTGTGTGGACTAGAAATGGAGTTCTGTAAAACTTTAGAAATTTCATTTCTGAAGAAAGGTTGTGTTTCACCATGTTAATGATTTTTCTTTGAGGACTTTTTTTTCTGAGAGTGTGCAAATGGAACCAAATGGACCCGCCAGGGTCCATTTGGTTCACATTTGCACACTCTCAGGAAAAAAATAATAATAAAATGCAGCTCCAGACAGATTTTGAATTTAATTTTGGGTCGAAAATGGCTCTTTCAACATCTTGGGTTGCCGACCCCTGGCCTAAGGCATCTTACGGACAATATTTACGTACCGTAACATGGCATAATATGACAAGTGCTATAAAGAATCAATGTCATTCAGGGTTTTTGGGGATCATGAAATGTCTTATTTACAGTGCCTTGACTCAAAAAGAAGTGAGAGGAATCACTGGCCTTCTATAGCTCACCTTGCAAGCAATGCGGTGTGGGCAGAATTTACCAAAACCCAACGGAGGAGGGATTCTGCGCAGGAGTGTCACCACATCCAGATGCTTAATACGTCCCCTGTAACAAGAGAACATGTTGGAGGGGCAAGAGCAAATGGTATAGGGGCGACTTCATTGCGTCCCCCCATACCATTTTCGGTTACAGGACTTTTATTAGTCAAGTAAAGTATCAATAATAACATGTTGTTGAAGTTGCAACAGACACGCAGCATGCATAAAGCTAAAGGTCTGACTCAGAGAGTTTTCTGTTTTCAATGATGAAATGCTGTTGGTTTAGTGGTGCCAAAATTGTAGTTATTAGCAGTAGTAGTGTTTCAAATCATTTTAAATATAAGCACTTTAATTTGAAATATCTTGGGTTGTTTTGCATGGCATCGTGTTTGGGGGGGGCAGACTGGGTATTTAGGGGGGCATTGCCCGCACCCCCCCACCCAATACCCATGCCTAGATCCGCCCCTGCGGAGGGCCATGATGATTTTTCAGCTGACACCACAGTGACTCACGTAGCTTCAGGGTCGTACTCCGCCCAGATCTTCTTGAACTCGTCCAGGTGCTGGGGCCCCAGGATGGACCAATCACGCGTCAGGTAGTCAAAGTTGTCCATGATGACAGCCACGAACAGGTTGATGATCTGACGACGGAGACATTTAGAAAGAAAGAAAGAAAGACAGAAAGAAAGAAAGAAAGGAAGAAAGGAAGAAAGGAAGAAAGAAAGGAAGAAAGAAAGAAAGAAAGAAAGAAAGAAAGAAAGAAAGAAAGAAAGAAAGAAAGAAAGAAAGAAAGAATCTCACTGAAATGAATAGCTGAAATGACTAATCATAACTAGCCCTTCACGAAGTCCCTCCCCAATCCGTCCTTGTCCAATAGGCACATTAGTAGAGGAAAGCTTGACCTGCATAGCAACAGTTGCCAAAGTACTCGGATTGCCATTGGACAGTGACTACCCCCCACCCCAAAGGGCAGGGTTTTGAGAAGGACTACCGTAATTTCCGGACTATAAGCCGCTACTTTTTTCACATGCTTTGGACCCTGCGGCTCATACAATGGTGCGGCCACTGGCCAATCTATGGATTTTTACAGGTGGCTTTTTTTTTAACAGGGGTTTTCAGCAGGTGGTCCCTGAGAGGGTTCCAGGTGGACCCCAGGCTAAATGATGGAAAGTTGGTTAACCAGATGTAACTCTTTGAGAGCGTAAAAATGAAACCAAACTGGACCCTTACGGGTCCATTTGGTTTCATTTTTACACTCTCAAGAGTTATGATATTCACCATCTAAATTAGCACCAATTAATTAACAAGTCACGGTCATTTTGATCTCTATGTATTGCCTGTTTTGTTTGTGAAAATCCATCCTGGAATTGTGGACAAAAAAAAAAAATCTTTAGTTTTGGGTTCTGTAGGGTGAACATGTTGTCAAATGCTGAATAAGTAGTGGGCCCTGGGATCAAAAAGGTTGAAAACCACTGCTCTATCATGAAGCTTATTGTCTGGCGTGGCTTATAGTCAGGTGCGGCTTGTACATGGACAAATCAGTATTTTGCACCAAATTTAGCTGGTGTGGCTTATATTCAGGTGCGGCTTATAGTCCAGAAATTACCGGTAAGTGTTATTCTTTCATGTTATTATTTGTCTCTTTCCAGTACTCTGGACTCCAATAGCACACAGAATCCCGAGTAATACTGTTTTTAACCAAATCCTTATTAGTTTAAGAAGAGCACGTACATTAGATATAAACAGACGAGCAGATACACCTTGGCTTGTTCTGAGCTTCTGAGGGATCGATTCACTCAGGGGACATGGGTCCAACTCCCTTATTGGAGCTATGTCCTTTTTAGAGCTGTAGTATGTTGTGATGTTTATGGAAAAGAATATTATAATAAATAAGGCTAGTGGTAACAACGATGATGAGGACAACAATGGTAAAGATGCTTTGTTGTAGGTGTTATTGATGTTTTGCAGATTATTATCATTCTCTTTTTCTCCTTATATTAAATTAATATTGATGCTATGTCTAAGGTATTGTCTCTCATACTATTATTGCACAGTATCTGTATTTATTTAAAAATATAAATGATTAAAATAAATAAATCTAATAGCTATTTTAGTGTGCGTGCCATGCATACTATACATGTGCGTACCAGGAAGGCACAGAGCATGTAGAAGCTCATGAAGTAGATGACGGCGAAGTTGGCTCCGCAGGTGTACTCCTCCCCAGGCAGGTAGTCTGACTTGGGGTCGCATCTCTTCCCGTAGCAACACGCCAACATCACCTCGTGCCACGCCTCTCCTGTACAGCACCTGAACAGCAGCAGCACAGCTTGGGGGAAGGTCTGGAAGTTGTTGTTCCTGTTGATGTAGGTCCCGTCCACCAGAGCGATTTTACCAAAGATCTGCAGGAGGACATACAGGTACGTTATGTTCACGTAGATCTGTGTGTGTGTGTGTGTGTGTGTGTGTGTGTGTGTGTGTGTGTGCGTGTGTGTGTGTGTGTGTGTGTGCGTGCGTGTGTGTGTGTGTGTGCACATGCGTGCATGCGTGCGTGTGTGTGTTAACCCATTGTGTCCTGATCATATTCTAGTTTCTGATGCTAGATTCTGGTTCCTCGTGTCAGATTCTAGTCCCCCACGGTAGATTCTAGTTCCTCTCAGTAGACTGTAGTTTCTGAAGTTAGATTCCAGTGTCTAGATTCTAGTCCCTGGTGCGAGATTCTAGTTTTTCTGGAAAAATCTCTTTCTGTGTCAGTGATGCTTAACATATTTCATAGGAAGGATCCCGAGAAATATCTATTATTTAGCTGTAGAACCTCATCTAAAAACATGTTGTTCTAGGGGATCCCCCAGAAGCAAAGATTTGAGTTAAATGTTTGCTTCCGAAATAATGTATTCAAAGATTTGCACCACATTTTCACAATTTTTCAAAAATAGCAGAACTACAAGCTCATATCGCGCCACTCGGTGGCGCGATATGAGCTTGTAGATCTGCTATTTTTCCACAGCTAAAACAACAAAACACGTTCAATACACAAAGGGTTGTCAGCTAGATGTCCCTCTTTGCGTGGGACAGTCCCTCATTTCCTTTTCAGGTGTCCCACAAATTGAGCCCCGTGTCTGTCTGTCCCACATTGTGACTGACAGACATCAGTGTTCAAATGCCTGAATATTGGGTTATATTGTCTCTTTTCCTGCTACAGATGTATTCCCCTGGTCCCACTATATTTCCATACCCACTTCAGAGGGGCCACATACCGGTACACACTGTTGCATCAAAGTAACTGATCTACAGGTGTTTTGAGCTTATAGATCAGCTATTTTTTGCTATATTTGAATTGAAATCCTGAATTATTATTTTTGAATAGGATAAGATCTTAATAGTTTGACAACCACGTTGGCAATGCGTGAACAGTTTGTGTGCCTGTGCTCGTGTGTGTGTGTGTGCGTGCGTGCGTGCGTGTGTACAGTACCTGCATGCCAACCACAGCATAGATGAAGAAGAGCATCAGGATGAGCAACGCTACGTATGGAAGAGCCTGAAGACACAACAACAACAACAACAACAACAACAACAACAACAACAACAACAACAACACAACATTACAACACAACAATGTGGATGTCAATGTCACATCACTGCATCAAAAGTAGGTTACCGTTCCAAATTCTACCCTGGACATACGTAAAAGCCCTGCTTCCCGCCAGCAGTGGTACTATTTGGAAATATATAAAGTTACTTTTACACGGATATGGTATTTTTTCTTTCATCTTTCCATTAAAAATGTCTCAAAAGTCCTTATCATGTCGCCTCACTGCCATCAAGGACATCTCCTCCCCCATGTTTATAATAAACTAGATCAGCACGCGGTAGAGTACAAACTGGCGCATTCCACGTAAGTATGCCATGGCCTACTTGTGCGCAAGTGGAGTGAGCGAGCAGAGAGCAAGTACCCCGACATCTCCAGGAGATACTCACTGGCAATACTTCAATACAGGGGTGGCCACAGTTTTTTGACTTGAGAGCTACTTGACCAGCTCAACAAGATCTACACATCAAAGAAAGAAAAAAAAAAAAAAAAAAAAAAATCAAGGCCCCAAAGAAAGTTTGACTTTAAAATAGTGGTGAAGGTGTTACTTGCTATAATAATGTTTAAGAATAATGCACTTATAATGAAAAATAGAGGGGGAGACTTGGAATGTTTTCTTGTATATGCTACTACTGACGTTTGAAAACAATATTTGTGGTTTGACTTGACAGTTCGTGATGTTGCATTTAGTCGCTTGCACCCAAAACTAAGAGACATAACTGGCAAAGTTGGTCAAAATAACAATTATTCCCCGTTTTCTAATTATTACTGCTATTATCTGTAACTCTTGGACCTACTATTACTGCTATTATCTGTAACTCTTGGACCCCAAATGGACCCGTAAGGGTCCATTTGGTTTGTTTTTAACGCTCTCAAGAGTTACAGATCTAAACATTTTAGGGGACTGTCATGTGATCTACCTGCATGGCCTGTGTGATCTACTGGCAGATCACGATCAACCTTTTGGGCAGCCCTGCTTCAATACAATACTACAATAAAGATCTCTTAATGACGCCAATGACACCAATCAGAGAACATCGAGGGCCGCCGACAACCACAAACCGATCGCTACACTTGCGCCTGCACCGCTCACGCAAGTAATAAAATACAAAATGTGTAGACAGCAGTGACCTCTGACCTGGAAGGACTTGATGAAGGTCCACAGCAGGTTCCTGATGCCCTCAGAGCGGTTGAGCAGCTTCACCAGCCTCATGACGCGGAACAGTCTGAAGAAGGTGATGGACACGCTCATGTTCTCTTCAGACTGAAGGCCAGACAGAGCACAAGGTTTCTTACAGTACATTTAGCAGAACGTCATGGACATGTATTTGTATATTGATATATTGGGTCAACATTAGGTGAATGTGGTGCCTCGTGCATGATCTAGCACAGGGGTTTTCAACCTTTTTGATACCAGGGCCCACCATTTATTCAGCATTTGAGCCACAGACTACCATTTGAGAACATTTTAGCCCCACAGACCCCAGAACTAAAGATTTCTCTTGCTTTTGTCCATCTTCTAGTTGTGTAGACTTGGGGCTAATTCAGATGATGAATATTTTAACTCTTGATAAAAATGAAACCAAATGGACCCGCAAGCGTCCATTTGGTTTCATTTTTACGTTCTCAAGAGTTACATCTGGTTAACCAACTTAGCTGGGGACCACCCGGAACCCTCTCAGGGACCACTGGTGGTCCCCGGACCACCTGTTGAAAACCCCTGATCTAGCATACTAATATAAATCAAAACTTACTGCAATTTGTTCCATGGGATCCACTTCCTGGAATAATGAAACGACAAAAAATGTTATTTATCAGCAACTGTTTCTTTTCTCCTTTTGGTAAACACCATTGGCTATACTGTCATTTTTATATATATATATATATATATATATATATATATATATATATATATATATATATATATATATATATATATATATATATATATATATATATATATATATATATATATATATATTACAAGCACAGACAAGACAAGCCGTCAGACATAATTGTATGTTACTGTATTATTATTATTATTATTATTATTATTATTATTATTATTATTATTATTATTTGCGTCAACAGAGCATTTAGCTACACATATATGTTAAGGTACATTTCCATGCAATTATAGTTTATCTACAACAATGCCAACTTAGTCTCAGTTTGAGTTTCCCGCCCCAAAAATGAATTCGCTTTTTGGAGATGAGTCTCCATATAGTAGGGTCCTTGAGGGACTTGCAGTGTGTCAGAGCTAAATGAGGTCCCACTGGAACCAAAATGGACTCTGCGTGGTCTGTAATTTGTACACTCTCAGAGTTAAATTAACCCTGATGTTACAATATTCAGTAAATTGAGGTCCCAGAGATAGACATAATCCGTAGATCTGTGGCAACCTGACTCCTGCCAGATGGCAGTAAATATGCACTGCTGCCCCCAGGTGGTGGAGTCAGGTTAGAGCTGTGGGCGAATGGGTGTCAATTTGAGAGTCCTTGACATGAAAACGTTTGGGCGAGATTGACTTATAGAAACAAGATGAAAATTGTCAAGTTATTACAGTCTACAAATTGTGGATTTTTTTTTTCTTTTTTTGGGGAAAAGGGCAGATTTCCACTTGTAAAAAAGTGATTTCAACCTTACTACTTATTTGTACAACTAGCATTTGCAGAGGAAATTAGGAGATCATTTAAATTAATTTAAATTGTAATTAATTGTGTGATTTTCAGCCTCTGTTGGGGGTATTTATATGCAAATATCATGGCCAATGACGTTGAAAGACTTTGACAATGAACAGCAATCATAATGTTTATGCGAAAAACAAATATATACCGTATTGTCCCGAATATAAGACGACCCTGGTTATAAGACGGCTCCCAATTTTCAAGACTCATTTGTGTGAAAACAACATTGAATGTCAAATGATATAGTCCCCAAATATAAGACGACACCTTTTTTCCACTGAAAAAAAAAAAACTGTCTTATATTCAAGCCAATAGGTGTATAAATTAGATAAATAATTATCCAATTTATATACCTATAAATTAGATAATTTATAGGTATATAAATTATATGTTTTATATATGCTACACTGGGCCTTGCAGGGCTAAGGGGTGACAAACATGTTGACAATGAGCAAACCGTCATTCAGTTGCACTACAGATAGTTACAGCGCATCCTTGCAGACAGTACAGGCCTCCGGAGGACTCCAACGCCGCCTGTTGAGAGGGGAGGAAATAGATCCTGGGTAAAGGAAGTGATGTCAGACAGGAAGTGACACGGCAGACAGGGAGCAGGGAGGGGATAGGCCAGCCTTGTAAATGGTAAAGCTTCAAAGTAGCAGCGTGGGTGTTTACATGACAGCTATTTTGCTTTAAAAGCTCCACTTGGTTGTGGGAAAAATATAGACATAATAAAAAGGTAGATGCAATGAACGGACTGCGGTGAACTGCAGCGACCAATGAGGCATAGGCTATTATTATATATTATTTTATATCTATGGGAAAACCCTGCTTCACTTCTAAGAGCAAAATTGCCACCACGTGAACATAGTCATTTGACTAAGGTGACCAATGTGACCATACTGTACATCCTCTTTTCACCGGACATGTCCTCCTTTTGAGCCTCGTCTGGCCTGTCCAGAGCCATGGGGGGATTGATGAATCCTTCAAATGTCCGGGGTTTATATATAGTTTGAGCAGTTGCAGATATGTTTTACATTAGGCTAATGTAAAACATATAAATAATGATCTTGTATACTGTAATGAAAAAAATAAATAATGTCTTAAAACATTTATCTTGAGGCATATTTTTTTGTTATTCTTCGAAAATTATTTTGAAGAATGGTCTACTACTGTATAAGACTCAAGAGATTGATTCTATGTTGTTAAAATGTTCAAGCAGAACTTAGCAGCATATTTGTATGTGACTGATCTCATCTGTCTGTTCATTAAAAATAATTCAAAGAGGTGTCCTCTTTTGGGAGATTGGGGATATGGTCCCCCTACAGTTGACAAGAACTTAAGACAGTGTCACTATAATGAACACCTAGAAAAGGCAAAAGAAAAAAGCCAAAATACATACTAGCACAAACATAACGGTTTCAAATGGTATTTGAATACAAAATCAAGTCTGAACTGTTACAATTTTTCGGAGCCGTGGACGCATTGTTCCTGCTACATCTGCTCATCAACCAAAATCAGAAAAATGACCCAAAGTGTTGATGAAGGGGTAATGGTTTGAGATGGATGGAACATATGGATTGTTTTCTGCCCATAGCTACCAATCTATTATTCAATTTGAATACCGTTTATGATCTCACCTGGTGATGAGATTGTGATGAATGAATCTGTCACAGGCAGAAAATAACCCATGGCATGGCAGTAGGGCTGGGCAATACATTGCCCATGGTATGAAACTAGACATTATCACAGATGTTGAAAATGGGTGGAGTTCCCCTTTAAACACGCTTGCAGCTAGATCCGTGGCAGTGGCACGGAATCACCCAGCCCTACATGGTGCTTAAAGCATGGCAGATGGGTGCAGTGGGGTGTAGTTGTGCTCTGGGTGTAGCCTAGCAGCAGCAGCAGCAGCAGCGGATCAGCTGGAGGTTTTTATGTATCGTCATACTGACCGTGTCATCCAGGCTGCTACCTGCTGGAGCCAACAGCGAGGCAGCTTGGCTCGTATGTCTCTACGCGGGGATCGAGCGCACAGGTTGCATCAGGTTATTACGGTATGGGAATCAAAACGGAACGTGTCCAATACACATCTTTGAATCACTTATAATAAGCATTGAAGAGGTTTTGTTTTTATCAAAGGGCTAATTGAAACAGATTCAGACGAATCTTAAATATACTTAGTTTGATTGTTACTTACATTACATAATGTTCTCAAATAGTTTTTAAATCTAGGTCATTTAATTACTTTTAAATGATCTGTCAGTATCGGTGAGTAATAATCGATGGTCTGGATCCCTAGCCCTCCAAAAATTTGCGACTGGAATTGATTGATTGAATTGATTGCCTGAGATTCGAACTCCGGTCTCTGATGTGAAAGTCTGATTTTAACCAACCAAAGGGACACAAAATCAAGCCCAATTTCAAAAATCTAGACAATCTACAAAGTTGTTTATTAATTGATTGATTGATTTGACAAATCAATGATGAACTGTTGTGTACTGGATTCTCCTACAGTGATTCTGCCATTTAAATCCCATGGGAGTACATAAGGTAACAACTGGTTACTTACATTAACCTCGCTGAGCGTCACATCCACCACACTGCCAATGACAATGACAAAGTCAAAGACGTTCCATGGATCTCCAAAGTAGCCCTGAACAAGCAAACACGGGACAGGTGTTATTGTGCAACCAAAGAAATGTCACCACCGTATCTAGTCACCCTAAAAGCCCTCCTGTGCACTCCGCTCAGTCGACACAGGGAAGCTGGTAGTACTGTACCTTCTCTAAAACGCTTGACCCACTCTCCCCAAGCTCTTTTCCCTCCTGACCCCAAAACTATGGAATGCACTTCCCACTGCAGCCAGAACTGCAGTCTCACTCCCTGACACAGTCTGAAAACACACCTCTTCAGACTCCATCGCACCCCATAATAGCACTTGCAGTACCAACCAACCAAGTAGACCAGGGGTTTTAAACAGGTGGTCCGGGGACCACCAGTGGTCCTTGAGAGGGTTCCAGGTGGTCCCCAGGCTAAATGATGGAAAGTTGGTTAACCAGATGTAACTCTTGAGAATGTAAAAATGAAACCAAATGGACCCTTGCGGGTCCATTTGGTTTCATTTTAACACTCTCAAGAGTTAAAATATTCATCATCTGAATTAGCACTATTTCATTACGAAGTCTGCATTGTTTTGTTTGCAAAATCCAGCCTGGAACTGTAAAACAAAACCAAAAGAATACTTTAGTTTTAGGCTAAAATGTCATCAAATGGTGGTCCGTGGCTCAAATGCTGAATAAATGGTGGTCCCTTGTGTCAAAAAGGTTGAAAACCCCTGAAGTAGACCTTTAGACTTAAGACTGTAACAGTTCCCTAGGATGTCAGTATGATTCAGTGCCTGAATTGTACATTGTAAAGTAAATTGTAAATTCATCTAATCTGTATGGATACGATGTATTATTACAATGTTTCATTTTTCTTTGCACCTTGGCTTTGAAGGCCATCAGCTTGAGGAGCATCTCCACGGTGAAGAGCACGGTGAAGATGACGTTCAGCATGTCAGAGAGGTGGGTGACATGGTCCGACTGGTTACAATGCTGGACAGACACGAACAGAATGGTTACAATGCTGACAGACAGGAACAGACTGGTTACAATGCTGGACAGACACGAACAGAATGGTTACAATGCTGACAGACAGGAACAGACTGGTTACAATGCTGACAGACAGGAACAGACTGGTTACAATGCTGGACAGACACAAACAGACTGGTTACAATGCTGACAGACAGGAACAGACTGGTTACAATGCTGACAGACACGAACAGACTGGTTACAATGCTGACAGACAGGAACAGACTGGTTACAATGCTGGACAGACACGAACAGACTGGTTACAATGCTGGACAGACACGAACAGACTGGTTACAATGCTGACAGACACGAACAGACTGGTTACAATGCTGACAGACAGGAACAGACTGGTTACAATGCTGACAGACAGGAACAGACTGGTTACAATGCTGTACAGACACAAACAGACTGGTTACAATGCTGACAGACAGGAACAGACTGGTTACAATGCTGGACAGACACAAACAGACTAGTTAAACAATGCTGGCACCAGTCAGGCCGGAGAGCATAATCAGATTTATTATCTATTTAGATTCTATTTTAACTTCTAATTAATATTAGAAGTTAAAATAAAAGCCGGCTTCCAGATACTGTAAATATAGGCCTACTGATATTATAACATCCAGCCCATTTGTAATGTCAATAATCATACATCGGCAAAAACAAATTAGTTCAATCTTTGAATGCTGTGCTTTGACATTAAACACACAGGGGAGGTGTCCAGGGGGGTATTTCATGAAAGGTTGATTAGAAAATCGGGGATTTAAGCCAAAACCACACTTTTTTTTTCGTTTTTTTTTTATATATCCACACTTTTTTTATTCTGGTCTTTAGAGCCTGGTTCATTCCGTTCCACCAAAGCCAAGCAAGGCTCAAAATGGGCGGATTTAGCGAGCCAGGATCATATAGCCTCAATTGCTGGATCGTGCACGTACTGCTTGAAAAGCCTTGATGAGGTGTAGATTCCTTGAGCGTGACCAATCATGGGCGAGACCAGCAAGAGCCAGAGAGCCGTGCCCATAGATCTATATAAGAAAGCCTTCTTATATATTATCTATGGGCGTGGCTTTCACAGCAGAAGCGCAGCAGCAGCTGATGATGATCTCGAAGGCGATCATTAATAAAGGGCAATATGAGCGCGATTAATACGGCCAGGGACATAAGGGATCCGATCCATGGCAAACTATTGCCAATAGACTGAATGCATAAGCTGTCAAAAATAGAGACCATATTCATGGCCATATTCAAATGGACTCTTACGGGTCAATTTCGGGTTTCATTTTGCACACTCAAGAGTTAAATTATATTGAATTAATTCTGAATTACCTAATATTCAAGAATCTACACATTTTAAAAAATGTAGAAGAATTGCTATTTCGACTAACATTTTGCCAGTTATCTCTCCTAAATTAGTCAGAGACACTAAACTCAACATCAAATGGATAACATTCAGAATAAATAGTGGGAAATGGTTGAAAACCACTGCTCTAGCACATTCTAGTGGCATTTTGGAAGTGCCACTAGTGCATTTTGGATTTTGGCAATTGGAAACACTGCATTATAAAGCCTATGACGGCTGTGTGGTGGTGTATATATACTATAGTACGCAGTGATGGGCAGTAGCTTGTTACAAGTAGCTAAGCTACATAGCTTAACTACATTTTCCCGTATCTTGTAGTGTAGCTTACTACATTTGCTCTGGGAATAGCTTGTAGTGAAGCTACACTACTTGTTTCGAGTAGCTTGTAGTGAAGCTACACTACTTGTTTCGAGTAACAAGGATTGTAGCTTACTACATTTTCCCACAAACATTTTCAAATTCCACCCATTTTTAATGGGTAGAAAACCTCTAATATACATCCCAAAACTTAAACATGCCATCATCCTATGTTCAAACCCTCCGCTAAATTATTATCATTATGATTTTTACCCATATTGTTTTATTATTATGATTAGTATTTAGAAAGTTGTACATTAAGTTAAGATATATATTTATATTATGTAGGGATTATGTAGCAAGCTACATCAAGCTACTTTTGTCTTGTAGCTTGTAGTGTGGCTTGCTACAAATCTCTGGCGATAGCTTGTTGTGTAGCTTAGCTGCATTTTTTCGAGAGTAAGTAGTAAGTAGTGTAGGTTACTACATTTTCCCAGTAACTTGCCCATCACTGCTGTAGTACGGTACCTGCATTCCCAGACACATGGTGTTCAGCATGATGAGCAGGAACATGAGGTACTCGAAGTAGCAGGACGTGACGATGTACCACACCTGGTACTGGTACGGGTTCTTAGGGATGTAGCAGCGCAGCGGCCGCGCCTTCAGAGCGTACTGCACACACTGGCGCTGGAATAGGAAGGCATGGAGGGACGTTAAAAAAAGCTTCTGGAACTTCATCACGTCCATGTGATCAGTGCAGCTTCATACGGCCGCACTGATCGAGGATTTCTGGGGGTTTTGTCTTAAAGGGGAACTCCATCCATTTTCAACATTTTTTTCTGAGAGCGTACACATGCAACCAAATGAACCCTAATGGGTTCATTTGGTTCCATCCATTTGTACGCTCTCAAAAGAAATCTAAAGAAATCCATTAACATGGTGAAAATACATCTTGATGATGTCATCAAGATGTTTCACCATTTTAGTGGTTTTCTTCAGACCTCCATTTCTTGGGAACACAGAATGGGGGAACTTCCCCTTTAGAAAAAATGTACTGGGTAGCACGCACATCTCAAAAAATGTTGACAGGTGCTGGACAATGTACATACTTAAAGGAGAGAAGATGTCCGCACACTGTTCTTAAGCTTCATTAACTTTATTCTGTTTGGTATTCAACGTTTCGACCCCATTCGGGTCTTCTTCAGGAATGAAGAAGACCCGAATGGGGTCAAACAGAATAAAGTTAATGGAACTTCCCCTTTAACAATGCAATCGTGCCAGTCGGTTCTCAGACTACACGGCTTGATAAGCAACCACCTATAGCCCTAGAAGGCCCAGGTACAGCATATTTCTACTGTACCTGTTGTACTACCATGATCTATTAAAGGGGAACTCCACCCATTTTCAACATTTTAATATGTCATTAATATACCTTAGAGATGTTGTGTGGACGAAAAAGTTCCCCCAAGTCAGTATTTCCTAAAAATGGAGGCCTGAAAAAAGTCATTAACATGGTGAAATACACCTGATGACATCATCAAGATGTATTTCACCATGTTAATTTTTCTTTTCAGATTTTCCTTTCAGACCCCTTTGAAAAACCCATTTTGAAAATGGGTGAAAAAAAAGCAAAAAAGGGAAAAAAATATTTTATTCATGCTAATTAATTAATTAATTAATTAATTAATTATAATAAATTAAAAATATATGTTTATATAATGAATGCACCTGTTCTAGACATTCTAATAATCACAAAAATATATTTATTGCAGTCATTTTACTTACTTTTATCAGAGTTAAAGGCTAAAGGTCAAAGATTAAAAATCATTAAAAATTGCAATAGTCCAGAGATTAATTGAAGATGCTATAGTTGCAATCTGTGGGGGGTATTTTTCATGCAAGTATCATGACCAATTGCAATGAAATACTAAACAATGAACATCAACCATGATATTTATGTGGAAAAAAAAACAGAAAAAATAATTTTCACTTTTTTTAATTATTATTAATTAAAAGGTTAATGTTGCTAAAAAGCAATCCTGGGCCTTCTAGGGCAGGGGTTTTCAACAGGTGGTCCGGGGACCACCAGTGGTCCTTGTGAGAGGGTTCCAGGTGGTCCCCAGCTAAGTTGCTTAACCAGATGTAACTCTTGAGAACGTAAAACCGAAACCAAATGGACCCTGGCGGGCCATTTATATAAAACGTAATACCCAGGGGCGGATGTGACATTTCCCAATTGGGGGGGCAGGAGAAAATGGTATGGGTACCATACCATTTTCAGTTACAGGACTTATTAGTCAAGTAAAGCATCAGTTGTTGTTGAAGTTGCAACAGACACGCAGCATGCATAAAGCTAAAGGTCTGACTCAGAGAGTTTTCTGTTTTCTCTGTGCGTAACCGAGAAATCAATTACTTGATGATTGATAAGTTTACACCGCAACGTTTTCAACCAAACACGCGGTTGACAAATGAAAATTTTGAGGAGCAATGCGACACGTAGAAATGACAAACTGCGCAAAATGTAAGACCTAGATATAAAAATCCAAGACTTTTTAAAGTCTTTTCAAGGTATTATTTTCAAATTTGTAAATTCAATCCTTTTTAAGACTTTTTAAGACTTTTTAAGATCCCGCGGGAACCCTGGCATGCAGCCTCACCTGGTTCTTGTCCAGCTCACAGTTCTTGTACTCCTGCTCGCCCTGCTCCTGGAAGGTGACGATGACGAAGCCCACGAAGATGTTCATCATGAAGAAGGCGATGAGGATGAGGTAGGCGATGAAGAAGATGGAGATGGCCACGCGGTTGTTGTACACGGGGCCCGTGTCCTCCACGTTGGAGTCTATGGCTTTGTACAGGAGCCTGTAGCGTGCAAGCACACGCGCGCAAGAACGCACACACATGCGCGCATGTGCACAAAATAAGACTGGCATCACCTTAAAATACAATCAAGAATCGTTCCTTCTAAAAATGAACAAAACAAAAAGATTGGTTAATGAATACATGGATAGTAACACCACCTGTAGGTTCCTTGAGGTACGTCTACAGCATGTCATGGATTTAATTTCTTCTGCAATTGTGTTATCGGTATTTGTTGTATAATCCATAGTGTAATTTGACATGTAAAATATAATTTCTAGGGCTGTTGAATGATGTTTTCCTGTGCATACAGGATGTGAACATTTAAAAAAGAAAAGATATCTGGGGGGAAGAGATTGTTTATTGTTTTTTTTTTTTCTTTAATCTTCATCAAAATAAGTGATCTGCAAGTCCCTGATGCTTGTAGATTGTAGATCTCTAGCTTGTAGATACTCTGTGGCTCTGGTTACAGGGAGACATGTGTGTAATGTATGTGTCTGAGTAAAACTGTGCTCTGCTGATTTATTTATTTTCAATGAAAATTGCTCAATTGCGTGGGTTGAGTCGGTGTGCACATGGGTTGATTGCATTAAACGTTTTAGTCAGATTATTCACCAATTATTGCCATTACGTAGTAAGTGTAGTGTACGTCTACTGTAATTTGACATGCAAGATTATAGAACTTAAGTATTTTTATTTCTGCCAAGTTCCCACTGGTACAGAGTGTGTGTGTCAGTGTGTTTACAGTACTTGGGCCATCCTTCGAAGGTGGATATGGTGAACAGCGCCAGCATGCCGTTCAGGATGTTGTCGAAGTTGAGCTCCGAGTTGATCCACTCTCTCTTCCTGAGCACCATCTCATGTAGCTCCCCCTCCTGGTGGCGGATGTACCAACCCCTGAGAGAGAGAAAGAGACACACACACACACATTTTGTTTTTTGTGGAAAGATCCATCTTAGGCACGTACAGTAGCACTTGTTCTCGCCTTGAACTACAGTACTACAGGCATATGCAATGTCTCAGGTTATGTTTTATAGGGGTGGGATGATTAGTATTAGGGCTCTGAATCGGTTTATATTGCGATTATTAATTATGCTTGATTTAATTCGATATACTGCATTTTTTTGCCACAAGTGACTGTGACTTGTATTATACTAAAACGTTTTAAAGGGGAATTCCAGCCATTGTCAAGATTTTTTTTCTGAGAGCGTACAAATGGAACCAAATGGACCTTAACAGGTCCATTTGGTTCCATTTGTACACCCTCAAAAAATGTGAGCTCCACAGTGGTTTGTTCATACTTGCAGGTTTCTTCAGTCATCTGGTCAGGATCGGTGCATGCATAGAACTTGCCCTGTGGAGAAGAGGAGAACAGCGCCACACGGTGTTAGTCTTACAGTGCTGCACGGGTCTGCAATATCACTGCACACATAGCACATGTACTGTATGGTGCAACCAGGGGCGTTTTTTTGCCATTAGGCAGACTAGGCAGTTGCCTAGGGCACCATGAGGGGAGGGGGGGACCACCAGACATGCTTTAAAAGGATCCCAGGCTAATAAACCTCATATGGAGAAATGTATTATACTTGTCCTCTATAACTACAATTGAACTGAATTGAATTTAAAATACATATAATATGTAATTTAGTTTAAAAATAGTTAATAATTTTATCTCTTGGGGGGTGCCAGCAAATCGTGCCTAGGGCTCCAAATTGCTTAGAAACGCCACTGGATGCAACTCAATGTCGCACACACTTTGTGCAACATTTGATGAAGCATTTGTATCTGTTTTTATTGTGGTAATTTGTTTTCAATTCATCAGTAATACCTGGGTCTACTGTAGAAATGAAAATGACACAAAGCATCATGGAATAAAAACATCTGAAATGAACCCTGGAAAACACCCAGTTCTACCGCTTTTTTCGAGTCACATGTTCAAATACTGGATTGCGATTGGCTTGAAAACAGTGGTAAATAGGACCATAACCCTGGGAACTTCAAAATACCCGGATGCGTATGCAAACCGACCGCAGAGCTGAAACAATTAATGATTGTGACTAAAGATCCCTGCAAGTTACGAGTGTGTTTCTTTCACTTATATGTAAAAAGTGGTAGAAGCATAATTTACCATGAAAGGTTGTGGGTTGTTGGCTGATTCACCCACTGTTTATCCTGAAACAGTGGGTGAATCAGCCAGCAACCCACTCCCTTCCATGGTAAATTCCCTTAAATATATTATACTTGCAACCTCACTATTACTTTGTACTACAAATAAATAAATAAATAAATAAATAAATAAATAAATAAATAAATAAATAAATAAATAAATAAATAAATAAATAAATAAATAAATAAATAAATAAATAAATAAATAAATAAAGCATGTATAACAATCACTGATATAATTAGAATAAATGTGTGGTAAAAAAAAAATTAATAATAATTAATGTACATGTTCTGGATATTCTAATGATCACAAAACATATATGAATTGCAGGCATTTTACTCACTTTTATTTTTTAATTGTGTTAATTCTAGTCTCTGTGGGGTTAAAGATACAGTAAGTGATTATACTTAATTCAAATATTGTTTTTTTTGCCCCCGGGGTCAAAAAAGCCTAGTTTCACATTGGGCTTTGGGATAAGCCTTTCATCCAATCAGGATGAGAGAGGCCTTCCTCCAATCAGGATCGAGTAGGGGTGGGCCTTGATGTATATGATGTTGGCCTGTTGCACTTTCCTTCACTGAAGAGTGTATGGATGTGCACATCTTGCTACTGGGGGCACCGGATGGTTTTCCAAATCACCCACATCACTTAGGCCTACTATACCTTTAATGCTAATGTTGGGTTAAAAAAAAGCTGGACTCCCTTGCAGGAAAGAAAAGAAAACATCTGACCTTAAAGAGCTGGACTCCGATGCAGGCGAACATGAAGTCCAGCAGCATGGTGACCAACACGATGTTCCCGATGGTCTTTATGGCCACAAACACACACTGGACCACGTGCTGCGGGAAGAATAATCACATCCTTGTTCAGGTTGTATAGCAATGGTTTTCAACCAGTTGTAAGAAGTAACTCTCGAGAGCGTAAAAATGAAACCAAATGGACCTGCAAGGGTCCATTATGCTCTCAAGAGTTAGCATCATCATCTGAATTAGCCCCAAGCCTACACAACTAGACGATTGATGGTCATTTTGATCTGTATGTTTGACTATTTTGTTTCCAGAAATCCAGCCTGGAATTGTCACCCGCTTCGACCTCTATCCATCGATTGAATAGACACTTATCAACAGAAATGTTACGATCCAATCGTGCCGGTATAGCAGATATTCAGATACCCGCCGGACAAGTAGATATTTTGTATTCATTGCATCGGTGGATCACGGATACTACTAGTAGGGCGGGGCGAAGGAAGTTTTACTGAAGTTATGGTTAGGGTTAGGTTAGGTTTAGGCATAAGTTTACTGAGGTTAAGTTTAGGGTTGGGGTTAGGTGTAGGCATAGCATAGTTTTACTGAGGTTATGTTTAGGGTTTAGGATTAGGCTAGGGTTAGGGTTAGACGGTGCTTTATGCGGTTACTAACCCTAAACAGAACTTCAGTAAAACTATGCTTCGCCCCGCCCTACTAGTAGTAGCCGTGATCCACCGATGCAATGAATACAAAATATCTACTTGCCCGGCGGGTATCTGAATATCTGCTATACCGGCACGATTGGATCGTAACATTTCTGTTGATAAGTGTCTATTCAATCGATGGATAGAGGTCGAAGCGGCTCGAATTGTGGACAAAAGCAAAACAATTCTCTAGCTTTGGGGTCTGTGGGGCTAAAATGTCCTCAAATGGTGGTACGTGCCTATGTGGCTCAAAAGCTGAAGAAATAGTGGGCCCTGGTATCAAAAAGGTTGAAAACCACTGTTGTATATTAATCCGATTCAGGAGTCAACTCACCTTCAGGCCCTTGGCTCTGTTGATGGCTCTGAGAGGCCTGAGCACCCTCAGCACCCTGAGAATCTTCACCACCGAAATAGCACTGGACCTGTCGACAGAAACACCCAGGATGCAGCTTTCGTAATTGGACTGCACACATGGACACGCACAGGACACAACATTCATAATTGTACCTAAACTAGAGACTGCAGGCAGTGCAGGGCCCGATTTTTTCGCACCACCCATTCCCCGCAATCTAGGAACCTAGCATGGGGGAAGAGGTATTCTCAGCAGTCAAGTTGTTATTTTGGTCACCATTCTGTCTCCCTGAAACACCTCTGCTACATGTTTCATTATACATAGGTGTGGTTTGGGCGTTTTTAGCTTCCATCCGATCCGTGGTGGTCTTGTGATTGCCTTTTTAAAACATCCCTAATCGTTCCTTGTTATGCCCAGTCCTATATTGGTTCATAACCTCACATAACGTCTTGTGATGCGTAGCTGCCTTGTTTCCACTCACTTCCCCCACAGCCCTACCTGGGATTAGGTTGTGCAGTCTTGTTGTTTTCTCTTTTTTTGGCTTCATGTGCACAAAACACCATAACCCGATCAATTCTGTGCCGTTTCTTACGATTCAATGTGCTATATGATCACCACATATCGATGTTTCCTTTGCTGTGCGGGGCGTGCCTTTAGCCCAAGTCTACGAAACATTATCAAGCAAACTGAAAAACAAATCGGAATATCCTATATTACAGTCACTGCCGAGAACTCGTCTTTTTTGATAAATCATAGCTCTGTCAATTCTGTACCATTTCTTACATTTCAAAGTGCTATATGATCACCAAATCAACCTCTCATTTGCTGTACAGAATATGCTTCCCTATGAAACGGGATCAAGCGAAACATATTTGTCGGAAAATCGGCAATAAACCAAGCTCATGGTGAGAAACTGAATCATCAGCAGCAACGTGTCACATGCTAAATATCACTTTGACTAGAGACAATTATACTGCCTAAATAAACACAATCACTTCAATCACGCGGGCAATCACTTCTGCTGTTTATAGGACAATCAATAAATTAGGAAAGTAAGAGCACTGATGCCGCAGCTGTTGGACAGAGTTTAGCGGTGCTTTTGACCCATTTTGTCCAGACTGGATTCTAATTTCTGATGCTACATTCTAGTTGTTGACATGAGATTCTACAGCATACTTTCTGACATTAGATTCTAGTTCACGGCTCAAGATTCTAGTTTCTGACAGTAAATGCTAGATTCTGATACTAGATTCTAGTTTTTGACAGTAGATCCTACATTCTTACACTAGATTCTAGTTAATGAGACTAAATTCTATTTTCTGATGCTACATTCTAATTTCTGACATTATATTCTAGTTTTCCTGAAAAAAAAAATCTACCTGTGTCAGTGATGCTCAACATATTTCATACCAAGGACCAGCAGAATTATCTATGTTTGGCTGCGGACCCCCCATCTAAAAAAATGTTCTAGGGGCCCCCCAGAAGCAAAGATGTGAGTTAAAAATGTTTGTTTCTGAAATAATATATATTCAAAGATTTGTGCCACATTTTCATGATTTTTCAAAAATAGCAGAACTACAAGCTCATAGCGCGCCACTCGGTGGCACGCTATGAGCTTGTAGTTCTGCTATTTTTCAATAGGTAAAGCATAATGGTTAGAACACCAAAATGCGGCAACAAAAATCGGGCCCTGCAGGTGTAGGTGTGCGTGCAATTTGTGTGTGTGTGTGTGTGTGTGTGTGTGTGTGTGTGTGTGTGTGTGTGTGTGTGTGTGTGTGTGTGTGTGTGTGTGTGTGTGTGTGTGTGTGCGCGCGCACAGTCCAGCACTTACTCCATGCCCATGGAGAGCAGAGACACACTGACCACCAACAGGTCCAGGATGTTGAAGGAGTTCCGGCAGAAGGAGCCTGTGTGCATGAAGGCTCCGTAGGTGGTCATCTGGAGGCAGAAAGAGGCAAAGCACCACATGGGCTCTGAGCGGAACCAGGGGCGGATCTAGGCATGGGCATGTGGTTGGGCAAGGCTCCCCTAGATGCCCAGTCTGCCCCACCAAACATGATGCCATGCAAAGCAACCCAAGATAATTCAAATTAAAGTGCTAATATTTAATTGATTTGAAACACTACTACTGCTACGAATTAACTATAGTTGCAGCACCACTAAACAGGATCTCATCATTGAAAACAGAAAACTCTCTGAGTCAGACCTTTACCTTTATGCATGCTGTGTGTCTGTTGCAACTTTAACAACAACTGATGTTATTATTGATGCTTTACTTTCCTAATAAAAGTCTGGTAACCTAAAATGGTATCGGTGCGGCTTCAATACTTTTATGTTACACTTCTGTACAGCTCAGGGGCATTGCATATTCTTACCTTGAGCACAATCTCTGCTGTGAAGACTGAAGTGAACACTATGTCCGCCGAGGCCAGGATCTATACAAATTCATTAAGAAAAAAAAAAAAAAACAATGATTAAACATTTGAATATTATAATTTGTTGAATGAATATATGCATATGCATACAGTATATGAATATATGCTCCTTCCCTCCTTGTCCTTCCCATGCTTTTGTACGATCATGTTTATTGTTGTAAATAAGTCAAATCAAGTCGCAATGTCGTCCCGATTATGATCAGGACCATGAGACATGCATGTGATCGGGGGGCAGATCAGACGGCCGGTCACCTGGTTGCGGAAGGACATGGGGTCGATGGGGTCCTCAGCGGCCAGAGAGATGGAGGACAGGAGGATGAAGAGGAGGATGATGTTGGTGAAGGTGGTGGCGTTGATGATGCGGTGGCACAGCTTGCGGAATCTGCATGGGGAGGGAGTTTCTCTGTTCAAAACTGGACAGGTAAATCACAGGTAACTGCTTTTCCCCACATAGTCAATATGAACGATCAGACCAAACTACACTAGGACTCGGTAGAGTGCAAAAAAAAAAAAAAAAAACTAAACCCTAAACCCCTGAGCATAAGTGGTGCTCCGGTGCTCAGGAGCACCAAAAATCCTACAATGAGCTGTCAATCCAGGGGTGGAAAGTTCCTTTGAGCACCACACAGCAAGGGCTCATAATGACTGCTTGACTGGGCCAGGGGAAAAAAAAAAACCTTGAAAATGAAATAATTCTAAATAAAGTCTAAAATACTACTAGTATTTTTATTGGATGTAGAATGTAGGTAGTAGTACTACTACTAGGCTAGCCACTATTATACTGGTATACTGTACACTGATCGGGTTGTACGGAGTGGAAAGAAGGGGCTCCCAGGGCCCGGCGATGCGGGTTGCCACATTTTGGGAGCACCAAGTAACATCCCCAGGTGCTCCTCTGAGTACTGGACCAAAATAGTTATGTGCACCCCTGGTTATGAAGGTGACTTACAGTACATCACCAAACCTTCTTTTTAAGTTTGTGAACATATCTGCAGTATACATGAGACATGTTTCATACTAAAAACTATAAACCTGTATAGCATATACAGTATAAACCTACAATGTATTTGTATGTAAGACTAAACTACCAAAACTAAGACTAAATCATTTTTGACATTCCGTTGACTAAGAATTTCAGAAGACTAAAAGACTAATATGTGCCAACACTCACTTGTTCTGCGGGCCGAAGATGAAAAAGGAGGAGGCGTCCGGCATGGGCACCGCCTCCTCCTTCAGCTGCAGGTCTGCCATTGGACGAGGCCGGGGGCTGTCCGGGATCTCCGGGTCCTCCTCCTCGTCGTCCCCTGCAGAGCAGGACGCGAAAAAAAAAAGAAAGTGTCTGTATGTTCTGTTTAGTAAAGAGCTGGAAAGATCCATAGTACTGAACACATACACATAATATAGGTATTGCTTGACTTCAGGCCATTTAACAAATAACATTTTGAATGAATAAAGAATGAATGAGTAAACAGTGTGATCACTCACACTGCCCTTAAAAGACCACTTCAACACTTTTCAATGTATCTTCATATAATATAATAGGTCCTCACTAATGTACATGATAAAATACCACGATTTTTTTCTACTCAGCCTGTCTCACTGGAAGGCTGTGGGCAGTTCAGAAACGTCTTCCAATGACATCATCATTCTGGATTGGATTCCACCATCCTGTGAGACGCTGGACTGAGTAGACTGAGTAGAAAACTCAGAAAACTAGAAGACTGAGTGGTATGTATATCATGTATATTAGTGAGGACCTATTTTATGAATATACGTTGAAAAGTGGTGAAATGGTCCTTTAATAAATATTCTAAAGGACAACCAGCTCGCCGGATGGCAACCGCAAGGTTACCGCTTCGTAGCCGTTCTCCTCCAGTGTTAGTGTTGATGTGTCCCTGAGCAAGACACTTAACGCCAATTGCTAAGGATTTGCTCGTTGTGCCTTGCATGATTTCCGTCGCCATCAGTGTATGAATGTGAATGTAATGCACAGTCTATGTAAAGAACCTTGGATAAAAGGCACTATATAAAGGCACCATTTACCATTTATTCTAGGCCTATATCCTCTAGTGTCCTGAACGCGTTTTGGTGTTTTATCTGTTGAAAAATAGCAGATCAACAAGCTCATGTCGCGCCACCGAGTGGCGCGACATGAGCTTGTTGTTCTGCTATTTTTGAAAAAATGTGAAAATGTGCTGCAAATCTCTGAATACATTATTTTGGAAGCAAACATTTTATCTCAATTTTTCGCTTCTGGGGAACCCCTAGAGAACAACATGTTTTCAGATGGCGGTCTGCAGCCAAATATGGATAATTCTGGTGGTCCTTGGCTAGAAATATGTTAGCATCACTGACACAGGAGCACAGATTTTTCAGAAAAACTAGAATCTAGTGTCAGAAACTATAGAATCTAATGTCAAAAACTCGATTCTAGCATCAGAAAGTAGATTCTAGTGTCAAAAAGGAGATCCTAGCATCAGAAACTATCATTTAGTGTCAATAACTAGAATCTAGGGTCGGAAATTACTGTAGTGAATGAAACTCGAATCGAGGGTCAGGACTCAATGGGATATGTCTAATCTACATTCTACAGACGCTGCTTAGCAACAAAGGGCCACAGGTCTTTACCAGGGAAGTCAGCAGGAGGGAAGGGGTCTTTGATCTCATTCACGTTGGACTCAAACTCGTCGATCTTCAGCTGCAGAGACAAACGTGAAACATTTGGTTTGATGAAGCAGCAGCAGTGCGTGCGTGTGCATTCGTGTGTGTGTGTGTGTGTGTGTGTGTGTGTGTGCGTGTGCGTGTGTGTGTGTGTGTTAGGGCATTAACTAAATATTCAACTATTCGATTATTCGACCAGCAAAACACTATTCGACTATTAATTCATTATTCGTTATTCGCTAATAATAATTTTTGATATATATTTTTCAATTTTCTGCAGCAGGCATTGTGGATGTGTGCTGTGGTGTTGGTAGTGATTGTTGGTTGAGTGCTTATTTTTCATGTCATACTGTAACTGAGTGTAATAGGCATGCACTGTTTCAATGAGAAGCCCAGAATCACACATTTTATTGGCTGAAAACAAATCTATATATCACTATAGACTAGGCGACAATTATTCGACTACCAAAGTATTCGATTCGACTAGCAGAAAGCATGTTTGGTTAATGTCCTAGTGTGTGTGTGTGTGTGTGTGTGTGTGTGTGTGTGTGTGTGTGTGTGTGTGCGTGCGTGCGTGCGTGCGTGCGTGTGTGTGTGTGTGTGTGTGTGCGTGTGTGCGTGTGTTGTGTGTGCGTACCTTTGCGGTTGTGGGCATGCCTTCGATCCCCTTGGCCCGTTGCTCAGCTAACTTCTTGGCCAGCATGGCTTTCTCCTCCGCTGCCTTGTCAGGCATATTGGCCCTGGTGGGTGACACGCAGAGTATTGCAATGAACAGAGAAGCGCTGATAACTTATCAGTATCAGAAAGGTGCCAGAACGGCCCTTTTTTTTTCTCCTATCGGGAGTCGGGGAAACATATCAATATCAGCGAATATGCCAGTCCGATTAGGCTACTGCTCTGACATATCCAGGGGTAACAGCATAGCAGGTAAATAACAATATGTTGGGGCACTGGGCAGGTGGAGTTTGAGTTGCCCAAATTGCAAGTGAACATTTGAGTGAGGAGGAGTCTGCTATAAACTCGACTGCACCTCGGTCAGTTATTAGGAAACAGCTCACCGGTTCAAAGGGTGTCATCCTGCCAATTACATGGCTTAATACATTAATAAATAACTAATAATTGACAGAAATAGCACATAACAAGGCTGCCTTTATTTATCTGCAGTTGTGTCAGTTGTGTAGGCTACGTTCGTTCGCACATGGAGGTCTGTTGCTGAAATTGGCTGCCCGCTGTTGTGACATATGGACCGCTTACATGACCTGAACACTTCTGATCGGAGCATTCATTCAAGCCATGTAATGAAGCTGGGTAATTATAATAAACTACCATGCCCAATTGGTCAACTTCAAAATAAGATATTATTTTTTTACATTGTAAAATTCATGGTAATTAACTATCCATGATAATTTGACCCCCTCACCGGACCCCATTTTGTGAACCACTGATATTATTAAGAATGTTCGAGAGCACTGATTTATGCTGATTTTGTTATATAATTTATTTTTGGATACACATAAAAAAAAAACTCAAAATGGAGTTGGTTTCCCTAGTACCAACACCAACAAGAGTATTTTATACATTTTTATATGTACAGTCATCCACCTGTACACTTTGTCCCTATGTCCAGCAGGGGGCACTGTGTCACCAATACAGACTACACACGGCACCACTCAGTGGTCATTTTACTCACATCTATGCTTCTGGGGGTACCTGGAACAAAATATTTTAGATGGTCTGCGGACAAATCCATATACATTTTTCACTGGATTTTGAACTTTTATGATTTTGAATATATAATTTTTTAAATCTATATATATATATTTTAAAAATCTATACATATACATAATACATTTGTAAAAATCGGCCTCTGTTCTCCCATATGGAGAAAAATATTTATAAATGTCATATAGGCCCTTGCGATCTCTTGAAAGTGGCACCTTTTATAAAAGCCACTTTACAAAAGAATACAATGGATCATATGTTTTGAATGTCATATATCATTATTATTAATTAAAAATTATGTTTCACTTAAATAGTATTTCAACAAAATACCATGGATCTTGTAATGACTCTCTTAAGTTATGAGGATTTTTTTTAAGGTGCCACTTTCAAGAGTTTGCATATGTGACATATATGCTGTATATAATTTTCCATATGGGCTTAAAGGGGAATTCCTCCCATTTTAAATATTTTTCTGAGAGCGTACAACTGTGAACCAAATGAACCCTAACGGGTTCATTTGGTTCCATTTGTACTCTCCCAGAAAAAAAAAAGAAGCGTCTAAAAAAATCCATTAACATGGTGAAATACATCTTGATGACGTCATCAAGATGTTTTTCACCATGTTAACGATTTCCTTCAGACCCCCATTTCTTGGAAACACAGAATGGGGGAACTTTTTTTATCATGTCCACCCAGCACCTCTAAGGTATACTAATGGCATATTAGAATGTTAAAAATGGAGTGGAATTCCCCTTTAACTGTGTTAAAACTACCTCTGTCGTCACCTACGAGTTAGGGAAAATTAGCAATATATTTGGACAATCTGTGAAAAAATTTACTACCAATAGCTTTCTTCACCAATGTGTTCTGATAGGTGTCTAGAATCACCTCTCAATTAGTGCAAGCCCAAATCCCATGGGAAAATCCTGGAGAGCCAATCAAAGTTATGGAGCACAGACTGCTTTGGTGAAAAATATGAACAAAAAATAAAAGTTCAAAATGAAATTGTGGGGTGTCTAACTAGGGGTTTTCAGGGTGCTGAATCCATTCCAAACATTAGTTTTGGGTAAAAATGTCTCCCTGGCCATATAACCTATATATGTTGGTTATTAAGCTGTAATTAAGCCGCTATTAAGCCATAATGTATTCTATGCAGCATACGAATAGTGTAGAATAGATCATGATGGTATTGCTGAATTGCTTCTATTCTTAAAAATACCATAAGGCAAGAGTGTACACCTACTGTGCCCAAGCTCAGTGGGATAGACTGTCTGCCTTTGGGAACGTAAGGAGCACCAAGGGCATGGTTGAAAAATAATGGGAAATGAAAAGTAAAAAATGAATTTGTAAGGTGTTTAACTAGGGGGTTTTCTTGGGTGCTGAATCCATTCCAAACATTAGTTTTGAGTAAAGAACAAGTCATTTTCAAGAGCATATGTTATTACATACTTTAGTATTACTTTAGTATTACTTTACTCAAGTAATACTAAAGTAATTTCTTACTTGAGTATTACTTTACTCAAGTAAGAAATGTGCAGTAGCCTATTGATGAAATCTGGTCAGTTTGGGCAATAACCAAGTCTATAATATATTGTAACTGCTAACTGTAATACTAGTATAACTGCTGAGGCAGTCAACTGATGTAATCCTCTTCTCATCACATTAACATGTTGCTGCTACTCATTTTAGAAACCATTGTATTACTTTGCATCGACAAGGACAGTGTTTAATAGTCAATAATCACATCCAAAAGTTTCAGCTTTAGCCTAATTTACCTAGTTAGAAACCATTACTCAATATTAACAGAAGCAGAATTTTCCTATTCAACAGATCTCAACAATTGCAAGGGTGCAATTTATCAGTGGATGTAAGCTTCATACATACAGTATATAATATGTTGCCATTGATTTGATTAAAATCAACAGAATTGACCAAAGTACTGCACAGTCTGTGCAGTGCTGCAGTTTCTATGTGGAGTTTCCATGTTCTCATCAAAAAGGAGGTGGGTTGCACGACAGGTTGCAGGAGTGTTGTAGTTTATTAATTTCTGCTTACATTTCTTTGTACTTTGCAATAGATGCACACGACAGTTTCGGCCGTGCCGGCCTTCTTCAGGTTCACACCTGAAGAAGGCCGGGAATTGCAACGTGTTCCTTCCACGTTCCTTCCCTGGTGCTCCAACCAGGGAAACTCCCCCGTCAGGTGAAAAGAAGGCAGCTTGGACTCCTCATGCATTGAAGGAAGCATGAGGCCAGTCCGCTGCCTCCCCAGGATGGTGGAGGGTGTGTAGAGCCCTGGATCACATTAAGAATTTGCACTGGGTGAAAAATGAGTTACAAAATCGTGTTTTTTGCTACACAGTTAATAATTCAAAGCATCATACAAATAGAGCACAATATAAAAAGTGTCCACAAATGGTGCATTTGTATACAGTGCCTTTATGCAAGGCTATTTAGATTCAGCCAGTCATGGACCAATTGCTGGAGAAAACCATGCAAGGCACCAACCTGTACATCAGGAGAAATTAAGGGTTCAGTGTCTTGCTCAAGGACACTTCGACACTGACTCTGGGGGGAGCCTCATTCTACCACTGATCTACTGCCACCCTCCCCTCCACCCAAACAATGGACACTAGTAAATGGACACTTTACCACTTAACGTATGAAGAATGTTACTTAGACAGCACGTTGTTTCCACATTAAGCTACGTTTGATGCATATACCTGGTGGTGTGTCCTACAGTAGTTACTTTATAGTATAAAGTTTTTACTCTACATAACATGCCCATTTACTCTTTAGTTGTTTTTTTTTTATCAACGTGGAGAGGAGTGTGGCAGTGGCTCAGGGGTAGAATGACTCAATGGCAACCGCAAGGTTGCCAGTTTGAACCCAGGCTCTCCCCAGAGTCAGAGTCGAAGCGTTCTTGAAAGACACTGAACCCTTAATTTGTCCTGATGTGCAGGTTGGTGCCTTGCAGGTCCCCCCCCCCCCCCCCCATTGGTGCATGAATGGGTGAATGTAATGCACAATCTACATAGATAGCCTTGCCGAAAGGCACTCTATACAAATGCACCATTTATGCACACTTTTTTGTGTTGTGCTCTATTTGCATTATTGAATTATTGACTGTACAGTACTTTGGTCAATTCTTTGGTCAAACATGTCAATATGATAAGAAGAGAATTACCCCCCCCCCCCCCCCCCCCCCCCCCAGGCGGATATCTAAGCCTGGCGCTTTATAAAGCCATTGAAACATTCTAATAAGTAATGCAAGAAAGAGAAGCGCTAATGAAACGTCAATAAATACAATGCAAGTATATTTGTATATATATATATATATATATATATATATAAAAGTATATGTATTTTCGTTTAGTCTCAAAATTTGTATTTAGAAATACCTTTTATCCCCAGCCTCTCCAGGCAAGTACAAAAGGTTTTACTGGATTGTTTTGGGGAACCAACTTTTGACACCTCCACTCACTAGGACCAGTTAAACAGGTTTTGACCCATTTGATAACAATAGCCTGGATGAATACCGGGGCGTCAAGCCGTCTAACACCTCCGATCCCCCTATAGGCTAGACCGACCATACGTCCGTATTTCCCGGGACATGTCCGTATTTCACGTCCTGTCCCGGGTGTCCCGGTTTATTTTTAGAAATTGAGGAAATGTCCCGGTTTTTGTAAAATTACTTTCATTCAGTTCCTTTCCGACACGCCTTTGCTTACATCGGACCAGTAAATCGACAGGCACTAGGGCACGTTCGGAATTTGCGCACTGAGTACACTGAGCAATGAAAACTAATGGCGAATGCTCTCCGGTGTGGTATTTCCTAACGTCCCCCTAGCGCTGCGCACGATGACGTCAGCCCTAAGCAGAGCAGTGCAGAGCAGCAGCAGGCAGCCTTCGTCAGTCAGTTAATAGACACTAGACAGCGTGGTTGTCAGTCTCCGCCACCATGCCCAAGCGCAAGTGCACGTTTAAGTTACAGAAAAAAATCCCTGTATTCAGACCGGGGCGAGACAAAAGTGAAGCACTGTGCACTGTTTGCAAAGCAGGCACATATGTTTCGCTCTGCAATGGTGGTGCAAGGGACCTAAAATTCCACATTGACACAGAAAAACACAAAAAAGCTGTTCGAGGCGATAGTAGCACCTGTTCGATATCTGAATATTTCGTGAAACCAGGGAAAGATAGGGTGACCATACTAAAAGTACAAAACCAGGACACCTTGGGGGTTTTATTTAAATGCATTTATTCAAAAAGTCAAAAGTGCTTTACAATGTGCTTTACAAAGAAAGAAATAATGTCAATCAACTTCTCTCAGACATAACTCTGAACAGCAACACTGAAACTCAGCCTCAATTTCAGACATGAATGCAACAATGTCTGTTGTAGGCTATTGAAAAAGGTTAACAATTGTCTTCTGGAAAAATGAAAATAAAATATCTAACAAAAAATCCTCTTGTATATTAACAACTTAGAAAGTAACTGTAGTAAAATGTACCCCAAACTAACCAAAATATAAATTTTGGTTAGTTTTTGTTGCATTCATGTCTGAAATTGAGGCTGAGTTTCAGTGTTGCTGTTCAGAGTTATGTCTGAGAGAAGTTGATTGACATTATTTCTTTCTTTGAAAAGCACATTATAAAGCACTTTTGACTTTTTGAATAAATGCATTTAAATAAAACAGAAATAATTTGTAATTGAAGTTATTGTTATTGTGTGTTGAACCCGTGGGACCCGTGGGACCCGTGGGACCCGACCCCCCCCCCCCCCCCCCCCCCCCCCCCCCCCCGCTAAGGTGTCCTGGTTTTGTACTTTTAGAATATGGTCACCCTACTATAGGCTGTCTGTTCCCCTGTATTGTTGGCCCAAGTGTACTGTACAAACAAGCAGAGCTGCCGAAGCAGACAACCCGCAACACTCCATGTTAAAAGATATTCTTCCAGGTGCAAGGCTCAGAGATATACGTTGAAAACAGAGAAAATGCCAGCACTCATTGAATGTCCTTTCTAATGTTCTTTATTTACCTCGCATAGTGTACAGCAACGAACGCGTTTCGACCTGTGTGGTCTTCCTCAGCGTTGTAGTGGACAACAGATAGTGAGGTGAAAATATACAAGCTAATGCCATCATGTGGTCACAGAGTAATTAGTCAGCTGACAGCTGTCCACCAATCACATGACATCAGTGTTAGACATAATAATTGATGCAAGAAATATATACAACAGTTAATATGGACCAAAAAAAGGTTAAAAAAGATCATACCCATCTAGAATCTATACTATATTTGGGCCGGCCCCTAAACTAAGTCATCTGTAAGGCTGTTGAACCAAACAGGAAAATGTTAAAGACCTTTGAGTCTTGTCAAAGTGAGACTCATGTTATAGAAATAGATAATTTAGAAAATACAACCACATGTCCCAAACAACCCGTCTTTTCATGGAGTCTAGTCAAAGTGAGACTCAAATATTAGTAAAGAATATAGACAATATAGAAAATGTATTAAAAAGAGTAATATAAAAGAGTAATGCAAAAGTCGGAAGCTCCTGGAGTGTACCCAGACTGGAACTGAATTGATTAGAGAAGGTTTAATGAGTGGAAAATTTAGTAGTGTCCAATAATGAATCATTAATTTACAAAAAGCAACCCAAGAGGAGTTCCTCGTTCAGACCTTTTGGGTGCTCCGTCTGGAGTGTATGAATCCAAAAAGCTTCACGTTGCAATAACAACCTGTCCCGATCCCCCCCTCTTTTCATGGGGTTCACAACCTCAATACCCTGAAACCGCAAAGAGCTGACTGGGTGACCCACAGAATTAAAGTGTCGTGCTACAGAAGATTTTTCACCATTATTACGGATAGAACTCTTATGCTCTGAGAATCTAGTTTTAATTTCCCTCCCTGTTTTTCCTACATCACATAGGCCACATGGGCATTTTAAGAGATAGACTACATGTTTCGTTTTACAGGATATTCTCCCTTTGACGGAATATTTTTTTCCCGAATGTGGGTGTAGAAATGTGTCGCTTTTGACCATAGCATTACAGTGTATACAATTGTGGCAAGGGAAATTACCAGAGGGGAGTGTAGATAAGAAGTGCTTAGGTGGACTATACAGGTCTGCTCTCACCAGTGTGTCCCTCAAGTTTTTGGCCCTCTTGTGGGCAAATACGGGTTTGTCCTTAAAGACATGGCCAATGCTAGGGTCACTTGACGCGTTCGTTGCTGTACACTATGCGAGGTAAATAAAGAACATTAGAAAGGACATTCAATGAGTGCTGGCATTTTCTCTGTTTTCAACGTATATCTCTGAGCCTTGCACCTGGAAGAATATCTTTTAACATGGAGTGTTGCGGGTTGTCTGCTTCGGCAGCTCTGCTTGTTTTCTCAGTTTAACTGAACCACGCACCTCCCCCTCTCTCCAATCGGAGTTCTACCTCAAAGTGACAGCAGGACAACATGGCGTCATACCAGGACATCGACAGTTTGACTGAGATTCGAGCCTCTACTCTGGCTTTCTCTGATACAGACTGTGACAACATTCTGAGCCGCTTTCCCCAGGATTCTTCCATCTCTGTCTCGGACCCCGTGACAGAATCGGCCACCACATTTCTACACAGGCGTCAGTATCTACTAAAGAAGCAACTTCGGGCTGCTCTACATGGCTCGACTATGGCCAAGTACCACCGTAGCAAACGTATACCAAGGGGGCTACGCATCATCAAGGAACCAGCCATGGGCCGCGATGATGGCGGTGAGTTTTCCAGAAAATGGCACGAAATTCTCAACAAGGCTTCTTTTGATATAATGCTGTTAATCATTCAGCACGCAGACAATGAGATTACTAAAACAAAAACTGAACTGGCTGAATTAGAGAAAGACATGTCCACTAAACTGACGACTGAAGAAATTAAAGAAATCAAAGATAAATGCGCTACTGTCACTGAATCATATGAGAAACATCTCACTGAAGTCAAGATGTACAAATTCCGCAGAGACACCTTGGACTACAAGCATGGCCGTGTCTATACCTGGCGTGACAGACACAGATCATCACAACCAGTGTTGGGCAGTAACTAATTTTAGATTACATATTACTGTAATATTATTACTTTTGCTCCAAAAAGTAAAGTAACAAGATTACTCTGCAAAAATGGGTAATAAGTAATGCATTACTTTGCAAGTAACGTCAAGTTACTTTTTAAAATTAGCTTGTTGTTGCATGCAAAAATAGAACAGATTTACAAGCTATCGACAGGTACTGTAACAACAGAGATGTGCACTAGATTGTAGATCCAGTCCACATGCTGCATCCTGCACACAGTTATGTACACTACAAATCGCTTGCTGCTTCATTTTGTATTTATTTTTTAAATACAAGACCTCAACTGTCTTTGAAAACAATTGTGAAATAGTTGAAAAAGTCAAAGAGGCAAAGAGACTATTATGATTCCAATAAATTGGATTCAGTTCTAGAAAGAGCTCGCTAAACAGATTATGTTGTACATCTCTGTTTTTCCAAATGTAGGAGTTGAGAACTTGGGAAAGTAATAACATAATATGTAATATATTACTCTTTGATTCCAGTAATAAGTAAAGTAATGATATTACTTTGTCTAAGGAGTAACGAGTAAAGTAAAGAAGTTACTTTCCTAAGTAATATTGACCAACACTGATCACAACAGGGACAGAGACGTGGAGACTTCTCTGCCTCGAGTGGCTTGTCAACCGATGAATCGGGCACAGATGAACATCTAACCACCGCTCCAGCACGAGGACGGCGGCGTTTTTTAGAACCAGCAGCACCCACGGGCCGCTACCAAACTCGATCAAGAAACGACCGACCCGACGTGGAGGGAGACGACACCACCACCACCGCCAGGCCGAACAACAACAGACGGTGTCAGATGAGGTATCGAACGTAATAAACCTTTCCGACAGACAGTTGACTAAACACGAGGAGTCCCTCCTCTCTAGAGGTTTATCGTTTGTCCCTTTCACCAAATCAGACTCTTTCACCACGAGGATCGAACTGTTTAAGTTTTTCAGATCAGTTAAACTGAAGGCTTTCTTTGCCAAGGGAGCCACGAACACTTTATCATCTCCTCAGCATGTTATTAGTGATGCTACGGCATCTATACCCTCCGGGGTGAGTAAACAATTTAAAGCGAAAAGTACTTTCGTCCCACCGACTTTCAATCCCTCTGTAGCCACTTTCTGCAGACTGGTCCAACAAGAGACAATGGACAATTTCTCTACATTGAATAAAAAAAGATTTCATTCTAATATTGATCAACAAGAAGAAAGAGCTTTGTCTGATCTTTGTAAAGACACTAGTATTGTGATTAAGCATGCTGACAAGGGTGGAGCTGTTGTTATACAGAACAAAGAATCTTACAGAAAAGAAATATTGAGTCAACTTGGCAACTCTGTTTTTTATACTCCTTTAAATGGTGACCCTACAGTTAAATTCTCACAAGAAATAGAAACATTCTTAACTGTGGCTCTGACTGAGTCCCAGATCACACAGGATGAATTTAACTACATGTTACAAAAACATCCTATCCGTCCAGTTTTCCACACATTACCTAAAATACACAAATCCTGTATAGAACCTGTTCCAGGCCGACCAATTGTTGCCGGTATTCAGTCACTCACTGAACCTATCTCTCAATATATTGACACTCACATCAAAGACCTGGTGTTTAGACTTCCTTCCTTTTTAAAGGATACTACAGATTTCTTAAATAAACTTAAGGTGATAGAGAACATGGAACCAACTGACATCCTTTGCAGTTTTGACGTTTCAGCGTTATACACTAATGTACCAAATCAAGAGGGTCTCGATGCCCTTGCTTATTATCTAGATCAAAGAACGGTTAAAAAACCACCCACAGAATTCCTGGTTGAACTAGCTAAACTTGTGTTGAACAGAAATTAATTCAAATTTGAAAAATCGTACTACCTGCAATGTCAGGGTGTCAGTATGGGCAGTCCATGTTCTCCTAATTTTGCCAACTTATTTATGGGGAAGTTCGAAGAGAACTACATTTACAATAACAATCCTTTCTCTAAACACTTGAAATGTTGGTTCAGGTTTATCGATGATGTCTTTTGTGTATACAGTTCCTCAGTTGAACATTTATTAGAATTTCAGTCATATTTAAACAGTAGAATGCCCACTATCAAGTTTACCTTGGAGCATAGTCAGCAGTCCATCCCGTTCTTGGATGTGGTAGTCAATAAGACAGATTCTTTAGCAACCAAAGTTCACAGAAAAAAGACAGATCGTAACAGTTTTCTTCATTATCCCAGTTATCACCCACCAGGTCTGAAAAAAGGCTTACCTTATAGTCAATTAGTCAGGATTAAAAGAATATGCAGCTCTGACAGTGATTTTGAAACACAAGCTACGGAACTTTGCTCCAGGTTTTCCCAAAAGGGCTATTGTGAAAATATTCTGAATAAATCTCTACAGCGAGCTAGACAATTGGACAGGAATGACTTGTTAACTCCTAAACTACCAGGCTCTAAAGTGTCAAACAGAATTGTATGTGCTACCACATTCTCACCTCTCTCCAGTAGTATTAGACAGAGTGTAGAGAAACATTGGAACATCTTGTCAAGTGACCCTAGCATTGGCCATGTCTTTAAGGACAAACCCGTATTTGCCCACAAGAGGGCCAAAAACTTGAGGGACACACTGGTGAGAGCAGACCTGTATAGTCCACCTAAGCACTTCTTATCTACACTCCCCTCTGGTAATTTCCCTTGCCACAATTGTATACACTGTAATGCTATGGTCAAAAGCGACACATTTCTACACCCACATTCGGGAAAAAAATATTCCGTCAAAGGGAGAATATCCTGTAAAACGAAACATGTAGTCTATCTCTTAAAATGCCCATGTGGCCTATGTGATGTAGGAAAAACAGGGAGGGAAATTAAAACTAGATTCTCAGAGCATAAGAGTTCTATCCGTAATAATGGTGAAAAATCTTCTGTAGCACGACACTTTAATTCTGTGGGTCACCCAGTCAGCTCTTTGCGGTTTCAGGGTATTGAGGTTGTGAACCCCATGAAAAGAGGGGGGGATCGGGACAGGTTGTTATTGCAACGTGAAGCTTTTTGGATTCATACACTCCAGACGGAGCACCCAAAAGGTCTGAACGAGGAACTCCTCTTGGGTTGCTTTTTGTAAATTAATGATTCATTATTGGACACTACTAAATTTTCCACTCATTAAACCTTCTCTAATCAATTCAGTTCCAGTCTGGGTACACTCCAGGAGCTTCCGACTTTTGCATTACTCTTTTATATTACTCTTTTTAATACATTTTCTATATTGTCTATATTCTTTACTAATATTTGAGTCTCACTTTGACTAGACTCCATGAAAAGACGGGTTGTTTGGGACATGTGGTTGTATTTTCTAAATTATCTATTTCTATAACATGAGTCTCACTTTGACAAGACTCAAAGGTCTTTAACATTTTCCTGTTTGGTTCAACAGCCTTACAGATGACTTAGTTTAGGGGCCGGCCCAAATATAGTATAGATTCTAGATGGGTATGATCTTTTTTAACCTTTTTTTGGTCCATATTAACTGTTGTATATATTTCTTGCATCAATTATTATGTCTAACACTGATGTCATGTGATTGGTGGACAGCTGTCAGCTGACTAATTACTCTGTGACCACATGATGGCATTAGCTTGTATATTTTCACCTCACTATCTGTTGTCCACTACAACGCTGAGGAAGACCACACAGGTCGAAACGCGTTCGTTGCTGTACACTATGCGAGGTAAATAAAGAACATTAGAAAGGACATTCAATGAGTGCTGGCATTTTCTCTGTTTCCAAGTGTACTGTACCTCAGCCTGGGCAAGCAAAATAATTCTGGGCCATGGCCCTAATGGCCCAAATGACGCTACGCCTCTGATCTGTTGACTGGCTCAGCTGTTATACTTGTATTACAGTTAATAGTTTTATTGTAGACTTGGTTATTGCTTAAACTGACCAGGTTCCATCAATACTGCGCATTTCCTACTTTAAAAATATGGAATAAAATATGTTCTTATGGAAAATTACTTGTTTTCAACTCAAAACTAATGTTTGGAATGGATTCAGCATCCATGAAAACCCATAGTTAAACACCTTACAAATTCATTTTTATTTTTCATTTCCCCTTACTATTTTTCAACCATGCCCTTGGTGCTCCTTACGTTCCCAAAGGCAGACAGTCTATCCCACTGAGCTTGGGCACAGTAGGTGTACACTCTTGTCTTATGGTATTTTTAAGAATAGAAGCAATTCAGCAATACCATCATGATCTATTCTACACTATGCTTATGCTGCATAGAATACATTATGGCTTAATAGCGGCTTAATTACAGCTTAATAACCAACATATATAGGTTATATGGCCAGGGAGACATTTTTACCCAAAACTAATGTTTGGAATGGATTCAGCACCCCTGAAAACCCCTAGTTAGACACCCCACAATTTCATTTTAGACTTTTAATTTTTGTTCATATTTTTCACCAAAGCAGTCTGTGCTCCATAACTTTGATTGGCTCTCCAGGATTTTCCCATGGGATTTGGGCTTGCACTAATTGAGAGGTGATTCTAGACACCTATCAGAACACATTGGTGAAGAAAGCTATTGGTAGTAAATTTTTTCACAGATGGTCCAAAAATATTGCTAATTTTCCCTAACTATACCTGGGCTAAACTGTGGCTTGTGTGTTTGCATTGTGTCGTACCTGAGAGCCTTCTTGCGTTTCTTCTCCTCTGCTTTCTCCTTCTGAGCCGAGGTCAGAGACTCTGCCTCGGCGAGGTTGTCCACGGCGATGGCAAGGAACACATTGAGTAGGATGACTGAACAGTTAAAGTTTAACCCTCTCTGTACTGTACGTGATTTGGCGTTCTAAGCATTATGTTATACTTTAGCTATTGAAAAATAGCAGACCTACAAGCCCATAGCGCGCCACAGAGTGGCGCGCTATGAGCTTGTAGGTCTGCTATTTTTTTTTTAATGGTGAAAATGTGGCACAAATGTTTGAATATATTATTTCGGAAGCAAAGATTTGCTCCTGGGGTGATCCCTAGATCCCTAGAGAGGGGGTCCGCTGCCAAATATAGATAATTCTGGTGGTCCGTGGCATAAAATATGTTGAGCATCACTGAAACAGGAACAGATTTTTCAGAAGAACTAGACTCTAGTGTCAGAAACTAGACAGCAGCATCAGAAAGTAGAATGTAGTGTCATAAACTAGAATGTAGTGTCAGAAACTAGAATGTAGTGTCAGAAACTAGAATGTAGTGTCAGAAACTAGAATGTAACGTCAGAAACTAGAATGTAGTGTCAGAAACTAGAATGTAGTGTCAGAAACTAGAATGTAGTGTCAGAAACTAGAATGTAGTGTCAGAAACTAGAATGTAACTTCAGAAACTAGAATGCAGCGTCAGAAATATTTGAGGCGGCTGTGGCTCAGGAGGTAGAGCAGGTCGTCCAATGACCCGTGGGTTGGCGGTTCGAATCCCGGCTCCTCCTGTCTACATGTCGAAGTGTCCTTGGGCAAGACACTGAACCCCAAATTGCCTCCAATGAGTTGGTTGGTGTGAGCTGGCTACCATTGGTGTGTGAATGTGGGAAGTGGGGACGCTGGCGTCGACTGTTCGCCGCTCTACTTCCCAATGTATGAATGAATGGACCATTGTAAAGCGCTTTGAGCACTTGGAAAAGCGCTATAAAAATGCAATCCATTATTATTATTATTAAATAACAATCTAGTGTCAGAAACTAGAATGTAGTGTCAGAAACTAGAATGTAGTGTCAGAAACTAGAATGTAGTGTCAGAAACTAGAATGTAGCGTCAGAAACTAGAATGTAGTGTCAGAAACTAGAATGTAACGTCAGAAACTAGAATGTAGCGTCAGAAACTAGAATGTAGTGTCAGAAACTAGAATGCACTGTCAGAAATTACTGTAGAATAGTGTTAGAAAGTAGAGTCTAGTCAGGACAAAATATGGGTAAAAAAAACTTATAAACTGCTTTGAATAAAAGCTCGACACGCATGCGCCATTTTACCATGCAATATGGCAACTGAACAGTAAAAAAATGATACAGACTGTTGATAGAAACAACGACGGCGAAACAAAATGGACACACGAAAAGCACAGATGCAATATTAGACGATCGGGGCTGTGTCGGAGTGGAAGGATACAGTTTCCACACACAAAGGCGATGATGAAGTAGATGCTGACCAGGATGCCAGGCATGCTGGGTCCTCCATGAGCCATGATGCCGTCATACATGACCGTGTTCCAGTCCTCCCCTGTCAGGATCTGATGCACGCACGCACGCACACACACGCGCAGTCGCGCACACACACACACACACACACACACACACACACACACACACACACACACACACACACACACACACACACACACACACACACACACACACACACACACACACACACACACACACACACACACACACACACACACACAGTTTGGTAGGTACAGAAAATGATAAATGGTGCATTTATATAGGGCCTTTATCCAAGGCGCTTTACACAGATTACATATCACATTCAGCCATTCACACACACACATTCATACACCGATTGTGGCGGAAACCGTGCAAGGCACAACCAGCACATCAGGAGCAATTAGGGGTTAAGTGTCTTGCTCAAGGACACTTCCACAGTAATTCTTCAAGGAGCCTGGGTTCGAACCGGCAACTGCGCGTTTGCCTTCCGTTGAGTCTACTACCCCTTGAGACACGGCCGCCCCACGTCTTCCACGTATTTCAGTCGATCTGCGCTCGTGCCAGCGTACCTGGAAGACACTGATGAGGGCCTGGGGGAAGCTGTCGAAGGTGCTGCGAGGCTTCGGTCTGTCGGGGAAGTTGAACTTTCCTCCAAACACCTGCAAAAAAGAAAGATGACCATGTCATGAGCGCATGCACGTCTTACAGCGCAGTCTGACGGTATATAGCATGTACTGTATGCTCGCAATGCTCTATGTCAGGGCTGCCCAAAAGGTAGATGGTGATCTACCAGTAGATCACACAGGCCATGCAGGCAGATCACATGACAGACAGACCCCTAAAATGTATAGATCTGTAACTCTTGAGAGCATAAAAATGAAACCAAATGGACCCTCACGGGTCCATTTGCTTTCATTTTACACTCTCAAGAGTTAAATTATATTTAAACATCTGAATTACATAATTTCAAGAGTCCATGCAATTAGAAAATGGAGAATAATTGTTATTTTGACGAACATTTTGCCAGTTCTCTTTCCCAATTGTGGACAAAAACGTGAAAGTTATTAGCTTTGGGTGGAGACTAAATTCAACGTCACAAACTGTCAACTCAAGCCCCAAATACTGTTTTCAAACATCGGTAGTAGCATATACAAGAAAAACTTCCAATTCCCCCCCTCCATTTTTCATTATAAGTGCATTATTCTTAAACACTATAGCAGTAAGTAACATCATCACCACTATTTCAAAGTCAAACTTTCTTGGGGGGGCTTGAAATGGACTTTTTTTTATGTGTAGATCTTGTTGAGCCGGTCATTTTGAAAATAACTCTCAAGTCAAAAAAGTGTGGGCACCTGCTCTATGTATGTATCTATTGTATGTGCAGGTGTAGGGCCTGCACATGCATATATTGTGTATGAGCAGGTTTAATATTTTTCCCAAATTTGGCCTATTTCAAATCCCGGGATTTTGCCGACAATTTCCCGGGCTCCCGGGAATTCCCGTAAAAAAAAATAGAAGGATAAGTCAGTTAAAAAAGTCCTCCTAAAAATGCAATTATATGTCGACAGTTAATATTCTCAATTGAATAGTGATATTTTATTGTTTTAAACCTTTAATTTTAACAAAATATGAACAATATCAAATACAAATGTAAGCCGGTTACACAAATATTAGCAATGCGGCACGCAAAATAGGCTACTTATTGGAAGGTTAGGACATCGGGGAGAGAGAGAGAGAGAGAGAGAGAGAGAGAGAGAGAGAGAGAGAGAGAGAGAGAGAGAGAGAGAGAGAGAGAGAGAGAGAGCGAAGCTGACAGCGCGTCTCAAATGTGGTCTTGGATATCGCATAATAAGGTTGTCTGCACATCAAGAGGATACGATGGTAGAACGCGCCTCAAAAGTGCTATATTTGGTATGGGCATAAGGGCATTTAATACTATTGATTGCAGCTGCGTTTCCAGCTCATCAATGCAAACGAAGCGTTGTTGACTACGCATGTTTTAGTCGCTGTCTGACATGACAACAAGTTACGGGATGCAAGTTATATAACTTATTTTGTATATATTGTAATATTGTAATATCAATAGCCTCAGTGGACATGGGGGGAGAGACAGAGAGAGCGCTGTGGTGTTTTTTTTTTTTTTTTTACCTGTGTTGTAAGTTATTTCACATTGCTGAGTGGCCGTGTATAGAAGTTGTAGAACAGAGACAATCTGTCGCGAGGAAAATAAGTCCATGCAGTATAGGAAGTCCAACGTTCTCTTCAGACGTTCATATTTTTGCTAGTGTATGCTATAAGCTGGTCTGCATCTGATTCAATGAATGAAGGAGGATGCGCATTCGTGCGGTCCATAGTCCTGAGTCGCTCGCATTTAGACCACGTGTCGCCAATATTGTGTCCCGCGGGGCTCCTGTTCATAGCCCCCTCGCTGCATAGTCTAATTATCAGTGATGTTTGGAACTTATGCGAGGGTTATAGATTTGATTTTACCACTCACAGATATCGGAAAAACACGATTTGTGTGGAAAAATTGAGAAAGAAATGATAACCTCCGGGAAGACGGGTCCCGGAGGATTTCCCGGGAGGGAAATTAAGTCAGTTGTACCCGGGCATCCCGGGAAACCGGGATCCCGGTATTAAACCCTATTGTGTATGTGCAGGTGTATACATCACACCTGCATGCCCAGCAGCGAGAAGATGACAATGAACAGGAAGAGCAGCAGCAGCAGGCAGGCGATGGAGCGCACCGAGTTGAGCAGCGACGCCACCAGGTTACTGAGAGACGTCCAGTATCTATAAAACACACAGATTTACCAGGTTACTGAGAGACGTCCAGTATCTATAAAACACATAGATTTACCAGGTTACTGAGAGACGTCCAGTATCTATAAAACACATAGATTTACCAGGTTACTGAGAGACGTCCAGTATCTATAAAACACAGATTCACCAGGTTACTGAGAGACGTCCAGTATCTTTAAAACACATAGATTTACCAGGTTACTGAGAGACGTCCAGTATCTTTAAAACACATAGATTTACCAGGTTACTGAGAGACGTCCAGTATCTATAAAACACATAGATTTACCAGGTTACTGAGAGACGTCCAGAAACAGCTAACAGCTATACATCTTTTTCATTCAATATTCACTTCCATTGGCTGGCACCTCATGACGAACGGTATGTGCTGTGCATCTCTGCTTCCAGCCCAGCGTCTTTAAAACATATATTATTTGCCAGATTACTTGAGAGGTGTCCAGTATCTATAATGGATACATCCACCAAGTTGCGGAGGGAGGTGCAGAATCTATCTGTCCCGATGCCCGAAACACCTAAATTGGCTCCCTTCCAGGCGAAATGTGGTGGAACTTCTCTCCCTATCTCTTAATTAAAGGCCAATTCATAGTCATAATTCACTTGCAATGCTTGCAAGTCACATCGCTCTGTTTTCACTAACCACTGTTTCGGTGGTTACCTCTTCACCGAAAAACTGGACTATGAATAAAGGAGACGGCGCGGCGGCCCCCTGTTGGAGTTATGTATTCGCAACCTTATTCTTAATCTTTTTCCTTATATTAGGCTCAATGTGCGCAGTGTTGCCGCTTTATTTTGCTTGTTTCCAGACCTCCCTAGTGCCAAAATTAGTGAAAAACTCCAGGCGGAAAATCTAGTGCTTTGTTTGCACAGCGATAAAACCCTATTTTTTCACCATTTTCCTCCTATGACAGTGGTTTTCAACCAGTGTTCCCCAGGCTAAATGATAACCAGATGTAACTCTTTGAGAGCATAAAAATGAAACCGAATACTTGCAAATTTACACTCTCAAGTGCTAAAATATTCATCATCTGAATTAGCCCAAGTCTACACAACTAGAGAATGTAGAAGAATGTTCCCTTCCAGGCAAGCATAGCGCATTCTAGTGCATTTTGGAAGTGCCACCGGTGCATTTTGGATGTTGGCAGTTTGCAACACTGATTGTGTGTGACGGTACAGAATTAAGGCGGGGAGGAGCAATCACGTCCACTTTGTCGAGTATTTGAAAATTTGCTGGAGGCAAACAGTCTGAACCACAAGAGACTTGTATACTTGCTTGGTGACTTTGAGCAGCCTCAGCAGGCGGATGCAGCGCAGCACGGAGATGCCCATGACCGACATGACGTCCATGTCCACCAGGATGAGCTCCAGCACGCCGGTGGTCACCACGAAGCAGTCGAAGCGGTTGAACAGCGACATGAAGTAGGAGGGCAGGCCCAGCGCGTACATCTTCATCAACATCTCAACGGCGAACATGGAGAGCAGCACCTTGTTGGCGTTGTCTGAGTGGAGGAGAGGGGGAGAGACGTGCTTTAATTAGAGTTAATGGATTGCATTTTTATAGCGCTTTATGCATTGGGAGGTGATGCGGCGAACAGCCAACGCTCAGCGTCCTCCTTTCCCACATTAATGGTGGCAAGCTCTTTGGGGTTCAGTGTCTTGTCCAAGGACACTTGGACATGCAGACAGGAGGAGCCGGGATTCAAACCCACGACCCACGGATTATTGGACGTCCCGCTCTACCTCCTGAGTAAACACAAGGGAATACGTCAAATACATAGTCACAGGACCATGAGGACCTAACATCTGTCTAACAGTAGAATATCTGCACAGTGAAACAATAAGTAAACATTAAAGGAGTGCTTCTCCGGTACTGAATGCCTTTGAATGCTGTAAAAATATATATATATATGTGAAAAAATATATACATGTAAAAAAAAGCCACACGGTGGCGCCAGAGAAAGTATATTCTGTGCGTGCCTTGCTGCTCTGCTCTGCCTCCTTTAGTGTTCAGTGCTCTGGGAAACGTTTACCACCTACGTCACTTTTAGGGCAGTGACGTAGGTGGTAAACAGTCTAGAACCCCCTCCTCTGGTGTTCCACTACAGTATGATACGGTCTGGAACCCCCTCCTCTGTTGTTCCACTACAGTATGATACGTTCTGGAACCCCCTCCTCTGGTGTTCCACTACAGTATGATACGTTCTGGAACCCCCTCCTCTGCTGTTCCACTACAGTATGATACGTTCTGGAACCCCCTCCTCTGGTGTTCCACTACAGTATGATACGTTCTGGAACCCCCTCCTCTGTTGTTCCACTACAGTATGATACGTTCTGGAACCCCCTCCTCTGGTGTTCCACTACAGTATGATACGTTCTGGAACCCCCTCCTCTGCTGTTCCACTACAGTATGATACGTTCTGGAACCCCCTCCTCTGGTGTTCCACTACAGTATGATACGTTCTGGAACCCCCTCCTCTGGTGTTCCACTACAGTATGATACGGTCTGGAACCCCTCCTCTGGTGTTCCACTACAGTATGATACGGTCTGGAACCCCCTCCTCTGGTGTTCCACTACAGTATGATACGGTCTGGAACCCCCTCCTCTGGTGTTCCACTACAGTATGATACGGTCTGGAACCCCCTCCTCTGGTGTTCCACTACAGTATGATACGGTCTGGAACCCCCTCCTCTGGTGTTCCGCTACAGTATGATACGTTCTGGAACCCCCTCCTCTGGTGTTCCACTACAGTATGATACGGTCTGGAACCCCCTCCTCTGGTGTTCCACTACAGTATGATACGGTCTGGAACCCCCTCCTCTGGTGTTCCACTACAGTATGATACGGTCTGGAACCCCCTCCTCTGGCGTTCCGCTACAGTATGATACGGTCTGGAACCCCCTCCTCTGGTGTTCCACTACAGTATGCGCTGAGACACGGACACAGAGGCACGGATGCACGATAGTATAACCATACAGACGAGGTTTAATTTCGGCAAAGTATCCCTTTAAATTATTTTAGCTTTCGCATTGCCTGCAAGTCCAGCAAGGCACCTACCTACTGGCAAGGTGCCTTGCCAGTTGGTGAGGCTCTGGGACTGATGGTGGGTATCCAATGCCTACCTTACCAGTTGGTGAGGCCCTGGGAGTGATGGTGGGTGTTTGGTTGCCTACCTTGCCAGTTAGTAAGGCGCTGGGACTGCTGGTGGGTATCCGGTGCCTACCTTGCCAGTTGGTGAGGCTCTGGGACTGATGGTGGGTATCCGGTGCCTACCTTGCCAGTTGGTGAGGCTCTGTGACTGCTGGTGGTGTTCGGTGGAGATGGCCAGTGTGTTGAGGAACACCAGCAGGATGACCCACCAGTAGAACATCCTGGACTTGACGTACACGCAACACTTCCGTCTGCAGAAGCGGTTCCACTTACGAGCCTTTTTACTGCGCAGAGACCAGGACAAGGACAGGAGGAGTTTTGATTGAGGAATCGAATAATGTATCTTACAAGGAAGTTTGTTGGTATAATTTCGTTAAAGATAATAGAGGCGAATTTTTAGCCAAAAATCAAAATAGATACTGTATATGTTTTGCCTTTTTTCCCCTCTACCGGTACATTGCTTTTACTTTGATGCTGTTTCCCTGCAGAGAGATACTTGCTTCGTCCTGCAGACGGTCCAGAATTTTGTTGTTGTCAACAAATCACAAAAACAAAATATTATTCTGGCTCAGGACAGGCGGTGCTAATTTGTGAGGGGTAGGGGGTTTGTGTGGGGTGAGGCAGCGTGGAGGTGAAGTGGCGTTAGATTCTGTTTTAAAACAAATCTGTCCATGTTTTCCATAGTTTTCCAGGACATGATGATAAAACTTTTTAGCAGCATCACACATAATCACCAACGCTGCACGAATAATGAGGTTTCTAGAAAAGGGTTGTCAGTCACTTAATGCCCTGTATGTTTTAGGGAGAGGTGTACACGGTGTGCAGGTATAGATAATGACAACGCTGGGCCTCGGACTGGTTGGACCTCTCAATAAGTAAACAATAAATGTTTTAGAATAATTGTGGGAGAAAAAAAGTACATTTCCTTCAGAGATTGAATGATTGATTGAAAAAATGTATTAACAAGCAAGTTAGTGGATTAAAGTAGTTCTACTTGTTCACAATACCTGGCCATTATGTTCGTTTCATCAGAACATGTAGAGAAAGAAATTACAATGCTTAGAGCCGCAGTGTGTTTTGATCCACGCGTCTTGGAATCTAGTCTAGGGTGGACGAGGAAATTCCGAGATGAGTGGAATAAAACATTCTCTTTATTGAATATACGGCTCTTCGGCATGCAGTTTTTTTCTGGGGCGAATCGTCATCGGACAGGGGGAACTACTTTCGGGATTTTAGAGTTAGAGTTACAGAAGAGTTGCATAGAGGCAGAAACAGTCAAAACGGTTATACCCTGTCTTAAAATAATGCACTGGGTGGTGATGGTGTCCGAATCGAAAACACCTCTCTACGAGAGTCCAAATTTTAGGCTATCATCAACCCTAAGCCAACCCAGTCTGTACAAACGTAGTGGAGTAGATGTACAAAGTATACTAACTAGTAGTAGATGATGAGCTGTGTGGTGGACATTTTACTGACACTGAGCTCCTCTGAGCCTCCGTCCTCCAAGGGAAGCAGGCCTAATGGAACACACACACACACACACACACACACACACACACACACACACACACACACACACACACACACACACACACACACACACACACACACACACACACACACACACACACACACACACACACACACACACACACACACACACACACTTATTATTATTGTAACGCACAATCTATGTAAAGCACTTTGGATCAGTGTTGCCAACTGCCAAAATCCATAATGCACTATAGTGACACTTCCAAAGTTGACTAGGATGCGCTAGAGCAGTGGTTTTCAACCATCTTCATACCAGTGGCCAACTGGCAAAATGTTGGTCAAAAAAGCAATTCTTCTACATTTTCTAAATGTATGGATTCTTGAAAATTAGGTAATTCAGATGTTTGAATATAATTTTAAAACTCTTGAGATCGTAAAATGAAACCAAACGGACCCGCGGGGTGCCTGTCAACAAATTTCACCCCAACTCACCAGCAAAAAAGCACCAGACTTTTCCACTAATTTTGGAGCTAGGGGGGGGTCTGGAAAAAAAGCTAAATATAGCGTCAAATGCGCCAAGTTGGCAAGACTGCTTTGGATAAATCACCAATCACCAATGCGGATCATAAAATGAAACCAAACAGACCGTAAGGGGTCAAGAGTTACAGACTTAAGGGTCCATTTGGTTACCAATGGTCCTTTCTAGGAAGGAAGGAGGACTCTGTCATAGGAGAAAAAAATGGTGAAAAATGAGGGTTTTATCTCTGGCGCCTGTCAACCAATTTCACCCCAACTCACCAGCAAAAAAGCACTAGTTTTTCTGCCAGGAGTTTTTCCACTAATTTTGGCGCTATAGGGGGTCTGAGAAAAAAGCTAAATATAGCATCAAATGCCCGAAGTTTGCAACACTGCTTTGGATAAAGCAGGGGTTTTCAACAGGTGGTCAGGGACCACCAGTGGTCCTTGAGAGGGTTCCAGGTGGACCCCAGCTAAGTTGGTTGACCAGATGTAACTCTTGAGAACGTAAAAACGAAACCAAATGGACCCTTGCGGGTCCATTTGGTTTCATTCTTACGCTCTCAAGAGTTAAAATACCGTAAAATACCAAATAATAGCCCGGGCTGTTATTATGCAAAATCCATTCGGACCCCGGGCGCTTATTAGGTACTGGGCTGTTATTTGCAGTAGGCTGTTATTTATTTTTGCACCGTCCTGCACAGGGCCATTATTTCATTACAGTTTTTGTTGAACATTTTTTTAGTGCAAAATTAAAAGGTATAATAAACATATGTATAGCAGGCAAAGTTATTGACTTTTTGATTTAATATTTAGAATAGGAGACCTTATAGGCAGCATTGCTTAATAGATCTGACCCAGATTCAGACTGGCATGATTGACTGTAATTGTCTCCACCGTAAGGTGGGAGACTATAAATCGTACCCCGTCCTTCCGCGCGTGTCTGTCCGTGCGCGTATGTCTGTCCGTGCATCCTATGGCATCATCATGACGTCATTGGATGCGGACGCGCTGAGAGACAGGGTACGATTTATAGTCGCCGCCTCACAAAGCGGAGCGTCCGTCCACATCCAATGACGTCATGATGACGTCATAGATAGATATATAAGGTGCTACCATGGAAACTAACGCCAAAGAGAGTGAAGGGAAGATGAGGGAACCGAAGATCGATCCTGAGTCCGGGCGGTAGAGACCTGTGCCCCGTACATCCCCAGTCAGGATACATATCTCTGAGCACCTCCTACCTATGACCTCATCATGACGTCATCTCAAACTTCTCCTAGCTCAAACTCCGCCTACCTCAGGACTGCTACTATCTATGACGTCATCTTCTCCATCTCACTCTTTATGATGTCATCTCAAAGCTCATTCTACCTCTGGCTCCTAACTTTGTCATCATCTAACGAATCCTCCTAACTCAGGGCTTCCTTATCTCACTCTTTATGACATCATCTCAAGTCTCATTCTAGCTCAGGGGTCCTCCTAGCTCAGGCCCCCCTAGCTTGATGTCATCTCAGGGTCCTCAAGGGTCCTCCTAGTGTGTCAACTATAACGTCATCAGGACGTCATAGTCGGGAGGACAGACAGATCGAGGACACAGACGGGCTACGTGCAGGGACAGAGGGCGTTTTATAGTCGGGAGCACAGACACATCGAGGGCACATACGGGCTACGTGCAGGGACAGAGGGCGTTTTATAGTCACCACCTTCGGTGGAGACAATGAATCACAAACTGTGAAGTGAGGGGCACTCCTATCATCACGCAACATTGATGACACACACATACACACAGCCACAACTCAACGTGAGCCTTGTCATCACCGGTGTGAAAGTCTCAATGCTATTCCAGCTATTTTTGGTCATGGCTGCAAACTCCCACCTGATGTCATGTGGGAGTTCTGATTGGTCCAGAGTGTACTGAATAGCTGCTAGTTTACATAATGTCTTAAGACTAGGACTCATGTCTAATATGAACAGCTCATTAGAGGTAGTGTTATTTCCTTTCAATCCTCCAGAAAGTATGATTTGTCCTCCCACAATGCAACAGCACATATGACACAATGGACCTGGTCCTTTACCCTTGGGCTCAACCTTCTTCCAGGAGAAGGTCTTTGGATTGAATTTCCACACATCATTTAATTTCTGGTTACCGCTATGGCCACCCAATATATACGGCTCTCCATTGTAGGTAACTGCTGAATGCCCGTATCGTCCTCCTGGAAGAAGCTGTGCAGGAGGCACATAATAGCGCAATTGCGCTATTATTTAAAGATTTTGTTAAGAAATAAGCCCAAATAAGCAACTGTGTGCCCCTCCCATTAGCCTCCCTGTCCTCTGTACATATAACATCTACCAATAAAAAACGTTATTTGGATAAAGTGAATAAAATAACAAGATCCAAATAGGTAACTACACTAAGAACCAAGCCCAAAAAACCACAGCACATAACTAAAAGTCTTTACAAAGAACAAAAAAGGCTCAAAGTCTTAAATAAGAGAACATGAAAACCCTGGTACAGTATGTGTTTCCAAGAAACACACATCCGCACTGCCCACACCCCTCCTGTGAGACACAGACCAAGTACAACAAAATAGTGATAGTTTATCATGTACATTAGTGAAGACTTAAATATGAAGATACATTCAAAAGTGCAGGTGGAATGGTCCTTTATCAATGGGCTTATTGATTTGGGACAGTAAAATAACCCCAAAACTCCTAAACAATCATAATAGCGTACATTACTGCAAGTGTTTTAACCCCCAGTTTGCATTCATTTTCCTTCGTTATATTGTCACTTTATTATTACTTATTACTTGCAGAGCGGGTCCAATTTAAGCGATCAGTGCACAGTGGTGCGTAGTCTGTGGAGTTAACTAATCTGTTTGTGGTCGTCAGTTGTCACTCCGAGTATTCTGATTGGCCGGTTTAGGTGGCTCAGCATGGTAACATAATTAAAATCTTCATAACTAATGTCATGAGTATTATCTCCTGTAGGGGATTCTGCAGAAACAATTAACAGTTTTCGATGAGAATATTAAAAAATAAGTGTTTTTGGAACACTTCTTTGCGGTAAATCCTGAACATTGCAGGCCTGTATGTCATAGACCTTTCAGGAATTTATTGATTGGTTGACTGATTGATTGACAGTTTGCAGAATGCCTACATTTCACATGAAAACACAACTCAATACGAAGCCTGTCACTGTCAAGGACACACTGATAAAGCATTACAACAGGGTTTGGAGACGTACAAATACACACTTACATAGAAACTGAATCACACCCGTGTGAAGTGAGAGGCGCTTGCATCATCATGCAACCTCGATACACACAAACGCGCGCACACACACACACACACACACACACACACACACACACACACACACACACACACACACACACACACACCCAGTCACAATGCTATATAGCGTCGTTGTGTGCCCCTTTAGATCCATCTTTTTTGCCTCGTCAATATCGATGTTTGCTATCACCAGTGTGAAAGTCACAATGCTATTTTTGGGTCATGGTTGCCAATTCCCACCTGATTTCATGTGGGAGTTCTGATTGGTCCACAGCGTGCTGAATAACTACTAGTTTACATAATGTCTTAAGACTAGGACTCATGTCTAATATGAACAGCTCGTCAGAGGTAGTGTGATATCCATATCCTCCAAAAATGATGATATGTCTTCCCACAATGCAACAGCACATATGACACAATGGACCTGGTCCTTTACCCTTGGGCTCAACCTTCTTCCAGGAGAAGGTCTTTGGATTGAATTTCCACACATCATTTACGTCCTGGTTAATGTTAGAGCCACCAAATATATACAGCTCTCCATTGTAGGTAACTGCTGAATCCCCGTATCGTCCTCCTGGAAGAAGCTGTGCAGAAGGTGTGTTCATCCAGCTGTTTGTCTCTGTGTCAAACACTCTAATGTTGTTGTGTACCCCGTCTTTCCCTGGGTAGGACTCACAACCCCCAAATACAAACATTTTTGTCCCGATGATGGTGGCGGTGTGACTTGATGAAACAGGAAAAGGAGTTCCTCTGGTGTTGATTCCAGTCCAGATCATTGTGCTGGTGTCCAACTTGTACATGTCATTAGTGCGTTGAGTCTGTTTGTTTAATCCTCCATGGATGAACATGTCCTTCTTCAACACACAGGCTGAGTGGCAGCACCTCTCCCCTGGAGCTGTCCCAGAAACCCTGGGTTTGAACCATCTGTGCTCGTCTACATCATATGCATAGAGGACACTGCAATACGGATAGCCTCCCCAGATATACACTGTACCCTCTATTAACACAGCTGTGTGTCCCTGGCACATGGAAGGAACCTGTAGGTGGCGTTCTCCTCTTCCAGGTTCCTCTGGAGGCAACTTCTTCCACCTTAAAGACACAGTGGTGAAGACATGCACATCCATCTGCTTCATCATGTCGTTGTCTGTCCATTCCTCATCCCTGCCTCCAAAGGAATAGAGTTTGTTCCCCACTGCTACAGAAGCATGATGAAATCGCTTAGGTCCTCCTGCTTTGGAAACAGTCCAGGAAAACATTTCCCTGTCAGTCTGTCTGTCTGCCCGCCCAAATGCCTGCTTGCCTGCCTTTCTACCTATCTGGTTCTGCGTCTCTCTTCCCTCTCAACGTCTACAGTCATTTTCGACACGGTGCATATTGTATTTTGTGGTGTGAAATCCCACCTACCACAAACTGTTGCCATGCTAGGACTTAATGAGGAAAATCTGGGGAGCTATTTCTGACGAAACGTCTAGCTTTCAGCATAGCATCCGTCCAAATGAAATGAACTGAAATGGCTCAACAACTTTCCTATAACTAGGCCTAGGACAGACAGCGTGGATGGAATATTCCTATCTATGCCTCAACTCCTATGATTCTATTTGTACTTGTCAAATGTCACCATAATATACAGGCATAGTTGAAGAAACCTCCTGTTATATGATAATCCTCTCCTATGTAGATGTGGAGGCCAAACGTAGATTGAATTGTTGGAGCAGAAGAAGCCGGTTCGTCTCTTATTTGGGCCCCTCAGCTAGCAAGAGGAGGCTAGCGATGCTAACGGCCATTAGCATTAGGACCGTATCAGTAGGGCAATTGCGCTATTATTTAAAGATTGTGTTAAAGGTAGGGGAAGTGATTTGAAATTCATGGTGCAGTACCAGCCTGGTGCACTAGGGGCCCCCAACAGTAGCTACACTATGTGAACCTGCTGCTCGCTCCTGATTGGAGGAGAATTGGTGGTGACCTGGGGAACTTTTATTAGCTCCTCTGCTAACGTGGGGGAGGGGGAAACTCCATATGTGGTTTCCACACCTTATAATAGAGCATTTTAGCAGAAAAAAATATTTTTTGGGTGATATCTGACAAAAGTGAAATCACTTCCCCTACCTTTAAGAAATAAGCCCAAATAAGCAACTGTGTGCCCCTCCCATTAGCCTCCCTGTCCTCTGTACATATAACATCTACCAATAAAAAACGTTATTTGGATAAAGTGAATAAAATAACAAGATCCAAATAGGTAACTACATTAAGAACCAAGCCCAAAAAACCACAGCACATAACTAAAAGTCTTTACAAAGAACAAAAAAGGCTCAAAGTCTTAAATAAGAGAACATGAAAACCCTGGTACAGTATGTGTTTCCAAGAAACACACATCCGCACTGCCCACAGCCCTCCTGTGAGACACAGACCAAGTACAACAAAATAGTGATAGTTTATCATGTACATTAGTGAAGACTTAAATATGAAGATACATTCAAAAGTGCAGGTGGAATGGTCCTTTATCAATGGGCTTATTGATTTGGGACAGTAAAATAACCCCAAAACTCCTAAACAATCATAATAGCGTACATTACTGCAAGTGTTTTAACCCCCAGTTTGCATTCATTTTCCTTCGTTATATTGTCACTTTATTATTACTTATTACTTGCAGAGCGGGTGCAATTTAAGCGATCAGTGCACAGTGGTGCGTAGTCTGTGGAGTTAACTAATCTGTTTGTGGTGGTCAGTTGTCACTCCGAGTATTCTGATTGGCCGGTTTAGGTGGCTCAGCATGGTAACATAATTAAAACCTTCATAACTAATGTCATGAGTATTATCTCCTGTAGGGGATTCAGCAGAAACAATTAACAGTTTTCTATGAGAATATTAAAAAATAAGTGTTTTTGGAACACTTCTTTGCAGTAAATCCTGAACATTGCAGGCCTGTATGTCATAGACCTTTCAGGAATTTATTGATTGGTTGACTGATTGATTGACAGTTTGCAGAATGCCTACATGCCTAAAGGTATGCCTACATTTCACATGAAAACACAACTCAATACGAAGGCTGTCACTGTCAAGGACACACTGATAAAGCATTACAACAGGGTTTGGAGACGTACAAATACACACTTACACTTACATAGAAACTGAATCACACCCGTGTGAAGTGAGAGGCGCTCGCATCATCATGCAACCTCGATACACACAAACACGCGCACGTGCACGCGCGCGCGCACACACACACACACACACACAGTCACAATGCACAATGCTATATAGCGTCGTTGTGTGCCCCTTTAGATCCATCTTATCCATCAATATCGATGTTTGCTATCACCAGTGTGAAAGTCACAATAATATTTTTGGGTCATGGTTGCCAATTCCCACCTGATTTCATGTGGGAGTTCTGATTGGTCCACAGCGTGCTGAATAACTACTAGTTTACATAATGTCTTAAGACTAGGACTCATGTCTAATATGAACAGCTCGTCAGAGGTAGTGTGATATCCATATCCTCCAAAAATGATGATATGTCTTCCCACAATGCAACAGCACATATGACACAATGGACCTGGTCCTTTACCCTTGGGCTCAACCTTCTTCCAGGAGAAGGTCTTTGGATTGAATTTCCACACATCATTTACGTCCTGGTTAATGTTAGAGCCACCAAATATATACAGCTCTCCATTGTAGGTAACTGCTGAATGCCCGTATCGTCCTCCTGGAAGAAGCTGTGCAGAAGGTGTGTTCATCCAGCTGTTTGTCTCTGTGTCAAACACTCTGATGGTGCAGTGTACCCCGTATTCCACACAATCCCCAAATACAAACATTTTTGTCCCAATGATGGTGGCGGTGTGACTTGATGAAACAGGAAAAGGAGTTCCTCTGGTGTTGATTCCAGTCCAGATCATTGTGCTGGTGTCCAACTTGTACATGTCATTAGTGCGTTGAGTCTGTTTGTTTAATCCTCCATGGATGAACATGTCCTTCTTCAACACACAGGCTGAGTGGTAGCACCTCTCCCCTGGAACTGTCCCAGAAACACTGGGTTTGAACCATCTGTGGTCGTCTACATCATATGCATAGAGGACACTGCAATACGGTCGGCCTCCCCAGATGTACACTCTACCCTCTATCAACACAGCTGTGTGTCCACAGCACATGGAAGGAACCTGTAGGTGCCGTTCTCCTGTTCCAGGTTCCTCTGGAGGCAACTTCTTCCAGCTTAAAGACACAGTGGTGAAGACATGCACATCCATCTGTCGTTCCATCATGTCGTTTGTCCATTCATCACCCCTGCCTCCAAAGGAATAGAGTTTGTTCCCCACTGCTACAGAAGCATGACCAAATCGCTTAGGTCCTCCTGCTTTGGAAACAGTCCAAGAAAACATCTCCCCGTCAGTCTGTCTGCCCGCAGAAATGCCTGCTTGCCTGGCTTTCTACTAATCTAGTTTTGTGTCTCTCTTCCCTCTCGACGTCTACAGTAATTCACGACACGGTGCATGTTGTATTTTCTGGTGTGTCCCACCCACCACAAACTGTTGCCATGGTAGGCCTTAGTGAAGCAAATTTGCACTTTTTCTGTGGCACTATTCATGACAAACGGCTAGCTTTCAGCATAGCATCCGTCTAAGGGAAATGCCTTAACAAATTTCCTATAACTAGGTCTAGGACAGAGAGCGTGGATGGAATATTCCTTTCTATGCCTCAACTACTATGATTATATTCATAGCCAGATGTCAGTAGAAGATACAGGCATAGTTGAAGAAACTTCCTGTTATATGATAATATTCCTCTCCTAGATGTGGAGGCCGAACATAGATTGAATTGTCAGAGCAGAGGAAGAGGACGGTTCTTCTTTATTTGGGCCCCTCAGCTAGCAGGAAGAGGCTAGTGATGTAATGGCCATTTGCAATAGGACGGTATCAGTAGGACAATTATTCAAAGATTACCGCAGATCTGCGGCAATAGCAGCGGTCTGAACTATGTTTGATTAGCGTAGAGCTATGTTAAGGGCGGGAATGGTGTTAAGAAATTACGGCCTGGGTCATTGCAATGCAACTTTTGGATTGGGTGAGCAAAATGAAGTTAAATCAACTACAACCCTGGGTCATTATAAGCAGAGAATTGTATTGTTTATTTAACTCAACTTCTGGGTTACTATTGGTAACTGTGTTGAAGTAACCGAGAGGTTGCGCTGGTCCCTTTCAACATCAGATTGGATTATTTCTAACTATCCAGTTTTTAGTGTGGAGTTGCGTTTGAACTAAGGGTTCTGGTGGTGGGTTTGATTAGGGACCACAACCTGCTCTGACCTGGTTGTCTCCACCAGTATGGTGGAGAGTATGTTTTACCCCCTGTGTCCGTCCGTCCGTCTGTCCATGCACGGTCCAGGTCGGTCAGGGTTGACCTTACGTCAACTGCTACGTCACCCCCTTCCCCATCTTAAGGACCCGCTCATGCTAGCACCCTTCGTTGGTGGTTCAAAGTACCTTCTTCAGTTCCCATTAATCAGGCATAATGATAAATAGCACCTTTTTCACATTGGCCTATTATAGTGCCACCAGGAGGCCACAACCTGATCTGGCCTGGTGGAGACCTGTGCCACGAAGGGCACTGATCCAGTTACTTGATTGGTTGCACACTGCACAGCTGTGTAACTTTTCACATTCTAGAATATTGTAATGTATAGCCTCAGTATATTCTTTCAATTGAGGTTTGGCCTTACAGAATACTTGGTGACCAGTTTTTCAATCAAATCAATCAAATGAACCGCTGGCAAAGCACCTATACTAATTAAGACAAGAGTAGGGCCAAAGTACGTGTGCTCGCTCTAAACTGCGTACAGGACGATTCTCTCTTCATATTGTTTGATGAAGTCATATAAAACGTGACCTATAGCTATACCCATTGTAAATATAAAATATATAAAATATACACTGTATTGACGAGTAGGAATTACAGCAATCGTTTGAAAAACGAGTAAGGATGGGACATTTGCAATCTCAACTTTCATCTCATCTCAACAGTGCATCGGAGTTGATGCGCTGCGCTGACGCTTGGATTCAGTATGGTGAGTGCGTGCGCGCAAACGTAGATGCACGAAATGACAGTAGAGCTAAAGGTTTGACAGAATACCCGGTCTGAGTTAAAAAAAAAAAAAAAAAAAAAAACGTTGCATTGTCGCTGTGTATGGCAGAATTAAACATGTATTTTGGGGAGGTGGAGAACTGCTGTCGCATTGTGACATGCGATATGCTGACGGCATGGTGCGCATCAGGCAGAAATGAGGAGGTCTGCAAACGCCATACACTATAATAGTATTTAATATGTTTGCAAATAACAGCTCATGGGCGCTTATTTGGAAGTGGGCGGTTATTTGGACGAGGCGGTTATTAAGCAAAATGGTGTGGGGACATGGGCCGTTATTCGGTAGTGGGCGGTTGTTTGAGTAAGGGCTGTTATTTGGTATTTTACGGTAATCATCATCTTAATAAGCTGAAGTCAACACAACAAGATGATTAATGTTCATGGACATAAGCAAACGAAATCTTCCGTTTGGGCCTCTGTGGGGCTAAAATGTCCTCAAATGGTGGTCCGTGGCTCAAATCCTGAATAAATGGTGGTCCCTGAGACGAAAAAGGTAGAAAACCGCTGGTTTACAGTTGTAATGAATGAATGACCTTGTCCTTCCTGGTCGTTGTCCAGCACCTCAGCCTGAGTGATCCACTCCATGTAACCCTTCAGGTCTTCATCCAGCTGCTGGGTCTCCCTGAGCATCTGGTACTCTCCACGAGACTTGGCCTTCTCCCTCTCCTTGGTGAACTCACTGATACGTAAGACAGACACAACAAAGAGACACTTAAAGGGGTGAATTCCACCCATTTTCAAAAGTTTACTATGTCATTAAAGGGGAAGTCCACCCATTTTCAACATTCTAAGTCTATGTCATTAGTATACCCTAGAGGTGCTGGGTGGACATTCTGTGTTCCCAAGAAATGGAGGTCTGAAGAAAACCACTAACATGGTGAAACATGATGCATTTTCACCATGTTAATGGATTTCTTTAGAAGATGCTTTTTTTTTCTCGGAGCGTACAAATGGATCCATTTACACTCATGCATTTGTACACTCTCAGAAAAATGTTGAAAATGGGTGGAAAATGGGTGGAATTCCCCTATACCTCCTACTCTGTGCCGGAGAAAAGGAGACCTACAAGCTCATTACCACTTAGCGTGTGTTCACATACCCGCTGAGCACACCTAGGACCAGGTTGAGCACGAAGAAGGAACCGACCAGGATGAGTGTAGTGAAGAAGATCCATGGCCACTCCATTCCTATAGCGTCATTCACCTGACACACACACACACACACACACACACACACACACACACACACACACACACACACACACACACACACACACACACACACACACACACACACACACACACACACACACACACACACACACACAGATCAATCAATCAATCACCGTGGATATACAGTTACTTTCCTCCCTGACGATGAATCCATTGCAGTTGTATAATTTCAAAAGCAATAAGCAAGCATCTGTGGGTAAATCTGTTCACCGTTCCTAATGTGGTCATATAATATGCTATAGTGTAGATCTTAGACCGCCGTGTCTGTGTGGCTGCGCTGTGGCATTGTGCAATCCGTCGGATTATAGTTCTGTATTCAGGCTACATTTAAAAAACGAGAGAAGCAAAAAAAAGACTTGCGACTCGACTCGTGAGGTCAAACACAGTAGAACATACAGTAACATTAAATAATCTAGGCTAAGGTCACAAGTAGACTGCCTACTCGGGGCAGGTAAATAAAATATTAGGGCGGGTGAAGTCTACAGTATACTACCTGGTCGCTGGTGCACATTTTCATTATGGATCCACACAAAGCTTGTAACTCGAGTAAAAACAGCAAATCTACAAGACTTCATCATCGCCATTTTGCAAAAGCCATAGGTTCTCTCTCAACAATTGTGCAACAATTTAGTGTCTGAACGTTTAATGTTTTCTGTCGTGCACGTCAAAATGGGACACCTTTGACTGGTCTTGCATTTTCAAAATGTTGGGCCCCTCGTCATGAAAAGGTTTCTCTAGCACAGGGAGGCTACTTTCATGTTATAGTTCCGTTTTTATCCATTAAAGGTATCTATAGGCAACTTTTTTAGCCAAAGGTCATGGCTTCTACTTTGTGAAGTCTCGCACATGCGCCGACGCACACACGACGCACAGACATTTCTGCCTGGCTTACATTGCATTTCTACCCAATAAAAATGATGTAAACACAGTAGACTGGTACAAACATCTACCCAATAGGCTGCTGTACCTACTGATAAGGCGAAATTTCCATTGCTAAGGACATTTAAATATTATTTTTCAAGCTCTCAGACCATGCCGTGAAGGAAGCAGGACACCTGTTAGCCAGGTGCGATATTCTGACATCCTGTTCCTGTTCCTCCCCCACACCTAGCTATAATCTAACACCCCCACTATAGCTCTTTCGTCTTGAGTCTTGTGTATTCAAACATGTTTTGCCATGTTAACCTGTGTTTATGTCCCACCCCTGGGTGTGACCTTTGGCCAATATAAGCTAGCAGAAGAAGCCTACAGAGACAGAATCGAACGGACAGATTGGGAGACAAGTTACTGACTGGCGCCTTGACCCACGTGGTTGGAATGCTATGCTACAATGGCTATACTTACCTGAATGCAATCCTTATGATGCTACGCTACCATGACACTATGCTTGCCTGAATGCAATCCTGACAAGATGCCATAACGATGCTATCCTGACGCTAAATAAACCTACAATGTCGTCTACCGAAGATTGCCTTTGCCTCTCGTGTTTAGTGTACATTTTTCGCCATATCACTACCCAACAGGCCACTGTAAACACAGTAGACTGGTACAAACACCTACCCAGTAGAGGACATCGGTCCAGCCCTGCGTGGTGATGCACTGGTACACGGTGAGCATGGAGAAGCCCAGGTTGTCGAAGTGCGTGATGCCGTTGTTGGGACCGGGCCAGCCGAGCCGGCACTCCGTGCCGTTGATGGTGCAGCGCCGGCCGTTGCCCGCCTGGGCACACGGAGACGGCTTTTCATTCTCCACCGTGGCGATGATGTCTGAGATCCAACAGGAGAAGAAAAAAACAACAACCGTTAGGCCAGACTTCGAAGTGTAGCTGATAACTAGAATTAATACAAACTAACAATAAGTTGCCTCTAGTGATAGAGGAAACTTTAGTGCACACCTGGGCATTATGCGGCCCTTTGGTTTTCAAACAGTGGTCCTTGAGAGAGTCTCAGTTAAATATGGAAAGTTGGTTCACCAGATGTAACTCTTTGAGAGCGTAAACATGAAATCAAATGGACCCTTGCGGGCCCATTTGGTTTCATGTTTACACTCTCAAAAGTTAAAACATTCATCATGTGAATTAGCCCAAGTCTAAACAACTACAGAATGTAGGAGATTAATGGTCATTTTGATCTGTATGTTTGACTGTTGTGTTTCCCAAATCCAGCCTGAAATTGTGGACAAAAGCAAAAGGGGTCTGTGGGGCTAAAATGGCTCAAATGGTGGTCCGTGGCTCAAATGCTGAATAAATAGAGGGCCCTGGTGTAAAAATGGTTGTTCTTACTCTTATTTTTATCTTGAATTTAAATTAATATTAGCCAGACTTTAGTTCCGCCTTTAGTCTTGTCCCTTCACAATATTTTATGTATCTCATTTGGCCCCATGGGAAAAAAATAATGCTCACCCCTGCTTTAGTGTGTACAAACACTAAACAGATTTGTTTAAAATCAGAATCTAACTTCACCTCCTCTCCACTATATTGGCTCATTATGAAACTGCTGGAAACTGCTGTGCTGTGATTGGCTAAAACGCTTTATCACCCCACACAACCCCCCTCCCGCTCTCACATTAGCACCGCCTTCCCTGAGCACGAATGTTTTTGTTTTCATGATTTGTTGACAACAACTAAGTTCTGGACCGTCTGCACGATGAAGCAAGTGTCTGTCTGCAGGGAAACAGCTGCAGCATCAAAGTAGATTTTGGTTACGCCAATTGAATCCTCCCAACAACGTTTCTGTGAGACTATAAGCTACAGTACAACCTCCTGACTCAATCGTTTTTGCACTTTATATAAGCAACAAACTTTCACAAGATTTGAGAAGAGTTACAGGCAATCCAGACTTGGCTTGTGTACTGCCTGAGTTTTCGGGGCGAGCTCTGACGTCAAGTCCTGCTTTTTTTTTCGTCAATGGGAACTTCCAGCTTGTTTCCGGCCTGCATTTTTGGCGGCGGCCAGCTTCCAGGAAATATCTGCTGTTGCCGAAAATACAAGCCGGAAGTGTTCATTGACACCATTTAAAAAAAAAAGCAGGAAGTGCCATCACAGCTGGGTCAAAACCACAGACTGTACACAAGCCAAGTGTTGACACACCTTTAGGAACAGTCTCTCAGTCTTTCTCTCTCTGTAATCTGCAATTTGACAAGCGGCCCAGGGGGTTGGCTGTTGGCTGTTGGCTCTGAGAACAGAAAATCATGTCTAACATTTGGAGGATTTTGTGAACCATTTCGCCTCTAGTGGCAGCAATGAAGTTGGCCCATCTGTAACCTGTGACTTTACCTCTCTGCTACCTCAACACTTACAGTACATACTGATTCCTACATCCTAGAAACTCGTTGTTGCTTCATAGTACATACTTGATGCCACATCATGGCAGCAGGTACTAGGGTGTACATACTTGTCCCTATATGGTAGCAGGTTTTGTGCATCTTGCACTTGAACAGCTCCAGGCCCATGATGGAATAGATGGTGACCATAAAGAAGACCAGCAGAGCGATATGGAACAGAGGCAGCATGGATTTCAAGATGGAGTTCATCACCACCTGCAGGCCTGGAATGGAACAACAACAATAGCATTGTGAATCTGGCATTAATCCAGTTCTATACAGGAACAATACAATACAATACAAATGGTCACAGTATGGAACCGCTCCTTTTTGTCAGAATGAACAGATCACATTACGTTTTTTTTTTTTTCCAACGGCTCTTCGAGAGGAACGGCTCCAAGGGATCTATCTGGCTCCCCTAAAAGAGCCATAGATCCCTTATCTAAGTAAATTACCTTATGGGCGAAGCGACCGCAGGTTGGCTATTATTATTACTACCGTATTATTTACTGGAAATGGCAGTTGTTATACAGAAAGGTAAAAAAGGGCAGGGGTTGAAGCCCCCTTTCGATGTGTACGTGTGCACGTCCCTGGATATAATGCCATTGCTGCCGCCCTTTGATGTGTAGCCTATGTACATGTATGTATGCACGTTCACGCTATCGCTACCACTAGCTGTGCAGTGCAAGGGCATCACGTGCAATGCAGGGTTATAATAGTTAACTAATACTAAGTAAAAAACGAAAACTAAAATTCAAGAGTTCAGAGTTAACTGAAACTAATAAAAACTAAAAATGAATGAAAAAACGATAACTAAACCCAACTATAATGTGGGTTCAGAAAACTAACTAAAACTAACTGAAATTATGCCTAAAATACCCTTAGTTTTAGTTTTTATAAAGCTTTTAAATCCAAAATGTTTTGGTGATCTTCTATCCACTACTGAGTTCCATAACACTTGAGGGAGAGTGCCATCATCCAATCTACTAAGAAACTCAAAGCAAGGGTTGAATACCAACCTTTTCCTACTTTGGCACATGATCCTATACCTGACAATGGCACATGATCCTATACCTGACAATGGCACATGATCCTATACCTGACAATGGCACATGATCCTATACCTGACAACCAAAGCACAGAAAAAAATAAAATAACCTAAACTAAAACTATAACAAAATATTTTCACCAAAATAAAAAACTAAATAAAAACTAGCAAACCCACTCTATAAAAACTAAGTAAAACTAACTGAATTTGAAAATGAAATGTCAAAACTAACTAAAACTAAACAAAAATTAATAATCCATAACTATAATAACCCCGGTGCAATGTCTGCGCAATGTCTAAGATGGACAACAAAAGGGGTGAAAGGTCGTACTGGGGACCCCAGAGACCAGGCGCAGGGGCCTCAGAACTCTGAAGGCTCGCAGGGCCTTCATGTCGAAGCCTCCTCCGGACGACTCCACCGGCGTCTCCACCCCGCTGAGGTGGTTGATGGCATCGACGATCACTGTGAACAGACTGGACACACAGGGCATAACTTTTACTGATCCACAATCGGAAACAGATCTTCTATAGATGGCCTAGTCCAGGGGTTTTCAACCTTTTTGACACCAGGGCCCACCATTTATTCAGAATTTGAGCCACGGACCACCACCACTTGAGGACATTTTAGCCCCACAGACCCCAAAACTATTTTGCTTTTGTCCATCTTCTAGTTGTGTAGACTAATTTACATGATGAATATTAACTCTTGAGAGCGTAAAAATGAAACCAAATGGACCCGCAAGGGCCCATTTGGTTTCATTTTTACGCTCTCAAGAGTTACATCTGTGGAACTAATCTGGGGACCACCTGGAACCTTTTCAGGGACCACTGGTGGTCCCGGACCACCTGTTGAAAACCCCTGGCCTAGTCAAAGGACATGATAAATAAGTTCCCCCAATTCTTTATTTCCTAAAAATGGAGGTCTGAAACAATCATTAGCATGGTGAAATACATCTGATGACATCATCAAGATTGTATTTCACCATGTTAATGATTTTTCTTTCAGACCCCTTTTTTCATGAGAGGGTACAAATGGAACCAAATGGACCCCGCTAGGTCCATTTGGTCCAATTACTCTTTACTTTACCAAGGACTTTTTAATCTATTACTATTAACTTAAAACCACAAATATGCTTTAATGATCCAAACAAGTGCAGGATCACAACACACTCACAACAGCTACACAATCACACTTTTTGTTTGGATTAAACAGAAAAACAGTCTGCCTTGTTACTAGGCCTAGAACTTTGTTAGTCCCGTAATTAACTACTACTAGCAAGCGGTTGCAAGCACTTAGTAGTCAGTCAGCAGCAGGTAATTAAAACCTAAGAAGAAAATATATAACAAACGGGGAAAACATGCATTAAACATACAGTTATTATAAATCACACAATGTATAGCATACAAAGTTACCAAAACGAAATGAACAGTGGGTTAATAAACATACCGTCAGTCCATTAAAGCTGTTAATATGAAACGTTTCTCTTTCAGTTTGACGCAGTTTGACGTTGCGTCTTGTCTGCTCAGGGCCTTGGAAATAGACAGAGTTACGCCAACTCCGTTCACTTCATGAGGGCCAGTCCAATGGCGGCTCCTCTACAGACTTCTATCGGATAGTGACAACGAATAGTGACAGCCGGAAGTTACTGAATGCATTAGAGCCTATGGGCTCGCGCGAGTACATGAGCCACGTGACTAGACTATTTTCTGCCCCCTCAATGTCGCAACTCTGTCTATTTCTAAGGCTCTGGCTTTTCCCTCCGTTGTTTTGGTTTTCCCCACATAGGAAATGCACAGGAAGTGATGCAATCTGCATCACTAAATCCATTTGAAGAATATATATATATTATATATATATATATAATTATATATAATATATATATATATATATATATATATATATATATATATATATATATATATATATATATATATATATATATATATATATATATATATATATAATATATATATATATATATATATATATATATATATTATGGATTTAGTTATTAAACTAGTAGACATAAAAACCATCTAGCAACATAATGCAACGCAATTGCCTGCATAGATACTATTTATAATAGGCTACTTAAACATTGCAATAGAATAATACATTATTGTATAATAGAACATGCAGTCAACCCTGGCCACAAACATGACTGTGATGAAAAATATTCAGGGAATAAATAAAATATATGGAAGACCAAACTGACTGACTTTCATGTAAATCATTGCTAGTATCAAATCATGGTACTTGTTATTTTTGGAATGATGTATATATAATACTGAAATAATCCATTTCTCAGAATTCTCACCACATGTCATTTTCGCCCGCACGGTCACGTACGCATTGCAATCCTCCAATCAACAGAGCGTTGGGCAAGTTCATAGTTCACAGTTCACTAACCTGTTGGCTGTTTTTTGGAGGGAACGGAGTAGAGCATGGAGTAGAGGCCTCTATGTAGAATCCCGGCAAAAAAAACAACTAACTCGGTTGCTGCACCGTTTGTTTCAAGTCCAGTTAATGGACCGGTTTGTTGTGTTTGGTAAAAAAGCGACGCCTAAGAGCCGATTCAGTGGACGACTCGGCTGACGGTCACGGCGGTGAAACAGCGGCCGCACCGCCGCCGCTCCCAATCCGAATGGCGGCGAGGAGGAGGAGGAGGAGGATGAGTGTCGAGAGGAAAACATAAACAAGGAGCTGAATGATGAGGACGTCGTGAATAATAATGTGGTGTTTGAGGACACAGACTCGTCTGGGGATGAAGAAGAGGAAGTAAACTTAGACCTGCAGTCTGATTCGGGGCCAGAGAACCAACATGAAGAGCCTAAAAATGAAGCCAGGGGAGCAGCGTGTGTTGTGGAGATGGATGGATGGATGGATGGATGGATGGATGGTGCGACCAGGTAACCAGCCTTCTACTAGCGGCAAGGAGACACCGCCTGGACCCGCAGATTTAAGCCTGTGGGTCGATTACGGAGGAAAACCTCTCTGCCGAACTTCACCAGGGAAAACGACTCATTGAAAAGAAAAGACATAATGGAGTGGTCGTTAACAGCATCCATGATGTACGCGTGCTTTTTAAAACCCTATGATGATGAAGCATTTTCGGATCTATACAAACTTTTGTGCATCGCAGAGGAATGAAGATCCAAATGAAGTGATTGACCGCTTCGCTTCGCAGCCAACCAACAGCAACAGGCGAATCGTTCTTCTGTGAATGGTGAGTAACCCCAACAGTATTTTCTAGTCTATGGTTTATACAGGGACGTGCACTCATAAACATATTAATCCCTGCAGTCTGTAAAACTGCCCCCAAAACAGCTGATCTACAGGCTCCCAACGCGACACGCTATGAAGCATTGTGAGCTTGTAGATTTGCCATTTTGTCCAAAAGTGCCCTCTTATGTGATTTCTGTCCCACACTCTGCACGTCCCTGTATTTACATGTTCACTTGTGTGTGTGTGTGTGTGTGTGTGTGTGTGTGTGTGTGTGTGTGTGTGTGTGTGTGTGTGTGTGTGTGTGTGTGTGTGTGTGCATGTGCGCAGTGCTGCGACTCCTTCCGTGTGTCTGTGAGATCAAGTATTGTAGAAGCTGTTTCTAGCCTGTGCGTACATGTTAATGTAAAGGCCGCTGTGCCTCACTGTGTGTGTGTGTGTGTGTGTGTGTGTGTGTGTGTGTGTGTGTGTGTGTGTGTGTGTGTGTGTGTGTGTGTGTGTGTGTGTGTGTGTGTGTGTGTGTGTGTGTGTGTGTGTGTGTGTGTGTGTTTACATGTTAATGTAAAGGCCGCCGTGCCTCACTATCTTTGTGTGTGTGAGTGCAGTGCTGCAGTGACTACTTCTGTGTGTCTGTCTTATCTGTGGGATCAAGTCTTGTAGAAGTTGTTACTGGCCTGTGCTGCTAACTAGATTGGTTTTGTAAATCCACTTATGTGGTGTCCACATAAGTGGACTTTCACGTGGGAGACCCTGCTGAAAAAATATCTGTAGCCGTCCCTGCATGCAGTACCAATAAAAAGTCACTAGAGGGCATCAATGATTAAAGGTAGGGGAAGTGATTTGACTTTTGTCAGATATCACCCCCCCAAAAAAAATCAGTTAAAATGCTCTATTATAAGGTGTGCAGACCATATATGGAGTTTCCCCCTCCCCCACGTTAGCAGAGGAGCTAATAAAAGTTCCCCAGGTGGAGGGTGAATTCTTTTTTGTCAATGTTGAAGGCGTTTTTTAAACAAACCTTAAACTAAAAACAAATGTTAAACGTGCATATGGGAGGGGCTAGCACCCCTCAAAAAAGTGTGCTTGTTATACTATAAGACCACACACACACGGTGGCCGGCTGTTGGCCTTGAAAAATCAGGGTAGCAAGTTGACCCCCTACTACAACAATAAAGCAATGTCTTCACTCACCCGACCGATACACATACAAAGTCTAGAATGTTCCAGCAGTTGCGTAAATAGGCGTCAGCGTGGAAGAGGAAGCCATACGCCACTATCTTCAGGAAGCACTCAAAGCTGAAGATGATGAGGAAGATGTACTCCAGACTCTCCTGAAAGACGACAGGATGAGAAAAAGAGATGGTTGATTGCTTTGACTGAGTGATCCTCAAACATTGTTTTTACGGATGGGTAAAATGCAAGAGCAGTTCGCTGCATGTATGGCTGACATCTCACCGTGTGGGTGTTGCACAGACAAGTTTTGAGCTTCTTCCTAATCTGTTTTTGAGTGGTGCAAACCACTCCTTTAGATAGAAATGTGGCTGGCTGCTGCCTGGGTTGGTCTCCGGCACAGAATGCCAGTCGTCAGAGTGAGTATGACAAAACACTTTCCCACTCACCTCACTACTCCACAAAACAGTTCCCATATAGTTTCACACAGACACAGGTGTGTTTTTTTATAATACATTCGTAGTTATAGTAATGCCGTAATGTACCAGAGCATTGCATCTCTCCAGGCTATGGGGTTTTGGATCTGATACTTCCGCCTCTGGTCCACGTTGTTATTTTCGGATCATGTCTTAACGTACACATAGGGCTCCAACGAATTCAATTATTGGTATGTTCGTCACCTTTCCTCTTCCCATAGCCACAATTATTTATGCCGACACGGTTATTTGTGACTGGAGGTGTGGTCATAGGCGTGTTTGTCACGCAGTCCCTTAAGTTGCTATTAGGCTGCAACTACACGGGGTTTTGCAAAGTCCAAGTCTCGGACCGGGGTGTGACGTCACGTCCTCTTTTTTTGAATGGGTTTGAATGGGCACTTCCTGCTACTTCCTGTCTGAATTTCGGACAGCGGCCAGGCAACAGGAAAGACCCGCTCGTGGCCGAAATTCAGACAGGAAGTAGCAGGAAGTGCCCATTGAAACCCATTCAAAAAAGGAGGACGTGACGTCACACCCCGGCCGAAAGTTGGAATGTGCAATCCTGTAGTCTGGCTGGGCCTTTCTTTCGTCAAATAGATTTGGGAAATAGATAACAGGATTTCAAAGCATCCGATAACCTATACGAGAAGGCAGAGCCACGTGCGGGCATCTGTGCCCAGACTGTGCGCGTTCCAGATATCCACGTGGAACGGCGCCAGTTCAATTCATCTCTTCATTTATTGACTGACCTATAAACAGCTGTAGATTGCCTGCTGTCGGTCACTTCCTTGTGTTTAGTTAAGGTGTATAATATAATTAAATACATTAATTTGTGTAATTTGCGTTTTTACGTTTTGCTAGATCCCACTTCGTAGAGAAGACCTACCAGCATATTCTATACAGCATCTGAGAGAGTGATGTTTGCCCTTGTCACACTGTATTTTGAAATGTAAAAAAATGGTCCAGAATTGACCGAGATGTGAATGATCAAAAAGACGCCTGTTTAACGTTGGGATAAATGCAGCGAGGCTGCGGGTTTAGGAGTAGGCATACCAGTAGGGATAAGGGGGATGAATTTAAGGCAATGGCAAGACCAACACGGATTGGATGAAAGCTAAAAAACGCCCAAACCACACCAACTGTATGCATAATGTAACAGGTCTAGGAAGTGTTTAATGGAGATAAGATGGTAACGAAAAATACTGACTTTAGCGTGGGAGCGCCTCTTCCCCAATGCTAAATGCCCTAATTGCGTATAAAGGCTGATGTAACCAAAATGGAGCCCATAGTATGCATAATTGAACATGACGATTAAGTTTAAACCGAGTAATACACTGTCTGAATGTCATTGGCGGGTATTTAGACGCTTTTGTTTTGGAGGACAACACAGTAACGGGATGTTCCATCCCATTACTGTGTTAGCTAGCAGCTAACCTCATGGTTTTGTAATTGAGTTTCTTTGTGAACATCTTATGTTAAACCAATTACTAAGCCATGAGGTTAACTATAGTTGCTAGCTAACTGACCTCCTGGTTTAGTAGGGGAAAGCGACCAGGTAAACTGAGACACCCCTATATCTCATGACCACAACACATTTATGCCATGGGACCATTATATTTTGAAGCCCCTCCCATTTCCTACCGGTCATGGAGGAAAGGACCTCATTGTGCCGTAGTAAGCATTTTTTTTCTCACCAGCATTTTTTTTCTCACAAAAATGTTTTTTTTGCATTAAAAGTAAATGTTATTGCTTTGAACAAAATCAGCTGTTGCGTCAAAACAAATTGATTCAGGTAGAAAAACTTATTACACACATTGATGAACTACCAACACAAACATCTGTGTGATTGCTCCTAGCTGAAGATTAGCCTGGATTGATAAGAGGTCTTGTTTACCAAAATGTGGGTGTCGGGTAAAGTGAGAAAAAGTGAGACACAGTTTCCCATTGCTCTACAATGAAGCACAAGCTCAGAAAAGTTCAGAATTAAACATGCTTTCATTTAATGTTACATTGCATGTTATAAACATTGTAGAAAGAAGAATACACCAGAAATTGTAGAAAGAAAATACACCAGAAAGACAACGTGGGGTAAAAAACCCACATTTGCTATCAAGGAGAATGATATGGCTCGTGCTGATGATTTGTGTACTAATGATCTGAATGAGTATTATTACATTTTACATTTTAATTATAGAATAATTAAAAGATAATATAGAATTATCTTTGATTTGTTCAGACTTGCTCTTTAAAAAAATGTGCTTAATGACCAATTCCAGTGGTTTTGTTACTAAGGTGACATTAGTTTTGGAATGTGTGTTTGTCAAGCTATCTGTCAGCATTGTATTTGTTACTGTTGTATTATGTTTTTATGTTTAAGTGAAAACAGTAAGTGGATCAGTTTGCTCCATTGATTTTTCTGGTTTGTCTTAGTTCACCCCTGTCCTGGGGTAAAGTGAGTCACATGAATACTTTTTTAAAACAATCATATTTTCACTACCCTTTGTCTTTAATACATTCCGAAATTCCCATTGTTAGGGAAACACCCCAAATGAATGGGAAATGTTTAAACTTTGCTGATATATAATTTTACCTCGCCTAGAGAGAAGCAAATGTAAAAAGCGTCTCACATGACCTCGCTTTCCGCTAGTTTATTCATGCACAGGTAGACGCGGGAGTCCACCTCGAAGCTGGCCAGGTTGTGGGCGTCGCCCTGCAGCCTCATGAGCAGGCCGCCGTAGGACACGTAGGCGGCGAGGCGCGTGGCCGCCTCCGTCGGCGTCTCGTCGCCCTCGATGCGGTACACCTTGCCGTACATCACGTACTCGTAGAGGTCGGCGCGGGACGCCCGCTGCCCGTCCGGCAGGGGGTTGAACTCGCCGCTGTCGGGCGTGCCGTCCGTGTTCAGCGTGCTGGCGAGGACCAGCCGGAACTTTTCGCCCAGCAGCACGGGGTAGACCTGGGTGTTCACGTCCAGCACCAGGTCCATCTTGAAGGACTCGCTCTCGCAGTGCAGCCGGGACACCCGGTCGAACTTCTTGCCGTCGGGGTCGATGTCTTTCACGTCGAAGAGGTCTTCGAACAACACGCCGGTGTCGGACTTGTCTGAGGCCATGAGTTGCGCGTACGGGTTGTCTGTACTCGGACGGGAGATGATTTGTGTACGTTCTTGGTCTCTCGTCGGATCCCAACGTTTTGCGCTTGTAAAGCTCGAGGGAGTTTGCGTCAAATGCTGATCGCCTGTTATGATGCCCCACCTTTTATTAATTATTCTCCCTCCAAAAACGGCGATGCAATTTCAGTGGTGACGCCACAACTATTGATTTCCAAATATGGAGGTATTTGCCAGTCCACACTGTGAGTGATTCGGAATGGCTCAGTCATAGATTGAAGGTTCTAAATGGAGCGTTATAGTTTCCTCTGTTAACCTGAGTCTGTACAGACCTCTAAAAGCTCTATTAGAGTGCCGACTTGCACATTGCGCACAAGTAGGCCATTGTCTACTTGTGCATGAGCAGAGTGAGCGAGCAGAGGGCAAGTACACCAGACACCTCCGGGAGATAATACTCATGACACCTCCAGGAGAAAATACTCATGACACCTATAATAGGTATGACAGTAGATAATACTCATGACACCTCCGGGAGATAATACTCATGACACCTATAATAGTTATGACAGTAGATAATACTCATGACACCTCTAGGAGATAATAATCATACACATGATACCTCCAGGAGAAAATATTCATCCAAACCAGCCAACCAAACTGCTCTGAGGGACGGTATTGTGAACAAAAGCAAAAATAAATCTTTAGTTTTGGGGTCTGTGGGGCTAAAATGGTGGTCCGTGGCTCAAATGCTGAATGAGTGGTGGTCCCTGGTGTCAAAAAGGTTGAAAACCACTGACATACGGTACATGTATTATACCCACATTATGAGGAGCCCATACACGCACGCACGCGCGCGCACACACACACACACACACACACACACACACGCACTTTTCTGTGCCGTACCATTTCCAGAGGCATCCCAGGAATGAGAACAGCTGGGAGACACAGAGACCCACTTTGGGACCATGTCCCCTAAGACTGACCAACAATATTTGTTTCACATACAGTAGATAGATAGATAGATAGATAGATAGATAGATAGATAGACAGATAGGCCAGTGAGGGTTGTTTTATTGCTGTGATTACTGTTTTATTTGTTTTATAGAGCACAAATTCTTTAACTTTGTGTTTAATTTAATTTAATCACAATTAAAAATTCCATTCTTTCATAGACACACACACACACACACACACACACACACACACACACACACATACATAGACACACACACACACACACACACACACACACACACACGTGCGCATGCGTGCACATGCACACGCACTATTATACACGCAGTGGTCATGGGCGGAGGGTTCTAAATATAACTCTATGGATCTATACACACCTGTTCCCCACTATAACCTGAGCTCAAGGACACACGCGCCTGTGTGTGTGTGTGTGTGTGTGTGTGTGTGTGTGTGTGTGTGTGTGTGTGTGTGTGTGTGTGTGTGTGTGTGTGTGTGTGTGTGTGTGTGTGTGTGTGTGTGTGTGTGTGTGTGTGTGTGTGTGTGTGTGTGTGTGTGTGTGTGTGTGTGTGTGTGTGTGTGTGTGTGTGTGTGTACGCTGGCCTACACTGGTGTCTGTCAAAAATCACTGTTTCCTAAACACTGGGTCAGGTACCGTTATTTTATTCATGGGTCATGAGTCATGACTGGTGTCAACGAAAAAATAATCATGTGCAATATTTACAAATCTTACAAAATTTGATTTTTCCTTTAGATTTTTCATTTGTTTTCTAATTTACGGAATGTCTTTGATCTTGAAAAAAAAGGATTGTTTGATTGCTTTGAACTGAAAAAAAAAAAAAAGACATTTTCACCTTTTACCCAAAATAAAACCCAAAAGTACATACTGCTAATAATGCCAAGTAATGCTAATACTAACTATTGTTAATGCTATTAATGCCAAGTAATATAAGTATATAAAAATCAAAAATAGGAAACCAAAATACGAAATCGACTCATGTAAAATTGCACACGTGTAAAAGTTATAAAACACTTGTCGCGTCGTGCTGCGCTGTCAAACAAGCTGCTACCAGATGAGATGTAATGGGTGACAGCAAGTGCTCACGGCACAGGCACGCTGTCCCAGAAAATGTGCATGTCATTTCAGGTTGTCATCACCTCACTATAAGCTACACCTACAGGCCATGCAAGTTGTCCTGACTGTTGTTTTGGGCTGTTAGCCTGGAGGCCAGAATCCAAGCTTTATGACTATAGCTAAAACATCCATACATTTTCCACGTGATTTCTAAACTTTGTAGCCCGGAAGACCAGCAAGAAAAAATAGATATGTAGGCCTACTAGTAGTCAGTGGCGTTTGTAATCAATTTGTAGCCCCAGGCAAGATTTTCCCTGGAGCCCTTCTTACCAAATGGACCCGTAACTACGTTTTAACGGTGGGGGGACGGCGGGCGATGGACAAGCAACATCGGCCGATATGAGCGACGCCGAAGCTCATTACCGTAAATTCTCACTTAGAATGGCAAAAAATATAAAAAAAAATAAGTACCGTAAACTGAAAAAGAAAAAAAAAATAGTATGGTGGCGGAGGAAGCGGGACGGAACTAGGAACCAAACTGCGCCGAATGGTTTCGCGTCAAGGGCAAAATAAAGCAGCACTTGGCTCTGATTGGTTATCCCTGGCCAAACGTCGTCCGATTCGGCCGAAAAGCTCACCAATTTTTATCTTTCCGGGCGACGTCGCCCGCCCACGTTGCCCGACATTGCCCGTTCTGCTGCTGTCGCCCGAATCGGCAGCTCCCATACAGAAATAATGGATGTCGGCCGACTGTGCTTGTCCAGCGCCCGCCGTTAAAATACTGTAAGGGTCCATCTCCTGTGATGTCATACCTAAGACAGGCACAGTAAAATGGCACCACCCCCAGGGCTAAAATAATTAACTATTTTTTTTTAAACTAAAGAACATATTATATGTGCTGTAAATGTTCAATTCTAGTTATAGAGGGCAAGTATAATGTATTTATCCATATGAGGCTTATTAGCCAGGGATCCTTTTAAAGCATGTCTGGTGCTCCCCCGCTCCCCTCATGGCGCCCCAGGCAACTGCCTAGTCTGCCTAAGGGGAAAAAACGCCCCTTCTAGTAGTATTTCAGCTAGTAAATAGTATTTCAGCAGATCATCAACTTGCTGGAGTGAGTGTGTGTGAGCAAATTTCGGCTGCTGGAATTTGGCATAACATGACTCAGGGGTTGACACTAAGGTCTCTGAGACACTTGCCCATCGGGCAAGTGCAAGTCAGGTTCTACTTGCCCTCAGGTCATGGTCACTTGCCCCCCAAAAATATATTGTAAATTTTGCATTTAAGTTTACTTCCTACTTGGGTGCTTTAAACCAGGGGTTTTCAACAGGTGGTCCCTGAGAGGGTTCCAGGTGGTCCCCAGCTAAGTTGGTTAACCAGATGTAACTCTTGAGAACGTAAAAATGAAACCAAATGGACCCTTGCGGGTCCATTTGGTTTCATTTTTACACTCTCAAGAGTTAATATTCATCATCTTAATTAGCCCAGGTCTACACAACTAGAGAATGTAGAAGATTAATGGTCATTTCGATGTGTATGTTAATCTGCCTGTTTTGTTTCCCAAATCCAGCCTGGAATTGTGGATTATCTAGAAAGCAGGGAAAGACACAGAGGTCTTGCCCGACCGGGCAACCAGGTAGCAGCCTTCACTTGCCCCACCATTTTTTTTTACTTGCCCCGGGCAAGCGGGCAAGTGTTAGTGTCAAGCCCTGTGACTGAAACTCAAAATGATGTCTCACACCTCCGTGTCATCATAACGTGATGACGGTGATGACAGGTGTGGACATAGTGACACCGTTTGAAGCCAGATCGTAGTAGTGGGTCTATTTTTAACCCACCATATGAGATGAGCAGGCTTGAACCATTGTGACCTGCTGACCCCAGAGTGACACCAACACTCCTCTGTGTCACATACTGGAGCTGGATGTGTGTGGGAGCGTCAATGAGAGGACCTTCACATGTGGAATATGCCACCCGCGTGGCATTTGCGAGCGCACTCACGCACACACACACACACACACACCATCCCACACACACATTCCTAATTAGCTTGACAAGGCCTTTTAGCAACATTAACCCCTTTGTTAATTAAAAAAATATAATTCTTATTTTTTTATTATTATTTTTTCACGTGAATATCATGGCTGCAATTAACCCAATTAAAAAATCCCTGGATTTGCAATCTTGCAATTTTTGATGATTTTTAGCCCTTATATTTGTGATCATTAGAATGTCTAGAACGTGTACATTCATTATATTAAAACATCCCGAAAATATTTTTTAAATATATTATAATTATTTTAATAATTATCGTAATGGCTTTTTTTAAAACAAATATTAGGTAGTAAGGTTGAAAATATTTTTTTGCAAGTTGAAATATATAAAGGGTCAAATTGGGATAAAGACTTTCTAAGACTAAGACTTTCGTCACAGCTAAAAGAAATGCGGGAAAGAATCATACAATTACAATTTAGTAGGCTACAATTTAGAAATGTAGTGGGTAGTGGCTCCCAACTTTAACTTGATGGCCTGCAGTAAAAGTCTATTCTTTCTGTGCGTGTGTCACATACACCTGGGCATACAGTATCTAACCCAAATGGGAAGAAAACAGTGTTCATTTGGGTTATTGTTGTTGCTGTCCTCCTCAGACGTGGGATCGTACTGGCAGTGTGTATGGTAAACTCACCAGGTTGCTGTTGGTGTTGTTGCTGTCCTCCTCAGGCATGGGAAGGTACACAGCCAGTGCCACACAGTTTGCAAAGATAGCTAGGAGGATGATGATCTCGAACGGTCTGGAGTTGATATAGGAAACACACTAGCTAGCAAAGGAATGAAGTCTATGTTGGGGATCCGGAACCAGACCCACCATTGAGGAACCAGTAGGCCTATCGCCTATTTGGAACCGGATTTTCACACAGCCAGAGCTATAGTATGATGGACCCGTTAGGTTCATTTGGTTCCATTTGTATGCATGCAGGGAAAAAAATTGAAAATGGGTGGAACTATAATGAATTATCAGTCTCCTATTTAGACATATCACATGATACATAACTATGTAATAATAAATCTCAGCTGTGACAGGATGTTATTCTATTTGTAGACTGGTCTGTCAAAACTGAAGATTTCAAGAGACAGCAAAATCACAGCAAAATGCAAAATCGGTTGGCAAACCCAGTGACTGTCGGTCGGCCGCTTTACTATTGATGGAGCATTGGTCGCAAAGGATGGCCTATTCACGCCCGTTCTTCACTGGTCGCTAGTTAACTAACCTCAGCAAAACCTATGTGATAGGATAAACGATAGGATACCTGCCAAGACCGATAGGATACCTCCTGCGACCGATCCCCTTGGTCCGGGGGTAGATAGTGTAGGGTGTAGCTAGACAGACAGACAGACAGACAGACAGACAGACATTTTCTGCCTGGATTCCATTATACTTGCCAGCCCATAGAGCCCCATAAATTAATTCCCCATTTTATGAGGACGATTACATTGTGGACAGGTTGCGAGAAATCGGACAGGTTGCGAGAAATCATGACAACAAACACAATGTTTTGCGACAATCAAATAATTTGTAAGAGTAAAAACAAAATGTGTTGTATTCTGCTGTTTTTTTTTTTTTTTCCTATCTTACTAATTAGGTGCGTATGTGTTAAGTGGCTCAATTTCTGAAAAGTCTAGGAGGAATATGAATGGGGAAATTACTTCTGTGCCCCGGGCGACGTCATCAAAGGGACGGGACTGCTCAGAGGTATAGAACAAAGCCTCTACTTATCAGATAGGACCTTTCTGTTACGATACAAGAACTGCCAAGGCCAGAAAGTCTTATTATGACCTCTCTCTCAGTATAGGCATTATGATGACTGGCACTCGTATTCTCTAGGAGGAAAACATGTACAAAAGAAAATAAGTAAATGAAAGAGTAACAAAGGTAATATATTTGGGTTGTTATGGAATGAAAATAATTAGCTGCCAAATAGGTACTCAGACTGAGTTTAACTGTAACTCAGTCATTTAAATTATCAAATTAAATGCATTGTTGGTTCTTGTCCAGCGTGGATCAAGAAGCAGGCCTGCACCTGTCATCTCATTGTGTTCCAGTGACCTACATTCACAGGGTCCATCATGAGATGGCCTGTACAACTGTGAAGCTGCGATAGTCATTCCCAAAGACATCACTCCGCCTTGCTAGATTAGCACAGGAAGCGGTTACGATTATATCTGCTCATTTCATCACCTCCGATTTCACTTTAATTCACTCCATCACTTGAGTCATTTCTTGTTTCATTTCAATGACCACGACAGGAGGGGATCTAGGCATGGGCATGGGGGGGCAATGCCCCCCTAAATGTCCAGTCTGCCCCACCAAACACGATGGCATGCGAAACAACCCAAGATATTTCAAATTAACAAATATGAAAAAAAAAAAAAAGCTTACTGCATATTGTATATGCAAACTCTTGAAAGTAGCACTTATTAGAATTATATATGACATACAAAACATGTAAGATTCATAGTTTTTTTTTTTTTTTTTGAAGTGGATTGCATCAAAGGTGCCACTTTCAAGAGTTTGTATATAGTGTATTTTTTTCCATATGGGGCTCACTTTTAGAGCTTAAATTGTATGAAATACTTACTAGTTCAGCATTTTAAAGTAATATGTAATAGTGATATTAATATATTACTATTAGAAATTAATTAATAAGAAATATATTAGAAAAATATGCCTAACACTGCTTCTGATCTATAGGTCTTAGGATTTTGTATAAGTCCCCAGAATGTAAGGCGAAGCACAAGATGCTATACCTTACATTGTGCATTACAGTCACACCAATTGAGGTGGAAGGCATGCAAGGCATCAAGCAGCACATCGGGAGCGTGTCGGTGGCTTGCCCAAGGAAAGTTCAACCTGTATACCGGAGAAGGTGGGATTTGAACCACACACCCACAGGTCATTTGAAGACCTACGCCACTTCCTGAGCCACACAAGCAAGAGGCACAATGTCCCATTAAACACCTCTTCCAAGAACACATTCATAGAGGTTGGACAACAGTATTTATGCTGACTGTTGAAATATGAAACGTCTTGGCTGGGTTTAAGTATAGTGAAGTTCACATAACAGGATATTGTTAGTCTGCTTACAGTAGGCAGCTGGCCAGAAGCTATAAAGATATTAGTGTTATTGTATGTCCACAGACAACATAAATGTCCAGTTATAAACACATCAGACTGGAAGCGTCTACGCACAGTGCATGCGAGCTATGGCCACAGCAGCGTTGTTTTGTAAATGACTGTTGGTTTTGGGCCGTGAGTCAGCATTCCAGGTAGCTTAGCATGTCTGTTTTTAGCGAGTGACTGGGGAAGACAGCTGTCCAGCATCCTCTAGAAAGACCTTCAGCCTATAGCCTACCAATAAAACCCCTTACACAATGCTGGCAGGTAACAAAGTACATCTAAAACCCTGGCTTACTTACACCCTGGGTCTTCAAGGACCACTACAAGCGGAGATAGAGAGAGAGCTAGAACATGGGCGGATCTAGGCATGGGCATGGAGAGGCAATGCCCCCCCTAAATGCCCCGACTGCCCCACCAAACACGATGGCATGCAAAACCCAAAACCCAAGATATGTCAAATTAAAGTGCTTATAATTCAAATAATTTGAACTACTACTCTACTACTACTACTACTACTACTACTACCACTACTACTAACTAACTGCAACTGTGGCACTCTTAAACCAACAGAAAACAGAAAAACAGAAAAATCTGAGTCAGACATTTAGCTTTATGCATGCTGTGTGTCTGTTGCAACTTCAACAACGATGTTATCATTGATGCCTTACTTGGCTAGTCCTGTCAACGAAAATGGCATGGGTGCGGCTTCATCGCCCGTGGCGCAAAGCGGCATAGGCGATGAAGCCGCCCCCATACCATTTCCTCCCCCCCCCCCCCCCCATTGAGAAATGTTACATCCGCCCCTGAGCTAGAATAAACATTTCATCTAGCTGGGATAGCACTAGCATAAGACTCAGGTTCAGGTGTATTGTCAGACATGTAATGACTTAAACTTAATTAGTATACTTGACCTCTTTGCCAGAAAACTACAAACTCACACCACAAGGCTTTACGGGAGCTCGTACATCGGCAATATTTGGCTACAGTTCTTGGCAGAATGGCAATGATGTAGGTTGTTGATGACAAGAACAAAAAAAATCACAAATGTTTTGCGGTCCCTGTCTTACACGATGCTGGCAACTACTCAAATACAAATACTGGTACCTTTTTCTTGAGTAGGCCAATACTAACAGTCAAATTGAACTGTCTATTTGAATTATTTTGGAGGAAGTTACCACTGTTGTCTTGTTTTATTGCAAATCCTGATATGATGACTGATTATTCATGTATGAATGTCTTAATATTCTATCATCTGTTAGGACTTTGACTGCAAACAGTTTTGACATTGACTCAAGTGCTTTCGTTTTCGTTCGGGACTTTCGTTCGGTTAGTTAACTTCCGCCGGATGCTGTCATTTTTCAGCCAATCACGGCGCGGCCGCGCGGGGCTCCCGAAAATGAATACCCCGCGGAAACATTTTATGTCTCCCTTTGTGCTCGCAAAGCTGTTGTAAATGTTTACAAGATGAAATCGTGTGCACTTTGCACACTTCTGTAACTGCTTTGTTCGTTGGAATCATGTCTTTCTGAAAATAGTGAGCGAGAGTGAACGAGTCAAGTCGCTAGTGAGGACTGAACAGGGTTGTTTCTCTGGGGACTGTAAATACAGTATAACTTCCGCAACTAACGTTCACAGTCTCAAAAGCGCACTGTTTGCCCAGGGTGGTTTGGAGGTGGCTGGCAGACCTACCATAAGAAACAGGCTATGCAACGGAAATTCAGACGGCAATCCACAGTGAACCTGGCAGTGACCAGCAGGGATCCACAATGTAAACAAGTCTCCGGGATTTGTAATAAATAAGGCTGTCAGCATTAACTAGTTAATCGCGAGTTAACTCAGCCATGAGTTAATTTTTTTAGTGCGAGATTAAATCACAGTAAAACCAAAAGCCAAGTGGGTCTATTTGGTTCAATTTTGCCAAATGCAGGTGAATAATTGGTAAATAATCTGCATTCTTTAATTTATGTCTGAAGTCTAAATAAATGTCATCAAATGTTGGTCTGTGGCTCAAATGAAAAAAAAAGTATATTTAGAACTCTCAAAAATATGCGATTAAATTGTGATTAATCAAAGATTAACTATGTGCAATCGTGCGATTAATCGCGATTAAATTCTTTAATCGATCGACAGCTATAGTAATAAAATAATTAATCAATCAATCAATCAGTCAACCCATCAAAATCTTTTTCAAGGATACTTCCATTCCACGATGCTGATGGCGGCCCTGCGGAAGGGGTTCTTCAGCGTGAGGATGAAGAGGGAGCGGGCCGGCCGCGGGTTCCCTCCCGTGGCCATGAGCTTCTTCAGCTTCTCCTTCTGCTTGCGCTTCAGCGTCTCCTCGTCCATGATGTAGGAGGACAGCGGCGGGTTGTTGGCGTCCGCCATGTCGGAAAGGTTCGCCCCGCGGCGGTCACTTCGGGTCGGAAGTCACGGGTAATGCACGGGTCGAAACAATGCCGTTGATCTTGTTAACGGTTCCGTTCAGGTCGTTGGATAGCCACGGGCTGGCTGCGTGGTGGAGAGGGAACAAAGATGACTTGAGATAACTTAACCCATTGTAGACTATCCCGATTCTAAAAATGTCTCTGAAATACTAACCTAAGTGTAATGGAAAACTTCAAATTATTGTGTAACATCACCAAATTTTGACATTTTTTGATATTGTACATTCTGTACAGAACGCATATTGGTGTTCCCGTCAACTAGGGTAAAACTACCACTAGGGGTTCCCGCCTAGGATGTGAAGCAGGGGCAGATCTAGGCACGGGCATGCCTCACTGCCCCACCAAACATGATGGCATGCAAACAACCCGAATTTCAAAGATATTTTAAATTGAAAAGTGCTTATAATCAAAATGACATGAAACACTACTACTGCTACTAAATAACTACAATTGTGGCACCACTAAACCAACAGCATTTCACCGTTCAAAACAGAAAATCAGACCTGAGTCAGACCTTTAGCTTTATGCATGCTGCGTGTCTGTTGCAACTCCAACAACTGATGTCATTATTGATGCTTTACTTGCCTAATACCTAAGTCCAGTAACCGAAAGTGTATGGGTGCGGCTTCATCGCCAGTGGCACGAAGCGACACAGGCGATGAAGCCACCCCCATTCCATTTCCACTTGTCCCCCCCCCCCCCCCCCCCCCCCAATTGGGAAATGTTACATCCGGCCCTGATATGAAGACCAGCTGAAGTAAAGTTATTCTGATGTGGGTTTCCATTTCGTTTTCGCCATGACGTATCGATTCTCCAACCATAAGTTGTGCTGTAAAGGCCACCCTCACTAGCCCTGATATTTTCCCTCAGTGAAGCATCAGGAACACTTTAAATTAGTCTAACATTAACCAGGGTGGGCGTCGCTCCACCCCGGTTAACCATTAACATTTTTTCAATATAGTTAAAATGGTCAGTCTACAAGCTGCACAATGTGTCAACAGATTGGCACGTTGAATTATTCCAAAAAGTTTTTCAAAACAGTAAAAAAAAAAAAAGGATAAGGGGTTTGGGATAAGGGGTTTTGAGTGTAACGAAAATGGAGCCCAAGATGTAAACGCTTGTTTAATGCCACGGGCAGGGTTAATTTTAAACTAGTTTAAAGCAATCCTGGGCCTTCACCTTTTGGATTAAATGTGCAGAAAGGGGTAAGAATTGTGTTTTATGGAAACCATGCACCCTGTGTGAACGGCAATATGAGTAGCCTTATAGACGTGACCTCATCACAGACCATAGAGAACTGTGGGAACGTATCAGGGTTACCAGTTTAAGGTGATAAGGTGATCATCACAGTTGTTGGGAAAACTATTGTTGGGTAAACATAAAACATGATGGCGCTCAGCGTTCACCGGGCCGGGTTATATTGCCTGAAACTGGAATGCACTGGCCTGAATTACTAGTTAAAGAGGTTCCACCATGAAAAAGACCCCCAAACAGTCACACCTATATTGAGATTTTGAAGTTTTTCCTCTGTGCATGGTGGGCAATCTCAGATATAGTGATGTCACTAAAAATATAGCAATTTTAATAGTCCTCCCCTTTAACTTTCCCTTACCCTTTAAGTTGTTGGTATGCATAAAATCCACTCCCTCTCCAGTACTGCACAAAAAATAGCACACTGAGAAAGTATGAAAAAATTATCGGAGTCGTTGTTTAGGATACAGAGTGTATAAAATGTATTCCAAGGCAACATTTAGACGATACATTTGATTGTGAATTCATGGAGGAGCCCCTTTAAGCAAGCATGTGGCATTGGCTTTGCATGTTCCTGTGTTTGTTGTTGAAAACATCAAGCCATATAGGCTATTTTGAGTTGACTGCCCATTAGGCTGACCTCCCGTCGTTAGTCAGACCATTCGTTAAAGGTTGAGAGAGGGTTAATATAACCCCCGTGGGGGGTTAGAGAAAGGGTTAGTATAACGGTCGGACAAACGTGAGGTCGGATCGACGGTATTTGAGGTGCGCCAGCACCTCCAACGCACAGCTTTGTGTGTTTGTACCACGGATTTTTTTTTTTTTTTCTGATTGGCTGAGCATGGAATGTATGATGATGATGAGCGCCAGTCACTTCACACAAGTGTGATTTTTGTTTAGCATCATAGTAGCCGACTGTTGGTGGTAGTTGTTTAATGAATGCACCCAACATTTTCCAACGCTAGTAACTGATGACAGTATAAAAAATAATTACCAGAAAAATCATGAAGAGGGAAAAGAAAAAATGCTTAACTCTTTGCTAGAAAAGCTATAGGCTCGCTCCTATTAAGCTCAATAGTAACAAAATAATTCATAGAAAATCCTCTGTTGTGAATATGTGCAAATGAATGATATCCAAAGACAGTTTAGTGTGTCTACTTTAAGGGGAAAAAATGAAATGAGTTGATGATGTGCTTCCGTTTTTTTTTAATACATTTGACAGAACAGCCTGTATTTCACATTTCACTGTTTTCAGGACTCATTCAGAGATACTGTAAATAAATGCATTCAAATTTATCAATTAGAGTTGTAAAGTGTGTGAGGTATTTTCTGGGTTTTGTAGTGCAATCACCACTTCATGGGGCGGTGTGCTGTGAATTTATGAGCTTGTTTACAAAAAAATAAAGCCTAAAACAACTTTTGGACTGATAAACAGACAACAGAATAATCAATCACTCCCAAAGGTTGTGGTAAATCTGTTAAGGAGTTAATTGTCATTGATGGATGTTGGCAATTAAGCCATATTTTCATTGAAAACTAACACCTAATGCAAACACACATTGAAAATTCAAAACCATAATACCGCTTCTCTTCTGCGTAGCTACAATGTTTGAGCTTCTGAAATTAGTGAAATACCAGTAGTCTCACCTCTGGAGCCTTCGATTGTGTGAGGATTTCGCCTCACAGCTTGACGGATGACCAAGAAACTATACGAAAAGTATTCCAAGGAAAATGGATTCCCCTACACGAGCCGATTCAGGTGTCCTGATGCAGCTTGAATCATCATCCTTCAGGAAACATCTCCCATGAGGACATTAGGCTTAATGGTCCCATAGCAGCTCTCTCAGTGGCCAACCCTGTATGTGACTCCCCCATACTCTCTGCTTCTCTGTCCCGCTCCAAATGACTGGCACCCCCCTCCCACTGTGTGTGTGTGTGTGTGTGTGTGTGTGTGTGTGTGTGTGTGTGTGTGTGTGTGTGTGTGTGTGTGTGTGTGTGTGTGTGTGTGTGTGTGTGTGTGTGTGTGTGTGTGTGTGTGTGTGTGTGTGTGTGTGTGTGTGTGTGTGTGTGACTGTGCGCGTGAAAGCGCAGGCGTAAACATGTGTACTATACTGTACTACTATACTATAGAGCTGCGCAGTGATGTCACCGCCCCTGTTCCGGAAGTCTTTTCCCAATTCATTTTTCTCATAGACTTTTCGAAAATAATTTATATCAAGTCGATTACGCCGGGACAAAGCCAACTCGAGTCGTGACGAATCATGATGACACACACAAACTTTTGGGACAATAAAATAATTTCTAAGATGAAAAACGAAACAAAAAGTCTTGTATCATGCCGTTTTCTACTTCTTCCCAATTATATATTATATGACGATATTGTGTTTGTTGTCATGATTTGTCACGACCTGAGTTGGCTTTGGCCACGGCGTAATCGTCTTGATATAAATTATTTTCGAAAAGTCTATGAGAAAAATGAATGGGGAAAAGACTTCCGGAACAGGGGCGGTGACGTCACTGCGCAGCTCTATATGATAGGACAAGATACAATACTGTAGAGGTGGGACGATTCACTTACCTCGCGATACGATACAATATCGATATTTAGGCTGCCAAATTGATTTTTATTGCGATTATTAATTAATGATTCGATATATCGATATGTCGCGGTATTTTGACACAAATGACTTTGCTTTTTATCATACTAGAACATTTTAAAACATTTCTAAACAATATGGACCATGAAAAGTTCAATCAACTAGAACATTTTAAAGCAATTTGAAACAATATATTCAATGGAAAGTTCAATCATACACTTCGATGTAGCCAGATAACCGTCAGTCAGTGTTTCTAACATGAACAAATTATTAAATGCATAAATATCAAAAATATATTTTGAACCTGACGATACGATATTGATATTATGGTATTAAGTATCACGATATATTGGCATATATATATATTTTGCCCACGCCTACTGTACACTACACTATACCGTACACCATACCATACCATACCATACCATACCATACCATACACCATTCTACTGCATACTATACTATACTATACTATACTATACTATACTATACTATACTATACTATACTATACTATACTATACTATACTATACTATACTATACTATACTGTAAACTACTGATGTTTGTGTTAGAAATAAAGTTGGAGAAAGGTAGGCGTTTATGGTCACATTGCTCGCGTGCACACACACACACACACACACACACACACACACACACACACACACACACACACACTGGAAATGAGCAGGTATCACATTTGATTGCATCAGTTTTCTGTATGCACTCATACAGAGAATTGCATACAGACGTGTGTTTGCGTGCATGCATGCATCCACGCGCCCATGTGTGTGTGTGTCATTTCTCTCTGTCTCCGTCCCTCCCTGCATGTGTGAAGCATGCCATTGGGGACAGAGGAACATAAATATAGACAATGAGCCTGCGTGGCTCCCATGGGGCAGGGGGGCACAGAGGGGACATTTGAGACCACATATTTGAGCTGCTGCTGGCAGGGCCTCGTGGGCCGTACGATGGTTCGAGGAAGCCATTTGTCTGGCTCTGTGGAGACACTTTATTGGCCCCGCTGGAATTCCTGCCATGCCTGTCATTGGTTGGAGCCGCGAAGGCTGTGCGGCACACTTATAGACTCCCGTTTTCAACACCTCAACGTCTAAGTCTTTGAGTCGAAGGGTGTCGCTTTGAAGCACACTTCTGTCGACGCGTTTTAACGTCTAATCCACGGGTCTTCAACGGGGGCTGGGGGGCTGGTAGCCCTTATTGAGTGCCCTCTGAGGTACGTCGAGGGCGCCAAATCTTACTTAACCGAGAAAACCCTGTCAAGAACCGGGCGAATTAGAGACGTCTTGATTGTGGCCGGAATATCACCTGAATTCAACACAATGATGGATGAATTTTAAAGTCGGATTGAGACCAGACTAATTAAATCAATCATAACTACTCCCTACCCATATGGAAGATTTTATACATGCAAACTCTTGAAAGTGAAAGGCCCATATAAGATCCATAGTATTTTTTGTAAAGGTAAACATACTGTATATAGAAAATTATGTTGTCATTTATAAGAATGATATGACATACAAAACAAATATAAGATCCATAGCATTTCTTTGTAAAGTGGCTTATTTGAAAAGTGCCACTTTCAAAAGTTTCAAGTTATGTGACATTTAAAAGAAATCCATATGGGGCAGATCTGGCCCAGAATAGTTTAGCTATGTCTTTATTATTCACTGGAGGATGTTACGATGGCGTCCTCCTCAGTGACGTTCAAGACCAGATCGCAGCCCATATCAAAAACAAACTCCAAACTTCTCGACCAATCAACACTGCCTGGTATGTGGCTCCGGCCAAAGTGATTGGTTTAGCTTTGTTGTGTGGGCTAGAGTACTGTAAACGACAGTACTGACACGCTTTGATCTCGCCAATAGCTGTCGTCACCTGTACCTTTGAGCCAATAGGCGTCTCTGTTCAGCCGTAGCATTGGGAGTCAACGGGAGTGGCAGTAATCTCTATTATGGAACTCTAGTGTGGGCGTTCCCGGTGAGCACCGCTGCAATGGTGAGTAAAATCAGAGAGGAGGGCTAGAAAGAGTGGTGGTTGCGGTGGTATGACATCATATTGTATAGTTTTTTTTTTGGTGGTCGCAGTCATCCATGAAAATCAAACGGCTGAATATGCTTTTAGACTCATAACATGCTACATTTGTACATCGTCAACATTCATACCACCACCACAACAACAAATCTGTCATCATAGCCTACAAAAGAACAGTTTATTAGTTCACATGTCACTTCAATTCATATCATTTCATTCGTTAATACCAGTTTAATTCATTATCACACCAGAGCTCACAACTAGAGCTCCAATTGCAGTGTATGGAATCATTTATACCTTCAGAGAGGAAAAGGTCTTTTACACAGTCAAATACAGTCAAACTCAAAAAGTAAAAGACTGGACTAAACCATCGGCCAGTGGCGTGCACAGAGAGTTTCAAGGGCAGGTGCTCAAATGTAACCAGGAGGGCACTCCAGGAGGGAAAATTGAGTTTTGGGGGGTTAAAAACGCATAGAAAACAGCATTTCAGCATCTTTTTGCTCTTTTAAAAAGGCATGTTGGTCCAGAGAGGGCCACTAGGGGTGCTCAAACCCCCCTTGATGTCTATGTATGCACGCCTATGCCATCGGCCACAGTGGCCAAGAAGAGGAGGGGCCTGGGGTTGACTGACAGATCTGTGAGGTCCAATCAGAACAACCGCTTACTGAGTCATTTTTTTTTTGCCCAGGCAGCAGACATTTGACTTGTCTCCTGTCATGGTGTCCACATAAAAACAACACGATTCATTAAATATAAACAAACAAACAAACAAAGAAGTCAAAAGGTCAACCATTACAGCCGACTGTAATCTTTTCCAGCACCAGCCATGATTTTGTTCACAGGTTTAAAATCAGTCCAGCTGCAGTGTCCAGACTGCTCCACTGGGTGGCGCCAATGTACGTTAAAACAAAGCACCCTTTCCTACCAGAGTCCACACTGGAGGCACATACCGGATCTCTAGAAGCAATCTGAGAACCCATTGTCAAAAAAAGTAAAGGAAAATGTTTTTGGCTCAGGCCAACGCTGTAAAAAAATCTTTTCATTCATCCATATGCCATGCAGGCCCTAATCACATTGTCATGTCATATTAGTACAGGACCTACTTATGCAAATTGTTCCCCATAAAATACTAGTACTAGGCTATAGAGCTAAGCAGTCCCACCTCCTTGTGACGTCGCCCTTGTTCCAGAAACGGATACCCCGATTCATTTTTCTCATAGACTTTTCAAAAATGATCCATATAAAGACGATTACGCTGCAGGTCCCATCAAATTAGTCCCATCAAATTATGACAACACACACAATGTTTTGGGACAATCAGATCATTTCTAAGAAGAAAAATAAAAAGTGTCCTGCCATTTTCTTCTTCTTGCTAATTAGATTTTGTAGGATATTATTGTGTGTGTTGTCGTGATTCCCACAGTGAACAGTATACTGTATGTGCATTAGAGCAGATTAATTTATTATATGATATAACATTTCACATAACTAACTTCCAGGAAGAACTTGCAGTTACCATCCAGAGCTTTGAGTAAACGGGACTCCTTTTTTTCTGAGCCTGGGGGTTGATGCTTCATCTTGGTGCTTCTTCATATATACGGTAACTCTGGGGCTGGGTTTGTCTTAGCCCTGGCATGTCTCTGTATTCCGTGCAAATTTGGTCTGCATATCAGAGCCATGGATTACTCCCTATCATATGTGGTTTGACTGACACCTATGGGCTCATCAAGTGGCCATTACTCTGTGTGTACTCACCCATTAAATAATTCCAAAGGTGTGGGGTGCGATATAGTCCTCCAGTTTCATATCCATGTTAAAGTTGTGGCACTAAAATGTCTATTTAATCAAATATCTCCACTTTTTCATGAGATACACACGGACATATTTCCCCTCGGGCAAAGAGGCTCAAACGTCGGACCACCGTCTGAGGCGAATTTAGGCCACACGAGACACCGCCACTGCGCGTGTGCACTGTTCCTAAATAACCCCCGTCCTACTGGTATAGTGGTCCCATCCGTGCCCATCGACTCTCAGGCCATGCAAATAAAGAAGTCCCTTGAGTAAAACAGCACATTATTCAACAACATTGGTAATATTGCAATTCTACAACAGTTACCCATAAAACTAAGTAACTAACTAACATTTGTAAATAACAGATGTAGCCACTCTGACCAGAAATGTACCTAGAAACTAGCCTAGCCACTGAGTCTGCTGCGCTCTGAGAGAAAAACACACAGCCGAAATAGTTGTATTTGCAGGCGTGAGTGTGTGGTGGTTTAAGTCACTGCACGTGACCAGTTTCAACCAATCGTTAGCTCCACAAAACGACCTGAATCGTGGCAGAATCATTGTTATTAGCCCCGTTACGACCTTCTAGCACCCAGAGCTTTGGGACTCTCCGCCCGGCGACGACGAATTCGACGACGACAGCGACGAGTAGAGGGCGGAGCTTATCGGCGACTCTCCTCCTCCGTTGCGGCCGACGGTCTCCACCCTCAGCCCCGCCCTTGGGGCCGCCCCGTCCGCCTCCCCCTCCTCCTTAGGCCCCCCCGCCGCCGCCACCCCTTTACCCGGCCCTGTATCGATCAGGCCCTGCAGGTAGTTGATGTAGCGGATGGCGGCGCGCAGCGTCTCCACCTTGCTGAGGCGCTTGTCGCCGGCGCCGCCCGGCAGGTGCTGTCGCAGCTTGGCGTAGCCCTGGTTCACGCACTTGACGCGCTGCCGCTCGCGCTCGTTGCGCTTCTGGATGAACGCCGGCTCGAACGGGCACTCGTAGACGCCGAAGCGGCCCGAAACGGCGGCGGCGGCAGCAGCTGCCGCAGCAGCTGCATGATGAAAGGGTGACAGGTAAGGGAAGAGGCTGGGGTGGTTGTGGAGGTGGTGGTGGTGGTGGTGGGGGCCGCCGGAAGTCCCCCGGAAGCCTCCTCCTCCTCCTCCTCCGTCGTAGAGGCCGAGGGGGGAGGCGTCCGACGGGTACAGGATGAAAGGCACGGCACCCGCCAGGGATTCGGACGCTGTCGGCGGGTGGTGGCGGTGGTGGTGGGGGCGGTCGTCCGGGTGGCTGCCGGACAGGCCGTACGGCGCCAGGCTTCCGCCGGCTCCGCCCCCGCCCGCCCGGCCCAGATAGGTGGGGTGCTGGTGTTCCCCGAACGAGTGAGAAAACGTGACGCTCATAGTAATAGAGGGAACTTTTTAAAGCCAGAAAATCTAAATACATATATTGCGCCGTTTTTCCCTCCTCTGCTTCTACTTTGATGCTGCAGCTGTTTCCCTGCAGACGGAACCTCACGCTTCGTCCTGCAGACGTCCCAGAATGTTGTTGACGTCGACGAATCGAGAAAACTAAAGCATTCGTCGCGCTCAGTACAGGCGTGGCTAATGTGTGAGGGGGAGGAGGGGGGTTGTGTGGGTGTGCGGCAGCGTTTTATCCAATCACGGCACAGCGGTCTCCGGTATTTTCATAATGAGCCAATAGAGTGGAGGTGAGGAGGGGTTAGATTCAGTTTTTAAACAAATCTGTTTACAAACTCGGTGTTTGTAGGCTACATACTAAAGTTGCCTCTATCACCTTTAAAAACGGTCTGTGGGTGTGTCACTTTGAGGACAAAGATGCAACTTCCACTTCTTGACTTGTTCTGTAATCCACAGTCATGAGGCAAGGCAGGCATGCAGTCAGATAGACAGACGGGTACTCAGGCCGGTAAGCAGACAGGTCAGGCAGGCAGACAGGTATTCGGGCAGGTACGCAGACAGACAGGCATTGGCAGTGCCAAGACTAGGGCAACACAACCAGGTGTGGTGACGTCGTCATGGCCTTTGACACTGTGCGGGTCGATCTGTTGAAGTATAGCGGAGACAGAAAAAATGACGGTTTAGAAAGAGATGCAATCCTAATTGTAGATGCAAAATGGCACACATACGTAAAGACATTCAGGGTTATCATGCCCACACAACATCACTAAGGTATTTTAATGACAGTTAAATGTTGAAAATGGGTGGAATACCCCTTTAAGTGAAATCACTTACTTTACCTTTAATGTCAAATAGTCTAGTCCCTGATTACATTGTGTTTTTTAAAGGAAATTTCCAGTGGAAAATAACTGTAACTGAGCTATGGAACAACTACATTTTTATTTTTACTATATATACACCATACTATATATACCGTTATTCAGTAAAATCCAGATTTTTTTATTTAATCGTATGATCTCCGTATGAACAGAGTGGATAGATGCACACTTTGGCTGTGTGTTGAGATGTCAGATCCTTTTTAGTGTGGCTTTAGGTCTGAAGAGCAGGGATTTAAAAACAGATTTAAAACCAGATCGTTCTGAGCCCCATGATGAAAGGATTGAAAGGAAACGAAAAGATTAAAGAAGACGCATGATGTATACGTCTGCGACGGCTCTCATGTCAAATCCCCTGCTCCTATTTGAACTCTTCCTGACGGGTGTGTATAGAGACGGATGGACCCCCGCAAGGGTCCCTGTAGGTCTGTGGTTCTGCACCGGTGGGCCCCGCCCCTCCGGAAACAAAACTACAGGAAGCACCACTAAACGTGCTCTGAAAATGCATGTTAGTCAGTTAACCCATTGTGTCCTGACCCTCGATTTGAGTTCCTTACACCAGATTATACAGTAGTTCCTTACACCAGATTATAGCTGCAGCAAGATTCTAGCTTTTGACACCAGATTCTACAGTAGTTTCCGACACTAGATTCTAGTTATTGACACTAAATTATAGTTTCTGATGATAGGATCTACTTTTGACACTAGAATTTAGTTTCTGACGCTAGAATCGAGTTTTTGACACTAGATTCTATAGTCTCTGACACTAGATTCTAGTTGTGTTCCTGTGTCCAAGGCCAAGCCAAGGACCACCAGAATTATCCATATTTGGCTGCAGACCCCCCATCTGACCCCCCCATCTGTTTTTCTAGGGATTCCCCAGATGCAAAAATTTGAGTTAAAAATGTTTGCTTCCAAAATAACACATTCAGGGATTTGCAGCACATTTTCACAATTTTTCAAAAATAGCAGAACAACAAGTTCATGTTGCGCCACTCGGTGGCGCGACATGAGCTTGTTGATCTGCTATTTTTCAACAGATAAAACACCAAAACGCGTTCAGGACACTAGTTAAGGGTGATTTCGGGGAACAGTGAACAATAGCAAACAGACCCGCATACAGCAAATGTGCAGGGTCTTGGCAGAGACGTTGAAAACTTTTTATATGTATGAAATAAAACCACAACAATAACACCATTATTGCACCATTACCCCCCGTAATGAGTATTGAGGCATGTTTTGGTGGAGTACCATACAGTATTATACATAATAACCGCTTTGGCAGAGCATTAACGCTACACCATAGTTTTGTTGGAAAAGGTAATGATATTAGAATAATATGTAATAAATGATCCAGCACGACTGAGGTTGAGCCATTTTCAGGATTTTTTACATTTCACCTAGCTACATGTTTAAGCATTTATTTCATATTTTCATGTTAAATTTAGCTCTGGCATTTATTTCAGACATGCTCTAGTATGTGAAGAGTCTGAATGTGCTGTTAATTAACTCATTTTCCATTGGCCAAGAAGTACCTATAGAAAAGAAGCAAACATTGTAATACATAACCACATCGCTCAAGCCCTACAAGTGCCTGTCAGGGTGGGGGGTCCCCAGGTCAAATATGAAGATTTGGGAGGGGGTTTGTGGCCTCAAAACATTTGAGAGATCCAACTGGCTCTGTCTGGCACACACAGAGCAGAGGAATTTCCCCTCTGTTAGAAGGATCCTGTTTCATAAAGGAGTTTAAAAGCCTGTGTGAAGCGCCCGGCTTTAGTAGTACATCACTAGAAACCTCACATTTGAACGACTAATACATGATTTACATATCCACCTTGTCGCGGTGGAAACCTTGTATGTCCAAAAATCTTTACTGTTATTTTTAAAGGCACTATAGACAGTGTTGTTTTTGGCAGGCTAGGCTAGTTAGCGTATACTTTGCTTCTACTTTGATGCTGCAGCCGTTTCCCTGCAGACAGACACTCACTTCGTCCTGCAGATGGTCCAGAACTTTTTTCTCCTCGGTAAATAATGATGGATTCATGTGTTAACATTCTACGCTCTGTTGATCAATTGAATAAATGTATGAAATGCACATCCCACTGCAATCAGCTGTAGGCTCACTCACTCACAGTCCCAGTCACTCTATGGATATACCTATTGCCATATGTAGCCTCAACAACCTTGTATGTATTTACAGTTTGTCATTTTTAGTGTATCTTATGAGGACATAGCACTCTATAGCACCAGGGGTTGACACTAAGGTCTCCGAGGTACTTGCCCATCGGGCAAGTGCAAGTCAGGTTCTACTTGCCCTCAGGTCATGGTCACTTGCCCCCCAGGTTCCAAGTGGTCCCCAGTTAAGTTAGTTAACCAGATGTAACTCTTGAGAACGTAAAAATGAAACCAAATGGACCCTTGCGGGTCCATTTGGTTTCATTTTTACACTCTCAAGAGTTAAAATTCATCATCTTAATTAGCCCAGGTCTACACTGTAGAAGATTAATGGTCATTTTGATGTGTTAATTTGCCTGCTTTGTTTCCCAAATCCAGCCTGGAATTGTGGATACCGGTAAATAGAAAGCAGGGAAAGACACAGAGGCAGAGTGAAATGACTGCCTTCAAGACAAATTTATCTTGTGTTGTGTTATAGTGCACTCAGTTGCACACTTGCCCGATCGGGCAACCAGGTAGCAGTCTTTACTTGCCCCACCATTTTTTTTTACTTGCCCCGGGCAAGCGGGCAAATGTTAGTGAGCACATATATGCATATTTATTCCACTATTAGATGGGTGTTAGGTTCTCAGCAGAAACGTCTGTGTGGCATGTCTGACTCAAATATGGAGAACTTCAACATCTATACTGGATGTAATGTGTGTTGCTCTTACTTATCGTAAAGCCACTCAGGATTAAGAGCATAATGTCTGCTAAATGCTGCTAAAGTGTAGACAGTATACAGTAGTTCCACACTCACTCCAGACCACATTGCATGTACTGTTGTATGAAAAACAACTGATCTGCAAGCTCAGCTTGTAGATCAGCTGATTTTTTTTTTCTTTCTTTCGATATAGTATCTAAACGACATCAAGATGTTACACACTGCTTTATAAATTCATCGTTTCCAATCTTCTTCATCCTTCATTCCCAAAGAAGATCACAGTTCCCTGCAGTTCTGACAATGCCAGTTCCGATCACAGGGATTCTCTTAACCCATTGTGTCCTGACCCTCGATTCGAGTTTCTGACACCAGATTATACAGTAGTTTCTGACACCAGATAATAGCAGCAGCAACATTCTAGCTTTTGACGCTAGATTCTACAGTAGTTCCTGACACCAGATTATACAGTAGTTCCTTACACCAGATTATAGCTGCAGCAACATTCTAGCTTTTGACGCTAGATTCTACAGTAGTTTCCGACACTAGATTCTAGTTATTGACACTAAATGATATAGTTTCTGATACTAGGATCTCCTTTTTGACACTAGAATCTACTTTCTGATGCTAGAATCGAGTTTTTGACACTAGGTTCTATAGTTTCTGACACTAGATTCTAGTTTTTCTGAAAAATCTGTGTTCCTGTGTCAGTGGTGCTAACATATTTCAAGCCAAGGACCACCAGAATTATCCATATTTGGCTGCAGACCGCCACCTGAAAACATGTTGTTCTCGGGGTTCCCCAGAAGCGAAAAATTGAGATAAAATGTTTGCTTCCGAAATAATGTATTCAAAGATTTGCAGCACATTTTCACAATTTTTCAAAAATAGCAGAACAACAAGCTCATGTCGCGCCACTCGGTGGCGCGACATGAGCTTGTTGATCTGCTATTTTTCAACAGATAAAACACCAAAACGCGTTCAGGACAGAAGATCCCAGTGATCGAAACCTTGAAGTTATAAACCAGTGGAGCTAAAGTTTCTCTTATTCCAGTGTTTCGGACTCTATATTTCTCCTTACTTGAAAGTGTGAAACTTTAGAAAAGACAAAATTAATCATCAACAATCATGTAGCCTACTTCTCTTATTGTACATTAACTTGCATGCTAGATATATTAGATTGTATGGTGGTCAGCAAATCTGAAAAAAAAGGATGTACCTACATATGTACTGACTGACTAAAGTTCATAACCTATATGCAAATAGTTTTGTGTACCAGTCCTTACCCGTTCTAATATATTAACACCAAATGATGTACGGTGTGGGTGATTCAATGTAACAGATAATAGTTTATGCATTTTGTGGTGTACGCAAGGTAGATGTAAATATAAAATCAATCAAATCAAGCGCACACAAATGCGTAAAAACAAAGCATTGTCATAGTCACTTTTATTTCAGTATAAGAGTAATATTAGTGTTTTACGTGAAAGTGTTGGACAAAGAGTATTTGGGTTTGTATGACTGACCTATTACACCCACTTGGGAACATTTTGTGTAACGATGTAGTAAATGCATCGAAACATAGATTTTTAATTTGAAGAATCGAAGTATATCGAAATGAAAACAGCAACATTTACTATTAGTGATGTCCCGATGCCGATACAAAACTATCTTATTGGTATCGGCAAATACTGTATGGGTAGCGGAAAAGTATCAGTATTGGCCCTTATTTGTCATTATTGGGTCATATATTGGCAAATATGCCTAATCAGTGATCAGACACAGGGGTAAGGGGTTGACACACATGTGGAGTTTGCTTTGGAGTTTCCCAAGTGCACATTTGAGAGAGGAGTATGTCATTCCCAGTTGGTGACTTTATATAAAGGTATTATTTTCTTTTGTATGTTATTATATATATATATATATATATATATATATATATATTCTTCTCTGGTATCGGTATTTGTTATCAGTATCGGCTAACACAAAAATTGTGGTATTGGATCGGAAGTGAAAAAGTGTCATCGGGACATCCCTATTCACTATGTATTGTATCGTTTTGAAATGCAAATGAACGTATTGAATCATTTTGCTTTGCAGGTAATCGATTGTACATTAAATGTAGCAAAGAGAAAGTCATTCAGAATAGGGGTGGTCTAAGTCAATGTATTTCAAATAGACACTGCTTCGATTTCAAATGATTGAATCGTATCAGATCACATTGCCAGAATGACCCAATATCGTCCATGTATCGCATCATCATCAACCTGCATCGTGATGTTGGTTGGTTGGTTTACGCTCTCAAGAATTAAATTATATTTAAACATCTGAAATATTTCATTTTCAAAAATCTACACAATTAGAAAATGTAGAAGTCTTATTATGAAAAATGAACAACTCACCTAAATTGTGGACACAAACCTGAAAAACCTTGGTTCTACCACTTTTTCGAGTCACATGTTCAAATACTGGATTGTGATTGGCTTAAAAGAGCGGTAAATAGGAAGATCCTTAGTTTTGGGTCCGAGAGACCCAAAACATCAAATGGTGATCCGTGGCTAAAATGCAAAATAAGTAGTGGGCCCTGCATAGTATCAAAAAGGTTGAAAACCCCCTGCTCTAAGTAGTTCTGATTAAAGGCCTACTTGTAAAACTGTGTCTATGTACGGTGTTAATCTTACCTTCAGATGGGGTACATGTTCAAACAGTGGAGCTCCTTGTAGACTAGTCCAGCTTGGGAGACACTCATACTGTAAGATTTCCAGTCTTCTGGAGATGCTGCATAATATGTCCCAGTTTGTCAGTCAGTCAAGTGTGTGTGTGTGTGTGTGTGCGTGTGTGCGTGTGTGTGCGTGCGTGTGTGCGTGCGTGCGTGCGTGTCAGTCAGCATGGAGGCGTGAGGTCTCTTTACCTGTCTCCTGTGCTCCACTCTCTCTCTCTCTCTCTCTCTCTCTCTCTCTCTCTCTCTCTCTCTCTCTCTCTCTCTCTCTCTCAGGTGAGTCAGGGTGCATCATGGTTGTTGACAGTTGGGTCCCTCCTCCTTTAACACTCTCCATGAGGATGCCACATTGGAGAACCTTTGAAACAATAATGTCTATAAAAAGCAATGAGATAATCTGGGAGGGCTGCCCATTAGTCTGAACTACCTTACACTGTTATGGGCTGGGATAGGGTGAATGTTAGGGTGAAAAAATCGAATGAACCAGAAATGGTGGTGTTATTATGGATCCCACCAGATTATTTGACACAGAGTGTTTCTGAACCAATCACAGCACGCCTTCCTTCAGGCGATGGGATGGAATATAGCGTGAGGGACAGCTTACGCTGAGCTATACAATACACGCTCTGCCACTTTACTGCTATGTGGCTTATTCCTACCATGTGTTGAAATATCTATTGTTACGTGGTTGAGTTTACATCGAGTTGTTATGGAGTTGCTATTGGCTTTTATTGGTGTGATAATGGACACGTCATCACGCAGCACATTTTCTCTTGCAGGAAGTAATTCAAAGAGAGTCTCCAGGTCATACAATTATTGTCTAGGCTAGGAATTCAAGGACTCATGCATGGGCCACTGAAGCCTACCAGCTCAGTGGCCTTGTGGTTAGAGTGTCCGCCCTGAGATTGGGAGGTTGGGGTTCGATTCCTGGCCGGGTTATACCAAAGACTCAGCATCAAGGTAGCCTCGATCTCCAGGCTCTCATCTCGCAGCGCAGATGAGAGCCCGGGAAACTTCTGCCCCAAAACCGCTGACGGAAGTCGGGACTTCCGGAAGTCGGGACTTCCGGAAGTTCTGGTTAGTTAACTTCGGCCAGAAGTTGCCATTAGTCACGATGCGGTGCTCCCGAAAATGAATACCCCACGGAAACATTTTATTCCTCCCTTTGTGCTCGCAAAACTGTTGTAAATGTTTAAAAGATGAAATCGTGTGCACTTTGCACACTTCTATAACTGCTTTGTTTGTTAGAATCGCTTTTTCTGAAAATAAGATTGAACAAGTCAAGTCGCTAGTGAGGACTGAACAGGGTTGTTTCTCTGGGGACTGTAAATACAGTCACTTCCGCAACTAACGTTCTCAGTCTCAAAAGCGCACAAGTTTCCCAGGGTGGCATCAAGGCTAGGATTGGGGGTAAGTCCCCGCGGCACACTAGCATCATGTCCAGGGGGTGTACTTAAACATCAAGCTGCCTCACGCTACAGAAACAGGAGATAGGCTTCTGACCTATATGGACCTCTATGGTTCAGCTGGGCATCATGGCCTGTGAAGCCTAATGCGATGAATAACATAAAAACATCTCTGTCTTGTCCGATCCATTCCACATTCTTCAGTAGCACCCCGATGGCAGGGTGTCTAAAGTCATGTTTCATTCAGCGCCATGTTTCATTCAGCACACACACACACACACACACACACACACACACACACACACACACACACACACACACACACAAACACATGACTGCGCACGCAGTGCCTTGATGAAGCTGCTTGCGTTTTTAATAGCACGGTGCGGCGCATATCAAAGCGACGGCGTCCCACAATGACTGTTTGTCTCTCTTCCTCTCCTTCCTAATCCTCCATTTCCACATGAAACAGTGTTCCGGGGTGTTGAGCCTCCCGTCTTCACAGGAGCAGACAGCCTTCCTCCGCACTGCTGAACCAATCATCAAAACACACACACGCACGCACGCACACACACACACACACACACACACACACACACACACACACACACACACACACAGGGGCGGATTGGCCATCTGGAGTACAGGGAGTTTTCCCGGTGGCCTGCGCCACCTAGTGGCCTGGACAAGATCCAAAATGCACTAGTGGCACTTCCAAAATGCACTACTAGAATGTGCTAGATGCTCGCCTGGAACACACAGATCAAAATGACCATTAATCTTCTACATTCTCTAGTTGTGTAGACTAAGTTGGGCTAATTCACATGATGAATATTTTAACTCTTGAGGGTGTAAAAATGAAACGCTCTCAAAGAGTTACAAACCAGCTGCCAAAGGCAAAATTGTCCCGGTGGGAAAATATGTGCCAATCCGCCCCTGCACACACACACACACACACACACACACACACACACACACACACACACACACACACACACACACACACACACACACACACACACACACACACACACGCACACACACACACACACACGCACGCACTCGGGCACACACACACTATTCATTACAGCTTGTGTCTTTGCATGGTTCGGGTACCTTGACCCCCACACACACATACACACACCCTTCCTGTCTGAAAAGCGTTTGGGTTTCCAGACTGCACAGTACACATAGACCAGGGGTTTTCAACCTTTTTGACACCAGGGACCACCATTTATTCAGCATTTGAGCCACGTACGGACTACCATTTGGGGACATTTGAGCGCCACAGACCCCAAAACTAAAGATTTCCTTTGCTTTTGTCCACGGCCATTAATCTTCTAGTTGTGTAGATTCACATGGTGAATATTTTAACTCTTGAGTGTAAAAAATGAAACCAAATGGACACGCCAGGGTCCTTTTGGTTTCGTTTTCACGTTCTCCATGCCTAAATTCTCTCTATAGTTGTAGACTGCTACATCATCCATCCAGCACTGTGCAATGCTCTGCTCTCTTTATGGATGAGCTCATCGGTCCTCATAATGGATATAGGACATTTCCTTTGTATTATCTCGTCTTGAGTGGTCTTCTTGGTGGTGGAAGAGACCCGAGACATTTGCTCCCAGACAGTGACAAGAACAAGACAAATTGAGGGTGAGACCAAGACAAGACCACGACAAGACCAAAACAAATGGAGGCAAGTACAAATACAAGACCGAGACAACGACAATTTGTCTTGAGACAATGTCTCGACTAGAACTACTCAAAACATCACTCCCACTGCTACAAACCATTGCCAAAATGAAACCCTTCCTTTCACACCCGATCTAACCAAAGTTATCCATGCCTTCATTTATTCACATTGGAATGCCTTTACCAGGAAAAAAAAAAATAACATCCACCACCTACTGTACAATTAATCCAGAATGCAGCAGCCCGCCTCTTAACCCATTCTGTATGGGTTTTTTAAGTTATTTTTTGGGGGGGGAGAAATAATGAAAACACAGCACAAATCTTTGAACATAACACATTCTCTCCGTCCTACTGTATATCTCAGACTTACTTGACCCTATGAGCTCTGCCACTGCATCATGCTTGCTGACTCTGTTCCTCATTTTAAGTCTCTTCTGAATACCTACTTTTATAAAGCAGATGTTAGCCTTTAGTCATCTTTAAGAGAAAAGCCTAGTCACAACCTAAGGGCAAAGACACTATACTGCTGGAAGTGTCGGTGCGCAACATCCGTCAGATGCATTTACCCCGAATACAATATTTTATTACTACCTGCATATCGTGAGCAGATATGGAGGCATCAGACACACCATTGTGGTGACCACAAACAAAGTGAAGTCCTATATATAATTTCTCCACATTTAATGAAACACCCCTCCAAGTTCTGATAATGCCGAAATGATAAGCAATTCATTGGTCTGCCCACCAGTGTGTCAACTGGTCACAGGACCGGTAGACAATCATGCACGCACACACATGCACGTACAGTTCCATCCAGTTGTGTCATAGAGACTCTGCAAGTCAACACAGTGACTGAATGTAAATGTGAGAGATCTCAGGTCTGAGCCTGTTGGCATGCTGTCTGATCAAAGTGCTGCGTGTCAGTCTGTCTGTCGACACGCGCGCACGACACGCCAAACACACACGCATGCAGGCTGCTGTTTGCTGAGTTACTGTAGTGTGGACCTTAAGGGTATTATAGGCAACCTTTTTAGCCAAAATTTTAATATATATGCAGTATAGCTATATATTTTTTTCTTTTCCCGATCTAATGGGCTTATACTTTGATGCTGCAGCTGTTACCCTGCAGACAGACACTTGGCTTTTGCCAGATCCCATGCTGATAAAACCAATATGCCTTAATACTGTAGGGCAAGTATAATGTTTAAAGGAGAATTTCGCCCCAAAAGACTTTCTTTACCTTTAGTTGGCTTTTAAAAGTCCTCTCAAGATCCTCATAGTTGTTGTCCTCCACTTTGCTCCTTTCCTGGTTTAGCCCCTAGTTCCCTCTAGTCCGAATTTAGCGTATAATGGGAGCCCAGACAAGTCCCGCTATTACGGCTATAAAAACAGCACGCACGTGTCCAATTCTTTTCCTGGCAAGTGTTTATGTTGTATTTCGATAGTCCACGCTGTTTTTTGTCCATTCTGAGCTGCCGTTAGTGGTTCCTGCTTCTACTGCTGTATTGTGGACGCTCATGCGTATAGTATAGGGTTGCCACATCGTGGGAGAGAAATAAGCCAAACCACCTCCAAAACAGGAGCAACAATAACGCCATAATGTGATACTATTTTTTTTCCCCCGTTGCATTTATCATTATAAATAGTATGATTGTGACCCTTTACATTCATTATGTAAACATCTATACTACTATACACCCAGTAAAGACACCAGAATGATTCACTCAGTCACTCCCCAAAGTTCCAAACCAATGATATTCAACTCTGGCGGCAAACAAGCCAACATGGCAACTATGACGTCATATCACTCAGCTGGCTGTAAAAGTTATTTGCATGCTTTGGGCTACTAGTACTAGGCTACTGCTACAGCAACAACAACAACAACAACTACTACTACTACTATCCTTTGAGAGAAATAAGAATGCATTTATCATTATAAATACTGTAATTGTTACTGTTTATCCCCCCCCCCCACACACACACACACACACACACACACACTACTATACAAAAGTAGAGACCCCAGAATGATTCATAATCCCCACCAGAACTAGACTGCATACTACTACTACTACTACTACTACAGATACTGAGTAATAACCATTGAACATCCTGGTGAAATAGAACATAATGGACATATACCCACTGTTGTTGCTTTTGTAATATATGTGTATTATAAGTGTATTGATGCTATAGATACTTTTGTTTCAACTCCTGGGTATAAAAAGCCAAAGTGGTAACCCATATGCCTTCTATAATCCAATTTTCAGTCATGTAATAAATGTACCTATAAAACAAAGGCTTCACTTATACCACATTTATCTCTGATAGCTGTATATGTGTTATAAACATTAGCATGATAAATGCTCAAATAGTAGATGCTCAAATAAATACAATTCTGTAGAGATTTTTTAAATGATTTTATTTTTTTCGTTGATGACTGAAACGGTCAGAACGATGAGCCATTAGAACAGACACATCTGGCCTGTCCACCCTCGCTATGTTTGGTCTTGGAAATGGAGCATGCCTCTTGTCAGTCTTCTTCTTCAGGGCTTCTCAACCCTCAACTCCATCACCAGGTCCAACAGGTCTTTGCGGAAGGGAAGCTGTTGAGTTTTTACTCTCATTCCCTTTAGCACGTACTCCTTGGAGACTTTGGACACTTGTATCTTCACCTTTTCCGTTCCTGGAAGGCAAAAAAAAGAACACACACACACACAAAAATAAAACCAAATATACAATGTTGTTAGAAAATTATGCTTAGTACCACAATTTCAATGAGATAATTACCAGTCTTTGTAGTAGCCTGTGGTCTGCCAACATTGTAGTTGTGATCCATGACAGATAATTGTGTTCTCGCCAAGTAGGATTCGTAAAAAAAATGAATCCTTTTGGGAACGTATTTCAGCATCATCGAATGAAATACTTCCAATGATCCTACAAATAAAAAAGGATATTTCAATAATGCTTTCTCAAACATTCAATTGTATGTTATCAACGTGTATAGAGTGCAACACATTTATTACATTATAACCAATATGATGATCTATATTGAATTTGCATTTTAGGTAACAAGCTAGACTAATATATACACAGATACACACCCGTGTGTTTGAAGAGGGCCATCTGCCTTAGATCACGGAGAAGAGTAGGGTCCAACACAACACCCCGTAGCGCCTGAAAGGCTGGAGAGTCTGCTTTTAGCCATTTCTTTTTTTTTTGTTCTTCAGCGCTGTACTCCCGGTGTGTGCATGTATGCTCAACTCCATCTTCTTCCCAACGATGTATCCCACAAATGTGGTGCACCAAAGACCGCCACTGTCGTACACAAGCCTGAAACATAAACACATTTATGTACAGTATCTGTAATATAAGGAAGTCTGCAATCTCTGAAATAAGCATCTTTATTTACATATAAATTATGTATTTACATCTGGATCTCCCCCACTGTTCTCACAAGACCAGTAAAGGTGATTGTTGATGGCTTTGATCCATGGCTGAAGAGGTCTGTTTGAGGCCTTGATGGCTAAAGCCAAAACTTTCTTATGCACACCTGAGGAATAAATAAATAAATACATGAATAATAATGATAATAGCAATGAATAAGAAATGATGTTATGTGTCACACACACACACAAACAGTGTCTTACTTTTGGCAACATGCCATGGGTCAAATTCATGCCGGATAACTCCCTCATATTTGGGACTCTGCATTATTTTTCTGATTGATGGTGATCTGTCAGTTGCAATCACTCCAATATCCACACCTAAATATTGGAGTCTCTCAAGACCACGTTCAAATCCAATTAGCTCCATTGCTACTGAACTGGGAGCCTCTGAAACCTACACACACACACACACACACACACACACACACACACACACACACACACACACACACACACACACACACACACACACACACACACACACACACACACAAATAAATATATTTTGTCCAAATACATGTACATAAAATACAGATTTGATCATGCATTATAGTGAATAATTACCTGGACTAATTCAAAATGTACGATTTTTTTTGTTTCATATTCCATGAAGGAATAGGTGGTGTACTTGGCACTGAACCCTGGAGAATAGATTTAGTACAAATATTTAGTACAAAAAAAGGAATACAAAAAGAAAATTGTAAGTCAGGTAGGTAGATGCCATATCTATCTAATTGGATACTTTCAAAATGTGTATGATTATAAAAAGTTATATTCAAATATCTCACCAGGACTATCAGACCTGCCATCACCACACAGTTCTGTCCTTTGGCCTTCTGTGTTTTTCTGTTTCAGTTGCTCGATGATTGCCTTGTTATGTTTTTCATAAGCGGCTTGTATTACTGGGATCAAATATGTTTTCTGAATGCTGTAAAATTGAGTTTCTTTTGGAATCTGAAGGTAAAGTAGTTCTGCCCATTCCGCAATGTCTGTGTAGGTTGCTCCAGTTAAAAAAATGGATGCACTGATAAGGATGTTGTTATCAGCAGCACGGTGACGCAGTTGAGGGCTGTTCTCCCAGGATGATGTGCATCCACCAAGACATTCCCATTTGATCACAAGCCGGCTGCCTCCCATTAGATGTGGTTCCTTATTGGTGATAACCTCACCACAACGGGGACAAAACTGAAACAGTTCCATCAGTTTGTCTTCATCCACAATCCACCGCCTTTTTGGGACCCAATTCCCCTCTTTGTTTTCGATGGGCATATCGGAGTCGTCCAAAGACTCTGAACTGGGTGTTAGGCTGGATGGAAGGAATGAAGATTCAGGGTCCTCCTGTGACTGTCCAGAGGCTGATTCCATCGACACACTCAAAACTGAGGTAAAAGAAGTGTTGAGTTGTGTCATTATGTCTTCCTGTATAGACCCCTCCGGCATCTGTGGGAAAAAAAGACAGCTATAAGTTGTAATCAGAAGAAATATTACAGTACCAGTAATATCAGTCAAATATTATTTTTATGTAATGCAATGTAAAATCATTCAAATATTATTACGTACCATGGCAGTGCCTGTCATGGATGCTGGAGATTCAATTGTGGTTGAGGGACTTGCAGTAGATGGCTAATGTGTTTGAAGAAAGAAATTACATGATTCAATACATTTTGGTATTTAAATATCAAAATGTCAGGGTTTGGATGCATTGATTCTATATAAAAACATTAGTGAACAAATACCTTTTGAAAAAATGTTGGGGGCCGTGCTTCATAGAAGCCAGACAGAGATGGCCTTGTGCGTGGTGTCGGTACTGCCTGTGGTGGCGTGCTCAAGTAGAAACTTGGGTTCCTCTTCTGACGACATGACTGTGGTGTCTCTGGAGTCTGGACAGGAGAAGCTTCTGCACCCTATAATCAAATAGCAAAAATTAAAATTAAAATGCCTCCAACAATGTACAGTAAAGTGATCAAATGTAACAATAACAGAAGTATACAGATTTCAAAAAAGATGTGGGAAGTGGGAGGCACAATTCAACATACATCAAACCTTGAAAAAAAAAAGCCTCACTTGTTGGGTGTGTTACCTGCTGTATGTCGATTGGACATAAAATAATAGTAATAATAATAAAAACAAATTATTATAATTTCAAATAAATAATTATTTACCAGTGATTGCCCACCAGATGATTCAGAGACCAAGGTGGAAGAACCTGGTGACGTTTCCTAGTAGATAAACAAAGGAAGCACAATGGTTTAGACCATGGACCAAAACCAAATACATTTTCTGAGACAATATATTTGAAAAATCTTTGAGGATTAGGAGGTGGGAATAATCCAGTGTGTCTTGGCTAGGAGGCTAATCACACCTTTGCATACAAGCCTCCTAGTGTGAAAATGGGGGATGGTAGGCCTATGGTCTACACAAAGGCCTACTACGAATCCCTACATGCAGAGAGACCCCAATACATTTATCTACGTGATAAACTAGACTTTAGATAGAGTATGACGTATGATATAACAAACTAATTATATATTATTAGAATATTATATTATTATAGTAATACTGTATATTCCCAAAACATAACGCAAATTACCTCTAAAGCAGCAACTCTTGGAACAGCATCTTTATGGAGGTTCGTCCTTGTTATCCTTTTAGCAGGCTTTGTTTTTATTTTTCTGAGCCCATAGTTTTTTTTTGATGGCGCAGTGTCCCTTTCTGGTTCTTTTTCAAAAAAAGCGTCTTTGTCGAAATGATCACTGCAAACTATCCAATGTTTAGTTTCATCAACAGTCAGAGTGATGTTTTCTCCAATAGCGGTTAGCCAAAGTTGCCTCCTCTGTGGGTCAGCAGCTCCTGGGAGATGATGGAAGCTCTTCTGTTTGTGCGTAGCTCGATTCATTTTACTGTTACATCCAGGGTAGACACACTGCCCTTTCTGCTTCATACTTTGTAAAGAAAAGAAAACCAACAAACAAAAAAAAAAACTGCTGGCAAATAAACAAATCGAGACCTAATGAGAACTTATGAAAGCTAGAAGTAGTAGTAGTAGTAGTAGTAGTAGTAGTAGTAGTTGTTGTTGTTGTTGTTGTTGCTGTAGCAGTAGCCTAGTACTAGTAGCCCAAAGCGTGCAAATAACTTTTACAGCCAGCTGAGTGATATGACGTCATAGTTGCCATGTTGGCTTGTTTGCCGCCAGAGTTGAATATCATTGGTTTGGAACTTTGGGGAGTGACTGAGTGCATCATTCTGGTGCCTTTACTGGGTGTATAGTAGTATAGATGTTTACATAATGAATGTAAAGGCTAAAGGGTCACAATCATACTATTTAAAATGATAAATGCAACGGGGAAAAAAAATAGTATCACATTATGGCGTTATTGTTGCTCCTGTTTTGGAGGTGGTTTGGCTTATTTCTCTCCCACGATGTGGCAACCCTATACTATACGCATGAGCGTCCACAATACAGCAGTAGAAGCAGGAACCACTAACGGCAGCTCAGAATGGACAAAAAACAGCGTGGACTATCGAAATACAACATAAACACTTGCCAGGAAAAGAATTGGACACGTGCGTGCTGTTTTTATAGCCGTAATAGCGGGACTTGTCTGGGCTCCCATTATACGCTAAATTCGGACTAGAGGGAACTAGGGGCTAAACCAGGAAAGGAGCAAAGTGGAGGACAACAACTATGAGGATCTTGAGAGGACTTTTAAAAGCCAACTAAAGGTAAAGAAAGTCTTTTGGGGCGAAATTCATGTTTAAGGCACATTTGTCTTATAGCCAGGCATCATTTTAAAGACTATGGACCAAATTCAGCACGGCAAATATTCTCACGATTTGAAGCATATAGATATTACCTCCGATTCCCTCATGTTGCTGGTATTCAGCAATGTCAAGGTTACACACTGGGCCGAGAACTTGATTGTGATCTCGTTGGACAATACGCAAGCTAACAAGTCAGTTGGGGACATGGTCTAAGAGGCTCAGGGCTTGCGTATATGTATCTACAATGTCGTTATACAAATCTACAAATGTATCCCCGTGGTGTGAATTATTCTTTAAAAGCCACTAAATAACTTGCAAGTGCCAACTTTTACATATACTGTACATTGAGTGCAATTAAAGTAAAAAATAAATCAACAAATTGCCCATCATCAAAGGCACTATAAAGGTATTTATTCAATACATCCAGCTCCTCAATACTTTTTCCCTCTAACCAAAAATAGCCATAAAAAAGCCATAGGCCTCACATTACAGTATGTCCCCAAATGAAATTTAAGAAAGTTCAATTTTACAATAGTAAATTATATATATATATATATATATATATATATATATATATATATATATATATATATATATATATGTATATGTATATGTATATGTATATGTATATGTATGTATATGTATATGTATGTATATGTATACACAAACACACAAAACAAACAACAATATACAAACAAAACATACATTAAGCCCCCATATACAGTAGTTGAGAGCAGCCTTTGATGCAGTAGAATAATACGTGAGCTGAAAAGGAAGCACGGCTCTGTGTGTCTTAATTTGAACCGAGACGTTGGTGTGAGGTCCGTCTATCAGCGCCACGCGGATATGAAAACACCCATGTGCTCATAGAGCGCACGGACGCACACACACACTTGGTGCTTTTAGGCATGAACTAAAAGCACCATTGCTTATATCATTTCTCATAATTTATGTGATGATGAACACCTTCTTGACTCATGCAAGAAGATGATTAAGAAAAAGGCGCGGCCATCTACTGTTACTGTATGTCACTTTCACTTATATGTTGAGCTTTCCAGCTGACAGATTGAACTCACTGGGAGGGAAACTGCAGCCGGGGTGTTGTTGAGCCTTCCATCTTCACAGGAGATGGCAGACTGCCTTCCTGCACACAACCGTCATCAGAACATGCACACACGCTCACACAGACCATCAAACTGGACCGCTGACATCCTAAACGCAACTTTGAAACTACTACTATCTGGAACCATCCTTTCTGTTTGAGGAATGTTGAAAATACTACTAATGTCTGGAAACATCCTTTCTGTTTGTGGAATGTTGAAACTACTAATAATGGATTGCATTTTTATAGCGCTTTTCCAAGTGCTCAAAACACATTACAATGGTCCATTCATTCATACATTGGGAAGTAGAGCGGCGAACAGTCAACGCCAGCGTCCCCACTTCCCACATTCACACACCAATGGTGGCCAGCTCACACCGACCAACTCATTGGAGGCAATTTGGGGTTCAGTGTCTTGCCCAAGGACACTTCGACATGTAGACAGGAGGAGCCGGGATTCGAACCGCCGACCCACGGGTCATTGGACGACCTGCTCTACCTCCTGAGCGACAGCTGGCCCAAATACTACTATATAATAGTATAATAATACTACTACTACAATACTACTAATGTCTGGAACCATCCTTCCTGTTTGAGGAATGTTGAAACTACTACTAATGTCTGGAACCATCCTTCCTGTTTGTGGAATTTAAGGATTGCTTGAACCCATTGCTTTGTTTTTTCAAGGGGCTGAATTTAAAATCCAATGTATTACATACGTACATGCTGAGAAACGCAAAAGCGCTGCCGAAGCAGACAAGCCGCAACACTAAAACCATCCTCGGCGTGGTGAACACTGAGGAAGGCCGACTGGGCTGAGACGTGTCCTGATGTGAAAAAGGACATTTCATGAGTGCTGGTATTTCCTTCTTTTTTATTACATACAGTAAATGGCCTTTAATACTTTACCCAGATATTATACCCATATATTTATGGGTATAATATCTGTATACCCTCTGAACCCTAAACAGCCACTAAGATCATTCATTTTCATTGCCTCTTCTGGATGCTATACCAAGATAGCCCTCTCTCTCTCTCTCTCTCTCTCTCTCTCTCTCTCTCTCTCTCTCTCTCTCTCTCAGGATCAGGGTGGCAGTTTGGCTGTTGACGCTATCACTGTCTTTTGATGCAGCGGAAACAGGGTGCTGAGAGCTCCCACACAAACGCACGGACACACACACACACACACACACACACACACACACACACACACACACACACACACACACACACACAGTCGCACACACAAATAGCAAAACACATTGCTTTAATTTTTAAAATGTCGTCAATAATGTATGTGTGGCACGCACACTGTGTGTATGTGTATGTATGTGTGTGTGTGTGTGTGTGTGTGTGTGTGTGTGTGTGTGTGTGTGTGTGTGTGTGTGTGTGTGTGTGTGTGTGTGTGTGTGTGTGTGTGTGTGTGTGTGTGTGTGTGTGTGTGTGTGTGTGTGTGTTTGTGTGTGGGTGGGTGAGAGAGAGGAGAGAGAGCTTGTAGGTCCTTCCTGTGCAGGTGTCTAGGCCAAAATCGGGACCAGGTGCGTTTTAGTGTAAGCGATGACACACACGCACACACGCACACACGCACGCACGCACACACACACACACACACACACACACACACACACACACACACACACACACACACACACACACACACACACACACACACACACACGGTGACAGGGTGTGGACACACGGAAGTATCACATCGGCCTCCCAAGTGTGTTCTGTCTTCACCTCACACACAGCTCAGCACACAGGTATTTGTATGAAGTCACACACACACACATGCACACACACACATGCACGCACGTACGCACACACACACACACACACACGCACGCGCACACACACACACACACACACACACACACACACACACACACACACACACAGCTGCTTTAAAGGTAGGGTAAGTGATTTGAAATTCATGGTGTAGTACCAGCCTGGTGCACTAGGGGCGCCCAAGAGTTGCTACACTATGTGAACCTGCTGATCGGTCCTAATTGGAGGAGAATTCACCCTCCACCTGGGGAACTTCTATTAGCTCCTCTGCTAACGGGGAGGGGGAAACTCCATATATGGTCTGCAGTCTGCACACCTTATAATAGAGCAGAACAGAAAAAAAAATGGGTGATATCTGACAAAAGTGAAATCATTTCCCAGTAGATCCAGTGTGATTTCCTCAGGGAGAAGCCAGCTGCCCCGATTTATCATCTCAATAGGTCAGAGGTCGCAACCTAAAAAAGGAAAACCCTGTCACATTATAACACTATAACAACGTGGTTCCAAATGCACCTCCTTGAGTCTCTGTTTTGGCCTATTTAAGACAAACACAAAGAAGGGATTAAAAGTGATCAGTTCCTGACCTTCAAAATCTCTTCCAAATCCATCAACAATGCATGCCCTACGCAGTGGAAAAATGTGTTGTTGTTTTTTTATTAAACAATGTTTTATTCATACAGGAAAGCTATTGGTGGAGAGGTTTGTCTATGACATTATGCTGTGATTGGACTATAACAGTTGGGGGAGGACCTAAAGGTCTATTATAGAGGGAAACGCTGCGGGTCCGTAACTGATTCGGAATGGCCTCATACTTCCTCCAATGCTTGAGGAGTCCAAGCTGCATCCTGCATACATAAACCTGACAGAGGTGGAGTTTCCCTGGTTGGACGTTGTGTGTGGAAAGACCATCACGGAGGCCCACGGTGGTCCGACTACTAAATTTGACATTTTTGGCAAGATTGTTGGTGATTTTAGCCTCCCCTTTGTACAGTCCCATATCGTTTGTCTATGTTTTACTCTCCTCCTCGTCGTCCTTCTTCTTCTGCAGTGTCGTCTTCTGCCGTTTCTTCTTCTGCTGCTTCTTCCGCCGAAAACAGAAGTTCTGGCTGAGCTGTGCAGTCCCTGGCGATGGGCATCTTATCATGTCATCCAATGCCCCGGTTTCATCTTTTCCGCTCCCTCATCCTAGCGATGGCCTTCAGCAGGTCCGACTGCCGGACGGGACGGAGGGATTCCTCTGAGTCTCGGAGGCACAGCATGATGACCGTGCGACAAACCTGCTTGAGGTCGCGTCCTGAAAACTCCTCCGCTTGCTCAGAAGCGTCGCTGAGGTCCACGGAAGGATCCAGGTTGACGTCCTTGAGCATCACTCTGAGGATCTGTTCCCTCTGAGGCTGGCTGGGCGGTCTGATGTGGAACGTGACCGGCATCCTGCTCAGGAAGGCCGGGTCGATGTCTTCTCGGCGGTTGGTCGCTCCCATGACGATGACCTGGTTATCCCCGGTGCCCAGTCCGTCCCAGCTGCTCAGGAACAAGCCTTTGAACTTGTTAGTGGTGTCGCTGTCGTTGTCGGAGCGAGACCTCAGCAGGGAGTCTATCTCGTCGATGAAGACGATGCAGGGCTGCAGTCGGACGGCAAACGAGAACAGAGCGCTGGTCAGCTTCTCCGTTTCGCCGACCCACTTGTTCATCAGCGTCGACGCCTGAACGTGGATGAAGGGAAAGCCTGCCTCCTTGGCCAGGGCGGAGGCGATCAGCGTCTTTCCGCAGCCTGGCGGGCCGTGCAGCAACACGCCTTGAGGCGTGCTCATCCACTTGATGCCTGCAGGTATCAGGTGTTTCTTCTGAACAGTGAGGAGGACTTCGTCTCTCAGCTCCTCTATGATCTCGTCCAGACCGGCGATGTCGCACCACGTGGTGTCCAGCTTGCCAGGGTCCACCAGCGACGCGGCGATGATGGACTCGTAGTGGGAGAGCTGGACCTCGCCCCCCTGGATCCCAGACCGCGCCCGGATCAGATCCTCCACCCATGGCTGAACCCCGTCGCTCGTCTTCTTCTGGGTGAAAGGAGCGAAGGCGGCCTTAAGCAGCTCCTCCGACTTCCTTAGATTCTCCTCCGACTTCCTCCGGACCTCCTGTTCGACATCTGTGTAAATGGCCTTCATACATTTGTAAACGCCATAGCTGAGGGCCAGACCTCCTGCTAGAAGCAGGCAGTCTACGACGGGTTCTGGAACGGGCATGTTTGTCTCGTCGACCACTCGAGTGTGAGGAAGAGGTACAGTATATCTAGCAATAGAGAGATTTATTTTAGTTGGCCGTTAAAACTCAGAAAGTCTTGTCATTTTATATATGCTCCGCACATGTCATGTTCCATGACGTCATGTCATGACAGCGAATCGTCATGTTACCGTAACGATGAATGCCCAAATATGGTGTTCCTCTGTTAGCCTGATGTCAGACATCCCCCATCTTCAAATTTGTATTGTTGATCCATTTCATAATAGTAGCACATCCTTGGTTCATTTTTGAGGCCTCACTGTCACAGGGAACAATGTTTTGGTGTCCATATCACTATGCCCAATAAGTATTTCTCATGTGAACACCCTACACACTTTATAAGTTACTCCTATACAAACCCATTAAAACTTAAAACTCCATTTAGCTAATAGATAATAGATTCATCAAAAACACCCAATCTTTTTTTCTGGTGACTGATATTGTCCACCAAATACGTGAGAGGGCCGTGGAATTTCGATTACAGTTTTCATTTATTTTTAAAATATTGTTTTGGAAATTGTAGCATGTACCATATTCGCCATGCTCACCCAAATGAAAATAGTAAATAAAAAAGCAGGGCCCCCGTGTATTAGGACAGTATCAGTTGTGTGTGTGAGTGTGTGTGTGTGTAAGGGATAACACCCGACCGGCGGTGTTATCCCGCTTATTACATGGCTTACGTCAGTGGTTTTCAACCAGCGGTCCGAGGACCACCAGTGGTCCTTGAGAGGGTGACGGCAACGGCATGTAAACAACCAAATACGTAGCCAAATGGACGTAGCCACTGGACGCTGCGCGATAAACGACCGGCGTTACACACTCTATCGCAGGTCGTTTTCTGAGCACAAAACGCCGGTCCCATTGAGAATTAAAATTAGAATGCGCAATTTATTACTCGCCGTCTGTAAGCCCCTTAAACCTTGAGGGAACATAGAGCTAAGGGAACATAGACATGAGGCCAACTAAACCGCAGCAAAACTATGCCTAAACACAACATTCATGCTCAAATATGGAGTCTTCATGGAAACAACAAGTCTGCGTCTGCCACACCCAGGCCCATAAATGGAGTCTGCCAGCTTGTGGACTTCTGGGTCTGGCATACCCAACAGATACAGACAGTTGTGCGAGGCCCAGGCATTTAGCTCAACCGCCTGGGCACAAACTTCCGAAATGCAGGAAATTCGGCGGAAAACTCATTAGTAGAGCGCTTGTTTTATCTGCCGGCTACTACTAGTCGGGCGGGGCGAAGCATAGTTTTACTGAGGTTATGTTTAGGGTTAGTAACCGCATGAAGCACCGTCTAACCCTAACCCTAGCCTAACCCTAACCCTAAACATAACCTCGGTAAAGGTAGGCTATGCCTAACCGAAATCCTAACCCTAAACTTAACCTCAGTAAACCTATGCCTAAACCTAACCTAACCCTAACCATAACCTCAGTAAAACTTCCTTCGCCCCGTCCGACTAGTAGTAGCCGGCAGATAAAACAAGCGCTCTACTAATGAGTTTTCCGCCGAATCTCCTGCATTTCGGAAGTTCGCCGCCTGGGCACCTAGGCTGCTAAGCCAGCCTGACAGCATGCCGCAGGTTCAACTCCCGAGCCTGACAGCCTTTCCCGCTTGTCATTCCCCATCTCCCTCCCCCTTTCCTGTCTACCTACTGTCCTATCAATAAAGGCATAATCGGCCTGCCTTGCCAGGAGGTCTGTCTGTCTGTCTGTCTGTCTGTCTGTCTGTCTGTCTGTCTGTCTGTCTGTCTGTCTGTCCTTCCCATCTCCAGGCTCTATCTGACATTCCAAACATCCAAACACCGGTTGCTCTCTCTCTCTCTGTCTCAGTGTTGCCAACTTGGTGCATTTGTCACTATATCTAGCTTTTTTCCCAGACCCCCCTAGCGCCAAAATTAGTGAAAAACTCCTGGTGGAAAATCTAGTGCTTTTTGGCTGGTGAGTTGGGGTGAAATTTGTTGACAGGCGCCAGAGATAAAACCCTCATTCTTCACCATTTTTCCTCCTATGATAGAGTCCTCCTTCCTTCCTAGAAAGGACCATTGGTAACCAAATGGACCCTTATCTGTAACTCTTGAGAGCGTAAAATGAAACCAAATGGACCCTTACGGGACCATTTGGTTTCATTTTACCAAAAACTATATTGGGTTTGTCCACAATTCAGGGCTGGATTTTGCAAACAAAACAGACAGTGTAGACTACTAGACTTCTTAATTAGGTGGTGCTAATTCAGATGATGAATAGTTTAACTCTTGAGAGTGTAAAAATGAAACCAAATGGACCCGCAAGTTACATCTGGTTAAACAACTTTCCGTCATTTAGCCTGGGGACCACCTGGAACCCTCAAGGACCACTGGTTGAAAACCCCTGTATTAGGACCACCTGTTGAAAACCCCTGTATTAGACGTCAATAAATGGTTTAACCCACTGGGTTTCAAAGGGGCGGTGCCAAAATAATAAACTCAAATAAATGAAACATGTATGCAGGATGTTGATGTGTATATAAGTGTACCCCCCCCCCCCCCCCCCCCCCCCCCCCAGAAAAAAAAGTGCTGTTGCTGTTCATGACCAATGCTGCAAACTTTGGATTAAGCCAAGACTACACATTTGTTTTGCATTCCGACGTTGTCCCTGAAACTACATATTATCACATGGGGATCGACGGCCATGCATATGAAGTAGGCCTAGATGATTTTGACATGAAATATTGTGGAACACTGATGTAGGATGCCGAGGTTTTAGAAGACATGCCATGTGGCCCCCGTTACTGATTGTGGCCCTATGACTGCTTATAGTGCTTATGCCTAGAAGCTATCCTGACTGATGTTGTGGAGGAGCAGCAGCAGCACCCACAATATACCTAACGGTATCGAACCCAGGACCTTCTATAGCTGTGAGGCGACAGCAGGGCTGGATGTAACATTTCCCAATTGGGGGGGCAGGTGGAAATGCTATGGCGAGCTGCACCCATACCATTTTTGGTTACAGGACTATTAGTCAAGTACAACATCAGTTGTTGTTGAAGTTGCAACAGACACGCAGCATGCATAAAGCTTAAAGGTCTAATAGAGAGGATTTCACTGATGTTTACATTTTGTATAAATGAACAAGCGCGACACCTAGTGTCGAAATGCTGCACTGCGTCTAGTTGCCGTGTTGCCAGGTTTGACGGCTTCACTGAAATGGAAAGTGACGGTGTGACCTGAATTTTACTCTTCACTTTGAGAAAGATGTCAATTGACTCTGATGATATGGTGTGTAGGCATATGTGATCGCGCCTGACGCTTTCGTCCACATATCGGCAGAGACTAATTTCCCCTAGAAGCCACGAAAGTGATTTTTTTCATTTTTTACCCAAATTCACTTTTTAACATATTGATACAGTTCAGACTTTGATCTTACTATTCATCCGAACAGTTAGATGATTTGAAGAAGTTAAATGTGTTTATTTATACGCTAAAAAGTCGAGTAATTTCGCTAGTTTACCCCGCGATTGGGGGTGGACTTGGCGATTTGCATACACGGCTCTGATTGGTCATGGTCATGGTCTTTGTCTTCAGGTTTCACGCTTTGAGTATCACCCATAAGTACCATGTGCTTCTGTGTGTAAACATTCAGTTTCTGTGATGAGTGTGGAGAACGCGTTAGCAACAGGCTAACGCTCCAGTGTGCAGCAGTTGCGTCTCTGTTTTGTGAACTTTCTGCACACATCGATATTAAAGGGGGAATCCAACTCTGCCCATTTGCCTGTCTGTAAAACAACTGCCCCTGCCCAGCCCACAGCAAAATCAGCCCCATAAAACCCATCCTGTTCCCGTCCATGCGTGACGTAGCTAGTTAGCTTAGCCTACAGACAGAGATAAGTAAACTCCGTTCACTTCATGGGGCCAGTCTAATGGAGGATTTTCTGCATACGGCAACAGCCCAGCTTTAACGGCTTAAGTTGCTTTATTTTTAGATCGTTTTAGTAATAGTACAACATAAACACTATCGTACAGTAAAACGACTACTGTACAATAACTGTACCATTGACATGTTGAAAACATCCATAAAACAGCTCGTATTTGTAACGCCTTCGATTAATTTCCAACTCCAGTTTGTCCCTATTTGAGCTACATGAACAGCGCTTGAGCGCTCAGTTTCTGACCCCTCAATGTCGCAACTCTACTAGATACAACCGGCTACCCATCATGCATTTCACCCGCATTACAGAAGGAGGCGAATGTGGTTGCAAATAGTGCATTGATACCACGACTGTGCTATTGAGTGACACTTTTTTGTCCATACTTTCATTGCACTTTAACTTTGCACAAACATTGGAATGTCTATTATTCTATGGGTGTGAATTGGAGTGAAACTGGAGAACGGCGCTTCAATTGTTTTAAACTAGCTACTAAGTACTCATACATAGAGTATAGACAACTCCTTCCACTTCATGGGGTCAGTCCAATGGCTCTTCTGCTTGGACTTGAATGGAGAATGGGGACAACGAATAGGAACAAGTCCTGGACCCGAAGTACGAAGCACATTGACTCAGGCAACAGCCCAGCTTTAATGGCCACAGATTGCTTTATTTTAGATCGTTTTAATAATAGTACAACATAAATGTTATTGTACAGCAACACTACTATACAATACCGTTGACATGTTGAAAACATGCACAAAACAGCTCGTATTTGCGCCGCCTTCGTTGAAAACAATTCATTTCCAACTCCAGTTTGTCTTCAGTTCAGCTGCATGAACAGCAGCTCGAGCGTTCAGTTTCTGACCCCTCAATGTCGCAACTCTTCTACTAGCTGGCTCTGGTAGCTACTAGCTCCGTTAGCCTCTTATCCTCGCTGATAATACAGCAACGAGGCTACGTGGCTACTAATAACATGGACTTCATCCTGTTATGTCTGGATATGCATTAAAGAATGATAAGGGAGTCGAGGCACAGAGCTTCTCAGTTAACGTCTTTAATTCTTTCTTTAAAACAACCAAACGAACCAACTGACTTCCTGGTTAGCTTACCCATAATGCATTTCACTATGACAACATGCGAAGGCATTGCATTTGCACTGACTATCATTATAAATTATAAATTCATTATAAATTCCGACGTCGCTGAAAGCTATGTATTTCCAACTTGATTTAGGCTATTATAATGTTTGTTCCGATAAAGAGTCAACACCCGGGGCTCTTATAATGTGTATAACATGATTGTTTGTTATCCGCCTGTAAATGTCTGATATAAAACAGCTCTCAGGCGTTTTTCTTTTTCCTTTTTTTGCCCGCAAAACGACCATTTCATCAAAACAGTTAAAGAAATATAGATATTCTAAATACACATTTGTTTTGGAATGTTTAATGTCATGTATTTTTTATTATCTACTAAGTCCCAATGAATTACAACTGCCCCCTACCAGAGCTAAAATGTCTAAAACAAAATAAATCAAGGAATGTAAATCAATGAACACAAATCTTTTACTTTTCTAATAAAAGGACATGTATTAGCATTGGCATTGTTATTTTTATAAGACCCTTAAGGCTATTCAGTCTAGTACAGTAGAGTCTTTGACAGCTACATTTAGTGGGGGTGGTTATGTTATTTAAATGAGACATTAGGGGTGGAGTGGATGACCCTTGGCCCTCCCATTGTTACCACCCACCTCTACCTACTCTAGGTGAGAAATCGTCCTGGAACTTTGAGTGGCTTTTTCTCAGCTTTTTATTTTTGTAACACTTAGATTTAAATGCTCATAGTTACTCCAAAAATGCTCCAATTTCCTTGAGTGATATATCATATGAAAGCTCACATTGCATACTTTAATAATCTGTAAAAAACAGAAAATTGACCTCGGCTACTTGAGGCACAAAGCGTCAGATGCTGTCACATATATATATATATATATATATATATATATATATATATATATATATATATATATATATATATATATATATATATATATATATATATATATATATATATATATATATATAGTTGGGGGGGGATGCGGCGTGTATAGTGTAGTGGAGGGGGGATGCGGCGGAGATGGCGTCCCCCCACTTCTCACATCTAAAATATTTTTGGGGCAAAAGTAGGCCTATGTTTTTTGTCTTGGAACCAAATGGACCCGTTTTGTTTTGGAACCAAATGGACCCTAGCGGGTCCATTTGGTTCACATTTGTACACTCTCAGAAAAAAAATGAAAATGGGTGGAATTCCACTTAAGAGGCGTCCCCTCACTTCTAAAAGTCCCACTACAACACTGTATATGCATTAGAATCATGGGTTACATTTTAGGTTACTTTTTGAGGTTGTATATTAGGCTACAATGTTACAATATTACAATAGCTAACGTTTTGACTTCTTTGCTTTGCCCTTTAAATACCTGTATAGCAGGGGTTTTCAACCTTTTTGATACCAGGGACCACCATTTATTCAGCATTTGAGTCACGGACCACCATTTGACGACATTTTGGCCCCAAAGACCTAAAACTAAAGAATGCTTTTGGTTTTGTTGACAATTCCAGGCAGGATTCTGCAAACAAAACAGTGTAGACTTCTTAATTAAATAGTGCTAATTCAGATGATGAATATTCTGGACCCTTGGTGGGTCCATTTGGTTTCATTTTCACACTCTCAAGAGTTACATCTGGTTAACCAACTTTCCATCATTTAGCCTGGGGACCACCTGGAACCCTCTCAAGGACCACTGGTCCCCGGACCACCTGTTGAAAACCCCTGTACTATAGCATAGAATCTATACTATGCTATACTATATTTATACTAATACTATACTATACTATACTATACTATACTATACTATACTATACTATACTATACTATACTATACTATACTATACTATACTATACTGTACTTTTCTACCCTAAATCCTCTTTTATAATGCAGGGCTTTTAAGGCCACTAGATGGCGCTTGTAGGCCTATATGGGCTGGACGCATTTCACATCGATCATCGATGAAGCAGGAAAGTGAAAGTATAAACAAAGCCGTTTTAGGCCTATAGGATTCCAGCAGGACTGGACTCAAAAAGACCACATAAAGTTATTGTTGTAGGCCTATAGTTTGTATAGGAATGGTTGGCATAATCAGATAAAAGAACGGAGTACTATGGACAATGGCATGGATACAACTGGAAGAAATCTAACATGGATTTGCAGTCAGTCAGTCAGTCAGTCAGTCAGTCAGTCAGTCAGTCAGTCAGTCAGTCAAGCAATCGGTAAAATGGATAACGGAAGATAATTTTGACGAGTCGTTTGGATTATATCCAGATATGGATTAGGCTACATCATGGAGGGACATAATGACTTCTTCAAATTGGGGACACCTACAGAGACGGCTCATAGTAAGTGATGATGCGCTCTGTAAAAATACATAACACCAAATAAAGTTATTAGGAAACCAAATGGACCCTGCGGGTGCATTTGGTTTCATTTTACGATCTCAGATCTAAAAGGGTCCATTTGGTTACCAACTGTCCATGATTTAGCTGGGGACCACCTGGAATCCCCTCAAGAACCACTGGTGGTTCCCGCACCACTGGATGAAAACCGTATGGTTTATAGAAAGAGAAAAAGGACAAGCCGACACGGCAGGAGGAGGAGGCGATAATAATACCAAATAAAACAAAGGAAGGTAAAGTTATTAGGAAACCAAATGGACCCCCAGGTCCATTTGGTTTCATTTTACGATCTGAGATCTAAAAGGGTCCATTTGGTTTCCAACTGTCCATGATTTAACTGGGGACCGCCTGGAATCCCCCCAAGGACCACTAGATGAAAACCACTGGTTTATAGAAAGAGTAAAACACCGCCGACACCGCAGGAGGAGGAGGAGGCGATCGGTGACAACACAGTACAACGTCGGCGCACGCCGCGGACCGCTTCATTCTATCACCACCACCACAAAACAGCGCACGACACGGTACAACGGCGGCACACCTTTCATTCCATCACGACCACCACCGCTTTGGTGTTTTTTGCCTGGGAAGTCGTGGTCTGCTGTTGAGAAGGCATGCTTTGGCTACTTGCTGTAGGGCGAGGCACGATACTGGCAACCCTGAATCGTGCAACCTCATTGGATGATGCGACTCCATTCATATATAATGGAGCCATAGAAACCCATATTAAAAAAGGTAAACAGTGACGGTCCGTCACATGGTCGAAATAATATTTCAAATATTATTTTAGCATATTTGTTGACATTTTTGAAAAAAGTCACAATAGAGAAAAATATAGTTTTTATTTTTCGTTTTCCATTTCTTTACTCATTTTTAGCGAATTGTTAGGATTAGCTTCAGGTTAGCTTTCATGAAGATGTTGCCTATCCCACCTTTAAAGGGGTGTTACACTTTCAAAAAAACTTTTGGTCAATTTATGGTCTACTCAGCCTCATGTGAACACACCAGACAGTTTATAAATTACTCCTTTCAGTATTTAGATATTTGATGTTCATTTTAGCGCCTCCAGCTCCTTCCCATAGAAACCCATTATAACTTAAAACTCCATTTTAACCATGACAGATTATTCGAAAACAACCATTTTTTTTCTGGTGACTGATATTGTCCCCGGAATACGTGAGAGGGCCGTGGAATTTCATTTACAGTTTTTATTGATTTTTAAAATATTGTTTTATTCATTTGGGTAGGCCTACCCAAATATGGAGGCGGCTACATTTTCCAAAACAATATTTAAAAAATAAATAAAAACTGTAAATGAAATTCCACGGTCCTCTCACGTATTCCGGGGACAATATCAGTCACCAGAAAAAAAATTGGTTGTTTTCGAATAATCTGTCATGGTTAAAATGGAGTTTTAAGTTATAATGGGTTTCTATGGGAAGGAGCTGGAGGCGCTAAAATAAACATCAAATATCTAAATACTGAAAGGAGTAACTTATAAACTGTCTGGTGTGTTCACATGAGACTGAGTAGACCATAAAATGACCAAAAGTTTTTTTGAAAGTGTAACACCCCTGCAGCATGCATAAAGCTTAAGGTCTGACTCAGAGAGTTTTCTGTTTTCAATGATGAAATGCTGTTGGTTTGACAATTGTAGTTAGCTAGTCGCATAATTAATTACCAGCACTTTAACCCTAGAAGGTCCAGTGTTGATTTTTAGCAACATTAACCCTTTAATTATTTAAGAAAAAGTTATATATTTTTTTAGTTATTTTCCACATAAATATCATGGTTGATGTTGATTGTTTAGAATTTCATTAGAATTGGTCATGAAATTTGCATAACAATACCCCCCACAGACGCTGCAATTAATCTCTGGACTGGCAATTTTGATGATTTTTAACCTTTGACATATCTTTGAAATATCTTTGAATTTTGGGTTGTTTTGCATGCCATCATGTTAAGGTAGGGCAGTCAGGACATCTAGGGGGGCATTGCCAGTGTTGTAGTGGTACTTTTAGAAGTGGGGGGACGCCTCTGAAAGGGGAATTCCCCCCATTTTTTTTTCTGAGAGTGTACAAATGTGAACCAAATGGACCCTAGCGGGTCCATTTGGTTCCATTTGTACACTCTCAGAAAAAAGGAAACTCATTAACATGGTGAAACACATCTTGATGATGTCAAGATGTATTTCACCATGCTAATGATTTTTTTCAGACCCAAAGATATTTTAGATGTGAGAAGCGTCCCCCCTCCACTACACCACTGGGGACTGCCCCCCCATGCCCATGCCTAGATCCGCCCCTGGGCGGCAGCACCATGCTCCTGAAACCCAATGAACTATAAATGCACTCTGTGGAGTTATACAGTTATACCGACGCTGGCATTGCTCAGCACTGCTGGTACCACTGCTGCAAATACACTTCCTGCCTGCCCTAATCTCATGTTGGCGAGGATTCCAAAAGAGTGAGTGTGTGTGTGTGTGTGTGTGTGTGTGTGTGTGTGTGTGTGTGTGTGTGTGTGTGTGTGTGTGTGTGTGTGTGTGTGTGTGTGTGTGTGTGTGTGTGTGTGTGTGTGTGTGTGTGTGTGTGTGTGTGTGTGTGTGTGTGCGTGCGTGCGTGCGTGCGTGCGTGCGTGCGTGCGTGCGTGCGTGCGTGCGTGTGTGCGTGCGTGCGTGCGTGCGCGCGCGTGCGTGTTCAGGCGCGCACACGAACACACCCGCATGTTCATTTTAGGGTGTTGTCCCACCAGGAAGTCTGCCTCGTCTTTCATTGTGGCTGAAGTTTGTTTGTTATGGATTAATGCGTGAGCACGAGTGTGTTTGCGTGCATGTCCGCGCACGTTTTAAGTCTGTGTGCTGTGTGTGTGGGTGTGTGTGTGTGTGTGCGTGCCCCATGCGTGTGCATGCTCAAACATGTATATCCCATGCATTCATTGAGTATAGAGTTCACCTTCTCTAACCTCTGTATTTTCCTGTTATCCAATCACAGTGTGCAGTGGTGGAAAGTCATATACTCGTGGATTTTATTATATTATATAGCCTACCTTACCTAAACACAGACAGTGTGTGACCGACAGCAGGCAATCTACAACTAGGACAATGAATAAATAAAGGGATGAATTGAACTGGCGCTGTTCCACGTGGACAACTGGACATCTCCAATGCGCACAGACGCACGTGGCTCTGCCTTCTCGTATAGCGGGTGCTTTGAAATCCTGTTATCTATTTCCCAAATCTCTCTGACGAAATTAGCAACTTAAGGAACTGCGTGACAAACACGCCCATGACCACACCTCCAGTCACAAATATACGTGTCGCCATAAAGAATAGTGGCTAAGGGAAGAGGAAAGGTGACGGAAATACCAATAAGGGAATTCGCTGCGGGTTTCGGGTAATGTTAGGGACAGCGCATGGAGCAAAAATGGAGCCCTATATATTTTGTGTCCATATCACTACGCCCCAAAAAGTACTTCCATGTGATGGGGGGTCAAAAATGATCAAAGGAGGTCCTAATATTTTAGAAATAATTAAAGGTAGGGTAAGTGATTTGAAATTCATTGTGTAGTACCAGCATGGTGCACTAGGGGCGCCTAAGAGTAGCTACACTATGTGAACCTGCTGCTCGATCCTGATTGGAGGAGAATTCACCCTCCACCTGGGGAACTTTTATTAGCTCCTAACATGGAGGAGGGGGAAACTCCATATATGGTCTGCACACCTTATAATAGAGCATTTTAACAGAAAAACATTTTTTGTGGGGTGATATCTGACAAAAGTGAAATCACTTCCCCTACCTTTAAACAATACAAATGATATTAGTTTTGTGGATTAATTTACTTTCACTGCGTGGCCCCAGTGACCCCCACAAAATGACTAGATCTACTTCATATTGACCAAAACAAGAGCAGAACTCCCACAATGGGAATCTGGCAATCGATTAATACAGTTGACACCACTATTTAATGGACAGTATTTCATACAACTTAAGTTCCAAAAATCTGAACTATCCCTTTAACATCTGGTCAAGAGGCACTAATTCCAACTTTTCCAGTACTTTTGTTATTATTCAAAAGGTAGCTGCTAGCTATCTTAAATGTTGTAGACATGGGTAAATGTTTGAGAACCACTGGTCTGATGTATTTACAACAGGAACACCACACAGAAAGGAAATACATATGATCATGTATGCCATTATACTTTATTCAGATTATATGCTGCATGCCCCGATATTTTGGTCTCGCACTTTATCAGGGCCAATAACATGCAGTGACAGAATGAAGGAAACAGTTTTATTTAAACATGATTTATGAACAAAATGCAGTGTCAAAATCAAATTACCACGAATCAAAAACTACTCTTGTCAAAAACAACACCTAACACAGAGGGTGGCACTCACGCCGAACCCTAACAGAAAAAAAATCAACTTGATGAAAATGTAAAGGGCACCCACACTTTTACATAGTATCCCTGATTGAAATAACTAGGACCTTACCCGTTGTGAATATATGAACATATGTGGTTAATGTGATTTAATATCAATACCAATAATGTAAGTATTTTGATGGAAGTACTGCTGTAGTTATGGATACTTGATCATGGGAAAAGGGGAAGCAGTCATAGCAAAGCAAGGTGCAGTTAACTGATGATACATACTGCATTTTTGTTGCATTAAAGTAGGTGTTTGTGTAGACATCATGAAACCACTGGTTTAGAAAGTGGAGGGTGGTGAGTCTTCGTAACACACACACACACACACACACACACACACACACACACACACACACACACACACACACACACACACACACACACACACACACACACACACACGTTTCCAGGGACCACCAAACGGAACAGTCCCTAAGGGACGGTCGGTATACATCTATACGACCGTATAGGTCGTATAGATGTATACCGACCGTCATGTATCAGGGCTAAGGCGTCCTGATGCTTCCTGGGGACCCTTTAATGTGTACAGTAGCCTACTTTTATATCAATTATACCACCGCGGTCCGCGCGTAGCGAGGGCAGAAAACTCTGTCAGCCGAAGTGAGTAGCAGTGAACTCGGCTGTAGCTTATAGGAGCGGCGGTGGGACATTGTTTTTGTTTCCTTGTCACACGTGTGGGTAAAAAGTGACAGCGAAAGCAAACTAATATCTTCCAGTTCGAACACATGTTCAGTTCAACAGTTCCCAAGAAGACTATAGCCTGGATCACTATATAAAGTGGGTGTCTGTCGCTCCTTTCACATAGCGTAAATCCAGTGCCTTCCTCCTGCTGCTCCAACATCGCGTCAAGTAAAGTGTATCATAAGTATATTCTGTGTCGATAAAACGGGTGAATTAACGTTCCAGCAGCCTGAGCCAACATAATATGGACAGTAGGCTGTGTTAAATCGAAACTATAAATACATACAGAGAAGGCTGAAACACACAAGGCACTGAAAGACTGAATTTGACACACGTCTGAGACGGTCAAAGGAAGAGAATGCAAGTACATGGGTGCATTTTATTGGAAAGGAATGGAGATGATTGGTTGACTGAATATTAAGGAACAAACAAGATGGCAAGGCAGATGTTGGGGTACATATGCATTAAAACAAGCCCAATTTGGTTTGATTTTCGTGCATTGGCCAAACCAACGCCTCACGCAACACTACAAAATGACCTTAGTTCTGCTTTTCCTTCGGCGGCAGGGCTGAGCCGCAGCCCGGAATCCCTCCAAACAATCTATATGCAATTGGGCTCTCCTCGCACCCAATGAGGCAACTTACACACAGCCATCACCATGTTTCCTGCTCTCTCAAGTAAGGTGAAGCACTCACTGTAAAGCCTGGTCTCCAATTCACACACTTTCATCGTCTTAAAATCATTTGCATTTGGATTTGCATTATTCTCTGCAGACAGAAAGGTTTCCCTTTGAGGGAACTACCCCAGTCACTATGTAAGCTGACCCTCTGCAATTGTTTTTTATCTTATCTTTCAGTGGTGTCTCAACCAGTCTGGCCCACTCACCATTATGTTTTGAAAACTGTGGTGCTGCGTTTGTGAGAGTGCAGGTCGACTGCTTGTCATCTTTGTCTCCTGCAGCAAACTCTTGAAAGTGGCACCTTCCATACAATGCACATATAAGAGAATAAAAATAATATAAGATCCATAATGCTTTTTTTGTAAAATGGAACAGATATAACGTATATAACTTTGTGATTTATAAGAATTATATATGACATTAAAAAATAAGATCCGTATTATTATTTTTTTTTTTGTATAGTGACACATAATAATTTTGTGCTTTGTAAAAATGATATGACATACAAAACAAATATACATAGTATTTTTTTGTAAAGTGGAACATAATTTTGTGATTTATAAGAATGCTATATGACATACAAAACAGACATAAGATCAATAGTATTTTTTGTAAAGTGGCTTGTATGAAAGGTGCCACTGAGGCCTGACCTGAGAGACATGAATGATTGCCCCTCCAAATAATTTCCCTGCAGAAGCAGTTATCAGTCCCTGGAGCAGTGTGCTGTTTTCTTTTCAACGTTTGTTTTGGTATATAGCCATAATAGCTTACAATTACTTATTAAATGTAATGTAATCCAGTTGGCAGACAAACTCACTCATGACTCAGGGTAGCTGCCTGGTCAGTCCATGCAGACAGGGCAGCATTGGTGCCCTCTGGTGGTGGTAATGTGTAACAAGTAGACAGAAGATTATTAAGAAGAACTATTAGAACTATTCTCGTGAGTCGTGAATGTTGTCACAGAAATGAGCTGCATTTTGTGTGTCTTTCACCGTAGTTGCCATATAATGCTGGACAGCTGTGTTCATGGTATGGACAGGGCTGTCCGTCTGTTTTACAGACAGGTAAACGGGATACACCAATACCTCTTTTACAAACAGAAATGAAAGACCCTGTAGTATGCATGCACCCGACCTCTGCTCTCTCTCTCTCTCTCTAGCACATATACAATACCTTTCACTAATATTAGGTTTGTTCACTAATATAGTTTTATAAAAAACCTTTCCCTTTATTGGTTATATTTATGGGTTGTTTATAGTTTATAATAGCGTTCATTTTGTATATAGTTAGGTTTTGTTCTGTCGCACTACTGTCACTTATTGCTTCATTGTTTGTCTTTATTATTGTCTGACTATGTTTTACCCCCTGTCCGTCCGTACGTCTGTCCGTGCAACTGTTACGTCACCTGCAGGGTGACGTAACAGTTGCCCGCAGGGTTAAAACATAGTCAGTCACTCACCAATATAGTTGTGGTGACTAGTGAGTCACCACTCAACCAGTGAGGGTGACTGTTACGTCACCTGTGAGGGTGACGTAACAGCCTTACGGTGACTGTTGCCCTTACAGGGTGACGTGACCCAAGTTGGTGGAGACATGTTCCCCGAAGGTGCACCAATCTAGTTGTTTTTATGGTATTGTAGATGAGTGGGAAACCATATTTCATCCCTCTGTCTCAACGTACATTGGTGGGACAAATAAAAAACCTTGAACCCTGAAGCGCAGGGACTGAAGCTCCTGTTGATTAGTATTAGTACTTGTATAGCCTGGTCTAGCCCTCAATGATTTTGGCCTTGGGGGGCGGGGGTGTCGTGGGATCCACACGGCGGAAGTGCTGCGCTCTGATTTGATCTCACTAACGTGTCGTCATCTCCGGCCCCTTCCGCGCCCGTCCACTGCTGTTCTACGTCACATTATTTAGAGCGACGCCCACCCCGGAAGGTTCACTCCCACTTGAAGGCCACTTTCCAACGTGCGTTAGTCCAGGCTTTCCGTTTTCGCGCAAGGCGAACGAAAATGAAAGCCTGGGTGTCGAGGCTAGTACTTGTATAACCACAACAACAGCTATAATAACAATGAGTATAGTTAATTCTTTGTCAGATACTGAGCTCGGCAGTCCCGTCCCTTTCGTGACGTCGCCCATGTTCCAGAAATGGAATCCTCATTCATTGTCCTCATAGGCTTCTGTTTGATTGTCCCAAAGCATTGTGTGTGTTATCATGATTCGTCACCACTCGAGTTGGCTTTGTCCACGGCATCATTGCCTTTATATGAATCATTTTCGAAAAGTCTATGAGAAAAATGAATGGGGAATTCAATTTTTGGAACAGGGGCGACGTCACAAGGGGGCAGGACTGCTCAGCTCAGCATCAGAATCCCACAAGGGAGGAGGAGGGGGAGAGGAGGTGGGAGGAGGTGTGTGTTCTGAACACACAGACTGTTGTTCAGGCAAAGCAAACAACACTCACACAACAGCAGTGTGACTGACATTATTTCACACAAGGTGGCAGAGTCAGACAGACAGACAGACAGACAGACAGACAGACAGACAGACAGACAGACAGACAGACAGACAGACAGACAGACAGACAGACAGACAGACAGACAGACAGACAGACAGACAGACAGACAGACAGACAGACCATGGAGATGCGTGCAGAGTTGCTGAAGTCCATCTGGTATGCTTTCACCTCTCTAGACGTGGAGAAGAGTGGCAAGGTGTCCAAGTCTCAGCTCAAGGTAACGTAACCGCATGCACTGTAGATCTGATATGTTTCTTCTTCATTCATGATCCCCATTAGCTTCCACAAGGTAGTCGCTATAGTCTTCTTGGGGTCCTCCACATAAAAAAAAGAGTATAGTCTAGGATAAAAACAAAGCTGAAATTTCAATCAGACAGGCCCAATCTAAGTTATCTGCGAAAACAGCGAATAGCAATGCAATGTTTACACAAAAATACAATAAGAATAGGGTACCGTAAGGATAAGGTAACCTTACGGAATGTATGATGTATCCTTATTTGCTGAAAATATCAGATCTACATAAAGGACACAACACAACAGCACGCACATTCAATTGTGGGCTTGTAGAACCCGCAAGGGTCCATTTGGTTTCATGTTTATACTCTCAAAGAGTTACATCTTTGTTAACCAACTATACCAGGTAGAATAGGTCCATCACGCGCTGGTTGTGGTGGGCCGGTCTAGGCCAAATCACGCCCAAAATGTCCGGAACGATTTCTTCACCCAGTCCACCACTGATGCGGGCTGGAGAATGTCTTCTTCCACACGGTGTTGATTTGTTCACTGCTGCATTTCCAGTCAATGTCTGAAATGTGCTATATCTCCAAGAAAAGTAGCTACTGTCGAGGTGCCGACTTGCACCTTCCAGAGAAGTAGGCCATGCAGGCCAAACAGACACAACACCAATTCAAGGAATCTCCAAGCTCACAAGTTGTACCAGCTTGTAGTTTGGATGAATGGTCGGATGAACGGACGGGCATAGACAGACGGCTATCTTTTAATACAATGAATGTACATGTAAGTGACATTCTAATAATAATAAAAAAAAAAAAACATTTATTGCAGTCGTTTTACATACTTTTATTAGGGTTAAAGGCTGAAGGTCAAAGGTTAAAAATCATCAAACTGCAAAAAATTGCAAAATTACAAAGATGTCAAATGATTAATTGAAGAGGCTATTTTTCAATGTTGAAACATGTTGTAATCAAGGTTATAAGATAGAGCACCCCTCATTTCACACAGGTGTGATTTTTAAATTCTATTTATTTAATGTACCTATTTATTTTGAGCGGTGCGAGCCCCTCCAATGTTCCACTTTGTGTGTTTGTGTGTGTTTTGTATCACGGAATGTGATGATTTGAGCACGTAATGTGATGCATGATGGTGTACAGTATCACTTCGCACAAGTGTGATTTTGCTTTTACATTGTCATTTTACTTACTTTTTTCCTGTAGCCTACTATGTTCACGATCTGGCCATTTCCCATCTGATGTTGTGTGGGAGTCCCGACTGCTCCAGACCGTTCTGAATAACTGCTTTCTTGCATAAGCTCTTCAGACGAGGAATCACCGGTAAGCGTAACATCTGCACGCTGAGATCTCTTCCAATGAGGATGACACGATCAGGATCGGAATGATCTCCCAGCAGGCCACAGTACATTTTACCCGACCAGACCGGACCTTTCCCCTTGGGCTCCACCTTTGTCCAAGAGAAGGATTTCAGGTTACATTTCCACAGATGATTACCGCAAAAAAGGCTACTATTCCCACCGACCATGTACAGTTCTCCGTTATAGGAAAAAGCTGCGTGATCCGGATACAGTTCTCTGTTATAGGAGAAAACTGTGTGATTCGGATAATGCGCTGGAGCAAGTAGTCTAGAGGGTGAAGTCGTCCAACAGTTCGTCTCCGTGTCAAACATTCTGATGCCGCTGTTGTTACTGTTCTGATCCCCGATGCCCCCGAATACATACATCTTTCTTCCAATGATTGTGGCAGAGTGATGTGCTGAAACGGGAGGTGGACAGTGTCCACCACCTCCCCCGGTCTCAATGAAAGACCAAACCATTGTGCTGGTGTCCAACTTGTAGATGTCACCGAGGTATCCGATCGTCTTGTTCCTCCATCCTCCGTGGGTAAACATGACCTTCTCCAAGGCACAGGCGGAGTGGCCATACCTCGCTTTCGGAACGTCTCCGGACACTTTGGGCCTGAACCATCTGTGGGTGCTGACATCGAACGCGTAGAGAACGTTGTCCCTGCTTTCCCCCAACCACTTTAACACGTGGGGACTGTCAGCTAACCACGCTCGGTCACCTAGATTCTTGCCGTCCACCACCCCTCCCCAGAGGTAGATGATACCTTCTATCAGTACAGCCGTGTGTCCGTAGCGCATGGAGGGGACGTCATCATCGCGGGAACGTCCCCCTCTTCCAGTCGTCCAGCACAAAGTCACTGTGTTGAAGATGCGGACATCAATTTGATCCTTATAGGTCTTCTCTTCATGGAGGAATCCTCCACGATTGAAGCAGGACCGCCTTTCTTCGATTAAGACGAACCCTCCAAATGAATACACCTTGTCCTTCACCGGTCCAGCAGCGCAACCATAGAAATTTCGTGTCTGTGGACTTCTTTTAACAGGCACTGACCACCGCAGCATCTCTACCTTTTCTGTTGCTGTATCTCTCTCTTTGTTGTCCTTTGTATTTTGACTTCCTTAGTGTCTCACTCTGACTCTGTCTGTTCCTTCACTGTCTCCGATGTGTCCCTCTGTGGTGGAGACTGTTATGGATTCTCAAAGCTACCAGCATCCATTTTGAATTTGTCCTTTGTAATTTGTAATACGCTATAATAAATTACAGCAATCTGCCCTGATGTATTTATGTCGACTGATGACACTCTGTATGTATATAGAATGACAACACACTGTGCGGTCGGTGCCTGCAGTCGGTTGTCCCTCGGGGTACTCCGATTGGCCGGTTTAGGTGATGATGTAATGGTGATGTGAGTAAAAGACCTTTATAGCTAAAGTCATGAGTATTTGCTCACTCCACAGTTTGCACTCACGTCACCACGTGCTGATCTAGTTATATACATAGATAGAAACGTTCAAGACACAAGATGTGTAAAGTGAAGGAGAGGGAACCACTATACTGTAATTGAATTGGTATATACTGTAATGAACTGTAATGAACCCCTGGATTAGCAGTGACTCTGCTGTCTCAAAAGGTTGGCTGAACCACTGCTGAACCAAAACCAAAAGTTAAAGTGTGAGTGTCAACACTATTGACATGGTGGAGAGAGAATATATAGCAAACAAATGCATTTTGGAGTGAAGGAAATAGGTGAATTTGAACAACTCGTAGCCCCATTCTAAGCTTATGGTGGGCGTAGGGGAAATAGTCAATAAGGAGGGATCTTTTTTTCATAAAATAAACACTTTTTAAAAAATAAATCAACTGCAAATAAAGGTAAGAAAAGCCTTCTAGGGTGGAATTCACCTTTAAAGTGGGGGTGCCGTGATTTTTGTATTTTTTCCAATTTTGTACATGTTTAAGAGGTGACAGTATGTAAATAGAACCCTTGGTGTGTTTTTTATGTGCAATGATGTCTTCACTTTGTATTTAGGGTTTCTTCCTGGGGGCTGAACCTTTCCAGTCAAACGTGCCAATGAAAAAAACTTCAATATAGTGACATCACATGCTCAGCCCCTCCCCTAACTCCTCCCCCTTTATCATGCAACTAAAGCTGTGGGTGTGACTTCAGTTCAGGTGGATCTCCACCCATCACCACCCACCAGGCAAACCAGGCATACTTAATGAACTGGTAGGGTGGAATCATAAAAATGACAGTTTAACAAACACTGTACACTTTTTGGGAAAAAATCTTACTTTTCATATAACATTAATACCTGATGATCATGTTCTAGGGTAGGAAAAATTCACGGCACTCCATCTTTAACGTAACACTGATCTGATATATCCTTTATTGGTTTCCTTCCTAGTAAAGAATCTGTTATTTTTCTGTACATAAACATGAGATTACGTCTGGCAGTGTGATCTGAATCCACACAGTGTGACTGGGATTAGTCACAGTCTGCACAATAACAATGAACACTCTGTTGTGTTGCCATCTTATTAAAAGTAAGGGACTTTGGTCTTGGTTGTGTTGTGTTTTTGGGTGGACTTGTCTGGTTGCAGTGTGGCTGATTATTTGTTCTCCCTTTCTAACCGTTATTCAAACCAGTGCTTCTAAAAACATGCCCATGTCATGCTGGTAGATTAGCGGCAAAATAGTTTACTCTTTTGGGGTTGCTTTTTTGTAGACCTGGCTGCTTGTTTTTTTTCCCCAACAAAAATCTAGCTTTGGTTTCTTCTGATCTACAAACAACAAAAGACCATGCAGTTGTTTTAGCTGCTTATGACCACAACACCTCACGACAACAACAGGACTTTAAGTTAGTTGTGTGACTTATCCAGGCTAAACTGTATAGCCTACAATTAAATCAGCATTTACTGTCGTTTTAATAATATTGAATTTCATTGAAATTGAGTGTGTGTGTGTGTGTGTGTGTGTGTGTGTGTGTGTGTGTGTGTGTGTGTGTGTGTGTGTGTGTGTGTGTGTGTGTGTGTGTGTGTGTGTGTGTGTGTGTGTGTGTGTGTGTGTGTGCAGGTGCTGTCTCATAACCTGTACACGGTGCTGAACATCCCACATGACCCCGGGTCGCTGGAGGAGCACTTCAGAGACGACGACGATGGACCCGTGTCTACCCAGGGGTACATGCCCTACCTCAACAAGTTCATACTGGACAAGGTACCGTACCCACCCAGGGTACTGTTGGGAAAAGCACTGAATTGTTTTGCTCACGTAAAAGTAAAAAGCATCCATTCTGCAATGTAGTAGGCTGCTACCAGGGGCGGTTTTGCCATTAGGCCAGAGGTGTCAAACTCAGATACAGAGTGGGCCAAAATTTAAAACTGAACAAAGCCGCGGGCCAAGTTTGAACAAACTAACCTTTTAAAGGGGAATTCCACCCATTTTCAAAATTGTCCTGAGATGGTACAAATTCCATTTGTACCCTGTCAGGAAAAAGGCGTCTGAAAGAAAAAACATTCACCTGGTTTATGGTGAAATACATCTTGATGATGTCATCAGATGTATTTCACCATGTTAATGATTTTTTCACACCTCCTATTTTAGGAAATACAGAATTGGGGGAACTTTTTTATCATGCCCACATGCACAACATCTCTAAGGTATATTCATGACATATTAAAATGTTGAAAATGGGTGGAGTCCCCCTTTAAGTTGTGTCTAATAAACCAACACTGGTCCAGGTGGTGGAGGGCACCTTCACCAAGGACAAGGTGGATGAACTGTGTTGGCTCCTGTCTGCCAAAAAGAACTACCGCCCGGACCCCGACCGCCACCTCCTCCGGGACCCCCAGGACGCCTTCCGCCTCTGGAGTCTGTTCAACTTCCTGTCCGAGGACTCCTACCCGCTGGTTCTACTTCCTGAAGAGGTGCGCCATCAAAGATACTCTATGTATGAAGATAGGCATACTCCCATTGGCGCCACTATATAGGCGACATGGACTACCAAGCCTACAAATGGTCTCCTAAGTAGTCATGGTTTCTCTCAGAGCCCCCTATCTGTCATATGTGAAACTGCAGATTACAAAGAGACTCTTCCTGACTCCCTAACAAATCTTGCGAGAGTTGGTTGGTGGGATAAAGAATAATTTATAACAAAGTGAAATTTCTTCTGATTTGTTTAGCTAATAGAAGCCATTTTACTAATATGCTGTAAATATTATATGCCTTTTGATGATTGGGTCCAGTATTTAGTTCAGTATCCATGGAGTTAAGGAATGGATCATGAGTTGTGTTCACGTTCATTCTACCATTTGAAATGAATAGACTCCAACATACTTACCGTCTCCTAATATTGTACCCGCCCTGACAGGGAGGAATTCCGGGAGGAAAAACGGGTTGCAGAACTAAAATGTTTACTGACTTCTATAGCTGCTTTATTCCCAAAAGAACAAACACAAGATAAAAACAAAAAGCCCGGTATATGATAATCAGTTGAGACAAATAAAAGCTAAGATTAATAACTGAGGATATTTATTAGTAAGTTCTGATTTTTTACTTTTTTATTCATTCATTTATTGTTTTTAGTTTTTGTTTTTCAGCTGCAGTTACAGTATCATGATATATCGTTGATGAATTTTATGCAATATATTGATCACAAATATCGCAATATATCGCAATATATCAAATATCATGATATATTCATTATCGAAGGCCTAATATCGTCACCTATATCATTGTGAGGTACCAATATTGTCCCAGCCCTATTAAAAAACACTGTGTTATAACAACAGTTGCACCAAATAGCTTTAACACATAGTAAACCAACACATCCTGTGTTGTCCTCTCTAGCTGGAGTACCTGCTGAAGAAAGTGTGCGCAGCCATGAGCACGGAGCTGAGCTACGTGGACATGGAGGACTTCATTTCCCAGGAGGCCGTGCGGCAGAGCGGCGGCATCACCGTGTGGCTGTTTCTGGAGTGGGTGGGCAGCGGGAGGCTGAGCCGCGGGGTGGAGCGGGAGCGCCTCTCTGTGGCCGTCCAGCTCGTCTACCAGGAGATGATCCTTAACGTCATTAAGGAGGTCTGTGTCCTAATGGTTTCAACAGGTGGTCTGACCGAGGACCACCACCAGTGGTCCTTGAGAGGGTTCAACATGCCAATCTATTGACACGTTGTGAGCTTGTAGACTGGCCATTTTAACAATCGAAATGTGTTTTTAATAGTGTTAAAAAGGCAAAGTTAAGCATATATATATATATATATATATATATATATATATATATATATATATATATATATATATATATATATATATATATATATATATATATATATATATATATATATATATATACCTTAAATCGGAGTTATGCCAGATGTATTTTTTGCATGATCATACCTCAGTGTTATACACTAACATGAGTGGAACTGCCTGCCTGTGTGTGTGTGTGTGTGTGTGTGTGTGCGTGTGTGCGTGTGTGTGTGTGTGTGTGTGTGTGCGTGTGCGTGTGTGCGTGTCAGGGCTATCTGTGGAAGAAGGGCCACGTGAGAAGGAACTGGAATGAGCGCTGGTTCAGGCTGAGCTCCAGCAGTCTGGTCTACTACGACAGTGAGGAGAACAGGGAGGAGAAAGGCTGCATCGACCTGGACAGCAACTGCTGCGTAGAGGTTGGAACCCACCGTCTGTGTGTTTGTGTCACAGACGTGATCTTTGCATTGTGTTGTGTTAGCTTGAAAGAGCCACAGACCAGGATCTCATTTATTCTGGTGAAACAGAAAATGCTTCAGTCACTACTCTATTCTTCAATGTGCTTCACATGAACATTTCTGTAAACGAACAGTACGATGAATATGTAGTCTGTATCCTATAACACAGGGGTTTTCAACCTTTTTGACTCCAGGGACCACCATTTATTCAGCATTTGAGCCACGGACCACCATTTGATGACATTTTCACACCAAAGACCTAAAATTAAAGAATTATTTTGGTTTTGTCCACAATTCCAGGCTGGATTTTGCCAACAAAACAATGTAAACTTATTAAGTGGTGCTAATTCAGATGATGAATATTTTAACTCTTGAGAGTGTAAAAATGAAACCAAATGGACCCGCAAGGGTCCATTTGGTTTCATTTTTACACTCTCAAGAGTTACATCTGGTTAACCAACTTTCTATCATTTAGCCTGGGGACCACCTGGAACCTTCTCAAGGACCACTGGTGGTCCCCGGACCACCTGTTGAAAACCCCCTGCTATAACACATCTGTGTATATATAAATATAATTATATTATGCTGCACATGAAAATAAGGATAACAATGACAATAATCTGCACAGTGAAATAAACACAACCTATAGCGCTTTATAGCGCAGATGAAATAGGAAGTACAGTAGGTTACGTATTTCACCACCTGTCACCTCGTCATTCCTATACTGTCCATATGTCAGGCAACAACCATAGGTATCTATAAAAGAGCTTAAAAGAACTGTGACAAAGTAAAACGTGTCTGTTTTAAAGGTTCTCCCAGACAGGGAGGGTAGGCGCTGCATGTTCTGTGTGAAGACCCTGACAAAGACCTATGAGATGAGTGCTGCCGACTCCAAGCAGAGACAGGAGTGGACCAGCGGTGAGCATTTAACCCATTGTGTCCTGACCCTCGATTCGAGTTTCTGACACCAGATTATACAGTAGTTCCTGACACCAGATTATAGCTGCAGCAACATTCTAGCGTTTGACACTAGATTCTACAGTAGTTTCCGACACTAGATTCTAGTTATTGACACTAAATTATAGTTTCTGATGATAGGATCTCCTTTTTGACACTAGAATTTAGTTTCTGACGCTAGAATCGAGTTTTTGACACTAGATTCTATAGTTTCTGACACTAGATTCTAGTTTTTCTGAAAAATCTGTGTTCCTGTGTCCAAGGCCAAGCCAAGGACCACCAGAATTATCCATATTTGGCTGCAGACCCCTATCTGAAAACATATTGTTCTAGGGATCCCCCAGATGCAAAAAATGGAGTTAAAAATGTTTGCTTCCAAAATAACATATTCAGAGATTTGCAGCACATTTTCACACTTTTTCAAAAATAGCAGAACAACAAGCTCATGTCGCGCCACTCGGTGGCGCGACATGAGCTTGTTGATCTGCTATTTTTCAACAGATAAAACACCAAAACGCGTTCAGGACACAAAGGGTTGTTAAAGGGACATTTCACCCATTCTTTCGACAATATAATGACGTTTAGAAGATTTAGAACACTTTCCTGGGGGTCTTCATGCAGTGCTAACAACTCCTCACCCCAGTAACGGAAGTAGCTGTAGTGGATCTTTGAAAAGTCTCTAGAAGTCACTAGGGTTGGGTTATGCATGCCCAGTGCTGCCTCTAGTGCCTTTTTGCTGTCCCTAGGGACTTTTAGGTGCCAACAAAGCACTTACAACTCTAGTCACTCTAGTCAAGGGGTGTAAAACTCAAATACAGAGTGGGCCAAAATTTAAAACGGAACAAAGCTGTGGGCCAAGGTTGAACAAATTAACCTTTTAACAGTGACCCAAATACGTTTTGTATTGAATATTGAACAAGCAAGGCTATAACTTTACAATGACATGCAAAATTCAGTTCAAATTCATAGGTATATATAAATGAATAATAAATATGAAAATAAAATAACGACAATGAATGAACATGGATCTCTCAACTGACACAGAGGAGGGGGCCTGGCTGGTTTGCCAAAACAACAGCAGTGTTACAGCGGCACCACCGCTGTATAATAGCCTACCTGCAGGCCAGCTATAATGTAATTTGATAATGTCTCAAGGCCAAATGAAATTATTCGGCGGCCAAATTTGGCCCGCGGGCCAGAGTTTGACACCTATGCTCTAGTCACTCTAGTCACTAGTCACTTACAACTCTAGTCTGTCCCAGTTCGGCGTAAAATGAAACCAATTGGTTTCATTTTACGATTTTCAAGAGTTAAATTATGTTATTTTCGACAAACGTTTTGCCAGTTTATCTTTCCTAAATTATGATCCGAGAGACTAGACTCAACATCAAACGGGTTGTCTGTGGCTAAAATGCAGAATAAATATTGTGCCCTGGTATGAAAACTGAATATAAGCAACTGAATGTAATGTCTGGGATTCAAACCTGGGTCGCCCACGTGAAAGTCCAACATCTTAACCACTAGACCAAAGGGACATCCCTTTGGTCCAGGGGCAGATACTAGACTTTGGAGGCCATCACAACAGAGGCTGTAGCCACCATCTGGTACATAAATATGCTAGATACAGTAAGTACTCGTTTTTCTAGACACTATGTGATCTATTTACTCACATTACAAAGCATGAATGGAATGAAAAATATGAATTTGTATGAATTACTCTGAAGTTACAATTGAATTAAGTCACAACTGACAAATATAAATAACTTTATTTTTGGCCAACAAGGTGGACAAGTGACCCCCTGTCCCCCTTCTAAAATCACCAATGACTAGGGGGGTCTGGAAAGAAGTTAAATACTGTATAGCAACAAGTCCGCCAAGTTGGCAACACTTTCTTTATGTGTGTGTGTGTGTGTGTAATGTGTGTATGTGTGTGTGTGCGTGCAGCCATCCAGACGGCGTTGCGGCTGTGCGCCGAGGGGCGTGGCCTAACGCTGCACGGCGAGCTGAAGGCCCAGCGTCGCCAGCAGAGGGCGGAGCGAGGACAGAGGCAGGCCGCCAAGGGGGAGGAGCTACAGCAGCTGCACCTCCTACAGGCAGAGAGGGACGCCAACCTGGTGCAGCTGCAGCTCCATGTGCAAGTACGTATGTGCAGCTCAGGGGCGGATGGAACATTTCCCGGTTGCGGGGAGCAAGAGAAAATGGTATGGGTGCGGCTTCATCGATGAAGCCGGCCCCATACCACTTTCGGTTACAGGACTTTTATTAGTCAAGTAAAGCATCAATAATAACATCAGTTGTTGTTGAAGTTGCAACAGACACGCAGCATGCATAAAGCTAAAGGTCTGACTGAGTTTTCTGTTTTCAATGATGAAGTTGTGTTGGTTGACAATTGTAGTTAGTTAGCAGCACAGTCTTTCAAATCATTTTATTTATAAGCACTTTCATTTGAAATATCTTTGAAATTTGGGTTGTCTAGATCTGCCACTGGTGCAGCTTCAGTAGAATGGGAGGAAATTCACCAGAAAACAGGCGAGATATCGTAGCGTTACACGGCCAGGTCACGACCGGGTTTAGCTTACTATAGTTACAGTAACTTACTATAGTAGTGACTTACAGTATATCAATCGAGTTATATGGTATCGTGAGGGTGAGTAATTCGTCCCACCCCGGTGCAGGCGGTTTGCAGGTGTAATAAAGATTTGAACGTTGTGTTTTAGGGAGCACAGCGCCAGGCCCAGACACACCTCCTGGAGGAGGAGAGGCGGTGGAGACGACAGCAGGAGGAGATGAACAGAACACTGCAACAGCAGCTACAAGACGCACAGCAGGTCAGCAGGTCACTGTCTGTCTGAAGCAGTGCTGCCAACTTGGCACATTTGTCACTATATTTAGCTCTTTTCCAGACCCCACTAGCACCAAAATTAGTGAAAAACTCCTGGAGGAAAATCTAGTGCTTTTTTGCTGGTGAGTTGGAGCGAAGTTGGTTGACAGGCGCCAGAAATGAAACCCTAGTTTTCCACCATTTTTCCCTATGATAGAGTCCTCCTTCCTTCCTAGAAAGGACCATTGGTAACCAAATGGACCCTTATAGACCTGTAACTCTTGAGAGCGTAAAATGAAGCTGAAAATGGTTTCATTAAATTATGTTTAAACACCTGAATTACCAAGTTTTCAAGAATCTACAGTCTGACAGACGAAACTCAAGATCAAATGGCAGTGGCTAAAATGCAGAATAAATAGTGGGCCCTGGTATGAAAATGGTTGAAAACCACTGCTCTAGCGCATTCTAGTGCATTTTGGAAGTGTCACTAGTGCATTTTGGAAGTGTCACTAGTGCATTTTGGATTCTGGCAGTTGGCAACACTGGTCTGAAGATCTCTCTCACAAGATGGCCGCCACGTAACCACGTCACTCCCCATTGGCCAGCAGCGCGGGGGCGAGCCATCTAGCTTTCTTATATATATATATATCTATGACAACAACCTCTGGTTTGTTTGCCGAGAATTTCAGACTCAAGCTCCAGGTAAAATAGTACGCCCGCACACTGTTACTGCTCGGTACAAGAAAATATTTATTTTAAGAAGCGACGTTTCGGTCCCTCCGGACCTTCATCAGGCATGATGAAGGTCCGGAGGGACCGAAACGTCGCTTCTTAAAATAAATATTTTCTTGTACCGAGCAGTAACAGTGTGCGGGCGTACTATTTTACCTTTTGCCATTGTTTCCTGGCCTACGCACCTGTGAAGACGCCCTCATCTAGGTGTGCAGAAGCAAGTTTATACAGACTCAAGCTCCAGGAAGCTGAAGTGGAGTCTGATATAATCAGGTGTTGTTTCAGGCGAGGGCCAGCATGCAGGAGGAGCTGCATCAGAAGGAGGAGGAGGCAGAGAGACAGAGGAGGAGGATCAGAGAGCTGGAGGAGACACAGAGATGTCTGGAGGAGGCCCTGCAGGAGCAGGTCAGGACCCGCCGCGACGAGGAGGCCTTCTGCCTCGCACAGGCCAGGTACACACACACACACACACACACACACACACACACACACACACACACACACACACACACACACACACAGTGTTATAATAGTTTATATCAGGGGTTTTCAACTTTTTCATTCCAGGGCCCACCCTTTATACCAATTGAGGATATTTTTAGACCCACAGAGCCCAAAACCAAAGATTTCTTTTGCTTCTGACCATGACCATTAATCTTCTAGTTGTGTAGATTTGGCCTAATTCGCATGACGGATATTTTAACTCTTGAGAGTGTAAAAATGAAACCAAATGGACCCTGACGGGTCCATTTGTTTGGCGAAACAAAACAAAACAAAACAAAACAAAACAAAACAAAACAAAACAAAACAAAACAAAACAAAACAAAACAAAACAAAACAAAACAAAACAAAACAAAACAAAACAAAACAAAACAAAACAAAACAAAACAAAACAAAACAAAACACCGTCGCCCATCCACCTACATTGACAGCAGGACTCCAGTGCAGGCGCTAAGCGCGAGACGCAAGATCAAAGGGTGTTTAGTGACGGGGCTTTCGGCCAATCAAGTGCTGTAGTCGGGTTTTCAACTAATACTGATGGCCCCATATAGACCATGTCACACCACACCTGAATCGCCACGGAAAATTATTTAAGTTGGTGAGATTCAGGGCCTGGGCCAGGCAAGTTTTACTTTGTTTTCATATTTCATTTCTTAATTCCGTTTGCTAGTGTTTCATTTAGTTTTTATTTTGTTGGAACTGCTTAGTTTCAGTTTAGTTTTACTTATGTGTTTTTTCCCGTGCCTTGGTTTACTGGTAGGGAACACACAATGATTAAAAACGCTATACAAGTTGCACCATTTACCATTGTAAGTCATATAAACCCTGTCCCCTGATCTATATATAGACTTCTGGCCGAGGAGGAGGAGAAGTCTAAGGCCCTGCTGGCGCTGCAGGAGGAGCAGGAGCGCTACATCGCCCACACCCAGCAGGAGCAGCAGGAGCTCAGGCAGGAGATGGAACTCAAGACCCAGGCTCTGCAGGAGGCCCACCGGCAGCTGGACAGGGTGCGCTCCAGCCGCCAGCGAGTCGACATAGACATACAGGTACGCATTCATGGAGATTTACTTCCTATTATTGTTTATTATTATTATTTACTGTCACCAACAAAAATGGCAAAAAACTGATGTGGCAGGTACATTGTAGTAAGGGCGTTTAGGGGGGCATCCCCCCCCGTGAACATGCTTATATATAGCCGGCCCTGCAAGTGCATTAGTTTGCAAACGCGACCAAAAATAGAAATGAATGCAAGAAAGAAAGAAGACGATCACGGACACTCTTCCCCGAGATGCAAGATGGATTATAATTTATATACTGCAAAAGGTACACAGTGACAGTAATTTAACATTCGTTCTTTGAACCGGTTCGAAGCCCTGACCACTAGTGACATGTTCAGGTGCTTACATGTTGCCACTGTAGCTCAGAGTTACATGAACTCTGTTGTTGTCGTTGTCCAGGCTGCTCAAAGGAAGCTGCGTCAGGCCAGTACCAGCGTCAAGCACTGGAACGTCCAGATGAACAGACTCATGCGCCCCATTGGACCAGGAGGTAAACACCACACACAAACTAACAAATCACACCCACCTGTGTGAAATGAGGGGCACTCTTATCATCTTACAACATCAATTACGACACAATGTTTGTGCTAGCGATAAAACAAACATTAATTTCTCTTCATTGTCAATTAATGGCGTTTTTTTTTTTTTTTTAAACATGGTTGATAAAACAAATATTAAACCAGTACATAGGAAGGGGCTAGCACCCCTCGAAAATCAGAAGTGAGTAATGCAACAGTGCCCACTATTGGCAGACTCAACATAGGGACAGTATAGAGATGCACGGACATACGGGTGGACATACTGTATATAGGGACATAGCTGTTCCTTGGATTGCACCACTCAAAAACACAGCAAAACAACACCTGTATGCAAGTGAATGAACAAACTGCCCAACATGCTGTATGTCTTGGGTTAATCACATTTATTGCTTTTTCACACAATGGGTTCATTGGTTAATTCTTGATGACACGCCTATTGCTGAAAGGTTGGTGCGCAGACAACCCAGATGAATATTAATATTAAAATCACCTGTTGTCGAAAATATATTTTATTAATACATATACATATATGACTTTTACATTAGACACCAAAACCACTTGATACTTAATCCATGTGACTTATTGATTAATTCCTGGCATGTGAAAATCATTTCAGCTGATCATCTATTGTCAAAAATAGGACTAATATACGTAGGACTCAATAGATTGCCACGCTGTGGATTGTGCATATTTTCCACATCTTATTTGGACATTAAAATGATATTTCTTATAGTAATATTGTCAATGTGGTCTTACCAGTACATCCTACCAGGACCTCTAGTAGGCTATATTACAGGGTTTTTTTTTTATCTCCTACGAGGACCTCCAGTATAACTAGATTTATATCCTAAGGACCTCTAGTTACTAGTAACAAAAAAGCATAGGAGATCAGAGCAATGGTCCGTTTTGTTGCAATGGAACTGAAGCCGCTGTTCCTTTGTAGTATTAAAGGACCACTTCATCACTTTTCAACGTATATTCATATGACAGGTCCTCACTAATGTACATGATAAAATACCACTATTTGTTTCTACTCAGTCTGTGTCTCACAGTACGTTTTAATGGCGGGCGACGGCGGGCGATGGACAAGCAACGTTGGCCGACATCCATTATTTGTCTATGGGTGCCGCCGCGAGAGCAGCAGAACGGGCGACGTTGGGCGACGTCGGCCGGAAAGATAAAAAATGCTGAGCTTTTCGGCCAAATCGGCCGACGTTGCTTGTCCATCGCCCGCCGTCGCCCGCCGTTAAAACGTACTATCACAGGAGGGCTGTGGGGGGTTCAGAAACTGCTTCCAATGACATCATCAATGGCAGAATCCAAGCTAATAGAAACTGCAGGCTTTCTATTTCTGAAAAGTTGCAATGCAAAAAATGGCAGCCATCGTTCTCCCGAACATAAAAATATAAATATCTACTGTTCGCAAGATTATAATCTCTTATTGGGACTCAATGGGGTTTTCGAGCAAATTTTTACATTTGATTTTATTACGCTTATATTCAGCCAATCACACCGCAGCCGTTTCCTAATGAGCCAATAGAGTGGAGGTGGGGGTGGAGTTTAGGTTCTGTTTTTTCAACAAATCTCTTTACAAAACAGTTTTTCTGTTGTACACACTACAAGTTGCCCGCGTTACCTTTAACCGTCAAAGAACCGTACGAAGAAGGAACACACCGAGTTCCACCCCTCGGCGCAGTAAGTCTGAACGGGCTCCATGTCGTTCATCTCCATGTCTGCTACAACCGCCGCCCTGTCTAGCTCCTCCTTCTCCTCCTTATGCAACATCCTTCCACCTGCGCCTCCTCCTCCTTTCTCCTTCTTCCTCCTCCTCCTCCTCCTCCTCCTCCTCCTCCTCCTCCTGCTCCTCCTCGACCCCGCGCGAGGCCAGCTTCATGTGTGCCTCGGCGGGGGCCTTGCTGCAGCTCTTGGCCCGCAGCAGCTTGTGGCGCCCCCCGCAGGCGTGGTGGCGCTTCTTCAGGCGGCCCGCCAGCTGCTTCCAGTAGAGGCTGGGCCTCAGCGCGTAGGACGCGCACAGCGCCGGTCTGCCCGCGTAGCGACACCAGTACCTGCGGCATAAACCAGTGGTTTTCAACCATTTTGAAACCAGGACCCCTGTTTATTCAGTATTGAGTCCTCATTTGAGGACATTTTAGCCTCACAGACACCAAAACTAGATTTATTTTGCTTTTGTCCACAATACCAGGCTGGATTTTGGACACAAAACAGGCAAACGTACTGTTCAAAATGACCATTCTTCTACATCAGGGGTGCCCAACCTTTTTTGACCCAAGATCTACTTTTCAGCAGCCAACCCCTCCGGGATCTACCAGTCCAATATCAACATTTCAAACCACACGCATCGTTGCCAGCCTACAGTAACTTCACAACAACACAACACTACTTTGTTTTACCACTTTACTTTATGTCCATATAAGCATAAAGTACAACGGACTTGTCATAAATAGGCCTACAACAGACTTGGGCAAACACTGCCATTGCAAATGCAATCATAATAAGAACAGTCCAGAATAGTCCATTATAAGTTGCAGAACAGTCCATTACACTTTGAACAATACTGTTGGCATAATTCACAGACAGCAGACAACAATCCTCCAAATGAGCCGCTTCGTAGACAGACAGACACGCAGACACGCACACACACACATACACACAAAAATATCGCTCTTTTTTCATTTCCACCTCTTTTTTTTTTTCTTTCCTCCCCACATCTCCCAAGATCCACTCATGATCAGGCCAAGATCTACTGGTAGATCCCGATCTACTGGTTGGGCTCCCCTGTTCTACATTGTCTAGTTGTGTAGACTTGGGCTAATTCAGATGATGAATTAGCCTCTCTGGTACATCTGGTTAACCAACTGTCCATCATTTAGCCTAAGGACCTTTAATTATTTCAATAGCAAGAGCTTCAAAATGTCTTCAAAATCTAGTCAACGAGGCCTGCGGTATAGGCAGGAAATGGGAGAGAAACGGTGTCCAAATCCAGGTCTCTTTGTTCAACTAGATCAGCACTCGGTAGAGTGCAAACATGCACACTGCGCACAAGTAGGCCATTACACACATGCAAGGCCATGTCCTACTTGTGTGTGAGCAAGCGGAGCGAGCCGATACTCATGACACTAGCTGTAAAGGCCTCTTACATCACCAAAAGCCAGCCACCAGCCACACACTGATGCTTAATTAACACACCCAGTGCCAGCCCTTTTTCATATTTTTTGAGGTAGCCAGTGCCAGCGATTTTCATCTAAAAGTCATATTTCATATTTCGGTCCATGTTTCCCGTCGGACAAGTTAGTTGGCGACACACTTCCGGTCCCGGGTTGGTCCGTCCCTTATTTTGGTCCGTTCTGAATGGAATATGCGGTCGCTGCTCACTGCTGTTATCATTGGGATCGTATCAAACCAGCGACGGTAAGCGACGTAGAGAGACGTAGATCAACCTAAGAGGCATCGGTCATAACTATTTTTCATAGTGGTAACGCGCGACGTAGCTCTACTGCAGGAGCACGCAGACTGTTAATGTGCACCCGCTCTGCTCACGCAACTAACAACAGAACCATGCAAAAAGAAACCCTGATATATGGCATATTTGCATTCTGGACAACCTGTCCTCCTGTTGGACCAGTACCTGTGTTGCTGCGGTCCTGCTCCAGAGCTGCACTGGACCAGCAGAGTGACCAGTCCGTCTCCAGAGGTCTCCCAGGTGCAGCGGTGTCCGTCCAGGGTGCTCAGTTCCCCTGAGCCGCCACCGGGGGGCACCACAGGGCGCTCTCTGCTGCTGCCTGTCATGGAAAGAACGCCATTTATCCTTGAAATGAGACATTCTGCATGATAATGTTCTCCTTTTGGCACTCTTTGAGCAGTACGTCTTACACTCGTGAGTCCATTTTAGGCAATAAATCTAAACAAATAAATCTTGTATTGCCTTTTCACTCCCTTCTTCCTGATTGTCTCCCGCCGGGACTATTTGTTAGCCAATGACAGAGCTTATAGGGATTTCTTTGGAGGCCTCCTAGCCCCTAGAAGTGTCGAAAAGACTTGATTTCTTTGGAATGATCTAATTAAAGGAAGACTTCATGAAAAACATAAAAACAATAAAAAAATATATATTTTGACCATAGAATTACATATAGGAGCTTTAATGACACAGTAAATGGGTGGCATTCCCCTTTAATGTTTGTGTGAGATGAAAATCTACACTAGTATTGAAAGGAAAAAAAACAGTGTGCGTTCATACTTCCTCCGCTGTGGTGAAGAGGGGGTCCTCTGGACACTGAGGGGTGGGTGGACCCCCCACTGCGAGGCTTGGCTTCTGATATTCCGGGGAGGAAGATGAAGATTGTCCAGAGCAAGCCGTTCATGGTGGCTGAGGAGGAGGAAGAGGAGGATGAGGACACCAGAGACAGATGATGCTTACGGGTCCATTTGGTCACTCAGAGTTAGTCATGCCAGGCTGTAGCTCTCAGTTATATTTTGACTCTGACTTCAACTGACAGCCACCTCAAATAACACACAGCTTCTATATGTATGAGCAGGGGCGGATCTAGGCATGATTGGGCATGGGGGGGATGCCCCCCTAAATGCCCTGACTGCCCCACTAAACATGATGGCATGCACAACAACCCAAATTTCAAAGATATTTCAAATTAAAGTGCTTATAATTAATAATGATTTGAAACACTATGCCGCTAACTAACAGCAATTGTCGTACCATGAAACCAACAGCATTTCATCATCATTGAAAACAGAAAACTCTCTGAGTCAGACCTTTTGCTTTATGCATGCTGCGTGTCTGTTGCAACTTCAACAACAACTGATATTATTATTGATGCTTGACTAATAAAACCTGTCCTGTAGGACTTAGGTATGGTGTGTGTGTGTGTGTGTGTGTGTGTGTGTGTGTGTGTGTGTGTGTGTGTGTGTGTGTGTGTGTGTGTGTGTGTGTGTGTGTGTGTGTGTGTGTGTGTGTGTGTGTGTGTGTGAAGGGTCTTACCATGTGTTGGGGTGGTGGTCCAAGCCGTCTGGCTGACCATGAGGGCGAGATGGAGGCACAGGCAGTAAGGAGTGACGAAAGATACCCCTCCTTGTTCTGTGTGTGTGTGTGTGTGTGCGCGTGCGAGAGAGAGAGAGTGTGTGTGTGTGTGTGTGTGTGTGTGTGTGTGTGTGTGTGTGTGTGTGTGTGTGTGTGTGTGTGTGTGTGTGTGTGTGTGTGTGTGTGTGTGTGTGTGTGTGCGTGCGTGCGTGCGTGCGTGCGTGCGTGCGTGCGTGCGTGCGTGCGTGCGTGCGTGCGGTGCGTGCGTGCGCGTGTGCGTGCGTGCCTTTCTTCTTTTGATTGACAAGACAATAGATTCAGATCCATTAATAATTCATTAATATAAAAAAGCATGGATATCTTTCAGTCTATCTGATTGTTATTCGCACTTCTTGCAAAGTTTTGTTAGTTAGTTAGCTGTTGTACAGCGTTGTTGTTGTTGTTGTTGTGTAATTCCACGTATAACTCTATAGATCCAATGCCTTTTCATCAAAACATCTTTCGTCTACCCCCCAAAAAATCAGACTTATTTATGAAGGAAGGAAGGGGGCGGTCTGTGTGTGTGTGTGTGTGTGTGTGTGTGTGTGTGTGTGTGTGTGTGTGTGTGTGTGTGTGTGTGTGTGTGTGTGTGTGTGTGTGTGTGTGTGTGTGTGTGTGTGTGTGTTTGTGTGTGTGTGTGTGTGTGTGTGTGTGCACGTAGGGGGGGTTGACCCAAATAGCAGGTCTTTGTCTTGAGGAGGGAGGAGAGAAGGGTCCTTGCATTCAACTGTCTGTATCCCGGCAACCCCCTCCCATGCACCCCCCACCCCACTCCCTGCCAGCAGCGCAAGAAAGTAACTAAGTACATTTACTTGTGTATAGGCCTACACCTACTGTACCCTAGTGACTTCAATATACAGTTCTAGACTTAAGCAAGTGTCTGTCTGCAGGGAAACAGCTGCAGCATCAAAGTCAAAGAAAGTAACATAGAGGGGGAAAATGAAAAAAAAATTAGCTATATATCTGTTTTGATTTTTGGCTAAAAAGTTGCCTCTATTACCTTTAAGGTCAGATGTACAGCAGTGGCGGATGTAAAATTTCCCAATTGGGGGGGGGCGCAGGAGAAAATTGTATGGGTGCGGCTTCATCCCCCCTGCTGATTCGCGTCACGAGCGATGAAGCTACAAGTTCAACGATACCATTTTCAGTTACAGGACTTTTATTAGTCAAGTAGAGCATCAATAATAACATCAGTTGTTGTTGAAGTTGCAACAGACACGCAGCATGCATAAAGCTAAAGGTCTGACTCAGAGAGTTTTCTGTTTTCAATGATGAAATGCTGTTGGTTTAGTGGTGCCACAGCTGTAGTTAGTAGCAGTAGTAGTGTTTCAAATCATTTTAAATATAGGCACTTCTTGGGTTGACCGTTGATGTGCATGCCATCGTGTTTGGTGGGGCAGACTGGGCATTTAGGGGAGCATTGCCCATGCATGCCTAGATCCGCCCCTGATGTGCAGACATAAACAGGACTGATGGTGTTTCTCTCTCTGCCAGGTTTTTTTTGTCGACTAAGACTGGGACAAAAGACTTAGTCGACTACTGTTTTTGATATTTAGTCAACTAAGACTAGAATAACAAAAATGTTTTTCAAAAGACTAAGACGAAGACTAAATCATAACCTAAGGCTAATGGAAATGAGACACATTATTATCTTCCTTTTTAAGGATGTGAACTAAAACGAGACATGTTTCATAATAAAAGCTATAAATCTGTATAACATCTATAAACCTACAATGTATTTGTATGTAAGACTAAACTACCAAGACTAAGACAAAATCATTTTTTGACATTTCGTCGTCTAAAAGACTAAATATGTCTTATTGAAAAGACTAAGACTAAATCTAAATGTTCTAAAAAAAAAAAACAACAACACTGCTCTCTGCTGTTTGGTTCCCCCTCCAGAGAAACGGTTGTCCAGCGGTAGCTCTGGTCTCCCTCCGGTCGTCCCCCTGCCACAGACACCAGACCCTGCCCTGCACCAGCTCCTTCAGAGGACAGAGAGAGACGCCGAGGGACAGGGACAACAGCCGGAGACAGGAGGACAGACGGGACTATCTGAAGAGATCGACGACTTTGTGACGCAATGAAGAATGCAAGCACTGATTACTGTGTGTCGACTGCTTTGTCTATGTTTTACATTTGTAATGATTCAAGATATCTGCACGAAACGCGAAAAGTGCTACCAAAAAAGTTTCACACTGCATGTCCATACTGGTTTATAATATGCAAATGACCTCCTTAATAGTATTATACATAACCTTTTAACGAAAGCGAAAAACTAAAAAAAAAGTTAAACATATATATATATATATATATATATATATATATATATATATATATATATATATATATATATATATATATATATATATATATATATATATATATATATATTAAGGCTGTCCGAGTTAACTAGTTAATCGCGAGTTAACTCAGCCATGAGTTAACTCGATTAATTTTTTTAGTGCGAGATTAACTCACAGTAAAACCAAAGGCCGAGTGGGTCCATTTGGTTCAATTTCGCCAAATATCTGCATCAGTTAAGTTATTTTAAAATAAGTCTACACAATTAGAGAATGTAGAGAACTTTCTACAAAATGTGCATGTTCGTTCCGAATGATATCGTTGACAAATTCTTTAATTTAGGTCTGGAAGTCTAAATAAATGTCATCAAATGGTGGTCTGTGGCTCAAATGCAGAATAAATAATTGACCTTGATATGAATATTCTTGAAAAACACTCATTTAAGGTATATTTAGAACTCATGAAAATATGCGATTAAATTGCGATTAATCAAAGATTAACTATGGGCAATCATGCGATTAATCGCGATTAAATATTTTAATCGATTGACAGCTCTAATATATATATATATATATTATTATTTTTATTTTTTGTTTTTTTGCTTTTTTTTTGTTCGCTGTGTATATACAGTATATACACATATACATATGCTGCAGCTGTTTCCCTGCAAACAGACACTTTACCTAGAAGGAACTGATAATTGACGATTTGGTACCCATGCTGTAATGGGTGAATGCATCATTTATTGTCTCCACCAGGACAGCATGCTATTGTTTTTTGCATTAAGCTACTCCTGCAGATTTTGTTCCCAAACCTCATTCCCATATATCGGTAGCCTACATACTATGGTATGGTCATTTAATCAAGAACTAGCCTTGATACGCAAGTTTTCATTTTTGTCTGTGCTGCACCAAAAGTGAAGACCTGGACTAAGCCATTGGCCACAGTGGCCTAGAAGTGGGAGTCTAACTATCCGGGTGGGGGTGACTCCAATGTCAACGATGTTGACATACATTAGCACAGCACTGGAGGGGGGAGGAGGGGCCGAGGTTGACGGACAGGCCGGTGAGTTGCAATCAAGGCGACCGACCACCTGAGTCACTCCCCGCCTCTCTAGGTCAAAAATGCTTTCAGGTTAGCCCAGGCTAATCAAGTACTGTCAGTCCAAATGCCAAATGTCATGAACGCTACTGGGCCAAGGAAGAAATGCAGTCAGACTGATTTGCTATAACAGTAAAACAGTTTGTTTATTTTAAGAAAACTGTGGTCACACACACACACACACACACACACACACACACACACACACACACACACACACACACACACACACACACACACACACACACACAGTGTTAATTGGATTACAGGAGACTACCAAATCCTCCTGCTGTCATTAGTGACATTACCAACTCCACTGTGACATGACTAGCAGTGTCTGCCGATGACTGCCAGGTGAGTACATGATTGTGACTCTATATACTGTATTTCTCATTTAGTTTATATTGCTGTCGCACCACAGCATGCCAATTTCCTGGGGAAGAATTCACCACAAAAAATAGCACATCTGCTAAAACTTGTAGACTGGCTATGTTTGGAAAGGAGATTTGGTGTACACGGGGAAAAAGTGTCCAAGTACACAAGATAACTCATACACAGTATACCTCTAGCACTATCTATCACCCCGTGTTTTTCATGATGTCTTGATTCAACCCCTCATTAAAACACTCAATACTTGACCATTCTTCTCTGTCTTTTCTCAACACAAGATGAGACAAAATGCAACAGACAACATCCAGAACCTTGTATAAAGAAGGCTCTGGGGTAACTGGGATGATTTTATAGTATGGATTTTGTTCTCTGATTATTTGTCAGGTCATACAGAAGTACCAGGGTGTGGGTGATTTGTAAACAGGGAAGAGGAGGAGGGTATGCCATGGTGTCAATACCTAGAGCCAATGTCTACATGTGGAAGATTAACCCAGTTACGGAATGCCATATGCCGACTGAATATGTTTGAAACCTCAAACCTGTTGTCGTAGAGCACACATGCACATGAGCACAACATTTGTTGTGTATTGGCTCGAGCTGTAGCAGACAGGCAGGCCGGGATTGTTTCGCATCAACGTTTCCTTGAGTTCTTGTAGCTTAAAATGCTTAAAATGGCTAAAATGTTTACAATTAGAACTGCGCAGTGACGTCACCGCCCCTGTTCCGGAAGTCTTTTCCCCATTCATTTTTCTCATAGACTTTTCGAAAATAATTTATATCAAGACGATTACGCCGCGGCCAAAGTCAACTCAGGTCGTGACAAATCATGACAACAAACACAATATCGTCATATAATATATAATTGGGAAGAAGTAGAAAACGGCATGATACAAGACTTTTTGTTTCGTTTTTCATCTTAGAAATTATTTTATTGTCCCAAAAGTTTGTGTGTGTCATCATGATTCGTCATGACTCGAGTTGGCTTTGTCCGCGGCGTAATCGTCTTGATATAAATTATTTTCGAAAAGTCTATGAGAAAAATGAATTGGGAAAAGACTTCCGGAACAGGGGCGGTGACGTCACTGCGCAGCTCTATTAGAACAGCGTATTTCCGACTCTAATCAAGACACCTGTGGAGGATTCAGGAATGGGATAAAAACAGGTCAGCTTAACTTCTATTGGCTTTTATTGATAATGATAGTGATAATGGTTATGTCATTATGCAGCACGTTTTTGTTTTCAGGAAGTAATTAAAATGGAGTTTTTATTTAAAAATACGCAAAAGTGTTTTTTTTTTCAGGCACAGTAAAATGGCGCCCCCCCCCAAGGGATAAAAATATGAACTATCATGGCATGCCCCGGGCAACTGCCTAAAACGCCCCTGGTTCACATGCAACACATACTGTACGTACATGCATGAAGACAGAGATTATTTTCTACCATACCTGGGCATCATGCGGCCCGGGGGCCAAATGCGGCCCTTTGGCTGACTCTGACCGGCCCGGGGACCACCAGTGGTCCTTGAGAGAATTCCAGTTAAATATGGAAAGTTGGTTAACCAGATGTAACTCTTTGAGAGCATATAAATGAAACCAAATGGACCCTTGCGGGTCCATTTGGTTTCATTTTTACACTCTCAAGAGTTAAAATATTCATCATCTGAATTAGCCCAAAGTCTACACATTCAATCAGAGAATGTAAGAGAATGGTCATTTTTGTTATTCTGTTTTGTTTCCCAAATCCAGCCTGGAATTGTGGACAAAAACAAAATAAATCTTAAAGAAAGTTTGGGGATCCGTGGAGCTAAAATGTCATCAAATGGTGGTCCGTGGCTCAAATACTGACTAAATAGAGGGCCCCATGGTGTCAAAATAGTTGGGCTTACGCTTACTTTTATCTTGAAATTAAATTAATATAACGCAGACTTTAGTTCAGCCTTTAGTCTTGGCCCTCCACAATATTTTATGTAACTCATTTGGCCCCTTGGGAAAAATAATTGCCCACCCCTGTTTTATACTGTTGTTTGCGACAGCTCTTCCAGTCCCGACCAGTCAGACAGACAGACAGACAGACAACATGGTCCCTCCAGTCATGAGTCCTGCAGCCCGCCCTGCCCCTGGCACCTCAGAGAGAGTCACCCTGAAGGTGGACGGCACCCACTTTGTGGTGGACCCCGTCCTGTTCACCGCCCACCCCGACACCATGCTGGGAAGGTACGGTCAGGGGTGTAGTGGAGGGGGGACAGCGTCCCCCCACTTCTCACATCTAAAATATTTTTGGGGCAAAAGTATAGGCCTATGTTTTTTGTCTTGTCATTTACTTTCATGGATACAATTAAAGGTAGGGTAAGTGAAATTCATTGTGTAGTACCAGCCTGATGCACTAGGGGTCCCTAAGAGTAGCTACACTATGTGAACCTGCTACTCGATCCTGATTGGAGGAGAATTCACCCTCCACCTGGGGAACTTTTATTAGCTCCTCTGCTAACGTGGGGGAGGGGGGAACTCCATATATGGTCTGATATAATAGAGAGTATAATAGAGCATTCTAACAGATTTTTTTTTTGGGGGGGTGATATCTGACAAAAGTGAAATCACTTCCCCTACCTTTAAGCATTGTAATCAATCTTTCTCAATATGCTCTACTTGTTTTAATAGCGTGTCTGTGTGTGTTGCGCAGGTGCACGCAAATGCGCACGCAAATGCCAAGTGTGCATGCACGTGTCTTAAAGGGGTTTCTAGTTTCTGTCGGTAGATTCTAGTTTCTGACACTAGATTTTAGTTTCTGGCGCTAGATTCTAGTTACTGTTGCTAGATTGTACTATAGTTTCTGGCGCTATGTCCTATTTTCTGACGCTAGATTTAAGTTTTTTGGAAAAATCTATGTTCCTTTGTCAGTAATGCTCAACATACATGCAGAGCATTGCAAGTATGTAATTCAGGCATTGTTGTCGTGCAGGGCTGGATTGGTTCATGTCTCTCACGTTGTTTCAGGATGTTCGGCGCAGGGCGACAGAACAACTTCACCCGTCCCAATGCCAAGGGAGAGTTTGAGGTCGCTGACGGTGTTGGAGCCAACATCTTCAGAGTGGTACTGGTGAGTATATTATATATGCATCCGTGCATGCACGCGAAACACAGAATGCAGAAATGCAGAAAGAAAGGTTTCATATATTTAAAAAAAATGTTAAAGGACTATAAGGCGCATCAGATTATAAGGCGCACCTTCAATGAATGGCCTTTAGAACTGTTTTCATATATAAGGCGCACAGGATTATAAGGCGCACATAATAGAAGCTACTGCATTCAACATAGAATAGAAGCTACTGCAGTCAAACAATCCATATATAAGGCATGCTGGAAGGCTCACTGTTGCTTTTTGAGAAAATTAAAGGCTTTTAAGTGTGCCTTATAGTCCAGAAAATACGGTAATAGGTCCTCACTAATGTAGATGATAAAATACCATATTTTTTTTCTACTAGGTCTGTGTCTCACAGGAGGGCTGTGGACAGTTCAGAATCCTGTCCTCGCAATGACATCATCGATGGGGAACCCAAGCTAATAGAAACTGCAGGCTTTCTATTCCTGAAAGGGTGCAATGCAAAAATGGCAGCAAACGTTCTCCTGATAATAATAACAATATAAATATTTTTGAAAAAACATATTGTTTAAAAAAATCCGCAGAATAATGATGTCATTGGAGGATGTGATTCTGAACTGTCCACACTCGAAAAAATAGTGGTATTTTATCATTTACTTCATTGAGGACCTATAGACCTGCGCAGTGACATCACCGCCCTGGTTCCAGAAGTCTTTTGCCCCATTCATTTTTCTCATAGACTTTTCGAAAATAATTTATATAAAGACGATTACAACCCGGACAAAGCCAACTCGGGTCGTGACAAATCATGATGACACACACAATCTTTTGGGAGGATCAAATCATTTCTAAGATGGAAAAACGAAACAAAAAGTGTTGCAGTATCCTGCCGTTAATTAGATATTATATGATGATATTGTGTGTGTCATCATGATTTGTCACAACCCGAGTTGGCTTTGTCCGCGGCGAAATCGTCTTTATATAAATTATTTCCGAAAAGTCTATGAGAAAAATGAATGAGGAAAACACTAGTGGAACCGGGGCGGTGACGTCACTGCGCAGGTCTAGTATATGAAGATTGACAGTGAAAAGTGGTGAAGTGGTCCTTTAAGTAATATATCATATTACATGTTTCTGCAATTTGGTAATTACGTAATACATTACGTAATACAGTATATTATTAAAAGGATCCCTGCCTAATAAGACAAATGTGCCTTAAAACACTATACTTGCCTTCTACTGTATAACTAAAACATGCAGATAAAAACACCCTCAATACTTTATTTCTTTCATAAATAGAGAATCTTTCACTCTATGGGAGGTTCTCCTGTCGCAGGATGATGATGTCACAGAGCATGTTCATCCATATATTGTATAGAGCTAGACCACGCGTGACATCATCATCCTGCGCCAGGAGCAGTTCCTGTTGAGTGAAATATTCTCTATTTATGAAAGAAATAAGATGCCAATGGTGTTTTTATTTGTTTATTTTAGTTATATAGGGAAAGTATAATTCTTTAAGCAATGTTTATCTTATTAGACAGGGATCCTTTTAAGGTATGTAGTGCGTACCACCCAACACTGAAAATTACCAATAATATTATACTGTTATTATTACAACGCATATCCTTGCAAGCATAGTAATACAAGCGTGTGCGTGTGCGTGTGCGTGTGTGTGTGTGTGTGTGTGTGTGTGCGCGCGCGCGTGCGTGTGCGTGTGTGTGTGTGTGTGTGTGTGTGTAGGACTACTACAGAGAGGGGGTCCTGCGCTGTCCAGAGGGGGTCTCACTGGCGGAGCTCAGAGAGGCCTGTGACTACCTGTGCATCAATTTTGACTACAGCACGGTGCGCTGCCGAGACCTCAGTGAGTCTAGAGACTTTATAGACTGACCTGACACATTGCCTACTATAGTCTCCCTTACGCTATGTGGCCCTATCAATTTAACCATGTGTATTGCACTCAGCTCACACATTTATGTATCAGCCTCTGATACATAAATGTGTGAATCTACAATCGAATGAAAATTATTTTTATTTTGCAACACAGAAGTTGAAGGTAGTTGTCGTATTCTTCAATAGTGGGTTCCTTCGTGGTTGCCATTATGTCGTATTTCATTGTTGTAGTCTATAGGAGTACTTTTGACCGTGTGTGGGAACTGAAGAGTAGAGTCCAGGCATGTCCTCTTTGCAGTCATTTTATTTAAGGACATTCAGCTTAGTTACACCAAATCATATAGAGCAGCCATCCTATCTCCCTCTGCCCTACTCTCTCCAACTGCCAAGAGTGACTGACCCCAGTTGCCTGAGAGCCAGCACCTGTAGAACAGCCCCCATAGACAGCTCCTGAAGACAGCCCCCCTCTGCACCTTTGCAGAGGCCTTTATCATTGACTTAACCATTGTGTGTACCTGCGTGCACACTGACCAATGCATGTTGTATGTGCACACTTAATTACCCCTGTGTCTCAGAGCACAAATTAACTAAGGAGGTTTATTACCCCAAACCTAGAAATCTTTGATGACCTAGATGACCCAGTGGCATTCCTGCTAACTCACTGAATTGTTTACCCTGTGGCACAGGCCACTGCAGAAACACGCATATCTCTTAACAGATCTCAATGTTCTCACACAGAAAGTCATTACTTGTGCACAAATACAACAGCATCATACATAATGTGAATATTCTATCATAATGTGACATGATGTGGGTTCCTCATATACCACAATAGTTCTGCTGGCACCTGCAAAATTATTATTTCCGTGGCCACAGGGTAGAATATCAGCACTTAATCTGTCCCCTAGGCTAGGGTAGATAGACACCCTCACAAAAGCATGCAGCAATGCTGGGCTCTAGACTGCCTGATGGAGAGGACATGAACTGGTTGGAATATTGTTTTCCTTCCATGCGCTATACTGTACGTCCATCCAGGTTAACTCCGCCCTGTCAGGTGAAAAGACGGCGTCCTCATGCATTGAAGGAATTCACATGAGGTCAGTCCACTGCCTCCCCAGGTTGGCGGAGGGTGGGTAGAGCCCAGGATCACATTAGGAATTGGCACTGGGTGAAAAATGTGTTACAAAATCATGGGATTTTTTTTTTTTATAAAGAAAAAAGAAATCTGAACGGAGTAGCTATTACAGCATGATTCAGGTCAGACTTTGTTTCACTTTTACACACCATTATGACAGTGGAGAGTCTTTGCTACAATCGTGTCATGAGTGCATTGTGAGTGTAGAAATGTCAACCGCGACGGACGTGAGCATAATGCAGCCTGTCAGTGGTGTTTCTAAGCAATTTGGAGCCTCAGGCAAGATTTTCCCTGGAAAATCTCCTGTGACATCATACCTATGACAGGCACAGTAAAATGGCGCCCCCAATGGGATAAAAATATGAAGTATTTTTAAACTAAAGAACATATTATATGTGTGTTAAATGTTCAATTCTAGTTATAGAGGACAAGTATAATGTATTTATCCATGATCCCCTCCCCCACCCTCCCCTCATGGTGCCCCAGGCAACTGCCTAGTCTGCTTAATGGCAAAAACGCCCCTGTAACCCATGTGTGTGTGACTTTTTTCCCAAGGTGCACTGCTGCACGAGCTGTCCAACGACGGCGCCCGCAGCCAGTTCGAGGCGTTCCTGGGGGAGCTGATCGTACCCGTCATGGTGGGCAGCGCCCGCGAGGGGGAGAGGGAGTGTCACATCGTGGTGCTGAGCGACGACGACTCGGTGGACTGGGACCACGACAACCCCCCACCCCTGGGGGAGGAGTATTCACAGAGTGAGTGAAAAAGATTCATTGATCATCAATACATCAGCCCAGAACGTACTGCTATTGTGATAAATATTGGGTACAAAGTTTACAACATATAACATCTCTGATCTACAAGCAGCACACATACTTCACAAGGCATTGCTCTCTGAACTTGGATATTTGATTTATCTTACGTATACCGTATTTTCCGCACTATAAGGTGCAGCGGATTATAAGGCGCACCTTTTAGAACTGTTTTCGTATATAAGGCGCACCGGATTATAAGGCGCACAGAATAGAAGCTACTACAGTTAACATAGAATAGAAGCTACTGCAGTCGAACAATCCATATATAAGGCGCACTGGATTATAAGGCGCAGTGTGGATTTTTGAGAAAATGAAAGGCTTTTAGGTGTGCCTTATAGTCCGGAAAATACGGTATTTGATATGTTTTTTTATTTCATGTCTGTGGGTGTAACGCAGTGTTGTTCTATTTGACTAAAACTATGATGGCTATAAAAGTATAATACTGACAATTTCGTCAACAAATAAAAAATAGATACAAACTAAAGTATGATGACTACAACTAAGACTACTGTCTTAGTATATTATATATAATAATATTTTGTCAACAAATAAACACTATACTAAAATGCCAGGGAGACTTTTTTTTTACTATTTTGACAACATTTTAATAGCTAAAATGGCCAGTACACAAGCTCACACGGTGTTGATGTAGACCGGCTAGTTGGACTATTTACTATTTTTTCCCCCAAAATAGTAAAAAAGAAGTTTAGGTATATAGGGTTTAGCACGTAACGGAAATGGAGCCCCCAGTAGACTAGAGTGAAGAGTCGCTTTACGTTTCTAAATGACTATGAAGAACAAAAAATGCACAAATGCTTAGAATTCGATTCGTTTCCATAAAACCGTGTTCCACCCATTTTTTTCAATGAGAAAATGCTCAGTGGGTTGAGTCTCTGTGCACATGAGTTAATTGCGGTAAAAAATTAATCAGATCTACAATTTGTTATTATGTTGTTATGTTATTTTCAACAGCCTTAATCAATATATAAAGTAAAACGATACAATGTATATTTTCTGCTTAAATAATATATTTTTCAATTTTTGAAATTGAAATCGATTTTTTTGTTGCAGTTACTATATCATTACACCCCTATTCGTTTTTTTAGATTTGAGGTGAAGTGGCGTAGTGTACATGCACCAAACGTCTGTCATCATTGTGTTCTTTTTTAATGTAATTCTCATTGTATTCATTGTTATTGTGCACAGTTGTGTACAGCACCAAACTGTTTCGCTTCTTCAAATACATCGAAAACAGAGATGTTGCCAAAAGTTTGCTGAAGGAGAGAGGACTGAAGAACATCAGGATTGGAATAGAAGGTAATCCATACTACATTCCGCTTTTGGTTTTTCATTGAGTTAGATCAGGGGTTTTCAATAGGTGGTCTGGGGACCACCAGTGGTCCCTTGGACTGGGTTCCAGGTGGTCCCCAGCTAAGTTTGTTAGCTGGGGACCACCTGCAATCCTCTCAGGGACCACTGGTGGTCCCTGGAGCACTGGTTGAAAACCCCTATATGTTATTGGTATCACATCAATGCATCATGGAACTGTGAACAAGTCATATTGTTTTGTTTTTTTACGATTTGGGTCTGAGTGTCTAATTCTCATCAAACGTTGGTATAGTTTCAAACAAATAATGGACAATCCAGATATGAAAAGTATTGAAAAACAATAATATCCTCTTACTAACTCTGATTTCCCGGGCAGGATACCCCACCTGCAAGGAGAAGGTGAAACGGCGTCCCGGCGGGAGGTCAGAGGTCATCTATAACTACGTGCAGCGTCCTTTCATCCAGGTGAGGTTATGTAACACGTAATCACTGCCTTGAGACCAGCGACAAGCTCCCATGTGACATGCTAGGAGAGCTTCTAGACTGCCAAACTGTTTCTCCCGACACAACTTCTGTTGGGGAGATGCGTTGAAACATGATTGAGAAAAAACTGAAGGTGTTCTTACAGGGAAGCAAGTTAGTTTTTTGGATTCATTTACATTCACTGCGTGGCCCCAGGGACCCCCAAAAAATGACCGGAACTACTTCATATTTCACCAAAACTCCCATCACAGGATTCTGGAAATCAATTAATACAGTTGACACCACTATATTAATGGCAGGGAAGTATTTCATACAGCTTAACTTTAAACTTCCTTTAAACCAAGTCTCTTGGTCTGGCCTTTTATTGTCACCCTCTGTTTTCCTTCCTGTTTTCCTGTACAAAGATGTATTTAACCAAGTCGGAGTTGGTCTAACGACAAATCCAAACAGGCACAGCTGATTGGCCAGCAGCCCCGTCACTCAACAGTGCAACAGTTATAGTGTTAAACAACAAACAAACATGGCGGCTACAACTGCGGTGAATCTTGGACGTATCAATCTGTCTATTAAACCAACTTATGACAAATAGTTTCTTTAAAGAAGCGTTGGGTTGTATAAACATCATCATCCGACATATTGTATTGCTTTTGTTCACAATGCGAGGTTGTAGCAGCACTCGTTGGCTGTGTGTGTGTGGTTAGCAAACAGCCTAGCCCAGGGGTGTCAAACTCAGTTGCAGAGTGAGCCAAAATTTAAAACTGAACAAAGCAGCGCGCCAAGTTTGAACAAACCTTTTAAAGGGCAATCCCACCCATTTTCAAAAAGAATTGTGAATTTTTTGTGAACCAAATGGACCCTGGGGGTCCATTTGGTTCCATTTGTACCCTCTCAGGAAAAATGGGTCTGAAAGAAAAATCATTAACATGGTGAAATACATCTTGGTGATGTCATCAGATGTATTTCACCATGTTAATGATTTTTTCAGACTTCCATTTTTAGGAAATACAGTATTGGGGGAACTTTTTTATCATGTCCACACAACATCTCTAAGGTATATTAATGACATATTAAAATGTTGAAAATGAGTGGTCTTCCCCTTTAATTTGATAATGTCTCAAGGGCCAAATGAAATTACACAGCGGGCCAAATTTGGCCCACGGGCCAGAGTTTGACACCCATGGCCTAGCCCATTAGCCACATGATCAACAACAACCTCTGCTTTGCTTGGTACGACCCATCCCCTCCCCTTGAAATCTCACAGACAGTGGAACAATTTCAGACTCATGCTTCAGAAAGCTGAACTCGAGTTAGATAATCAGGCTAAAGTAACGTTGTTATCATCATCATCAGATGTCATGGGAGAAGGAGGAAGGGAAGAGTCGTCACGTGGACTTCCAGTGTGTCCGGAGCAAGAGTGTCCCCAACCTGATGGCATCGTCATCATCATCATCGCCGTCGTCATCGTCAGGATGGGGGATGCAGGGCGGGGACCGCCCCAATGCCACGCCCACCCCACAGGTGGACGAGCTGGACAGACTGATCAGCCCCGACCAGAACTCACAAGCAGCCTCGAACCCGGTGTTTGTGGTGACAGCGCACAACCTGTCACTATAAACCAGCTGGTTTTCAACCTGTTTGATACCCCAAGGCCCACTATTTATTCACCATTTGAGCCACGGACCAACATTTGATGACATTTTAGCCCCACGGACCCCAAAACTAAAGATTTATCTTTGCTTTTGTCCACAATTCCAGGCTGGATTTGGGACACAAAACAGGAAAACATATACAGATCAAAACGACCATTAATCTTCTAGCTGTGTAGACTTGGGCTAATTGAGATGATGAATATTTTAACTCTTGAGAGTGTAAAAATGAAAACAAATGGACCCGCAAGGGTCCATTTGTTTTCATTTTTACGTTCTCAAGAGTTACATTTGGTTAACCAACTTAGCTAAGGACCACCTGGAACCCTCTCAAGGACCACAGTTCGACATGTACGGTATTTTTTTGAATAATATTTTTTTTGGAAAAAGAATACACTGTATATACACACATACATAATTTCATAAGCGGGAGAGCGATGGGTTCCATTCTCGCATTGAGAACGCTCAGTCAAGATACAGCTTGAAAATGTGGAATTGGAAGTAGCAAATTTGGAACTGCTAAAACAAACTAATATACTCTCTTCTAATTGGTTGACATTTTGTCTCCTACCAGACAAATTGCGTACATTTTGTGTTTAGCAAAGAGACTGAAATTTGTAAGAAAAGAACCTTGTATTTTATGTTACCATATACCTTTAACCACTCATGCCATATATTTTATACATTAATATCAATCATTTTGTACTTTTACTTGTTGTACTAAGATGTATTTTGGATATTCAGCATTTTTTTTCTTGTAATAGACATTTTTGTATTGCTACCAAAGTATAAATAATAAGTAATAATAGGAGTAATTATTTCACCATTGCTCATAACCACTGCTGGTGGCCAATAAAACGGTTATTCTCAGTCTAAATGGATGAATGCAGCTTATTTCTTTCCTCTCTCTCTGCATCAATCAGTTAGGCCCCGGGCTATCTGTATGTCATGAAAATACCCCTCTAACAGGGTCGGATCTAGGCATGGGCATGGGGGGGCAAGGGTCGGATCTAGGCATGGGCATGGGGGGGCAAATACACAAGTCACTATTTCCATATTTGTTTTAACTGTTTATGCCCAGGCATCACTTTTGTTTACTACAGCCTCACAATTTGTACATGGACTTAGACCAACAATAACTTCACAGTCTTGCACTCATTAATTGCTTGTCATTAATATATCTTAGAGATGTTGTGTGGACATGATAAAAAACAGGTTCCCCCAATTCTGTATTTCCTAAAAATGGAGGTCTGAAAAAATCATGGTGAAATACATCTGATGACATCACCAAGATGTATTTCACCATGTTAATGATTTTTCTTTCAGACCCATTTGGGCCATGGGTCTGAAATGGACCCTAGCGGGTCCATTTGGTTCTCATTTGTACCCTCTCAGGAAAATTTTGAAAATGGGTGGAATTCCCCTTTAAAAGGTTAGTTCATTCAAACTTGGCCCGCAGCTTTGTTCAGTTTCAAATTTTGGCCCACTCTGTATCTGAGTTTTACACCCCTGTTTTATTGGGAATGGATGTGTTTTTTAAGAATATTTTATTGTAGCTTTGAACACACGTTTTCAAATAACTGACTTACCATCTTGAGCAGAGTGATTGTAGCTTTACTGAAAAGGCAAAATGGCTGCCAAGGTGTCTCTCTCGGAAGAGGAATTTTCCTGTCCTGTGTGTCACGACGTCTTTAAAGATCCTGTTCTCCTGTCCTGTAGCCACAGCTTCTGTAAAGCCTGTCTGCAGGATTGGTGGAGAGAGAAGGAAATAAAGGAGTGTCCACTTTGTAAGCAGAGCCATTCAAAGGAGTTTCCACCCCTTAACATGGCTCTGAGGAACCTGTGTGAGGCCTTCATACAGGAGAGACAGAGAGCTTCATCGGGGTCTGAGGATCTCTGCCCTCTGCATGCTGAAAAACTCAAATTGTTCTGTCTGCAATGTCAACAGCCAGTGTGCCTTGTGTGTCGAGATTCTGAAAAACACACCGGTCACAAAATCAGGCCCGTCGATGAAGCTGCTCCAGAGCACAAGGAGAAAGTCAAGAAATTACTGAAGCCTTTACAGGAGAAGCTAGAGGTCTTCAACAAAGTGAAAACCAACTATGACCAGACAGCAGAACACATTACGTTCCAGACCCAACACACAGAGGCGCAGATGAAGGAACAGTTTAAGAAGCTTCATCAGTTTCTGCATGATGAAGAGGAGGCCAGGATCACCAAACTGAGGGAGGAAGAGCAGCAGAAGAGTCAGATGATAAAGGAGAAAATCGAGGCCCTGAACAGAGACATATCAACCGTTTCAAATGCAGTCAGAGCCATAGAGGAGGAGCTGAGAGCTGAACACATCTTATTCCTGCAGAACTACAAGACCACCATGGAAAGAGTCCGGCTCACACTGCAGGACCCGCAGCCGGTCTCAGGAGCACTGATAGATGTGGCCAAACACCTGGGCAACCTGAGCTTCAGGGTCTGGGACAAGATGAAGGACATTGTCTCCTACACTCCTGTCATTCTGGACCCCAATACTGCCAATCCAGTATACACCCTGTCTGATGATCTGACCAGTGTGAGACGTGGAGAGAGACAGAAGCTCCCTGACAACACTGAGAGGTTTGACCTCCTTGGCTATGTCCTTGGTTCTGAGGGCTTTAACTCAGGGACTCTCAGCTGGGATGTTGAGGTTGGAGACAATACATACTGGTATGTAGGTGTGTTAGCAGAGTCCTTTCAGAGGAAGGGAAACACAGCAGGGGGTCAACGTTGGATAATAGGGTTAAAGGAAGGTAAATACAGAGCTGTCTCCTTAGTGTCAGACACTGCTCTCTCATTGAATCAGAAACCTCAGAGGATCAGAGTCCAGCTGGACTGGAATAAAGGAAACCTGTCATTCTGTGATCCTGATACTAACACACACATACACACCTTCACACACACCTTCACTGAAACACTCTTTCCATACATTTACACTGGTCTTGGTTGTTCTCTGAAGATCTTACCTAGATCAGTCTAACTCTGGACAATGTAGACATGATGATAATAAGACAAAGACTATAATTAAATGAATATGATGGTGATAATAATAAATTATTAGTAATGTTCACACTGTCAAGATAAAAAAAGCACAGAGGATTTGCCTCATCGCATTTAACCAGGCAGGAGACATAATAATTTAACGCTATGTAATATTAATCAATTGATGGCTATTATTAGGCCTATTATAAATTAAAAGTAAACTAGAAATAATGTTAAGGCTCACCTTATGAATGAGACGAATGTGATATTTTTGCTATTGTACTATCTTTATGTAATTATTGTTTTATTTAGTGTGTAGATGTAGAGAGTCATGCAGATTTGATTTACTGTATGTTGAAATGATAGATCTGAAAGAAAGACATCAATGTATTGAACATTTAAATGTATAAAATAAACATGATCTACCACACAGCGCTGATATTTGAGTTCATGTATCAATATTGACTCCCATAAATAAATACATAAATAAATATCATTAATTTAAATGTGCATTGAAATGTGCCTTTAAAAACACTATTTTAATAATCTTTTGTGTATATCAATAATATTTTGTGTATACTGATAATAGTTTGTGTATCAATAATCTCTTTACGGGCACTTTAAGAGATTATTGATACACAAACTATCATTGGTATACACAAAATTATATTTATTTATGTATTTGTTTATTGATTGATTGATGTATATATTTAAGCATTTATTTAAAAAAGAAAAAAGTCTAAAATAGCTCTTATCTCATTGAAAACAATGCATTTCCAACAGCGCTGTCTCTGACACCTCAATGTCGCAACTCTGACACTAGATGGCGTATGCACTGTGTGGCTCTCAGTGGTCTGGATCCAGCCAGTGCTGCCAACTTGGCGGATTTGTCACTATATTTAGCTTTTTTTCACACCCCCTTAGCGCCAAAATTAGAGGAAAAACTCCTGGTGAAAAATCTAGTGCTTTTTTGCTGGTGAGTTGGGGTGAAATTGGTTGACAGGCGCCAGAGATAAAACCCTTGTTTTTCACCATTTTTCCTCCTATGATAGAGTCCTCCTTCCTTCCTAGAAAGGACCATTTGGTAAATGTTGCGTGTGGCCATGACAGCAGACACAGTCACACAGTCACACACACACTCTGTCTGTCAATCAGTATCTAACTCCCTCTGTCTCTCCCTCACTCAGAGTACACGCCCAGCTGGCACCTGCAGCAGGTTCCCAATTATCCATGCTCCACCTCCTGCATAAAAGCCAGCCAGCTCAGTCTGAGGGCAGACACAGACCCAGCAACAACTCTACAGCTTCTGTTAGCCTTTGTTGTTTCAGTTCTCTTTAGTTTAGTTTGTTATTTCTGTTTGGCCTGGAGATGGCCGGCAGCTTTGTTTTCGTTAGACCTTTTTACTTTTGAGTTTAGGATTAATTTGTTGAGTTAGGGGAGGGGTCGGGCCGGCTTCGACGTCCCTATAGGGGGTGGCCTGGGCCCCCCCTCCTTTTGTTCCTTTGGCATCTCCAGGTCCTCCTTTGTTCCCTTTTGTTTGGTAAGATACTCCGTTAAAAGTAATTAGGTAAATGTACTCTATATATTACTAGTAATCAGATTACTTAACTATACCAGCCATGCAGTACTTGTACTAAATGTAATCAAATACTTTTGGGAAATAAAATCCTTAAAACTTGCTATCTTGTTGATGTCCTTCTTTTATGTCATGGTTTCCATTTGAGCCAATTATGCTTTGCTACTTTATTATTTGGAAACTGTAACATAATGGGGGCTCGTCAAAACTAAACATTTAATTACTTTTCCTAACTTTGAAATTAATTAACTTTTTTGGTGTGCACATTTGAAATTTTTTTGTAAGGTTTGGATTTATTTTGTCCACCTTAATTGATTCAATTGATTTACTTTAGGCTCTCTTTACTTGCAAAGTATTTTCTGTAGTATTAATTAGCTTAATTATACTCAGGTTCTGAAATTGATTTGTTTGCATTGTTAAGCCTTTAGTTTGTGCACACCCCTAATTAGGACATCACTAATTGAGAACTGGTTTGAGCAGTAGGGCTTTTGTTCTTGCTGGTCTGTGTCTCATCAATTGGCTTTTGCCTTAGTATATTTTTGCGAGCGTTTTTGTAGTGCTTTTGTAGTATCTTTTGTGGCCTTAAGCCTTTAATTGCTTTTGCAATTTGTCCCTTTTTGCGCTCGTTTTTGTCGCTTTGCGGTAAATTTTCTATACTTAGGTAAGCCATTTAGGTTTTCAAAATGGATTTCAATTTGGAGGATTTTGTTAAGCAGCCTTCCCTTGAGGTTTTCCATAAGTGTACAAAGGACAACTTAATTGATATTGCTGATCACTACAATATTAAGGTCTTGAGTACTAAAGCTAAAAAGACAATTAAAGCTGAGTTATGGGTGGGCTTGTTTGAGCAAGGCATTTTGCCTGACCCAGGTATGGCCGCCTCCCCGGCCAAACCAGTAGATCCTGCTAGTGTGTCTTCACCTGCTAAATCAGATGATTCTGAAATCAGGAGGTTAGAGTTGGAGCTAGAGTTGCGCCGCATAGAGTTGCAGGACAAGGATAACGAAAGGGCAGCCAAGCTTAAAGAGCAGGAGCTAAGACTTGAAATGAGGAAAGTTGAGTTGGAGGAGCAGACTAAAATACGTTTGAGAGAATTAGAACTTCACCAAGCCTCTCCTCCTCATGTCAGTGTTGCACAGCCTGAATTTGATGTTAACAAATGCAACTCTACAGCTTCTGTTAGCCTTTGTTGTTTCAGTTCTCTTTAGTTTAGTTTGTTATTTCTGTTTGGCCTGGAGATGGCCGGCAGCTTTGTTTTCGTTAGACCTTTTTACTTTTGAGTTTAGGATTAATTTGTTGAGTTAGGGGAGGGGTTGGGCCGGCTTCGACGTCCCTATAGGGGGTGGCCTGGGCCCCCCCTCCTTTTGTTCCTTTGGCATCTCCAGGTCCTCCTTTGTTCCCTTTTGTTTGGTAAGATACTCCGTTAAAAGTAATTAGGTAAATGTACTCTATATATTACTAGTAATCAGATTACTTAACTATACCAGCCATGCTGTACCTGTACTAAATGTAATCAAATACTTTTGGGAAATAAAATCCTTAAAACTTGCTATCTTGTTGATGTCCTTCTTTTATGTCATGGTTTCCATTTGAGCCAATTATGCTTTGCTACTTTATTATTTGGAAACTGTAACAGTAACCAAATGGACCCTTTTAGATCTGTTAAGTTAACCCTATAACGCCGTTGGTATCATATATGATACACCAATTCTTCAGCTGGCTCATGTTTCAGTGTAACCACTACTTTGTTCAAAAACCTGTTGTATCACATCTGATACGTCCCCTGCCCCACCTGAACCATACCATTTGCACTGCAAGTAGATACAGAGCCTCAGATGGTATGACCCAAAATGGCTGCCTCCATCTAATTTGCAACAGCAGAAGCCACTGTCCAAACATTTTAGTTTTGAGGACATTTTGGTGAGTTTTCCTTGTATATCTTTACTGATATTTTGAAATAAGGGGTGCATAATGTGATTGAACTTAGTCATTCTCAAAAAATATAAATTTAGTTTGTTGTTTACCACGTCTGAAAAGTATGTATCATATATGATACTACAGGTTTTTAGTACCATATAATGATGTATCATATATGATACTACAGGCTTTAGTCATTGCACACTGCCTATGGGAATATCTATTATGCTCTACACAACTTTCATTCTTATAATTATTTTTCTATCAATCAAACATGCTGGGCATTCAATGTTGTTATGCATGTGTAATAGAGAACATCTTTACTCAAATTCTAAATGTTGAACCCCAAACCCCAAATGCCTGACCTCACTGACCTGAATAGAGTACTACATAAGTACTACGTACAGTGAGTACAGTATACTCTAGATACTACAGTGAGTACAGTGAGTACAGAGTACTCTATAGACAATACAGTGACTACAGTGAGTACAGTGTAATCCATGTACAATACACTGAGTACAGTGGGTACATTGTAATCCATGTACATTACACAGAGTACAGTGAGTACAGTAAGTACAGTGTACTCTATGGACACTACACTGAGTACAGTGAGTACTGTGAGTGCAGTGTACTCTATGGACTCTACACTGAGTACAGTGACTAGTAGTGCACTCTATGGACACTACACTGAACACAGTGAGTACAGTGTACTCTGTGGAGACTACACTGAGTACAGTGAGTACAGTGTACTCTAGTACTGAGTACTAAGTTGTTAAGACCCAATGTATCATTTATGATACAATAAAAATAACATATATATACATGTTTTTTGAAAAAACTTTTTTTTTAATTTTCTTTTATGACCTAAAAAGAGTTCAATTTCAAAAAATTGGAATTTTCTGACTTGTCCTTCATGGTTCAGGCTTTAAAGGGTTAAATCATATTTCAAGAGTTAAATCATATTTAACCATCTGAATTACCTGATTTTCAAGAATCTACACATTATTGAATTGTTATTTTGACCAATATTTTGTCAGTTATTTCTCCTAAATTAGTCCGAGAGACTAAACTCGACATCAAATGGTGGTCCTCCGTGGCTAAAATGCAGAATAAATAGTGGGCCCTGGTATGCAATTTGGTTTCATGGTTTCATGTTTACACTCTCAAGAGTTAAAAAATATTCATCATCTGAATTAGCCCAAGTCTACACAACTAGAGAATGTAGAAGATTTGATCTTCTACATTGATCTGTATGTTTTGTTTCTTAAGTCCATCCATAGTATTGTGGACAAAAGCAAAAGGTAAATCTTTAGTTTTGTAGTCTGTGGGGATATGATGTCCTCAAATGGTGGTCAGTGGCTCAAATGAATGTCAAATAAATAGTGGGCCCTGGTGTCAAAAAGGTTCAAAACCACTGCCTAATATGAAAAAACTTTAGAGTTGCACACCCTGCCATTCTTCCAGCCCACCCTAGTAGGGCTGACTAAATCCGGACCTGCCCTCGCGCCTTCTAGTGCATACCTGGGCATTATGCGGCCCGGGGGCCAAATGCGGCCCTTTGGCTGACTCTGACCGGCCCGGGGACCACCAGTGGTCCTCGAGAGAGTTCCATTTAAATATGGAGAGTTGGTTAACCAGATTTAACTCTTTGAGAATGTAAACATGAAACCAAATGGACCCTTGCGGGTCCATTTGGTTTCATGTTTACACTCTCAAGAATTAAAATATTCATCATCTGAATTACCTCAAATCTACACAATCAGATGATGTAAAAGAATGGTAATTTTTAATCTATGTTTGCCTGTTTTGTTTCCCAAATCAAGCCTGGTATTGTGAACAAAAACAAAACAACTCTTTAGTTTTGGCATCTGTGGGGCTAAAATGTCATCAAATGGTGGTCCGGGGCTCAAATACTGAATAAATAGAGGGCCCTGGTGTCAAAACAGTTTGGTCTTACTTTTGCTTTCATCTTGAAATTAAATTAAAACTACGCAGACTTTAGCTCAGCCTTTACTCTTGGCTTCTCCACAATATTCTATGTATCTCATTTGGCCCCTTGGGAAAAATAAATGCCCACCCATGTTCTAGTGCAGGGGTTTTTAACAGGTGGTCCGGGGACCACCAGTGGTCCCTGAGAGGGTTCCAGGTGGTCCCTAGCTTAGTTGATTAACCAGATGTAACTCTTGAGAACGTAAAAATGAAACCAAATGGACCCTTGCGGGTCCATTTGGTTTCATTTTTACACTCTCAAGAGTTAAAATATTCATCATCTGAATTAGCCCAAGTCTACACAACTTGAGTTTGGACAAAAGCAAAATAAATCTTTAGTTTTGGGATCTGTGGGGCTAAAATGTCCTCAAGTGGTGGTCCGTGGCTCGAAATCTGAATAAATGGTGGGCCCTGGCATCAAAAAGGTTGAAAACCACTGTTCTAGTGCATATTGGAAGTGCCACTAGTGCATTTTGGATTTTGGGCAGTTGGCAACACTGGGTCTGGTTGGTCCATCCAGCTGCTGTCAGCTGACAGAGAGCCGGTGTGTGTCAGAGCCATCTAGTAGAAGAGTTGCGACATTGAGGGTTCAGAAAACAGCCTGGTCACGTGGTTCACGTACTCGCGCGAGCCCATAGGCTTCAATGCATTCAGTAACTTCTGGCTGTCACTATTCATGTCACTATCCAACAGAAGTCTATGTAGATGGACTGGCCCCATGAAGTGAACGGAGTTGGCGTAACTCTTCTACTAGATGGCTCTGGTGTGTGTTTGTTTGGCGTGTTTGTGGCTGACAGCTGAGCTAGCCCCGGCCAGCGGCTAAACACTATAGCAGCTAAGCAGGCTAACGACGTGTTGTTGTCACGGACCATAAAGAAGAACCCATATAAGGAGAACAACAACAACAGCAAGGGCTACGAGGAGGAATCTTACATAAGGCTCACATACAACAAGGATCTGCGTGATCTCCTGATCAGGCGCAGGTTGGTTGCTTCTCATCTCATGTCACTGTTTTAGCCGTGGAGGAGTAGAAAGGTTTTGCGACATTGCGGGGGCAGAAAACAGGCCCGGTCACGTGGTTCACGTTGCTCGTTGCGCGAGCCCGAATCCCGGGCTGTCCCTTTTTGTTGTCCCCGTTTAATAGACGTTTTATGTAGCCGAGATCCTCCCCGTGGTGGTGAACGGAGTTGGCGTGACTCTTGTCTATATCCTAAGGTCTCTAGTGAACACAACATGCTAGCAGCTAAAACCCCAAGGAAGTCCTGATGGTGGTGGTTGTAGTAACTTGTTGTTGTTAATGTTGATGTTACCATATTATAACATTATTACTCAAAAAATAATGAGTGAAACATACATAGTGTACAACTGTGGCATAGCCATAAGAATGAATAGCTGGTATTTCTTCCCAAGCTACATGTAAATAATGTAAGCTAAATAACTGACAAAGAGCTCTATATTGTGCAAATCTGGAAATCATTGTTATAGTGTAGTACAGTAAATGGCTCTATATTGTACTAGAAATACGGTAGCATTGCTATATAGTGATAGTAACAGTATATAGTTCAGTAACAGTGAATCACTATATTGTGGTGTAGGTCATTGTTATAGTGTTTATTTCAGTGTGTCTGTCTGGACAGCTGTTTAATGCAGTGTTTTTCAACCTTTTTCATACCAGGGCCCACTATTTCTTTCCAGAATTTGAGCCACAGACCACCAATTGGTGACATTTTATCCCCGAAAAACCAATACACCAATATGTCCACAATACCAAGGCTGGATACAAAACAGTCAAACATTACAGATCAAAAATGACCATTAATCTTCTACATTCTCTAGTTGTGTAGACTTGGGCTAATTCACGTGATGAATATTTTAACTCTTGAGAGTGTGAACATGAAACCAAATGGACCCCGCAAGGGTCCATTTGGTTTCATGTTTACGCTCTCAAAGAGTTACATCTGGTTAACCAACTGCTCTGGTTAACCAACTGTTCAGTACCAGTTTCATTTCGTCCATGAGAGAAACTCATACAGGATAAACAAGTGTAATTTGAAATGAAGAATAAAAAACAGCACATTTTAAACTATACCAGTGGTTTTCAAGCTGATTGATTGATTGGTTTATTGGTCTGCATTTCAAGCATAACCCAATACAAAGACTGTTAACGGCACACTAAAGCTTTGTGCAACGTTCATGGAAGTGCCTCAACAGTTACTGAGAAGTCTGATGGATGTTAAGAAATTCAAGGCAGGGGTTGACACTAAGGTCTCCGAGGCACTTGCACGATGGGCAAGTGCAAGTCAGGTTCTACTTGCCCTCAGGTCATGGTCACTTGCCCCCCAAAAATATATTGTAAATTTTGCATTTGCTAAGTTGGTTAACCAGATGTAAGTCTTGAGAACGTAAAAATGAAACCAAATGGACCCTTGCGGGTCCATTTGGTTTCATTTTTACACTCTCAAGAGTTAAAATTCATCATCTTAATTAGCCCATAGTGGTCACAGACCCAGTGGTCCCTGACACCAGCAAAATGATAGTTTGGAACCAAATGAACCTGGGAGAGAGATAGGTAGAGATAGCTAGAAAGCAGGGAAAGACACAGAGGCAGAGTGCAATGACTGCCTTCAAGACAAATCTATCTTGTGTTGTGTTATAGTGCACTAAGTTGCACACTTGCCCGATCGGGCAACCAGGTAGCAGTCTTCACTTGCCCCACCATTTTTTTTACTTGCCCGGGCAAGCGGGCAAGTGTTAGTGTCAAGAAATTCAAGGGATTCACATGTCTTGAAGACTGTTGCTAGGGCATTCCACATTTTGGCGGCAGAGGAGCCAAATTAATTTAGCCCCTTGCTGAATAGTTTGTTACAGATCCCAGGTCCCAGATAAATGATATAAGTTGCTAACCAAACGGAACCCTTACGGATCTTTATCTCTTTCTGGGTCATTTTTCATTTTAGTTTAGTTTTAGTTTTGACATTTTATTTTCTAATTCAGTTAGTTTTAGTTAGTTTTTAGAGTGGGTTTATTCGTTTTTTATTTTGGTGAAAATATTTAGTATATATTCAGATATAGGATTAAAAGTGTGCCAAATTAGGAAGCAGTTGGTATTCAACCCTTGCATTGAGTTTCTTAGTAGATTGGATGATTGCACTTTCCCACAAGAACACAATTTTTACCCCCAGTGTTTATGGAACTCAGTAGTCGATAGAAGATCTGGAAGCATCTCCTCATGCTGGTCACCAACACATTTTGAATGTAAAAGCTTTATAAAAAATAAATAAATAAATAAATAAATAAATAAATAAATAAATAAAACTAAGGGTATTTTGGGTATAATTTCAGTTAGTTTCACTTCGTTTTCTGAGCCCACATTACAGTTTTAGTTTACTTATCATTTTTTGCATTCATTTTTAGTTTTTATTAGTTTCAGTTAGCTCAAATGTTTTTTGAATTTTAGTTTTCGTATTTTAGTTAGTTTTAGTCAACTATTATATCCCTGGTCTGTGAATGGACAGAGCAGTTAAGAATACACTTGTTTACAGTGGCAGCAGCTGCCCTGTTCATTTCACCAGACATTTAGAGACATACAAATATTCACTGCCGTAAAGTCAGAAGCAGCAGATCACAGTGAAGGTAGACGGGAAATGAGAATTATACAAGAAGGGGAAAAAGGAGAATCTGGTGCTATATGCCAGTGGTTTTCAAACCTTTTCATACCAGGGCCCACTATTTAGAATCAGCCGCCCTAATTGTCCTGAATGCTACTGGCCACCATCTGATGACATTTGAGCCCCACAGACCCCAAAACTAAAGATTTCTTTTGGTTTTGTCTGGAGAAAACAAAACAGTCAAACATACAGATCAAAATGACCATTAATCTTCTACATTCTCTAGTTGTGTAGACTGCCTAGACCGGCCTCTGAGTACATCTAGTTTTTGCATTAATTGTGTTATTGGTAATTTTACTGAAGTGAAACTAAAGCATTCCACTGTGTTCTTGTGTTGTTGTTAGAACTGGAGGACTCACTACTAGAGGCAGCCTGAAGGAGGCAGTACAGAGGCAGTCTGAAGGTAGGCATACACAATTCATTCATAATAAGTCATCACAATGATTGGAGACAATCACTTTTATTTTTGTATAATAGTCAAGTCAATTTCATTTGTATAGCACATTTCACATGACAAGCAGGAACGGCGAACGCAATGTGCTTAAAAGGAAATACAGAGCTGAGTAATTGCACACAATTAAGACAATAGTACCATGATGATTATTAAAATACAGCAACAGATGTACACATTTAACAAACTAGCTGAAGGCTAGTGAAAACAGGTAGGCTTTCCGTTTGCTTTTGAACAATGAATGTGTGGTAGCAGCCAGTGTTGTTTTTGTCGACTAAGTCTAAGTCTAAAGACTAAGTCGACTAAGGTTTTTGATATGGTTTTTGATTTGTCAAAAAGACTAAGAGGAAGACTAAATCATAACCTAAGACTAATATAAATGGCACACATTTGTATCTTTTTTTCGTTTTCGTTCGTTTCGTTTTCTTCGTTTTTCTGCAGTATATATTGCATACCTTTTTAGGAAAAGAACTATTGCAGTAATTTTATACAAGAAATAAAACGAGTCGTGTTTTATACTAAAAACTATAAATCTGTAACATATACTGTATAAACCTAGACTAAACTACTAAGACTAGACGAAATAATTTTTGATATTTCATTACTAAGACTAGACTAAAAAAAAAGAATTTCAGAAGACTAAATGGGACTAAAAGACTAAATATGCCTTATTGAAAAGACTAAGACTAAATCAAAATATATATATAAAAAAAACACTGGTAGCAGCAGACCTTTAATGGATTGTCAGTTCCAAGTAGGATCATAGTGACTAAAAGCACCATAGCCGGATTTTGAGTTTATCCCATAATAATAACAATTTCTTTATACATTCATCCATACATTCATACATTCCCTGACTAATAAAGCCTCATCTACCATAATACATTATAATTGCACTAAATAACTAGATTTGCCCACTAAGTTCAAAACAAATAGGTTGTCTTTAATGTCCAGGTCTACCTGAAGGGGGCGCTAAAGAGGCAGCCTGAAGCGTGACGCGAGGTGACGGACGGTGCTCCGCAGCCGGCTGGCTGGCCAGGCGCGTCCAGGATGAGTGTCCCCGGACTGCAGCAAGGTAGGAACCAAAATTTCCTTGTGAATAGTGTTGCCAACTGCCAAAATCCAAAATGCACTAGTGGCACTTCCAAAATGCACTAGAATGCGCTAGAGCAGTGGGTTTTCAACCATTTTCATACCAGGGCCCAACTATTTATTCTGCTTTTTAGCTACGTAGGACCACTGTTTGATGTTGAGTTTAGTCTTGGACTAATTTATGAGAAATAACTGGCAAAATGTTGGTCAAAATAGCTATTCGTCTACATTTTCTAAATGTGTAGATTCTTGAAAATTAGGCAATTCAGATGTTTAAATATAATTTAACTCTTGAGAGCGTAAAATGAAACCAAATGGACCCATAAGGGTCCATTTGGTTTCCTTTTTACGCTCTCAAGAGTTACAGATCTCTAACAGTCCATTTGGTTACCAACGGTCCTTTCTAGGAAGGAAGGAGGACTCTATCAAAGGAGGGAAAAAAGGTGAAAAATGAGGGTTTTATCTCTGGCGCCTGTCAACCAATTTCGCCCCAACTCACCAGCAAAAAAAGCACTTGATTGTCCGCCAGGTGTTTTACCCTAATTTTGGCGCTACGGGGGTCTGGGGAAAAAAGCTAAACATGGTGACAAATGCGCCAAGTTGGCAACACTGCTTGTGAAGCATTTCCCTTCATGCTGTCAAGCCTCCGTGCGCATGATAGCATAAGTCCCGTTAAGTTAACTGTAATGACACATCTGATAGCCGGCGACAACAATCCTGTTTGTCATCCTCAACCCCTAGGTGGGCCGCGGCTGCGCCGTGTCCCTGGCGGCAGCAGCATCAGGGACAGGGACCCCCCACCAGGCAGCATGGTGGTAGGGGGGATGGAGGCAACGTGCTGGCTGCCCCCCGGAGCTCTGCGCAGGCTGATAGAGCTGCCCTCACCCCCTCTGTCCAGGCACCAGCTCAAAAGACTGGAAGAACACAGGCAAGTAGAACAATCATATCATATTTTCAATCTTTTTTTTTTATTTTATCAGGGTTTGACACTAAGGTCTTTGAGGCACTTGCCCATCTAGCAAGTGCAAGTCAGGTTCTACTTGCCCTCAGGTAATGGTCACTTGCCCCCCAAAATACATCAGAAATTTTGCATTAAAGTTTGCTTTCTATCTGGATGCTTTAAACATTTCCTTTCGCAGTCAAAGACTGTTTTGTTTAAGTCACAATCAGCTACAGTAAATCAGTGTAAATCAGTGTTTCCCATAGTGGTCACAGACTCCGGGGTCCGTGACCCCAGCAAAATGATAGTTTGGAACCAAATGGACCTGGGGGATAAATAGGAAAGATAGCTATAAAGCAGGGAAAGACGCAGAGGCAGGGTGCAATGATCACCTTCAAGACAAATATATCTGGTTTTGTGTTATAGCGCATTAAGTCGTACCCTTGCCTGATCGGGCAACCAGGTAGCAGTCTTCACTTGCCCGACCATTTTTTCACTTGCTGCGGGCAAGTGTTAGTGTCAAGCCCTGTTTATTATTATTTTTTTATTTTAACCCTTACTGTGTTCTAAGCATTACGTTATACTTTAGCTGTTGGCGTGTATCAGATCGACCAGCTCATAGCGCGCCACTGAGTGGCACGCTATGAGCTTGTCGATCTGATATTTTTCAATCTTTGAATACATTATTTCAAATTTTTAATTAAAAAAAATATATAAAAAAGTTAACTCAAAAAATGTTTAACTCAAAATCTTTGCTTCTGGGGGATCCCTATAGGACATGTTTTCAGATGGGATTCCACATCCAAATATTGATAATTCTGGTGTTCCTTGGCATGAAATCTGTGTTCCTGACACAGGAACATAGGTTATTTTCAGAAAAAAAAAAAAAAAAAGAACTAGATTCTGGTGTCAAAAAAATTAGAATGTAGTGTCGGATGTCGGAAACTAGAATCTAATGCCCTGAACTTGACAGAAACTATAATCTAGCGCCAAAACTAGAATGTAGCATACTAGAATCAAGCATTAGAAACTAGAAACTAGAATCTAGCACCTGCAACTTGAATCTAGTGTCGGAAACTAGAATGTAACATCAAAACTAGAATGTAGTGCCAGAAACTAGAATCTAGTGTCAGAAAATACAATCTAGTGTCAACTAGAAACTAGAATCTAGACAGCACAAAATGTGTTAAATTTGTGGAAAAAAGAGATCAAGCTCACTACTCATCGCAGTGCGATGCTTGACAGCCCTAACCATGCAGGAAACACGGTTGTCACATGATTGAGGTTCCTTGTCATAGTCCTTCAATGCCATTGTTCATTATCTTTGCATATAAATACCCCCCACAGAGGCTGAAAATCACACAATTAAAAAAATCTCCAGACTTAGTGCAATCTTTAATGATTTTTAACCTTTGACCTTTAAAGGTGCGGTGAATCGGAAACAGTGTTTTTTTTTTTTTATTATGGATCCCACCCGATTATCTGGCACGGTGTTTCTGAACCAATCAGATTATGCATTCCTCAGCCTACGCTGAGCTATACCACTATGTTTGTTTACAGTTAGTCGCTCAGCTCTGCTACTTTACTGCTATGTGGATCATTTCTACCATATAATGCAGTGTTTTTCAACAGGTGGTCCAGGGACCACCAGTGGTCCCTGAGAGGGTTCCAGGTGGTCCCCAGCTAAGTTGGTTAACCAGATGTAACTCTTGAGAACGTAAAAATGAAACCAAATGGACCCTTGCGGGTCCATTTGGTTTCATTTTCACACTCTCAAGAGTTAAAATATTCATCATGTGAATTATCCCAAGTCTACACAACTAGAGAATGTAGAAGATTAATGGTCATTTTGATCTGTATGTTGGACTGTTTGGTTTCCCCAAATCCAGCCTGGAATTGTGGACAAAAGCAAAAGAAATCTTTAGTTTTGGGGTCTGTGGGGCTAAAATGGCCTCAAATGGTGGTCCGTGGCTCAATATCTGAATAAATGGTGGTCCCTGGTGTCAAAAAGGTTGAAAACCCCTGATATAATGCAGTGTGTCAAACTCAAATACAGAATGGACCAAAATTTAAAACTGAACAAAGCCGCGGGCCAAGGGACCCAAACAAGTTTTGCATTGAATATTGAACAAGCAAGGCTTATATAACTTCAAAATCAAGGTGAAATTCTGACGTAAATAATTTGAACTTTTTTCTCACTGGCTAATAATAAATTTGAAAATAAAATAACAATAATAAATGAATCAAACAAACATTCAAGCCTTGAAGTAGCAAGAGAAAGTGCATGGATAAAACGTTAATTATTGCTCAGTTTGCTACCCTGGTTTCATGTTTATGCTCTAAATAGTTACATCTGGTTAACCAACTTTCCATTATTTAGCCTGGGAACCCCCTGTTCTAGACCTATCTGCTGTCAAGGCAGTTTGTTTTTCCAACCAGCTGGTTTGGTTTGGCTTCAGCCAGGCTGGGATCCGGTTCCTCCAGGTTGGTTAATGTTCTCAAACCCCCGTGCGTTGTTGTTGCTTCCAGGTACAGCAGCGTGGGCTGCTCTCTGTTTGAGCCGCTGATGCAGCGTTTCTGGGAGTGGCTGGTGGCCCGGGTGCCCGTCTGGGTGGCGCCCAACCTCATCACCATCGTGGGCCTGGCCACCAACGTGTTCACCACGCTGGTGCTGGTGTACTACTGCCCCACCGCCACCGAACAGGTAGCACCCAGCACCCTCTTTGGTCTCGGCATTTCAGTGCACTTTTCTCCTAGTCCAATTCCGATCCCCATGATGTAGGTTCCCTGAAGGGGGTTACGAATTAAAGGTAGCAAAGTAAAGAGGCAACATCTTAGCCAAAAATCAAAAGTTAGTTAATAATGGATTGCATTTTTATAGCGCTTTTCTATGCACTACGTGTATACTCAAAGCGCTTACAATGGTCCGTTCATTCATACATTGGGAAGTAGAGCGGCGTTTTAGTTTATTGTCCACAAAGTGGAAATTTGTCTTGGGTATGTACAGCAGACTCATGTACAGCAGACAACAGAACAACAACAACAGAAACACTTACACAGGGACAAGCACAGCACAACAGTGGCAAATAAAGTACAGGACAGGTTCAGTGGGACATTGTAGCATTTTAGTACATTAATAGCATTAAGAATAAAAGAGTTTTTAAAGATGTTACGGTTAGCTTTTGGTACTTTATACCGTCTACCAGAGGGGAGTAATTCAAACTCATGGGATGGATGGGAAGGATCATTTGCTATGTTGATAGCTTTTTTCTGAATCACTTTCTCATAGATGCCACTTAATTGTTTCTGTCTCTTACCGATTATTTTTGAGGCAAGGTTAACTATCCGCTGTAACATTGTTTTCGATCGGATGCTGACAAATCATGACAACAAATGCAAATGCATCTAATTAGCGAGAAGGAAAAAAAACACTTTTTGTTTTGTTTTCCTTCTTAGAAATTATTTGATTGTACCACAACATTGTGTGTGTTGGCATTATTTGTCACAACCGGCTTGACTTTGTCCACGGCGCAATCGTCTTCATATGAATCATTTTCAAAAAGTCTATGAGGAAAATTAATAGGGAATTCATTTCTGGAACAAGGGCGACGTCACAAGGGGGGCAGGACTGCTCAGCTCTATTGGCGTGAGAAAACAAACATTTACATTGCCAAAACAAGGGTCACAGATAAATGTAAATGAGGAAAACATATACAGTTGGATGGGGGTACAGAATTTTATAAACGGTTATGTCACATTGCATTGTTTTATACATGTTATAACAGTACATAAAGCTTTTTTAGTTTTTTTTTTCTTCTATTTCTGAAACATTTTTTTTTTTTTGCCTCTTTGGGACAAATACCAACATTTTTCCTCAAAATGATGCAGGAAAACAAAATCAGATTTACAGATCTTGCTGCTGTGTTTGCATGTTGTTGTATTTCTCCCAATAGGAATTGGGATTTGTTATCGACATTGGTCATAGTTCCAAACTCACGTTGCATGTGTGTCATTTGTGGGAAGTTTGTGTCTCTGATGTATTGGTATACAGTAGTGGCAGGAGGCTAGAATGTGTACCTCTGTTGAGCTTGTCACGCTGTCTGCAACTGTGTCCACTAGAGGGTGCCACAGCACAAAGGATGTTCTACACAGCCACATCTCATCCAGCATACTTCAGTATATCCTGAATCTTGCCATATCCACTTGCCCAAAATATGCTTACATCATCAGATTGGTGCCCCCCATTTTAATGTGTCACTTGCTACTCAAAGCATGATGAAATTTTGAAAATATTTACCTTTATATGGGATGTCGATGATGGCCATACGGTACAATTTCTAAACCTTTCCCCCCAGACAAATCCGGGGAACTAGCTTAAATGTTCAACATTTTTGTCTCAACGGCAAACACACCAACATACGGTGCAAGTACAGTTAAGTACACACAGGGTATCTTCACATTTTAGGGTGACCAGATCCCAACTGTTCATTTGAGGGGCAAGTGGGGAAACGTTACAGGACGAAGCGTGTTATTAGCAAATTATTAACCTCTGATACTCGAATAAAAAGAATTCAGGATTTCAATTCAAATACAGCAATAACAAGTCGATATACAAGCTCTGAACTTGTAGATTTTTTTTTTTTTTTTTTTTTTTTTTTTTTTTTTATAAAACAGTAGGCTTGCATGTAATTGTGGTCCCTCTGGAGTGAGTGTGGCAATACTTATTTTAGCAAGACTTCTGTAGTCTTAAAACACTTCTATAGCAGTTAAAGAGACAACAGAAAGCCATAATACTGATGTCTGTCAGTCACATTGTGGGACATGGTCTCATTTTGTGGGCCCCCTAAAAAGTCTTGGTAATAAGGGTCTGTCTCTTACCAAGAGGGACATCTGGTCACCCTAGCACATAACTAACTACTTTTCAATCTGTTATTCGCCCCATGAAGCCTCGAATTTGTGGAAATAATTTTAGTTGCTTTCTGGAACCAATAATTGAATGACTGCGTGATTTGATACTCCTTTAAAACGTGCAGTAACCCAGGTGTGACACTGTAATAACTGTGTGTGTGTGTGTGTGCGCGTGCGCGTGCGTGTGCGTGCGTGTGCGTGTGCGTGTGTGTGTGTGTGTGTGTGTGTGTGTGTGTGTGTGCGTGTGTCAGGCCCCCCTGTGGACGTACCTCCTGTGCGCGCTGGGACTGTTCATCTACCAGTCGCTGGACGCCATCGACGGCAAGCAGGCCAGACGCACCAACAGCAGCTCTCCACTGGGGGAGCTGTTTGACCACGGCTGTGACTCCGTGTCCACAGGTGGGATCCACTAGGATAGCAGTTTAACTCTTTGACAGATTAGCAGAAAAGCTAGGCTTGGTCCCATTAGGATCGAAATTAATTAAATAATTAACAAGAAATTCTCTGTTGTGAACTTGTATAAATGAATGATATCCAAAGACAGTTTAAGGTGTCTACTTTGAGGGGGAAAAATACCCTATTGGCCTGAATATAAGGAGCTATTTTTTTCCAATGTAAATATCCGAAAAAAAGTTGTCTTATATTTTGGGACTATAGTCTATATTATTTGACATTCAATGTTCTTTTTACACAAATTAGTCTTGAAAAATGGGGGTCATCTTATAACCAGGAGTGTCTTATATCCGGGACAATACGGTAAAATGAGTTGATGTGTTTCATATTTGACAAAACGGCCTGTATTTTCACATTGCACGGTTACCAGGTCTCATACAGAGCTAAATGCATTTAAAGTTATATCATTTATCAATTATAGTTGTAAAGTGTGTGAGGTGTTTTCTGGGTTTTGTTGTGCAATCACCACTTAAAGGACTTCATGAGGTGGTGTGCAGTGAGTTAATGAGCTTGTTAATAAAACAAAGCCTAAAATGACTTTTGGGGTGATAAGCAGACAACAGGATAATCAATCACACAGAAGTCGTGGTGAATCTGTCAAGGAGTCAATGCAATTTAGCGCAAGCTTTTTATATTTTTTATTTTAATTCCAGTCTAAATCTAGATCAATCCAATGTTTTCCCTTTGCTGATCGAGAGATGACCGCGACTACTGTATATATTTTATAAAATGATGTTGCAACTTTTTATCTTAGTGATAAAACAGATACATTTCAGATGACATGACCATAATATTACACAATATATGATATGTTCTATGATGTGTCTTTTGCAGTGTTTGTGGTGCTGGGCACGTGCATCGCCGTCCAGCTGGGCACCAACCCCGACTGGATGTTCTTCTGCTGCTTCGCCGGCATGTTCATGTTCTACTGCGCCCACTGGCAGACCTACGTGTCAGGGACGCTGCGCTTCGGCATGTGAGTAGTAGTAGTAGTAGTACTGTTCATGTTCTACTGCGCCCACTGGCAGACCTACGTGTCAGGGACGCTGCGCTTCGGCATGTGAGTAGTTAGTACTGTTCATGTTCATGTTCTACTGCGCCCACTGGCAGACCTACGTGTCAGGCAGAGTTCGTGAGCGGAGCGGAGCGGCCGAGAATTCCGCTCATCGCTCTCAACGTATTTGGTCCCGCTCGCAATCCGCTCACGTGGACCCCCTCCCAGGCCGCTCCCGCTCCGCTCCGCGCTCATTTTCATTTGGGCAGCTCCGCGCTCCTCGCTCCGCTCAGCCCCGCCCGCTCAGGAGCAAAATTTGACGGCTGGAAAAAAAAGGCTGCTGCTTTTTCTTTGTCGAAACACATCGTGGTTATTGCCCCCCTCACAGCATAAACATTTAAGACAGGAGTTATATGTGCAGTTACACTGCTGTCTATATTAACCCAGACAGGTGCGGCGAATAACTAATTAATCTTATGCCGCGCTATTTCGTTTCCAAAATGCTATACGGGATAATAGGTTATTGATGATGTTACACTGTGGGGGAATTGGACATAATTGGGGGGTCGCTGCGCTCAAATACGTTGCCGTTATTGATGTGCAGTGCTTCAAAATAAATAGCGAGGTGACGCATCTAAGGCAAGATCGACAGCAAGACAGTCAGCTTACTTTTTCTTCTTCCCAATTTCCATCATGATCATCATCTCCTCCTTCCTCCCGCACCTCGGAGAGGATTTTAAATCTCTTGATCGTGTTGCTGGCACTGTAGGCCTATAGTCGCCATCTGAACCACAACCACAAGTTTATTCTGTGCTACTGAACACGTGTGCCGTTGTCTGGACTGAACGGCTTGGAGCGGCCCGGACCGGAGGATAATTCTCGCTGCAGAGCGCGCTCCGACCCATTTGAAAACGCGCTCAGCGCTCACTTAAAAATCCATGCGCTCCACTCCCCGCTCCGCTCACGCTCCGCTCACGATCTCTGGTGTCAGGGACGCTGCGCTTCGGCATGTGAGTAGTTAGTACTGTTCATGTTCATGTTCTACTGCGCCCACTGGCAGACCTACGTGTCAGGGACGCTGCGCTTCGGCATGTGAGTAGTTAGTACTGTTCATGTTCATGTTCTACTGCACCCACTGGCAGACCTACGTGTCAGGGACGCTGCGCTTCGGCATGTGAGTAGTTAGTACTGTTCATGTTCATGTTCTACTGCGCCCACTGGCAGACCTACGTGTCAGGGACGCTGCGCTTCGGCATGTGAGTCATATTGGAGGATAATGTGGTGTTGTTGGATTTCACTGCTGTCAGGCAGAAACCAGACATTAGTAGTTACTGTATGGTAGTCTGGTTGGTGTCCAGCCTGTGGACCTTGACGTAATAGGTTTGTCTCATGTCACGATCGCATTGACCGACCACCTCCTGTATATCATTTAGAACATCATAGTGGAAAGAGTAACCGGCGACATTTTTGGAATGATTTGATTCCAAACATGATTAATAAAAAAATATGAAGATAAATTAAGGTAGCAATCAAGGGGCTAAGATTAATCAAGGTGGTATTTCCTGAAGCATTTGAAGCTTGTCTGATGTGTTACTCCCCTGTTCTTCTCTTCTCTTCTCTTCTCTTCTCTTCTCTTCTCTTCTCTCCTCTCCTCTCCTCTCCTCTCCTCTCCTCTCCTCTCCTCTCCTCTCCTCTCCTCTCCTCTCCTCTCCTCTCCTCTCCTCTCCTCTCCTCTCCTCTCCTCTCCTCTCTCTCTCCTCTCCTCTCCTCTCCTCTCCTCTCCTCTCCTCTCCTCTCCTCCAGCATCGATGTGACAGAGGTGCAAATCTTCATTATAATCACCTATCTGCTGGCTGCCGTGGGAGGATCCGCTTTCTGGCAGTCACCGGTAATTCCACACCCCACAGTTTGAGCAACATGGCAACAAAGTTTCAACGCAATAATTCCTTTAAATGCATTGGAGAACATTCATTGCTTATAAAAATGAAAGCGCATGAGGTGAGAAAGTCAGTGCCAGACACACACAGCTATAAATACCATAATCCATAATCTTATCGGCTGTTGCCGATAATTCGCCCTGTGATCACTAGTTGAAATGGCCGGGTTGTGTGGTGGTTCATTTTGAGTGCGAACCAGGCCCCAGTCTGCCCGACCAAACATGATGGCATGCAAAACAACCCAAGATATTTCAAATTAAAGTGCTTATGATTAAAATGATTTGAAACACTACTACTGCTACTGACTAACTACAGCTGTGTCACCACTAAACCAACAGCATTTCATCATTGAAAACAGAAAACTCTCTGAGTCAGACCTTTAGCTTTATGCATGCTGCGTGTCTGTTGCAGCTTCAACAACAACTGATGTTATTATTGATGCTTTACTTGCCTAATAAAAGTCCTCTAACTGAAAATGGTATGGGTGCGGCTTCATCATGAAGCAGCCCCCATACCATTTTCTCCTGCCCCCCCATTGGAAAATGTTACATCCGCCCCTGGTGTGAACTCATTTTCATGGCGATCTCTTGGGCGTGTCTTCCACAGATCCCTATTATAAATGTCCAGATGAAAATAGTCCCCGCGGTCTGCACGTTTGTCGGGGCCATATTCACCTGCACCAACTACTTCACCGTCATTTTCACGGGAGGTGTGGGCAAAAACGGATCCACCATCGCAGTGAGTATATTATGCACGCTGCACAATTTCAAAGCGTGCTGCGCGACGGCTTGATGTACGACCCATGAATTCATTCAATTGTGAAACTCATACTGTACGTTCCTCCTCTCTTATTTGTTTGGACTTAACACAACATTTACATTTTAGTTCAAGACAAACCCACACCATTGAGTCGCCTTGCAACTCCTTGCACCCAAACGGTTTGTGAATTGATTTGCCTTGGGGCCAACTTATGGCACTATTTGCTGACGTGCGTCAGGACATATAGACCGGGGAAAAACACACAAGAACGTGATAAAAAGGTGTACCAAACTTTTGTCATTTAGATCCTATGTATTTTTTTCTGTAGAATCCATTTCTGAGACATTTTTATTTCTCGCATACTTAATGACATACTGTAAACAGCATATTTGACTAAGTATGTGAATTGTCTAATTAATTTGAATATGCTGTGTTAGATATGCTGATTATCTGAGGAATGCACAATACAACAATATACATTGCAGAAATGGATTCTACAAGACAAAATACATAAGGATAAACTGAGAAAAAGTCTGGTAAAGCCTTTCATCATCTTGTTATTGTTATTTCCATCCATGTGCCAATTATGCTAATTGTCCCATTAAGTTTGTACAATACAAAAATGTACATTGCAGAAATGGATTCTACAGGAAAAAATACATACAAGCCTTTTATCGAATAGTTATAACGTTTTCCCTGTAATAGTGTGCCGCAGACCTGCACACCTGCTATTTTTTGGGGGGGAGATTGTGAAAACACAGCACAAATCTTTGAATATTATACGTTTTTTTTTTTTTTTTCTTTTCATAGCAAATGTTTTGTAGAATAAGCAGAAGGGAAAGAGTTGCGTGATAACCACAGCGTCTGCTTCTTCTCTCCCCTTGCAGGGAACCAGTGTTCTGTCTCCTGTGCTGCACATTGGCTCTGTCATAGTGCTGGCCATGATGATATACAAGAAGTCAGCCGTCCAGCTCTTTGAGAAGCACCCCTGTGTTTATATCCTGGCCTTTGGCTTTGTCTCTGCTAAAATCACCAACAAATTAGTTGTAAGTGGCAACAGACACACACACACACACACACACACACACACACACACACACACACACACACACACACACACACACACACACACACACACACACACACACACACACACACACACACACACACACACACACACTCTCTCCATATACTCTACTGCATGTGATGCTGCATCACTCCAAATCTACATGCATCTGCATTTGACCACCAAATTTCCGTGGTGAAATGCGGAAATAGGCGCACTTCCGGCGGTCTTACGGGTGCTTCAAAACGCCAATGAGCAACTTGTATTGAAATGAATAACAAGGGGGCGGGGCTAACGCTCCCGTTCACTCTCTAAATTTTATTACTCTATGGTGCCACCAGGTCACAGTGTTGGATGCAGCTCTTGTTGTCTTCATAATAAGCCAGTTGGGAGCGATATGGAGCCTTATGATGTTTCGTCACTGTGCAGATACACTGTATTACACTTAATCTTGGATACTGTATCTTGGTTTGTTGAGTGTTATGAACCTCCAATTGGCTGCCCTCGGGAACTTGCCCCACCAATCCCAGGCTGTGAGGAGAATGCCCCACCAATCGCTGGCCGCCTGTTTCACTACAGTCACACCCACTCTCTCACCCTCCCATCTCCACCTTGCAAGACGAGCAACAATCACTCCATTCCGTTGGCCAAAAAATCATATTTTGACGAAATATGACCCACCCAGTCGTAACATTGAGAAGGTTGGCACCTTAAAGGGGAACTCCACCCATTTTCAACTTTTTAATATGTCATTAATATACCTTAGAGATATTGTGTGGTGATGATAAAAAAAAAGTTCCCCCAATTATATATTTCCTAAAAATGGAGGTCTGAAAAAATCATTAACATGGTGAAATACAGCTGATGACATCATGATGTACAGTATTTCACCATGTTAATGATTTTTCTTTCAGACCCCTTTTTCCTGAGAGGGTACAAATGTGAACCAAATGGACCCTGGCGGGTCCATTTGGTTCACATTCATATCCTCTCTCCTAAATTGTGGACAAAAACTTGAGAATCCTTCATTTAGGTCAGAGGGACTAAACCCAACATCAAATGGTTGGTCCTCCGTGGCTAAAATTCAGAATGAATAGTGGGTCCTGGTATGAAAAAGGTTGAAAACCCCTGCTGTACAACAACAAAAGCAGAACTTCTGTTGCAGTTGCACTTGTTCTCCACAAGGTGTCAGTCACACTCTTCCTGCTAACCTCTAAGCTCCCTTTTTTTCTAGGCTGCTGCAAACTTGTCACACAATTAGGGTGACCAAATGTCCCTCTTTGCGTGGGACAGTCCCTCATTTTCAAGATTTTTGAAGCATCCCACAAATTGAGACTCTGTCCCACATAGTGACTGACAGACATCAGTGTTCAAAATGCCCTAATAATTTGTAGTGCCCTAATAGTTCGATTTCTGTTGTATCATTTCTTGCTTTTTTAATAATTCCCACGTGTGGTACCACTATATTTCCACACTCACTCTAGAGAGGCCACATCGCATACTGTCATATCAAAAATAGCTGATCTACAATCTCAAAACGCGTCGCACTGCGACGTGTTTTGAGATTGTAGATCAAATTTTTGAAAATTGGTGGAATTCCCCTTTTAATGACATCATCTGTAGACCCTTCCAATATAATTTGGGTTTGGGTTTCACTATGCCACTTGTACTTTGTATATGACAGAGGACCTGCATGGTAGGTTTGTACATGACATGACACTAAATACGTATTCTCTCTCCATAGGTTGCTCATATGACAAAAAGTGAGATGCATCTCCATGACGTGGCGTTCATGGGACCAGGACTGCTGTTCCTGGATCAGTATTTCAACAGTTTTATTGACGAGTACCTGGTGCTGTGGACTGCACTGGTGAGTGCTTCATCATGTTTCTGTGTGTGTGTGTGTGTGTGTGTGTGTGTGTGTGTGTGTGTGTGTGTGTGTGTGTGTGTGTGTGTGTGTGTGAAAATCGATATACCAATATATGGCGATTACTAATGGTGTCAATATTGAATCGCCAGGTAATTAACAATCACAATATACTGTAAATCGATTTATTTATCTAAATAATGATATCATATACTGAGGTAAGGTGTGTGTGTTTAATGTGTGTCAAACATGGGCTGAGAATATAGCAGCAGCATATACAATATAGGTAACCGCTATGTCTACTTGAATGTGCTAAATCTAAAATACCTAGGTTGGTACTGATATGCTAAACTTCGGGTTCAACTCAATGAGAAATGACCAAAATCGTCATCGTGCGTGCTCGTATGTGCACACGTGCGGCCTGTATATCCATCTCTGATCATAATCCAACAATCGCCACGGCAATACGGCTTGATTTGACTTGTTTATAATGAAAAAAAAAACATGATCGCAGCATTCACTCTCAACCGGCTTATTATGATGAAGACGAGAGCTGCATCTAACACTGTGACGCGGTTGTGCACGCCTCGTGGTGCGCCATGCCAGGCGTGCACACCTGCTATTATGGGCTGAGATGGAGTCTGAAGAGGTGTTGTTTTCATACTACAGGCGGAAGCTAGGGAGTGGGAGTATGCGGTTCTGATTGCAACAGGAATTGCACGATCCATAGCACATTTCGCTTCAACCGTTGCTTCTCCTTTCCCAACGCAGATCATCTCGTTTTTCGACCTGCTCCGGTACTGCGTGAGCGTGTGCAACCAGATCGCCTCCCACCTCCACATCTGCGTCTTCAGAATCAAGCCTTTGTCAAGCCCAGGCAGTGCCACCACCACCACGCTACAATGAGGAACACCACACACCCACCCCTCCCCTCGCACCGACGCCCACTTCTAAATGCTCACCCCCTTTTTTTCTATTGGTGGTTTTCCAGTGGCCGATGCCGATACTTGGTGAATAGGGTGAATAAGCCTTTTTTTCCTTATTGTCGTAAAATAAATAATTTAAAATGTATAGTAAGTGATTACACTTCATTTAAATATTATCTTTTTCATTTGTTGGGGTAATCCTCACTACTGTAGAGTGTGGTGACCATATAAGGAGTTCCTCCCTGTCCCCCCAGTCAGCCCCCTTTTTGGGGTAAAAAAAAACCCTAGTTTCAGTTTGGGGCTTTGGGAGAAGAGGCTGTCGTCCAATCAGAATCTTCTCCGGAAGTGGGATCGGCATCGGAACTGGTAAAACCGCCGTCCATGGGGGGCTCTACAGAAGGAAGCGACAGTTTGAAGAGGGCTTTTGATGGTGTCGTCGGTGTTTGAAAATACGCACAGTGTTAATTAACTCTGGGGGTTCCACTTGCAGACAGGGGGAAGTGTTAAATACACACGTTTTCACGAGTGTGTAACAAGTGAACCCCCAAATGGGTTCACTTGGCACCCACTCAACCCAAATGTCATTTTGGGGTCCACTTTAATAAAAGAAAAAGGATGCCAGCACTCTAAACTTCATTTCATGGTTTATTTTACCTCGGAAGGCAGGACAGGCATGGACGCGTTTCGCCCCTGAGGGCTTTTTCAACACACATGAAAACAAACAGGAAGTGACATGTTTATAAAGGATGTCAATTCAGCCTATCAAGGTGTCAGCAATTACATCATGAGGACTAAGTGGAGTAATTAGAACATACCACCAGTAAAGATAACCATGACATGTATACATGGGGAATATACCAGACAGACACTGTATGGTTGGCCAACCAGAACAATAACATGTCGATCAATATAATAAAATAAAGAAAAAAATATATACAAATATTTACAAGATCAAGAGTGAGGTAACTGGAAAAGTAAACCTGAGTGCTGCGGTCTCTCCTGCATTTTCTGCAGTCTTCTTCTAGTCCACTTTAATACCCGTTCACCCTGGCAGCCGCAAAAAAAGATGCACAGCTGAGAAAAGCTTACAGCAAGCATACAGTCAGTGTTGCCAACTTGGCACATTTGAAGCTATACTTAGCATCCCCCCCCCCCCCCCCCCGTGCCAAAATTTGTGGAAAAACCCCTGGCGGAAAATCTAGTGCTTTTTTGCTGGTGATTTGGGGCGAAATTGGTTGACAGGCGCCAGAGATAAAACCCTCGTTTCCCTCCTTCTTCCTAGAAAGGACCATTGGTAACCAAATGGACCCTTGTAGATCTCTAACTCTTAAGATTGTAAAACGAAACCAAATGGACCCTTACAGGTCCATTTGGTTTCGTTTTACGCTCTCAAGAGTTAAATTATATTTAATTCTGAATTACCTAATTTTCAAGAATCTACACATTTAGAAAAAGAATTGCTATTTTGACCAACATTTTTCCAGTTAAATTAGTCCGAGAGACTAAAATCAACATCAAATGGTATAAAGAATAGATAAAATAAATAGTTAGAATAAATAGTTGGTCCTGGTATAAAAACGTTTGAAAACCACTGCTCTAGCACATTCTAGTGCATTTTGGAAGTGCCACTAGTGCGTTTTGGATTTTGGCAGTTGGCAACACTGCATCCAGTACCTGTCACCTGGTGGTATTGTAGCTTCATAGCTGCAGCTAAAGCCAGCCCAACTCGTCTTTTGTAGCTTTGTAGATTTTGCAGCAGCTGCAAACATCCGTTGCCGCTTTGTGTCTTTGCATCGCTGGCCTCCATTGAAAATGAATTGTAGCTCATGCTAGCCTTGTATCTTTACGCCACTGGTTTAACTCGGAAATGAACTGTGGCCTGCGTGGATTTGTGGCTGCCAGCGTAGAACTCGGGTATTAGAGTTGAAGCGGAATTCCACCCATTTTCAACATTTTACTTATTATGTCATAAATACACCTTCGAGATGTTGTGTGGACATGATGAAAAAAAATTTCCCCCATTCTGTGTTTACTAGAAATGGAGGTCGATACCTCCTTGAGGGTAGGTCATCATCACCATCATAACCTTTATTTAAATTCAGAAATAGAGTTGAGAGCAAGCCCTCATTTTCAGTGTAGTCCAATACAGGGACACAAGAACTACAAGAATATAAAGAAGAATAGAAAAATATATATAAAAAAAGAAAATCTAAAAGATAAGATACCCTAGCAAAAACATGCAGTAATCCTGTGTCCTAATCTGCCTCCCCCTGGAGGCAGTTTAGGACACAAAGTGAAAAGAAGGCAGCTTGGACTCCTCATGCATTGAAGGAAGCATGTGGCCAGTCCGCTGCCTCTCCAGGTTGGTGGAGGGTGTGTAGAGCCCAGGATCACATTAGAAATTGGCAATGGATGAAAGAAATGGGTTACAAAATTGTGGGATAAAAATAATTGGAAGTCTGGGAAAAAAAATCATTAACACAGTGAAAAAAACTTGATACATCAAGTTGTGTTTTTTTTTTGTTTTTCACCATGTTAATAATTTCTTTTCAGATCCCCTTTTTCTGAGAGTGTACAAATTGGGTCCATTTGGTTCCATTTGTACACTCAGGAAAATTTAGAAAGTGGGTGGAATTCCCTTTAACAGGTGAATCTATTTGGATTGGATTTACTTCACAAAAGTTGCCGTTGTACCCGTGCACTCTCATGGGTACGGGTCCGCTTGGTTTTAAACTGTACCCCTACAGTTAAATTAACACTGTGGATTTCACTGTGTAGTAGGTGCTACTCGATGTGTCTGTGTCAACATAGTTACATTTAACAGAAAAAAAAGATATATATATTTTTAATCATTTATGTACAATAACATGTTTAGAATGAATGGAATGGTTAGCCTTTGCTTTCAGCTTTTTTTAGTTTTGTTTTGCAATATTTGCATATAAGCTTTTACTTTGTATTGTATTATATAAATATAAAAAATCTTAACCTAGAGCATTTATATTTATGCGTTAATATGCAACTCTTAAGTTAATGACGCTGCTTTTATATCCACTTAGGTAAGACTGCGTATTAAAGATAGGTCTATAGTTTGTATTCTAGACCTGACTTTGTTACAAAGTCTTGCCTTATTTTAAGGTGTGTGTGACCCTCCTGCGCCCTGTACACACACACCAGAGCAAATTGGAACGCACCGTAGGTCAAACACGTTGATAACCAAGTTGTCTAAAATGCATTTATTTTGCCCGTCTACTCATTCTGAAACGTATTTATTCAGATTTTTCTTCTTGCCTCCCCACCCCTCACTACATTCCTGCAGAAATTGTCGGCCTCTCCACATACATAAACACATAACATATATGTGAATTTGCTCTATGATTACCAAACATATTGTCACATATTGTCTACCCGTCCTCAGCAGTCACTACAATGTTGCTTTCGACACAGTAACTATCGACACATACAGTGTGTTAGCGATTCATCCCTCATTAGCGCAGTCTTAAAGGCTACGGTTGCACTTTGAATTACAAATTACAAATTATTCTTCTACATTCTCTAACTGAGTACACTTCATAATCAAGTGGGTCAATTCACATGATTAATATTTTAACTCTTGAGAGCGTAAACCATGAAACCAAATGGACCCGCAAGGGTCCATTTGGTTTCATGTTTACGCTCTCAAAGAGTTTCATCTGGTTAACCAACTTTCCACCATTTAGCCTAGCTGGGGACCACCTGGAACCCTCTCAAGGACCACTGGTGGTCCCCGGACTACTGATTGAAAACCACTGCTCTAGGCGGAAATAAGTAAGGCCTCTTCTTCCTTTATTCGATCCTGTTGTCAGGATGCTAATGTGATTCTGGCAGCTCACTGGAAACACTCCTTGGGTCTCAAAAGGGCAGTAGAGTAGTGCAGCGGTATTTTTGGCCCAGTGCGTGTAACTGAGTGCTCAAAACAGTTGTATATATTTGTATAGGCCTATTCTCAGTTATGAGGGGAATTTTAATATAATATAAAATGTGGTTGAAAACCACTGTGCTACACTAAGAGCCTTAACAGTTTGATTGCCATTGCAGTAGATCTAAGTCATTCTACTGTAATATGATCTATACTTACGCCTATTGCCGATGACGTAGATCTAAGTCATTGGATTGTATACAGTTGAAATGTCTGGCACCTGCTACCTTTTTTTTTTTTCCAAAAAAGGGCTGGCACTGAGAGTGTAGTATGATTGTAAGAACTTGATATAGTACGGAGGAGGCCCTATTTATGTTCAATTGCCAACTGCTTAAAATAGACAAATAATTATTTAACAGTTGACAGTTTTGATATGATTTTTTTTTTTTTTTTTTTTTTTTTTTTTTTGCCAATTGAGGTTTTGAATAATTGCAAGTGCAACCGTTGCGTAACACTGTGGCGGCTCTCACCTTTGGGAGTGCTGTTGAAGTCAGTCACTGGCTGCCATGTCACCGAGTCCAAACAGAAAGCAGCCGCTTGAACTTCAAGCAGAACACATCCAGAGTCGTTGGTAGAACTTAACCCTGCGGAATTACCCCTTCAATATCAAAGAGAGGCATGGTCTCGAGCGTAATCGCCAGTTTCTCCATCTGAGATGTAGAACAGACCCTCGTCAAGTGCTTTGCTAAGAATACGAAGTGAAGCCACTGCAGCAATTCGGTCCTATTTCGTTGTGCAGCTACACACTCCAGTCGTCACGTCCGAAAGGCTTTTAAAGTTGAGCCCTCTGGCCACGATGTCACAGAGAAGGAAGGAGAGAGTATTGGCCACTACTCTGTTCCTGCCTTTTTGACTTGTGTCTGAACAGTTGAACTGTTTTGGCCCTAATACAGATGGAAATCAGGTCCAGGTTGGCCCGAGTCTTGGAACAGCAACGACCCCCACATTGGAAAACAAAATTGTGTGAATCACATTTGAGACAAATTCATGGGTTTTATGAAATCAGATTCACATCTTATCTCTAAAGATGTGTCTTCGGTCCGGAGTTATGTAAACAACAATGCAGCTTCAGTTGTCGTGTTTGTGCAACATAGTTTTTTTTTTTTTTTTGTTTTTTTTTACACATTCTACAACTGCCTTCTTGATCAGTAGTTCTCTAACCCTTTTCTACATTATTTTCCTGCATTTTATTTATTATTGCTATTTTGTTTTTGCAAGTTTAGGTTACAATAACAACCATGGTTTGGTTCGGATACTGAAGCCCAGTTCGTAGGCTTAATACTCACTGTTGCATGACATTGTCGCTCGCCGGAAGACGACCGCAGCAAAAGAAAAGCGATCAAAAAGCACTTTTGATCACTTTTCCGCTAAGAGTGGAAGTCAGTCCTAAAGGTCACATTTGTAGCTTCGAAACAGGTCTGTGGTGGAACCCAGTGACGTCACACGGCTCCCAGACCTTTTGTGCATTATGTTTTTCTCTTTCTTTTTTACATTTCTTTAGATTTGAGAGAAAAAATGGCTTTTTTGCCAGCAGTGTAAACAAAGTCTTTGTCAGACTAGTAAAACTGTAAACCGCCTTAAAACGATGTACGATCGATGTATGTACATGAAGCCTTTTAAATTGTGCATGCTGTCCGTTTTATCTCTATTTAAGTGTTGCTGTTTCATTTATTATCCTTTATCTTTTTTGTTTGATTTTGGCCAGACTGTGAAGCTCAGGTATAATATATGAACCATTAACAATGTGCAGAACAGTGATTATTTTTTTTTTCTTTTATCGTTTTTCCTATAGAATACAAAAAAATATTAATAATACAAAAAAAGAAATCATCAGTCGACAATCCACATCTACCAATGCAAATAAATGCGATAAAGCACCATGTGAAGCGTTGCGTTGTCAGTGCATTTTGTTTAGTTGTGACCAGGCTGCAAATTATTGATGCTTTACTTGCCTAATAAAAGTCCTGTAACAGAAAATGGTATGGGTGCGGCTACATCGTTCGCTCCACGGGCGCTGAAGCCGTCCCAATACCATTTTCTCCTGCTCCCCCAATTGGGAAATGTTACATCCGCCCCTGGGGGGGGCAATGCTTTCTTATTTAGAGTGAAAAAACACCAATGTAGAGGAAAGGAATGACACAATGAGTGGTATTCCCCTTTAATACAAACAGTAGTAGTACAAACAGTGCCTTCATTTTTCAGTGTAGCTGTAGAACATTGCAAGTACACATTTAAGTACATTTGTGCATCTAATTGACAGTACTACTGCTATCACTTGTAGCAATAGCAGTAGAAATATACCAGTAGTGCAACATTTTCTTTACAACTCAAGTACAAAACAAGTTTTCTATACAGTACAGATACATACAATATACACAAAAAAGAGCATCAGAGCATAATTGTTATTTCATTCAATTATGCATTTTATGTTAGATGTGTATAACACACACGTATGCACGCACACACTCACACACAATAATTAAAAATACTTATATTCTTAAAATACAAAAATAAAATGTTTTTTCAGTCCCATGGATTTGTTTTATATATTGGTTAAATAATATACAACTTCATGAAAACAAACAAACAAAAACAAAAACCTTACTTGATTGTCCCTTTAAAAAAAATGCTATTTATAGTTTTAAAAACAATTCCCTCTTCTCCCATATATTGCTTATAATAAACAAAGGTTTTAAAATATAGTGTAGTCTTAACCATTTCAGGCTGGGAATCCATTTTTGGATTCGGTACAGTATGTACAGTATTCCAGAATTAACTTTTTTGGATGGTGATATATAAATATATATCACTATCCATAATAAAACTATATTAGTTTTAAAAAATTAAAATTAAAACGGTATATATACAGTATATAAAAGCATTCCCTCTCCACTCTCTGCACGATATTATTTATTCACTTTTGTTGTTTTTTGTTTGTTATTATTATTTTTTTTTCTTTTTCGCACGTCTTGTCCTGTGTTTTGCACCTGTCCTAATGTTGTAACCGGACTCTGTTGTCCCAAACTAAACACATTAACAAGTCATGGCATGTTCACATGTCAAATAGACTTGAAGCCTGGAATGTGATTTGTTTAAATGAGTCATGTGACCTGTTAGAGACCAATCAGATTCCTATCTTGAAGTGACACAGAGCCTGATTCGTGCTGCCAGTGTAAACCAGGCCTTATATAGGCGATAAAGACGTTCCGATGGTGATCCTTTCATTCCTTGTTGCTCCGCAGTGCGTCTGTCTCTCCCTCCTCTGCTTTCTCCTTCTGCTCCAACTCCTTGTACTTCCTCTTGAAGAAACCAAGCTGGGAAACATGGAACAGAATGAATTACTGTCTAATCAACATGTATACATAAAAGAAGCAATCCATAGAAAAGTCAGCAAGGTTGCTATAGGAGAGGCGAATCCTAATGTGTCATTAAAGGGGATTCCACCCATTTTCAACATTTTACTGTGTCCTTAATATACCTTAGAGATGTTGTGTGGACATGATTCATAGAAATGGAGGTCTGAAAAAAATCTAACATGGTGGAACACAACTTGATGACATCAACAAGTTGTGTTTCACAATGTTAATGATTTTCATTTTAGAACCTTTTCTTCCTGAGAAAATTATGTATGAGTACAATACAGAGAATGTTTGCATTCGCCATCTTTGTTGAAGAAGAGTCTATCTATGTCTGAGATAACTAATCTTACTTATCTTTCATAGTGGTTTAAGCCCTGTGGAAATGTTGTATTAAGTTTTAAAATCCATTGCTTTTCTGCAAACTTCCTCTCTCCCTCTGTCCACGTTTGGTCACATTCTAGTCCACATACTTCCATTGCCCCAATTCCATGTCCAATGAAATGTTGTACTATTAGCGACATCTCCTTGGCATTTTTTATGTTATATCTATGCTGGTTAATTCTGTCTGCTATTGTGTTTCTGGTTTCCCCTACATATTGTAGATTACATTTGTTACATGTGATTAGATAGACACAGTTTTTTGTGGACGCTGTTATGTTTTGTTTTATCCCTATCATGATGTTCGTTGATCTATTTCTTCACTAGTAATTAGTGTTTAAAGTAATCCGGACTTTTAGGGAGGGTTCCGTTTGTTCTTTTAAGTTTGCTGTGGACTAGGTAATCTTTTAATTTTTATTTTTTATGTAGACAGGTATGATTTTGTATCCCTCTAGTGAATCTTCTGCCCTTCTTGTAAAGTTTTAGTCGTAGTGTTAGTCATAGTTTTACTGCCGGGTTATATTTCGGAATTAATGATTTTAAATTGATTGAAAGAGCCATTTTCAACCATTTTCAACACCCCGCTCACCTTCCAGAGAGCAAGGACCACCATGGCCAATAGCAGCAGTCCTCCGATGACGCTGCCCACAATCACACCCACAGGCACCTCAGACTCCGCCCCTGGTTTAGTGATGGACAAACCAACCTACGGAAAGAGAGAGAGAGAACCAGAGATTGGTCACGCAGGGGTTGACACTAAGGTCTCCGAGGCACTTGCCCATCGGGCAAGTGCAAGTCAGGTTCTACTTGCCCTCAGGTCATGGTCACTTGCCCCCAAAAAATATATTGTAAATTTTGCATTTAAGTTTAACCAGATGTAACTCTTGAGAACGTAAACATTTTTACACTCTCAAGAGTTAAAATTCATCATCTTAATTAGCCCCAAGTCTACACAACAAGAGTATGTAGAAGATTAATGGTCATTTTGATGTGTATGTTAATTTGGCTGTTTTGTTTCCCAAATCCAAGCTGGAATTGTGGATAGCTAGAAAGCAGGGAAAGACACAGAGGCAGAGTGCAATGACTGCCTTCAAGACAAATTTATCTTGTGTTGTGTTATAGTGCACTAAGTTGCACACTTGCCCGATCGGGCAACCAGGTAGCAGTCTTCACTTGCCCCACCATTTTTTTTACTTGCCCCGGGCAAGCGGGCAAGTGTTAGTGTTAGGCCCTGTGGTGTAACTAGTAGCAATATTATTACTTGTCTCTGTAACAAATAATATAAGTTAACGTCCTACAAAACAGTAATAACATTACAGTTACTTTAAGTTACTTTCGTCATGCTGCTGCTTTCAACAGTATTGTGTTGGTGAAGGCTAATGCCACTTTACATTGACCTAAAAAAGACACAGATGTAAATGGTGCATTTATATTGTGCCTTTATCCAAGGAGCTTTACATAGTGCATTACATTCAGCCATTCATGTCACGCACACTTATTTTATTTTATGTAATCGACATAAGGTCCACCTGTGTACACGTAGATGTGTGTCTTACCGTTATTTCTGGGTGTGTGGCGATGAGGAGTTCTGGTTGTTGGGTTTTGATATGAGCTGTGGTGACCAACTCAACGGACTCGAACAATGCCTGAAAACACGCACGCACACGCACACACACACACACACACACACACACACACACACACACACACACACACACACACACACACACACACACACACACACACAGGGGTAATTCTGTTTAACCCTTTGTGTGTACTGAACGCGTTTTGGTGTTTTAGCTGTTGAAAAATAGCAGATCTACAAGCTCATATCGCGCCACCGAGTGGCGCGATATGAGCTTGTAGTTCTGCTATTTTTGAAAAAAAAAAAAGTGAAAATGTGGTGCAAATCTTTGAATGCATTATTTCGGAAGCAAACATTTTTAACTCAAATCTTTGCTTCTGGGGGATCCCCTAGAACAACATGTTTTTAGATGAGGTTCTGCAGCTAAATAATAGATATTTCTGGGGGTCCTTCCTATGAAATATGTATGAGCATCACTGACACAGAAAGAGATTTTTCCAGAAAAACTAGAATCTCGCGCCAGGGACTAGAATTTAGTGTCACAAACTAGAATCTAGTCTCATGGACTAGAATCTAGTGTCAGGAACTGGAATCTAACTTCAGAAACTACAGTCTACTGAGAGGAACTAGAATCTACCGTGGGGGACTAGAATCTGGCATGAGTAACTAGTGAACTAGTAATGAGTAACTAAATTAGTTCAACTAATAACAACATAATAGGAGTGTTAATGTATCATTAATTACGGTGGCGAAGGTCCCGCTCCATATCCTGGTGTTTACAGAGACGCTGTACTTCCTGTTTGGCCTCACGTTCTTCAGGACGCATTTGATTGGGCGACAGCTGGCCGTGTCACAGTCCTACGAGCAAGGGGATTGGTGGATTATTAGTTACAAATTATTAGTTATTACAATAATTTGAAGAAAAATAAGGAAATACTGAAATTATGACTTCAATACATACAGTATTTGCTACTACTACTGGTACTACTACAACTACAACTACTATATTAATAATAATAATAACTAGAACTGCATTGTTGTGTGCCAACTTGCACATCGCACACAATATAGGGCATGGTTTACCTACAGTATATACATGGCCTACTGGTGTGCGAGCAGAGCTAGCGAGCAGTGCAATTACATTTACATCTGGACACAAAAGGTCACTGAATCTACTAAATGTGACAATCTGCCATATCGGTACGAACAGTGTTGTGCACGACACTGTGCACATTTATTTATAAATAAACATAAACATACAGTCTATTTAGCCCCGTGTTTGAATGTATGAAGCAGCTCATATTTTACTTTCTCTAATAACCTAAAAAAAACTTAACAAACATAACTTTAATGGAACATTTCACCCCTTTTTTCGTCCAGAGCTTATTCTAATGACGTTTAGGACACAAGGAACTAAAGTTGCCTCAATTACGTTTAAAATAAGCTCTACTACAGTACATGTGTTACTCAAAACAGCCTCTCCTTATCCCATTGTGTCCTGATCAGATTCTAGTCTCCGATGCTAGATTATAGCTCCTCATGCTAGATTCTAGTGTCCGTTGCTAGATTCTAGTTCCTCATGCTAGATTCTATTATTTAGCTGCAGAACCTCATCTAAAAACATGTTGTTCTAGGGATCACACAGAAGCAAAAAATTTGAGTTAAAAATGTTTGCTTCCAAAATAATGTATTCAGAGATTTGCAGCACATTTTCACATTTTTTCAAAAATAGCAGAATTACAAGCTCATATCGCGCCACTCGGTGGCGCGATATGAGCTTGTAGGTCTGCTATTTTTCAACAGATAAAACACCAAAACGCGTTCGGTACAGTTAAAATAAGCTCTACTACAGTACATGTGGTTACTCACTCACCAGCTGTTTGGTACCAAACAGCCTCTCCTTAATGAAAGAGGCGGAGCCTGGCATGGTGTCCAGAACCACGTCACAGCTCACATCGTCACTCTGGAACACAGGTCAAAGGTCAAAGCTGTTGAACCGCTAGTTCAGTGGGTTTCAACCTTTTTCATACCAGGGCCCACTATTTATTCAGAATCTGAGCCACGGACCACCATTTGATGACATTTTAGCTCCCACAGACCCCAAAACTAAATGACCATTGATCTTCTGCATTCTCTAGTTGTGTAGACTTGGGGCTAATTCACATGATGAATATTTTCTAACTCTTTTAACATTTTCTAACTCTTGAGAGTGTAAACATGAAAGCAAATGGCCAATAGCCAATGGCAAAGCTCATAGGGGTTTCTTTGGACTTGGAGGCCTCCTGCAGCCTCTAGAGGTTTCAAAAAGACAATATGTTTTGGAGATAATCCATATAATCGAGGAAGACTCAGAACATAGATGAAAAACATAAAAAAAACAAACAAACAAACAAAAAAACAATAAGCAGTGCAATTATTATTTTGACCATAAAATTACATAGAGGGGCTTTAACTTTCTTCTGGGCTGTGGATTGTTTGTTTTTATTTTATTTTGTCTGTAAATACGTCATGCATGCGCACGCACGCATGTGTACAGTACACTCACTGGCTGTGTTGCTACTTCAGTGAGGAAGAGGAGAGGGTTTCCATCGTCTGTCGAAGAAGGCACTTCAATATATAGAAAACACACATGGACAGGAAAATTACCTGTAGACACCTGGGAGAGAGAGAGAGAGAGAGAGAGAGAGAGAGAGAGAGAGAGAGAGATAGAGAGAGAGATAGAGAGAGAGAGAGAGAGAGAGAGAGAGAGACAGAGAGACAGAGAGAGAGAGACAGAGAGACAGAGAGAGACAGAGAGACAGAGAGAGAGAGAGAGAGACAGAGAGAGAGACAGACAGAGAGACAGAGAGAGAGAGAGACAGAGAGAGAGAGAGAGACAGAGAGAGAGAGAGAGAGAGAGAGAGAGAGAGAGACAGAGAGAGACAGAGAGAGAGAGAGAGAGAGAGAGAGAGAGAGAGAGAGAGAGAGAGAGAGAGAGAGAGAGAGAGAGAGATGAACTGTAAACATTGATTTGCTTGGTACACAGTTGGGCGTCAATTCATACCTCCTTTGTGTGAATTCCTGCTTTGAAGGAAAGACTAACACATGACCGTGTACTACAGGCTCACACAGTCACAGCGAAGCGAGGCTCTGTGAGCTTGTACGTCACTGTTTTTTTTTTTTTAGAACCATGCAGGTTCTACACCAATGTTAACTCGTTACCTCGATAGTAAAGTTGTATTCGGGTCCGATGCCGTCCAGGCTGTCGATGTCACCGCTCTCTGCGTCGCCGTCCGACACGTAGAAGTTGATGTTGGACTCCCTGAGAGAGAGAGATGTCATATGTCCTTGTGGGTAATATATGGAATGCACATGCTATGATGCTAATAAAAAATATTTAAAAAACTTTGAGGCTCTATTAACTTAGAATATGCATTCCATAATTCCATAGGGCTAGACCACACGTGGACATATGACATCATCATGTTGCGACAGCAGCAGTCCATAGTGAGAGAAAGATTTGCTATTCATGAAAGAAATATATATATACCGGTAGGCTGTTTTTATTGGATTTATTTTAATTACAGAGGGCAAGTATAATGTTTTAAGGCATATTTGTCTCATTAGCCAGGGATCCTTTTATAGTCCCTAACGGTACACGTAGCTGTTCCGAATCGACTCACATTGCGCCTTTTGCATCGTTTCATCTGCTCCTGTGAACGCACCGATTCGCAGGTAGTATTAAGACAGACAGACAGACAGACAGACAGACAGACAGACAGACAGACAGACAGACAGACAGACAGACAGACAGACAGACAGACAGACAGACAGACAGACAGACAGGTACCTGGACAGAGACAGCTCAGAGTCGTACATCAGAGGAATGCTGAGGGTCACCTGGTTGTCACGAGGCTGCAGCTCTGTGTCATCACTGTCAAATCAATCAACCAGTCAGTCAGCCAATCAATAAGTCATTAAAGTCAATCAATCATCAATCAACGAGCAACAAGCTGGACAGTATTTCAGATTGGTCGTTCAGACCTCAGGACGTCGAAGGAAAGCGCGGCGTCTCCCAGCAGAGGTCGCTCGTCCACGCCAAGGTCAAAGTTCAGTGTGAAGGTCACCTGGAGGTCGGCGATGGGAAGAAGAGAAAGGGTGAATGTGACTGCCCAAAGTACCATTATAACTCCTTGGTTGGCTGGAGTGGTGAAGAGAGAGCGGTCTTCAACTTTGAGGTCACTTTGGATGCACTTTTGCACCATGTCCTACAGTTCCAGCTTTGGCCAGAAGGGTACCGGCGGCTTAAAAGTTTGGCAAAGCAGCTCTTGTTGGTGGTAAAATAAAAAAATAAAGTAGAGAGAGGTGCGGCTTTGCGTCTGGTTACTGCAAACGCCACTGAGCGGGGCTGTCTGCTCTCTCACTGATAAACTATGATGTTTGTCGAGCCGCTTCGTAATCATAACCTCCGTTTTACTGAGGTTATGATTAGGGTTAGGTTAGGTTTAGGCATACGATTACTGAGGTTAGGCTAGGGTTAGGGTTACACGGTGCTTTATACGGTTACTAACCCTAAACATAACCTCAGTAAAAGTATGCTTCGCCCCGCCCTAGTAGTAGTAGCCGTGATCACCCGATACAATAAATACAAAATATCTACTTGCCCGGCGGGTATCTGAGTATCTGCGTCTACTCGTGTCTACTTGTTGTATTCGATCGCGTGATTATGCTCTATTGAATTGATTGATGGATAGAACTCGAAGCGGGTGGAGCGTCCACGTAGATTACACGCAAAACAAATGAAGGAAGAGAGACAGCGAGTAAGACAGAATACCTCCTGTCCGTCCATCAGAGCTGGGTATGCTACCACACATGTCAGCATGTCAGTGACTTCACACTCCACTGTAGCATCATGCTGAGAGAGAGAGAGAGAGAGATAGAGAGAGCACATTGTTACCGTTTCTTTCCTTTCATCGCTCTCTCATCTCAGAAATTTTGGACGTCTGACTGAAAAAAATTCTAAATATTAAATTAACCAAATGCTAATTATGGCTAGTGTTAAACCGGCCCTTACAGGCCGTCTATTAGTCAGCGTATTACTAGTATATATGGGCGTTTGAGGTGTAATGTTTAGTACTCACAGGCTGTGTAACAGAGGAGTAGTACACGTTGTTGGAGTACTTGGTGGTCAGGCGGACGTTGTAAGCCCTGTCCACTCCAGCGGCGTTGGCTACGGTCACCTCGAAGGACAGACGGCGGTCATTGTGGCTTATTAGCAAGGTTTTGGACGAACTGGAGGACAAGAAATTTAGGAAAATTTGTTCCAGTGTTTAGAAATTGGTAATTCAAAATATGATCCTCATTGACTTACATTGTACACTCACACAGCTCTAAAATTCACTCTTTTATATCGTCTCTTGTCAGGTGGCAATACACACCAATTGACAAATTGTCGCTTGGTAGTACAGTATTTTCGGTTTGTGTGGACCCATGAACAAATTTTGTTCATGTCAGTTCATCATATCATACTAGTAGAGGTTTTGGGCCTGAAAATTTAGGCCGACTAAATGGTTCACAAGGTAAATACTGAAAATAACTATTATTTTACTAGAATAAAATAATTCGATGTATATTATTTTTTCATGGAGCCTGAGGCCCGACCCAACCTGACAGATTAGCAAAGATTTTAGGCTTGACGTGGTCCTAAAATGTCGGGTTGGGCCTGTTCGGGTTCGGGCAGAGTTTGACAACTCTACTAGTACTACTACCACCCAGTCTCTCTAGATAACAGTCCTAACAGTACCAAAACAGGTCAGAGACAAAGAAACACTTATTGCGTACCTCGATATTCCTTTGGGTTTGACTCGGACAGACAGGTCACACTTGCACACGTCATCCGACCCACAATCCTTTGCAAACGGAACCTGTAATGTCATTTTATAGTAGCACATTTGTAGTCAAGTATTGTCGGGGAAGGAAGGAGGAAGGTTCAAAAGAGTTCTTTTATGTCTAAAGTCCTGCCACTATCGTCAGACAGTCCTGAACCAGGGGCGTAACATTTCCCAATTGGGGGGGCAGGCGAAAATGGTATGGGTGCGGCTTCATCGCCCGTGCGGGCGATGAAGCCGCACCCATACCATTTTCTGTTACAGGACTTACATTGGGCAAGTAAGGCATCGATAATAACATCAGTTGTTGTTGAAGTTGCAACAGACACGCAGCATGCATAAAAAAAGAACGTCAAAGAACGTCTGACAAGCTTACTTCAAAGCTCCAGGACGTGGTGCTGTAGTGGTCTAGAACCGGACTGGATTCTGGATCGGACTGAGAGACTGTGACATTGAGGGACAGAGGAAGAAGAGACTCAGGATGCTCCTATAGGAGGGGAAAGAGAGAGGGACAATGACTGTTAAACAAAACATGATGAGACAAACCTACCAGCTCCCTCCCTTCTTCTCTGTTTCTGTCTCTCTCTCTCACCTGTGCATAGACAGTGTGGGTGTGGCAGACGGGCGTCCCGTTCTCCAGGTGAACCTGCACCTCCTTTTGCCGTCCATCCTCCCCGTCCAATGTCCCTCGGCTGTCCACGGTTACGTTACACCAAAACACTGCAGACACACAGACAGACAGAATATACAAAGTCAATGCAAAGACAAGAAGTTGCATCGGGCATGGGACAAAACAGTGCATCGTGGAAGAGTTGAACAAATGCCAGCCCAGCCCCCACACCAACCCCCATCAACACAATGGCTGTTTTAAGCCCTGTGTCCACAATATGACAAGTTATTTTGAGGGTTTAGAGATGGAATCAGTATTTCCGGACAAAACCATGGGAGGTCAGATCAATGGCAAGTTACACAGATTGGCTTCTTCTCCCATTGCCTGCACCAGTAAGATTGGTATGCCTTGCGTTATTGTTTCTGTAATTAATTCATCGGAATTAATCAGTTAAAGTCCCAGCTGTAGTTTCTACTTCAGATATTTTAGTTTTAGTGCACTGGAGGTGGGACTACAATAATAAAGTGGACTACAACAATAAATTACCCAGAGGTCCAGAGGCGGTGGATGGTCTGAAGGTGGCGGTCAGACACACGGTCGCCACGGAGACCGGACGGTCACTCAAGCTCAGCTTGGGAGGGTCGAAGGTCACGGTGGCCTTTACTTCGGCCACCGGCCTCGACCTATGAGGAGAACAGAAAAGGTTGTTGTGTTACCAGACGGAGTACATATAGGCCTAGATTTTCGTCACCGCTAAACCCCTTATCTCTTAACTTCTTTGCCTTTTTAAACTATTTTAAAAAGCATTTTCAAGAGTTAAAAGGGCCTACAAGCTCACAACGTGTCAATAGATTGCCCCCCTAAATTCCCCAGACTGCCCCACCAAACATGATGGCATGCAACCAACCCAAATTTCAAAGATATTTCAAATTAAAGTGCTCATATTTAAAATGATTTGTATAACACTATTCCTGCTACTGATCAACTACAGCTGTGGCACCACCAAACCAACAGCATTTCATCATTGAAAACAGAAAACTCTCTGAGTCAGACATTTAGCTTCATGCATGCTGCGTGTCTGTTGCAACTTCAACAACAACTGAGGTTATTATTGATGCTGTACTTGCCTAATAAAAGTCCTGTAACTGAAAATGGTATGGGTGAAGTCGCAACCATACCATTTTCACCTGCCCCCCCATTGGGAAAAGTTACATCCGCCCCCGAGTAGTGCTACTACAGGACGCGGTGCTTTACTCACCAGAGGTTGACCACTGTCCCATAAGCACCGACAGTGACGTCATCCACCAGGTCACCGTTGAGGTCAAAGGTCGTGTCCAGCGAACGTCCAAAGTACCTCAACCCGGAGTCCAGCGTGGAACCTCTGATTTTCTGCAGAAGAAAAACAAATACAAGAATCAATTTCTAATCACTGGAACATTTTTTATTTGTTTGTTTCTTGTCCACATTTGGAATTTCCTCATAGCAAGGGACGGTAACTACAGTACACAAAAAAAGTACTTTCCAGAGACCATTTAGCATCTGTAAATTCAATTTTATTGGGTTCTTATTAGCTTGCCTGATTCTTATTACCTTGCCTGCAGTGTTGTTTTTTGAGAATATTTTGATTTAGTCTTAGTTTTAGTCTTTTCAATAAGGCATATTTAGTCTTTTAGTCCCATTTAGTCTTCTTTTTTAGTCTAGTCTTAGTCGACGAAATGTCAAAAAGGATTTAGTCTAGTCTTAGGGCTCCATTTTCGTTACATGCTAAACCCCTTATGCCATATCCCTTATTTCATTTTCACTATTTTGAAAAACTTTTTTGGACTATTTCAACATGTCAATCTATTAACACGTTGTGAGCTAGTAGACTGGTCATTTGAACTACTGAGAAATGTTTTTTTTAATAGTTTAAAAAGGCAAAGAAGTTAAGGGATAAGGGGTATAGCGGTAACGAAAAAGGATTTAGTCTCACCCTTAGTCTTTTAGTCTTAGTCTTGGTAGTTTAGTCTCGTTTTATTTCTTGTATAAAATTACTGCAATAGTAATAACTTCCTTTCCTGAAAAGCTATGCAATGTATACTGCAGATATGTTCAATACTTGAAAAGAACGAAAAAAGAAGATAAAAATGTTTTCTATTTCCATTAGTCTTAGGTTATGATTTAGTCTTCGTCTTAGTCTTTTGAAAACACCCATCTTTTAGTCCCATTTAGTCTTTTGAAATTAATTTTTGTTAGTCTAGTCTTAGCCGACTAAATATCAAAAACCTTAGTCGACTTAGTCTTTAGTCTTAGTCTTAGTCGACAAAAACAACACTGCTTGCCTGACTACAAATCAGTGACTACAACATGAGGTAAGTTATCATCTGGTTCACACAAACTGGTTCACACAAAGGCTATCCAGACTTGGCCTGTGTACTGCCCGGGTTTTCGGCCGAGCTTTGACGCCACTTCCTGCTTTCTTTTAATTAACCCTTAGTGTCCTGAACGCGTTTTGGTGTTTTATCTGTTGAAAAATAGCAGATCAACAAGCTCATGTCGCGCCACCGAGTGGCGCGACATGAGCTTGTTGTTCTGCTATTTTTGAAAAATTGTGAAAATGTGCTGCAAATCTCTGAATACATTATTTTGGAAGCAAACATTTTATCTCAATTTTTCGCTTCTGGGGAACCCCGAGAACAACATGTTTTCAGATGGCGGTCTGCAGCCAAATATGGATAATTCTGGCTAGAAATATGTCAGCATCACTGACACAGGAGCACAGATTTTTCTGAAAAACTAGAATCTAGTGTCAGAAACTATAGAATCTAGTGTCAAAAACTCGATTCTAGCGTCAGAAAGTAGATTCTAGTGTCAAAAAGGAGATCCTAGCATCAGAAACTATAATTTAGTGTCAATAACTAGACTCTAGTGTCGGAAACTACTGTAGAATCTAGCGTCAAAAGCTAGAATGTTGCTGCAGCTATAATCTGGTGTCAGGAACTACTGTATAATCTGGTGTCAGAAACTCCAATCGAGGGTCAGGACACACAGTGGGTTAATGGTCGTCAATGGGCACTTCCGGCTTGTTCCGGCTTGCATTTTCGGCGGCGGCCAGCTTGCAGGAAAAGCCTGCTGTCGCCAAAAATACGAGCCGGAACAAGCCAGAAGTATCCATTGACACTAATATTCATCATCTGAATTAGCCCCAAGTCTACACAACTAGAGAATGTAGAAGATGAATGGTCATTTTGATCTGTTTGTTTAACCGTTTTGTCCTGAATCCAGCCTGGAATTGTGGACAAAAGCAATAATAATTCTTTTTAGTTTTGGATTTGTGGGGCTAAAATGTCATCAAATGGTGTTCCGTGGATGAAATTCTGAATAAATAGTGGGCCCTGGCATCAAAAAGGTTGAAAACCACTGTTCTAACCCAGACCCAGGCTTTCCCACAAGGATAATAAAGGGGAATTCCACCCATTTTCAATATTTTTCTGAGAGCGTACAAATGTGAACCAATTTTTGGTTCCACCATTAACATGGTGAAATACATCTTGATGACATCATCAAGATGTATTTCACCATGTTAACGATTTTCTTCAGACATCCATTTCTTGGAAACACAGAATGGGGGAAACGTTTTCATCATGTCCATCCAGCACCTCTAAGGTGTACTAATGACATATTAGAATGTTAAAAATGATGGAATTCCCCTTTAAAAAGCACTCCCAAAGCACCACCTGTGAGTACTTGTTCCTCAGCGTGTCTTTGTGTCCGTTGTACAGGTAGATGACTCCCATGCCGTCCTCCTCCAGAGGAGCTCCCACCACCACATCACCGTACCCGTCCAGGTCCAGGTCCCCTGCACCGGCCAGAGCCTGCCCAAAACCACAGTTCTCTGCTGGGGAAGGGCCGGAGAGGACCCCCCTGTCTGTCAGCACCCCCTGGAGGTGGAGCATAGGAGGTACAGTTAATGAATTCTTAAAATCCAATAAACCAGGGTTGCCCAAAAGGTAGATTAGAAAATGGAGAATAATTGTTATTTTGACAGTTCTCTTTCCCAATTGTGGACAAAAACGTGAAAGTTCTTAGTTCACAAACTGTCAACTCAAACCCCAAATACTGTATTCAAACGCCAGTAATAGCATATACAGGAAAACCTTCCAATTCTTCCCCTCTATTTTTCATTATAAGTGCATTATTTTTAAACACTATAACACACTAAGTAACACCATCACCACTATTTCAAAGCTCAAACTTTCTAGGGGGCCTTGAAATGGATTTTCAGTAATGGAATAATCACATTTTTGTTGTGTAGATCTTGTTGAGCCGCTCATTTTGAAAGTAGCTCTCAAGTCAAAAAAGTGTGGGCAGCCCTGATGTAGGCTAACATCACCTTGCTAAAGGACAGCAGGTAGACTCGTCCTGTCTGTTTCTTCAGTGAACTCATGTAGTTTGGTGCAGAGACCAGTAGCAGGTCAGACGTTCCATCACCGTCCACATCTAGAGGACACAGGACCCCACCGTAGTATGACCCCAACTACACACACACACGCGCGCGCACACACACACACACACACACATGCACGCACGCACGCACACACACACGCGCACGCACGCACGCACGCACACACACTTGCTTACATGGTCGTAACATCAAAATGGACCATGACTCCTCTCCCCATACAGCCCACTTTTTTCGATTCCGATCCGATATCACAATTCCTGTGTTAGCCGATACCGATATCAAATTCCGATACCAGAAAAAAAAAAAAAAAAAAAAAAAAGAATGGTCTGATTATTAGGGCTAATACTGATACTTTTCCAATACCGATACAGTATTGTCGATACCGATCTTCAAAACACACTTTTTGCAGCTATTCCTGAGTATTTTGTCAAAAAAAAACGTACACATGATCTCTGCACCTATCCAATTAAAGCGGCACTGCCAGAACTTTATTGCGTATCGTTGGGCTGCAATTGACTTCTGAAGTCAATGGGAGGGACCTATTTTTTTTTAAGAAATGCCACAAATCATGCACCAAATGTCCAATCCACCCCAAATTTGAATCACATGTCGTGGGCGATGGCTTCAACAGAAAGCCAAAAGCAATTCCATTTTCATCCGTAGGCGGGGCGACACAAATGCGAAAAAATCTAACGCAGTGGTTTTCAACCAGTGGTCCGGGGACCACCAGTCGTCCTTGAGAGGGTTCCAGGTGGTCCCCAGGCTAAATGATGGAAATTCAGGGATTAAAGTAAAAAAAAAATCTTGAGACTGAAAATGATCTTTTGCAAATAAGCACTGAGCTAATTAAATGACCCCTGTGAAATCCTCAGGACTGAAATCAGTACCCAGTACTGAGAACTTTAATCCCTGTAGAAAGTGGCTTAACCAGATGTAACTCTTTGAGACATGAAACTAAACGAACCCGTTTGGTTTCATGTTTACGCTCTCAAGAGTTAAAATATTCATCTTAGCAATTAGTCTACATAATTAGAGAATGTAGAAGATTATCAACTGTTTTGTTTCCCAAATAAATCCAGCCTGGAATTGTGGACAAAAGCAAAATAAATCTTTAGTTTTGGGGTCTTTGGGGCACCACAAAGTCACCAAATGGAGGTCTGTGGCACAAATTCTGAATAAATAGTGGGCCCTCGAATCAAAACGGTTGAAAACCACTGATTTTTGGGGGGATAAATCACCCCACACCAAATTCTAGTTTAAGTTCTCATCACCTGTTCTCCTCTGTGTGAGTCCAGGATGTCAGGCTGCCCCCTGCTGTCCAGAGTGTAGACCAACACCTGTCCGGTGTGGTTGGAGCGCGGAGCGCCTGCTACGAAGTACTCCTCTGTACCGTCATACAGGGTAGTGACCGAGTACCCTGTACACACACACACACACACACGCACACGCACACGCACACGCACACGCACACGCACACACACGCACACGCACACGCACACGCACACACACACACACACACACAGTGTTTATACTCGCTTGATAAACATTGATATAATGTTTATACCTAATTGGAGCCGAGCTGTTTGCAGAGTTGTTTACACTGGGTTTATACAACATCCATCTTTATAAATAACATCCATCCTGTAACATAATATCTCAACCAGTAGGTAAGATGTCTCTCTCCAGTTACTGCAGACGCTGGCCAGGAGCATCCAAGTACAACAAATCACTAAGATGCATGTAAAGTTGGGTGCAATTCACAATCGCTGTGGTGTAGCCAGCTATGGCTTAAGTCTTCTCATTGGCTGCATGGCAGCAAATCAGGTCTGGGGCTTTGTGGTAGGCCGAAAGCCTATACCACCAGCCCTGGGCCTGGGCTTACCAAATAATTACCCAGAATAATTAAAACCTGTAATTCAAAAGGTCCAGAAATCACCTGACCCCCCAATTAAAATGTTACTGTACTCCCCTGCTGTTCATCATGAGTTGAAGCTCTTGATGACTGGTTTTAATTATTATGGATAATTATTAGGCTTTCGGCCTAGCACAAGGCCGCAGACCTGATTTGCTGCCATGCAGCCAATGAGCACGGCCCCACACCTGATTTGCTGCCATGCAGCCAATGAGCACGGCCCCACACCTGATTTGCTGCCATGCAGCCAATGAGAAGACTTAAGCCATAGCTGGCTACACCACAGCGATTGAGAATTGCACCCATTGTCAAGAAATAGCAATAGTAGTAGTAGTAGTCTTACCCAGATATGCGCTGTCATTTCGGTCTTGCAGTATCTCCGCAAAGGCACTTTCGGGGAAGATCTTGTAGGCCTTGTTTGCAGTTTGATGGACCACCGTTCCACTCCAAGAGTATGCGCCCACAGCACCGAACAACCATGTGTCCTGCCAAATGCACACATTATACATGAATGATTGCGATTCCAATTCCAGTCTCTCTCTCTGTCCGTCCGTCCGTCCGTCCGCCCATCCGTCCGTCCTACCTTGTCTCTGGTCTGACGAACGCTGAATCCAACTTGTGACATCTCCATCTGGAACTGCAGGCCCTGTCCCGTCCCTAACGTGGTTTAAAAGACAACAGAAATTACTGCATGATGCTGCACTCAATAACGCTGCAATAATGACATTTGATACGGCATAGCACAGGGTTTTTCAAGCCGTGGTCCGGGGACCACCGTTGGTCCTTGAGAGAGTTCCAGGTGGTCCCCAGGCTAAATGATGGACAATTGGTTAGCCAGATGTAATTCTTTGAGAGCGTAAACATGAAACCAAATGGTTCCTTGCGGGTTCATTTGGTTTCATATTTACACCATCAAGAGTTAAAATATTCATCAGAATTAGCCCAAGTCTACACAACTAGAGCATGTTGAAGATTAATGGTCATTTTGTTCTGTATGTCTGACTGTTGTTTCTGAAATCCTGCCTGCTATGGTAGACAAAAGCAAAATAAATCTTTAGTGTGGGGTCTGTGGGGCTAAAATGTCATCAAATGGAGGTCCGTGGCTCAAATTCTGAATAAATTGTGGGCCCTGGTATCAACATGGTTGAAAACCCCTGGCATAGCACACTAAGAAGAGTCACTATTGAAACATGGAAACGCTTTCTAGGCACTTTGGAAATCGTACAAACACAGTAGGCGACTTGGGAACATTGACACGATTGGCGAGAGACTGCGGAATCATTTTGCGACCGCGGCACACGTCGCAGAAATTGGCGTAGCTGTTATAAATCAGTTATACCGTAAATTAGTTGTGACTGTTCCTCACCAGTTGCTAATAAACCTAAGCCTAACCCTAAACAAAACCGCAGTAAAAGCTATGCCTAAACGTAACCTTAACCCCTGACCGTTGTGCCACTGGGTTGTGACCGTGACGTGACTGTGTTTGGCCACCGTGACAACGTACATATGCTGCGTTCGCAAAATGATTTCGTTCTTCCTGCTGATTGCAGCAAACAGGCAGTATCGATAAGTTCAATAACACTTTCCGACTTCCCAGACACAGACCCTCTATGTTGAAGATCCTGTCCCCCAGGGTCCCAGCGATCTCCACCAGAGCGTTCTCGTCGGAGACGTTGAAGAAGTACTGCTCGGTCGGCACGCTGGCGATGGACTTGATCTCCGCGATCAGCTTGGACGTGTCCTGTTCGTTACGGTTGTAGTAGCCGAGGACCTGGAATGGACAAACGACAGGACAGATGTTCTGTTTCAATAGCAATGCGTTACTGCAGGGGGTTTTCAACATGTGGTCTGGGGACAACCAGTGGTCCCTGAGAGGATTCCAGGTAGTCCCCAGGCTAAATGACGGAAAGTTGGTTAACCAGGTGTAACTCTTTAAGAGCGTAAACATGAAACCAAATGGACCCGCAAGGGTCCATTTGGTTTCATGTCAAGAGTTAAAATATCAAGAGTTAAAATATTCCCCATGAGAATTAGCCCCAAGTCTACACAACTAGAGAGTGTAGAAGATTAATGGTCATTTTGATCTGTATGTTTGACTGTTTTGTTTTCTCCGAAATCCAGCCTGGAATTGTGGACAAAAGCAAGAGAAATCTTTAGTTTTGTGGTCTGTCGGGCTAAAACGTCATCAGATGTTGGTCCGTGGCTCAAAATATGAATAAATAGTGGGCCCTGGTGCAGTTCAAAAGGTTGAAAAACACTGCGTTACTGTATTGTGTATTTGGATACCTCCCAAAACCTAACTCGAGTATAGTACGCATGTTAATGTACTCAGTGAGTAGGTTTGAATGATACTATCTGCAGCAGTACTCACAGCGATACCGAAGCGAGTGATGCGGTCCTCTTGGCACTGTCTGATGACATCATTACGGAGGGACTCGTCATGTGACTCGCCATCGGTGACGACCACCATCACCTTGGTGGCGTCCGGCCGGCCGCCATGCTGGGGCAGGAAAGCCTCCTGTCTGTCAAACGAAACAATGAGTGAAGTAGGACAACAACATTATGAATATAGCTGCAAGCAGCGACAAGGTGGGGTCAAGCCATAAAAGCAAAAAAGAAAGAATCTACATCATAGGTGTCAAACTCTGGCCCGCGGGCCAAATTTGGCCCGCTGTGTAATTTCCTTCGGCCCTTGAGGCAACATCAAACATTAGAGCATCCCACCGGTATTATACAGCCGTGGCGCCGCTGTAACACTGCATTCACCGCTAATACTACAAATCCCATCATGCATACACCCATACAGCAGTGGTTTTCAACATTTTTCATCCCAGGGCCCACCATTTATTCAGCATTTGAGCCACGGACCACCATTCGAGGATATTTTTGCCCCACAGACGCCCCCAAACTAAAGATTTCCTTTGATTCTGTCCATGACCATTAATCTTCTAGTTGTGTAGATTAGGACTAATTCACATGATGAATATTTTAACTCTTGAGAGCGTAAAAATGAAACCAAATGGACCCTTGCGGGTCCATTTGGTTACATTTTTACGCTCTCAAGAGTTACATCCGGTTAAACAACTTAGCTGGAGACCACCTGGAATCTAGCCCCGCAGCTTTGTTCAGTTTTAAATTTTGGCCCACTCTGTATTTGAGTTTGACACCCTCGATCTACATCTAGCTCTGGCCCATAGCCCCAGTGTTTCTATGATGTTGCCTTGCAGTGGGGGCTCTGTGAAAGACTCTCTCAGACGAAATCTCACCACATGTCGTGTTTGTTTTGGTGAGTAGGAATGAGGTTCTTTATATGTCCACTAAAGAAGAGACGCTGGTTGGAGTTCCATCCGAGAGATTACATTGTGACTGTCTTTCAACGCTCTATCCCACACGGCCAACCATGCACTGACAGGGTCAAGACTCCACACAAATGGATGGAATGCAATTTGCAGGGGGTTGTGGCCAATCAGGCTACGGGAATCCCAGGAGTGGACAGTGCGAGCTTCAGTTTTTGTCTATTTCCTATTACCTATTACTAGACCACTGCCATCTTGCCATCAGAGTTTGGAAGCAATCAGCCCTTCAGTAAGTCCCTCCCTAATCCGCCCTTGTCCAATAGGCATGTTAGAAGAGGAAAGCTGGAACTGCTAAACTACAACGTATTTGGACCGGCATTGGACAGTGCCTAAACTCCTCCCCCCAAAGGGTGGGGCATTGAGAAGCGCTGATTGTTATCAGTATAAGCAACCTCCTCCTGATGATTAGGTTCAAATTCAAAACAGTTACACTTTGAGTGACGTCTAATGAACACTTCCACACTGCAACACAAACAAAAAGAATTGCCTGCAAAGACAGAAAGTAGCTCATAACAGGTATGTAGTGGATTTTTTAAACCAAAACTGTAGGACTAGAAAGAGAGAAATTCAATCTTTTGGTAGAGCTGCAGTGTTGGTGAGTTTGATGTTGTGTAATACAAGGGAAGAAAGGAAGGCTACCTTGCAAAATTGATGGCTCTGAAGGTGTTTGTCTGCAGGCCATACAGTTGAGTAATGCTCGCCGCGGCATCCAACAACGACTCGCTGGACTGATAGCTGTTTAAATAGAACTCCACCTTCGGATCGACGCCATATTGGATTATACTGACCTAGAGGGAAAAAACGGACACGACAAATCATATTGGATGAGCGGTCTACCTGGGTAGTCTCTGGGCATTGGCCAGCTCACTAGTCATGGTACAGTAACTCTACCTGGGTGTCGGCTGGACCGATGTCCATGGTCTCTATGAGTCTGTGCAGGAAGGTTGTTATCGGAGCCCAGGGATAGATGCTGTTGGAGCCGTCCAGCACGATGACAATGTCCACGGGACCTCCACATGCTGACAGACAGACAGACAGACAGACAGACAGACAGACAGACAGACAGACAGACAGACAGACAGACAGACAGACAGACAGACAGACAGACAGACAGACAGACAGACAGACAGACAGACAGACAGACAGACAGACAGACAGACAGACAGACAGACAGACAGACAGAGTGTTTTCAGAAAAAAAAACACAAAACTGAGTACTAAAGCAACACAGCGTACTCTATCGTACTCTATCGTACTCTATCATACTCTATCGCCGGGTTTTCTGAACAACATGCCTGATGTCAAGCACTTGTCCGATAAGCCAGAGCATTTTTAAAGGGTATAAATAACATGAAATTCAACTTTTTTATTACTTGTGGGAGCGGAGCATGCGCAAGTTAAGCAATTAGTTTGCGGACATTGAGCGTCCAAGTACTCCGATTGGCTGGTGATGACGTAATGGTGACGTGATTAAGAGATCGATAAGTATTGTTGAGTATTATCTCCTGGAGGTGTCGGGATGCTTGCTCTCAGCCCGCTCGCTCTGCTCACGCACAAGTAGGCCATGCACTACAGTACTGTAGCTGCCAGGTTGAATGCAGCATTACTTTGAAAACAGCCGATGTGCATTTTTCTTACTTTGAAGGGCCGGCACGATGGCAGGAGCTACGTTGTCCTTAGCACAGACTCCAGGCAGGTAGTACTGACTTCCACACTGCTGAGCCCACAGCGGAGCACAGGCCTGTTTCAAAATAAAATGTTCAAAAATTTCACCTTTGAGGTCGCAGTTTACGACCAATTTAAAGTACCATATCTTTTTATATGATATCAGTAATGGCGGGGATTACTTTTAAAACGTTAATTCAGTTAAAGGAAATAACAATAATACTATTATATATATATATATAATATTCTATATAACTTTGTTATATAGAATAATAATTGTATTGTAATTGATGTATTCATTGCAGCTAATATTGGTGGTGGCAGTAATAGCACTCACTGAATTGATGTATTCATTGCAGCTAAAGTGTTGTTAGTATGACTTTACTATGTTTATCTTTAACAGAGTTTGTTATAAATTATTCAATAAATGAACAAATGAATGAATGAACAAACCAACCTAACAATCATCCAACCAATAAGTCAATCAATTAATCAATCAATCAATTAATCAATCAATCAATCTCACCATAAAATGTCCATCAGAGGTTCGTGTTAAAGTCAGTCCTAAACTCATATTAACGTCGACATGTTTAACTTCAGGGAAAACGATGGATTCTGAAACATACAAACACAAACAATAAGCACAGTGCCAGTAGTGCTGGTGTTAGCATTTGCATATCTTACTGTAAAAGCTACTCAAAGCTTTTATTTTGAAGGGCAGGTGAGCGGTGAACCTGGGAGGCGGAGCTTGTCGCAGGCGGAGCCCTGAGATGTGATGTCACAGCGGAAGACGTCCCCCTTCCTGTTGCTGGGGTAATCACTCCACGGAGAGCCAATCAGAATCCTACAGAATACACAACCCAATAATAAAAAAGCATTAACTGGAGTTGCACAATTAAGCGTTAAGATTCATAATAAGCGCCAGTTGGATACCGGTAGCGATAGCCAATGCGTTATTATCAGTAAAACAGCTGAGGGAGACGAGCCTGACACTGGTCATATATGGAGCGTGTGTGTGTGAGTGTGTGTGTGTGCGTGTGTGTGTAGGGTTTGATGAGGTCTACATCAACAAGTTAAATCTGCATTTATGGAGATTTAGGTTTGGCTGCTGGGTCCAGCAATCAAGCAAGCCATAGCAATATTATAGGGATTCATGTAAAATAGCCGGACTGAAGTGCAAGCCTGCAAGGGAGTTCACGTTTAGTTTTGGAATGTACTGCATACCTCTGTATGGCTTTTTTGACAATAATTAGCAGACATAATGTATTGATGCCAATTAAACCTATTACTGCAACTAGGAGGACATTCATACATTGTAGAAAAGGTCTGTGAAAGTACGAAACTAGTTTGTTTGCTTGGATTACACTGCTCAGTGGTTGCTCAAATAGGCCTGACTCTTTTATGTGTTTCATTGTATGTACACATGGACCTGTAGGGAACGAGTGGGAGGAATTAGCAGTCGCACAGTGTTGAGGGATGATGCTATGGGGGATTCCCATGGTGCCAGACAGGGTGACACATGGTCACATTTTGCCCCAACTCGTTACTATTGGTGTACAACTTGAGAGCAAAGATAGAGCTGGATGTTAGTAATATTACTATTACTAAGAACTACTGATAACACACACAGCACAAAGAATGTGACTCAACAAATTCATGTTAGTGTTTCCTGTGTCTGTCTGTATTTGTGTGTGTGTGGGGGGGGGGGGGGGGTGCGTGTGTGCGTGCGTTTGTGCGTGCTTGTGTGTGTGAGGGGGAGAGAGAGAAAGGGACGCACACAGAGAGAGAAAGACAGAGACAGAGAGAGACCTTTGGTCAGACAGTTGTTGTACTTGGTATCCAAATTGGTGTTCTTTGGAGCCGACAAACTGCTTTGATCCTGAGGTAGCAACGTTGTAACTTAATACACCTATTAAAGAGAGAGAGAGAGAGAGACAGAGAGAGAGAGAGAGAGACAGAGAGAGAGAGAGAGAGAGAGAGAGAGAGAGAGAGAGAGAGAGAGAGAGAGAGAGAGAGAGAGAGAGAGTTAGAGTTAGTCAATTGATTCATTAATTCAATTAAAAGTATGTTTATTATGAATCTTCATTATAATTGTATTACTACTGCTACTAATGCCACTACTAGTACTACTGCTACAAGTGCATCCTGATTCGCACAAACATGCACGCAGGCAGTTATGCACACATACACACCAGATAAATGTTGTCCACTCACTTCCTGTGTTTTGTCTGTGGGTGTTTTATCATTGCGACTCATTCACACATGCACACACACACACACACACACACACACACACACACACACACACACACACACACGGTCCAGAGTCCAACTCATATTTTTATGTGTCTGGCTGCAACACACCTTAGACACACCTTGTAATCTTGGCGTTTCCTGCCACGATTATAATCACCTTATCGCAATTGTTTTTAGATAATCTGGTTCATATACAGTATATATGTATTTTTAATTCAAACACGTTGAAATAGCAGATCTACAAGCTAATTTTAGCACTATAGGTTGTCTACTTCCACTAATAATTTAAATAATTGCTGTATAGTATATGCCACCATATCTTCACTGTGCAACTTCAAAACATAAAAGCCCCACAGAAATGTGACACTATTTACCGTAATTTCCGGATTATAAACCGCACCTGAATATAAGTCAGCTAAATTTGGGGCAAAATACTGATTTTTGTATAAGCAGCAGCTGACTATAAGCTGCACCAGGCTTATAGTCAGGTGCTTCATGTTAGAGCAGTGGTTTTCAACTTTTTCACAATTTAACAACATCTTCACCCCACAGACCAAAAACCAAATGGACCTGCTAGGGTCCATTTGGTTTCATTTTTACGCTCTCAAAGAGTTACATCTGGTTAACCAACTTTCTATCATTTAGTCTGCGGAGCCCACCTGGAACCTGGAAAATCCATAGATTGGCCGCACCGTTGTATAAGCTGCAGGGTCAAAAGCATGTGAAAATAGTAGCGGCTTATAGTCTGGAAATTACGGTATTTCTAGTGTTCTTAATTAGTCGTCACATTAACACTTTAAGCTGCTGACAGTGGAACCATTAAATCTGTAGTGTATTGTTTCCTCGTTTCCATCCGGACCGAGTGTCAGATGCACATGTCATTTTGGGCTTCATAGCAGATGTGGCTGAAACTAGTCAAAAGATGTGGCTGAAACTAGTCATAGCAGATGCGGTTGAAACTATTCACGGGGTTTGAGTTGACAGTTTGTGATGTTGAGTTTAGTTTCTTGCACCCAAAGCTAATAACTTTCACGTTTTTTGTCCACAATTGAAATAGAACTGGCAAAATGCAATTGTTCTCCATTTTCTAATTGTGTGGACTCTTGAAATTACGGAATTCATTCAGATGTTTAAATATAATGTAACTCTTGAGAGCGGTAAAATGAAACCAAATGGAAGAAATGCAAGAATTTGTCAACAATTTGATGTTGGTTATCATTAGGAGCGAACATGAACATTTTGTAGAAAGTTTTCTACATTCTCTAATTGTGCAGACTTATTTTAAAGTAACTTAACTGATGCAGATATTTAACAATTATTCACCTGCATTTGGCGAAATTGAACCAAATAGACCCACTTGGCCTTTGGTTTTACTGTGAGTTAATCTCGCACTAAAAAAAATAATCGAGTTAACTCAAGGCTGAGTTAACTCGCGATTAACTAGTTAATGCTGACAGCCTTATAGCACAAACACAGTGCTTGTAAACAGATTTGTTTTGTTAACAAACAAATCCACCTCACCTCCACTCTTATTGGCTCATTATGAAACTGCTGGAGACTGCTGTGCTGTGATTTACAAAAACGCTGCCTCAGCCCACACAACCCCGTCTCCCACACATCAGCCATGCCTGTCCTTTTTTTTTGTTTTCCTGATTTGTTGACCACAACAAAGTTCTGGCCCGTCTGCAGGACCAAGCAAGTGTCTGTCTGCAGGGAAACAGCTGCAGCAAGCAGAAGCAACATAGAGGGGGGAAAATGCAAAGAATATCTATTTACGTTGTAGATTCTTGGCTAAATACTTGCCTCTAATACCTTTTAACTAATAACTTTTTGTGATAGTTTTAGACGACAAAATGAACAATGGGTCCAATCACATTGGAGCGAAAAAATTAGGATGCCCCCGTATGCAAAGAAGGGGTGCAATTGCAGCTTTGACAGTTGACACACGCCGCTCATGCCGCTCTGGTGTAGCCTAGTACTGTCTGTATATATCAGCTAGAACAGGGGTTTTCAACCTTTTTGACACCAGGGACCACCATTTATTCAGAATTTGAGCCACGGACCACCATTTGATGACATTTTCACCCCCAAAGACCTAAAACTAAAGAATTCTTTTGGTTTTGTTCACAATTCCAGGCTGGATTTGGGAAACAAAACCGTGTAGACTTCTTAATTAAATAGTGCTAATTCAGATGATGAATATTTTAACTCTTGAGAGTGTGAAAATGAAACCAAATGGACCCGCAAGGGTCCATTTGGTTTCATTTTTACATTCTCAAGAGTTACATCTGGTTAACTGACTTTCCATCATTTAGCCTGGGGACCACCTGGAACCCTCTCAAGGACCACTGGTGGTCCCCGGACCACCTGTTGAAAACCCCTGAGCTAGAACATAACAAAACTGTAACTATAGCAATACTATTTCACTACAGCAATACCATTTCATTTCAAACATTTCATTCCACTATCGCTATCTGCCCCATTCTGCCAATTTGGGGTCAGGGTTCAGCGTTGTCGTCTGGGAAACCAGCATTCCTCCAAAGAAACACCCGATTGAGGCACAAAGAAGAGATTGAGAGAGAGAGAGGGAGAGAGAGAAAGAGACAGACAGACAGACCTGTCGAAGTGCTTTCCATGATTCTATAAAAGCACATCAATAATTAGGTACAGTATAGGCCTGCCATCAAGTCCAGAGAGTCATACAAGTTCAAATGAGTCACTGTGTTGCCACTTGCCAGTGTTAAAGTATTGTGTACACAGGCAGACGTAGGGCTACTCCTCCATACAATTAAAATAAGTAGCAGCCAATGTGCACATGGTGAAAGCAGCCAGTAGTATCCTAGATTTCACTACAGAAAAAAGCAAAGGTCTGCCTAATAACACAATGTGGAAACATGGGGAATTCCACCCATTTCCAATGTTTTACTATGACAAGAGACGTTGGCAGGAAATGTACACAAAAAAAGCCCCCCACCCTCACCCCATTCATGGTGAATCACATCTTGATGATGTCATCAAGATGTGTTAGGGCATGTTAATGATGTGTTTTATCCACATATATGTTGCTTTTTTGTTTTTTGTGTGTTTTTTTCCCCTTGTGTTTCAATCAATTGTGCTCATCAATGTGTTTCACCATATTGGTGATGTTTTCCTCACATTATGTTGTTTTTTTTTTTTTTTTATCTGGGAAACAGAATAGTGCATGGGATTATTATTATTTCCACACAAGAGTGTACAAATGAAACCAAATGAACCCTAACAGGCCCATTTGGTTCCATAGGTCCTAAAAGAAAAATGAAATACAACTTGATTTCATAGTGTTTTACTATGAATAAGTAAGTAGAATTGTGTATTCAAAAACAGGCTGGTATAAAAGTACAAAAGTATAGCCCAGAGTGGCTCCGGACCAGAGCTAAGTCCAGAGATACTGGAATTAAATTATACAAAATAATATTTACGTTCTGTAATGTATAATCTCTTTACATTGCAGGCTGAGTTTATGTTTTGTAATGCACATTTTATAAAGTTAAGCAGTATGTTACATAAAAAACACATTTTTTAAATATAAAAAATAAACACTTTTTTTTTAAATAATAATAGAGGAGTAGGCTATGTTAAAAGTAACTTAGGCCTGAATTCCCTGCTTCCCCTATCACCTGCTTACTGCCCACCATAGTACAACTATGTTGTGTGTAGTAAAGCAAAATGGTATTGTGTTTAATTTCTGCTAGCCTGCTAGAAACAGGCATAATCATAACTTACATTCAGTCCACAGTAACAGCAAGAACGTCCAGCACCCCGTTTCCATTGTAATTATTATTAAGGAATGATCGATAAAAACAAAGAACAAAATAGCTATGCATCTACAACAACGATGAGTCCAGCGTGCGTGTCCACCTGCCTGCAGTCTGTCCACACGCCCTGCGTTACTCTCCTGACAGTGTGGAGAGTTTGAACATGGAGTAGGAGAGGAGAGAGAGAGAGAGAGAGAGAGAGAGAGAGAGAGAGAGAGAGAGAGAGAGAGAGAGAGAGAGAGAGAGAGAGAGAGAGAGAGAGAGAGAGAGAGAGAGAGAGAGAGAGAGATGGGGGGGTGAACGATTGTAAAAGTGTGTGTGTGTGGGGGGGGGGGCACTCACAGCGCCACACACACAGACAGACAGGCAGACAGACAGACAGACAGACAGACAGACAGACAGACAGACAGACAGACAGACAGACAGACTCTTACCCCTTTTCTCTTACCTTCTCTACCCTTCATCTGTTGTTGTTATTGATGTTACTGCTGCTGCCATGATATGCAACTATTAGTATTATTATTTTATTTTTTAGTAGGCCTACCGGTATTACTATCAGTTCATTAATCATTACCCCACCAGTGACTAGTTGTACTTATAGACCCTAGACATTAGATGGCAGTGTAAACCCATTGTACAGTTTGCTAAAACAGAGTTTGTTTGATTGATTGATTGAGTGACAATTAGCAGAACATTGGCAATGTTATGTAAACGTATGTTTTCTCATGCCAACAAAGTAAAGACGTTTGAATTAAATTGAAAATTGAAATGGATACTGCTAAAGGGGAAAAATACGTGCAGTACGAAAGGGACACTGGTGGCTATCATAATAAGTAAGTATCAAGTAGTAGCCTAACCTCAGTCTGAATTGTCATTTCGTTTCACTTCATTACAGGGAAAAAAAATAAGGTAATATTTTTAAGGTGCTGATTCATGGCTGAGCCAGGCTAATCAAGTAGTGAAATCTGTATTCTGTTCTAGAAGTAATTTGGTAGACCCGGTGTATGGCGGAAACGGAAATAAGAACCGGATATAGTGCTCTAATAGTAGGCGTGTTTGAATCAGAGCAAGTAGAGTTGCGACATTGAAGGGTCGAGACTGAGCGCTGTTCATGCAGCCTAAAAAGGGACAAACTGTTGGAAATTTTCAACTAGGGCGGCGTAAATAACAGCTATTTTCGGCATATGTGCTACATGATAACTGTGTAAGCATCACACAGTAGTAACCACAGTCTCTTTGATGAAACACAATCTAAATTAAAGAGATTTAAGAGTCAGGACTTGTCCCTGTTCAGGTTGACTACCGGTGTGCAGCCCTGGTCTGGCCCAGTACAGCCCCCATGAAGAGAACGGAGATGTCGTAGCTCTGGCTAGTAGGTCTGACGCAGTAGGTTGGCGTAGTGTACCGCTATGTGTGATAGGCTGATAGCTCTATGCAGTGTGATGGACTGTCAAATGACAATGGCCTGTTACTGCTAGAAGGTAGGGAGGTAGAGGTGAAGAAACAGTCAAGCCGCAACAATAGGCTCGGGGAGTTTTTACAGTTGGGTTTGGGACATTCTATTTTTTGCGGAGGAAACACGTGTTGTTGAGTCAGTCACACACACACAGTACCGACACTTATGACAATCAGACGAAACTAAAGGCTGATCCAAACTTCAAATCTGTTCTGTTGTGTTCTCCTCAGTCCCAGCCCAAAGAGAGACATCTGGTACGTAAATGGATTCTTATTACTAGTCTATTAAGTAGATCCAGTTAGGACATGTCGTAAACTGTGACTCCGGATAGGTGCCGTCTGTTTTACTTCCCAGTGGTCAGGAGGAGGAGATGCGATGCGAGATCACTTTTTAGTAAAGTGGGATAGTATGATTGTTTGGGGGAAAATGTATTAAAGGGTATTACACCCATTTTCAACATTTTACTATGTCATTAACCTTAGAGATATGGGGTAAAATCAATAACATGGTGAAACACAACTTGATGACACCATGAAGTTGAGAATGAGTAAATGATATATTAACAGAGATGAGAGTTACAGTACAAGTCAAGTAGCCTACACACTGCATCAAATCAACATCAAATCTGAAAAATCTGATTGGACACACTAGTTAAGCATACACTTGTTCATTTCATTATAAGGCATTCAAATACATACAAAACAACTACTTCAGTAAAGTCAGAAGAAGCAACTCATGGAGGTAAAATCATAGTGGAGGTAAAAAGGGAAAAGAGAAATGTACAAAAAAAGAGGAGGTGTAGGTGGGGATTTTATATACATATTTTGTTTTACAGAGGCCAGTTTCGAATAGCAGCCATCTGTGGGTGCCCTTTGAGAGCGGTTTCAACATATGTTTCACCATGTTAACGTTTTTTCTTCAATTTAGGACCTTTTTTCTGAGAGTGTACCAACAGAATAGATTACACTCTGAAAATGGGTGGTATTCACATTTAACACAGTACAACGTCTAAGAAGAACAACAAGAAGAAGAAATAACATAATGCCCTCTATTGTCAATTCACAAAAACACTTTGCATGTTTCTGTGTAAAAGGGTCATATTTGGTTACAATACAGAGAAAACAGGAACAAGGAGAGGGGGAGCACTTTTACTTTCTCACAGGGGCTAGTTTCTATACAGGCTGTCATGTATAATGTTTGCCAGCCCTATATTGAAAGGCAACATTTCATCTTCACAACTTTAATAGTCTGAATGTACTGTAGTACAGGGGTTTTCAACCTTTTTTCATCCCAGGGCCCACCATTTATTCAGCATATCAGCCACGGACCACCAATTGAGGATATTTTTAGACCCACAGACCCCAAAAGTAAAGATTTATTTTGCTTCTGTCCATGACCATTAACCTTCCAGTTGTGTAGATTTGGACTAATTCGCATGGTGGAATATTTTAACTCTTGAGAGTGTAAAAATGAAACCAAATGGACCCGCAAGGGTCCATTTGGTTTCATTTTTACGTTCTCAAGAGTTACATCTGGTTAATCAACTTAGCTGGGACCACCTGGAACCCTCTCAGGGACCACTGGTGGTCCCCGGACCACCTGTTGAAAACCCCTGCTGTAGGACATTCCTATCCTGATGGTGGTGGAGACCAGTGGCCTGACATTGTAGACATTCTACATTACAAAACGTTTGCTCCGGAAGTAAGAACCTATTGAAAGATTTGTGCCGCGTTTTCACAATTTCCCCCCAAATTAGCAGGTGTTCACGGCTCATAGCGCACCACTCTGTGGCTCCCAGCGCCACTCTCTGTGAGCCGTGAACACCTGCTATTTTTCAATAAAAGTAAAAAAAAAAGAAAGAAAGAAAGAAACACTAGGCTACAGAATGGTTTAATACTGTAATCTATAGAGTTATGTATTGACAGACAGCCCACACATATGCAAACAAAACAAAAAAGACCTATATCTGTACAAATAGTAGTAGTAGTAGTAGTAGTAGTAGTAGTATTATAGTAGTAGCCTCAGTTGTTTTAGTAAAAAGTAGTAGAGCGACTATATTAGTTAGGTTAGTTGTTTTCATATGTTAGAACTTTATAGTCCTACTGCTACTCTGAAGTTAAGGGTACAGGATGCGCATGCATAATGTGATTGTGAAATAGTGATCATCAGATTTTTCCGGTGGATGTGTAGGCTGTCAGGGTCAAAAGTATATAACGTATACAGTATAATGACACAGTAGGAATTCCAGCATAACTTCCGGTACTTATGATGACATGATAAGATGATGACACACCACACATGCCCTTTATAGGTGTTCTCTCTGACTAGGAATGTGGAGTTGAGAAACTCCACGTGGTTGTGTCACCGGGTAATCGTATGACTAACACCAGTGGTGAGTGGTGACGTTGGGTGACCTTTGCTGACCTTTGATGAAATGAGGATGTGTTGTGACTTGTGACTCGTCCATGTGGAGAGAAGTCAGAGGTGACAGAGAGGTTTGAAGGGAAGTGTACCGGATTGACTGGTTGAGACTTGCGCCCACATAAGTGCATGTGTCCACCGCTGTCCACTCACCATCAGGTTTCAGTCATCGAGTTAATTCATGTAAAATGTTAAGAGGAAGGAGAAAGTGGTCCTTTCTCAACTCTTTCTGCATCAAGGCCTATCTACAGTATTTACTCTGTATTTGAGCCAGGGACCACTAAAAACATACAATATTTTGTTGTCAAACTAACAATTCTACATTGTGAAATTGTGTAAACTTCTGGTAAATTAAGCAATACAGTGATTTAACGGTTGACGGTGTGAAATGAAATAAAATTGGGTTTCATATTACGCTTTCAAGAGTAAAGGTCTATAAGGCTAACCGTGGGAGTGGAGTAGATTGGATTAGATCAGCGGTTTTCTATCTTTTTCCTATCTGTGGAACTCGAGCATAGTACTTGAAGGAGTTGTGCACACAGCCGAACGCTTCAGCGCCTCAGCGGATGTGATCTGCCCCTCCTATCAGTAAAGCTTGTGGAATGTGAAGGACACAGGCCTTCCCAACCATAGATTGTTTGAGATGCTGCCATGTGGAGAACGCTTTTGCAGTCTCCAAGCTACTGGGAACAAACAGATTGCAAAAAAAAACTTCTTCCCCCGATACTGATAAAAAACAAAGCGAAACCAGGCAACGGAAACGAACGCTACCTAATGTGTCTCTCTGTCTGTCTCTGTCTCTCACTCTCATCCTCACTCACTCTCATTCTAACTCACACACGTGCACGCACGCACGCACACACACACACACACACACACACGCGCACACACACACACACACACACACACACACACACACCTACCTCTCGCCCTCTTCTTGCTATCTTGATGTACATAGCCTCAACTGCACCTTCTTATGCTAATTGTGTGTTATATATATAACCTAACCTCACAAGGGAAACATGACTAATATAACACTTATAATATGTTATAAATGTAGTATGGTCATGGATATTTATAACAAGTCTTATAATGCATTGCAAACGTAATTTAATGCAAGCTCTAAAGCTCGCAACGTGTCAGGGCTAGTTGAACTATTCAGAATTTTTTTTCGAAATAGTGGCACACTGTGAGCTTGTAGATCTACTATTTTTGAACATTGTACAGGAACAAAATCCTACTTCCAGGAACAAAATTTTAGTTCCAGGGACAACATTTTAGTTCAAAGATAAAGTTCCAGGACCATGGGAAAAATGGATTCAGAGAAAGTTTTAGTTAACCTACATAACCTACATATTTTCAGAAGTTTCAATCTGCATGCCGACACTGATATCACCCCCTTCTTCTCTCTCTCCAGGAATCAGCCAGCAGCATGATGGAGGCTACAACGTTTTTAACGCGGCACAAGACGCAGATTCAAGACATCCTAACGGGAAACATCGACTTCGCCGTCCAGTGTGCGTTCGAAGAGAAGCTACTGGTGCACTTCGAATACACCAACCTGAGGGGAATCCCTCGGCCGTCGGACGCCGCCACCGTGCTCATGGACAAGATCCTTTACCGGGGGGAAACGGTGTGCAAGGCCTTTATGCGTCTGCTACAGGACAGCAGGATGACGGATGTGTTTCCTGGTCTGAGGACACTGCCGTGGCACAGCCCTACGACTACTACTACTACTACTGCTACTACGACAGCCACGGCGGCTCCCACTGCCCCATCTGCCCCATCCGCCCCATCCACCCCGTCCGCCCCATCCGCCACTCAGGGTAAATCTCAATATCAGTGTTGCAAACTGCCCAAATTCCAAATGCACTAGTGGCACTTCCAAAATGCACTAGAATGCGCTAGATCATGGGTGTCAAACTCTGGCCCACGGGCCAAATTTGGCCTGCCGTGTAATTTCATCTGGCCCTTGAGACATTATCAAATTAAAGGGAAAGACGATGTCTGTCATTAACTCTCTCAGTGCCAGCCCTTTTTCATATTTTTGGAGCTCGCCAGTGCCAGCGATTTTCATCTAAAAATCATATTTCATATTTCGGTCCATGTTTCCCGACGGACAAGTTAGTGGACGGACACACACTTTTGGTTCCGGGTTAGGCCGTCCCTTGTTATGCTCTAGCAATGGTCGCCGCGGTCGCTGCTAGCTGCTGTTAGCATGGGGATCGTATTGAACCGGCGCCGGTAAGTTACGTCACGTACAGTAGCGTTTACGTCAGCAGCATCAGTCGTTACTGTAAATCATAATGATAACGGATGACGTAGATCTATTTCCATGGCATGAAAACTGTTAATATACCTTAGAGATGTTGTGTGGACATGATAAAAATGGAGGTCTGAAAAAATCATTAACATGGTGAAATACATCTGATGACATCACCAAGATGTATTTCACCATGTTAATGATTTTTCTTTCAGACCCATTTTTCCTGAGAGGGTTCCATTTGTACCCTCTCAGGAAAATTTTGAAAATGGGTGGAATTCCCCTTTAAAAGGTTAGTTCGTTCAAACTTGGCCCGCGGCTTTGTTCAGTTTTAAATTTTGGCCCACTCTGTATCTGAGTTTTACACCCTTGCGCTAGATGCTCGCCTGGAATGGAAATGACCATTAATCTTCTACATTCTCTAGTTGTGTAGACTTGGTCTAATTCATGTCCAATTAGACTTGGTCTAATTCAAGGGTCCAAATGGACCCGTAAGGGTCCATTTCATTTTTCCATTTTCTCACTCTCAAGCTGGGTTAACCACTCTCTGGCTAACCCAACTTTCCATCATTTAGCCTGGGGACCACTGGTTGAAAACCACTGAGAATGAGGGTTTTATCTCTGGCGCCTGTCAATCAATTTCGCCCCAACTCACCAGCAAAAAAAGCACTAGATTTTCCACCAGGAGGTTTTCACTAATTTTGGAGCTAGGGGGGTCTGGAAAAAAGCTAAATATAGTGACAAATGCGCCAAGTTGGCAACAGTGCTCAAAATCAGCTGTGATGAGTGACAGTGCAGGGCACTGCGTTTTACTGTATCCAATGCCAATCTCCAAGCTCGGTGCGTAGCTTGCTCATACAGCGGCCATTTAGCAGCTGTTTTATGTTGCCATGGTAACCCGTAACAGCCACAAAGTCCCACCCAAGACCATATTCCTCCCTTTTATAGCCTAGAGCTGACCGCTCTGTTGTTGTCGGTCTAGGCATCTATTCTACCTGATGGAAAATAACAATATTCACAATACGTACTCCGAGATTTTGACATTGTGTGTGTTTTAAAAGTGATAATAAGCCTATAGATAGATGCCATTAATTTATTTCCAGCATTAATTCATCCGGCGGATTATCCGATGTTAATAATTAATGACTCCATTCATCCTAATCCATCCTAAACGGCAGATGGCCGGTGACATCTATTTTTCATCCACCTTTGTCAGCCAAAGTCATGTCGCTTTTTGCTGTGCGACTTGGTAACCTGGCGAGTTATCCTGCAGTCTGCTAAATGGCGTGCCTGAATCAATTCAAAGAAAACCCTGTAAGCTTTGTCATTGGCTAATGATTAGTCATTCTCTCTCAATCATTCATTAAACTGAGAGAGAAAGTGAGAGACAGAGAGAGTGAGTGGAGGCAGCTGGCTGCTGCGGGAAGTAGGGGGTGAGGTGTGAGTGAGAGACAGCAAGACGGTTAGAGGTGGTTGTGGTTGAGGGAGAAACCACAGGTTGTAAAACTGGTCTGCAGGACACACACACACACACACACACACACACACACACACACACACACACGTATCAACTGGCACAACGGTCAAACACGCACCGGTGCCTGGTATGTGAAAAACGTTGCTCACTAGCGCTCCCAGTGGCCAAAGGTTTGTTAGAAAGGTGCCTATCACTTAGTAGTCTCGTGGAATCAAATGTGGAGGTGGTGGAGGATAAAGAACACACATGGGAAAAACACTGAAGTGTTAGTGTTTTTCCCCATAAAACAAAAATGGCAAAAACACTAAAGAAATTAAAAAGTTGAATGCTCACCCCTGTTTTTACCCCTTTGACCTTCAGCGAAGCACTTTGTGGACCACCACCGGAGTTCACTGATCCAGAGGGTCAGCCTGGTGGAGCCCATCCTGGATCGTCTCCTTGATGAGGGGGTCCTCTCCAGGGAGTGTTACAGTACGGTGAGGGCCAAGAGGACCAGAGCGGACAAGATGAGGGAACTCTATAGGCTCCTGAACTGCATTGGACCAAGGGCCAAAGACGCCTTCTACAGATGTCTTCAGGAAGATGAGCGCTATCTTCTGGAAGATCTGTGAGTCATTATTCTAAACAGAGAAGCCCTTTAGGTTGTTTCAGTTGTTGGAAAATGTCAGCACCACCGAGTGGCACGCTATGAGCTTGTAGATCTTCTCTTTTGTTGAAATATCAAAAACATTTTTTTTAGGAACCTGCCTTTTAGGAGCAAAATCTTTAGTTCTAGAGGGGAAAAAATAGTTCCCAGGACCAAATTTTAATTCCAGAGAAAAGATTTAGGCCTAGATTTTCATCACCGCTAAGCCCCTTATCCCTTAATTTCTTTGCCTTTTTAAACTATTTTAAAAACATTGTTCAATACGGCCAGTCTACAAGCACACAACGTGTCAATACATTGACACGTTAAACTATTCCATTTTTTTTTTTTTTTTTTTTTTTTTTTTTTCAAAATAGTAAAAAAGGGATAGGGGTTTGGGGTTGGGGTAAGGGGTTTAGCATGTGACAAAAATGGTTCCCATATCAGAATTTCAGTTCCAGAGAAAACATTTTTTTTGTTCCAGGGACACATTTTTAGTTGCCACAACAAGAGTTTAGTTCCACAGTAAAAAAAAAAGTTCCCGGACATTTTAGTTCCACGACAACTATAGTTCCCAGGGGAAAACATAGTTCCACAGAAAAATGTTGTTCCCAGGACGAGTAAATGTTTCAAACTTTAAGTTTATACCTGCCTACGCACCCGTCCCAGAGTGTTGCCTAGTTCCAGAGAAAAATGAATGAATAAATAAATAAATAACCCCAAGACACATTTTTATTTGCAAGCTTTCGGTCTACTGACCTTCTTCAGGTGGTTGCTGTGCGCAATATACCAGAGGACCAGTTCTGCTAATAGTTCTGAATATCATCCCACAGGTGGAAGATAATTCATTAACTGGCCTGATTTTGACCTTTTGGGCCTATGTGATGTGACCCGCAAAAATGTTCTGCGTTCTGATTGTATTGACTTTGCCTACAGTGCGTCATAAAATGACTTTCTTTCATGATGTCAGTATAACTCTCTCTCTCTCTCTCTCTTACCATCTCTCTTTCAAGTCGTCAACATGATCCTAGTGGTCCCAGTGGAAGAGACATTCCTAGTGGTAAGTACTGTAAAGGCTAACGCAGATTAATAACACCTTAAATGTGTCTCTAAAGCCTCTTTTAACACGAAAGTGGTCACCTTGCAATGTTTTTGTGAGATCACTTCCAAATTCCAAAGATCTGGAAACACAGGGAGACTCCTGTTAATGAACAAACACAGACAGGAAAGAGTACTATCATAATATAGTTATTCAGGCCTGACCTAAGGATTTTGAAAAACCTGAAATATTTATATTTCAGCATCAAATAAAGTTAATTATGGGATACTGTACATACTGTACAGAATCCAAATATGGATTCCCGGCCTGAAAGGGTTAACAAAGCAGGATCATTTACTTAAGTAAAACACCAACTGAAATATTTGCATTGATTAGATGCTATGGTGTGGTGGTTACATTAACAGTACGTTTTAACAGGAGGCGTTGAAAACCGGGCGATGCGGGCGACGCTTGAATTTCATTGGCTGTAGACTAAATCGCCCAAGTATCGGCTGAAAAGCTCAATTATATTTATTGTCTGTCCATCGTCCATCGTTGCCTTCAGTTAACGTACTGTAACTGCATGTGACCTGTTTCAGCCAATCAGGTTAGTTCCTCAAAACAACCTGTGGTAGAATCTACCAGTCTGACAATACTGTGTTATACATGTTTTGATTATGTTTAGACAATAAACAATATGGTTAGTTTTCAACTATACTCAGGTGTTTGCATATACAGCACATTTTTTCAATGCTCTTTTTTTTTTTCAGCACAAACCCCAGTTGCGGCTACGTCTCTCCCAGGTGAGTGACCTTGAGTGACCTGTAACTTTATTGACTCAAAACGGAGAATGGAGATGCATTTAATTTATTCTCAAATAAAGGCAAATCAACCACTCCCACAACAAAAGAGCGAGTTCCCTATGCAACCTAGAAAAAAGGACTAAATAAACGTGAAATGTCCTATCAAGAGTCATTAAGTCACATGCACATCCCAAAACCTCTCTCAAAGGGACTGGCTGCAATTTGAAACTGGCCTCCATAAAATATTATTCCCCCACCCACCCACTCTTCCCCTCGTTGTATATTTCTCTTTTCCCTTTTACCTCCATGTTTCCTGCTTTTGGCCATACAGAAGTTAATCTTTCTCTCTCCAATTGCCATATTTGAATATAAGACGACTCTGGTATCAGACGACCAACATGTTTCAATGGTCTCTTTTGTGGAAAAAGAACATTGAATGTCAAATAGTTATTTTTTTAGGATAATTCCATTGGGGAAAAAACTTATATCTTATATTCAGGCTAATAGGGTATTTGCGTGAGCAGAACGAGCACAAGCTAAGCGATCAGTTTGTGGTCGTCAGTCGCCGGTTTAGGTGATGGCGTAAGATTGACGTAATTAAGAGACCTTTAATATAGTAGTACTAGTATTCTTCTGAATGGGATTCTGCAGAAACAAACAATTATTATTTGTTTTGTAAGAGTATTGAAAATAAGTGTTTTGTTTTGTTTTTTGGATCACTCACTCTGCTCACACAAAAGTATGCCATGGCCTATTTGTGCGCAATAGGCAAGTTAGTTGTCTTGATGAAAATAGCAGGGTGTTGTCCAGTCATCCCAACCGCCCCGTTTGAATGCCTTTTTTATTTCTTACAGCAGCGCATCAACCAGTGGCTGCATCAGTACAAGGTGAGTGCAGTTTTAAGCTGGTCTGATTGGAAACGTTTTCATTAATTTATTCAGTCTATTATTCGGACCCCCTGGATCTCCCTCAAGGACCCCTAGGTGTCCCCAGACCTGTCTTATTGGCTGATCCACTGATGATGAACCTTTCCTTGCTCTGTGCCTCAGAGAAACACTTTGTGGACAAACACCGGTACAACCTGGTCCACAAGGTGACGTCGGTGGAGTACATCCTGGACCTGATGCTCGGCGACGGTGGGATCTCGGAGTACGGCTACGAGCAGGTGAGGGGCAACGCCACCCGGATGGAGAAGATGAGGACGCTCTACACCTACCTGAACTCCTCCAGGGCCAAAGACTCTTTCTACAGAGCTCTGCAGAGAACTGAGGCCATTCTCCTCAAGGAATTAGCCTTATGTTAAAGGAGAATTTCGGCCCCAAAGTTTTTTTTTTTTTTTTCTTCTTTCTTTATTTGCAGTTTTTTTTTTAAAAAGTGGTCCAGGTGTTATTTTGTGAAAATACTCCTTTATGGCTGTTTCCCCTACCCCAAAATAAGCTTATAATGGGGCCAATGGGCGTTGTGCAAGTTCACCTATATACATCGCTCCAAAATGCAATTTTTTGCTATATACCGGTATGTGTCTCCACCATGTCAGTAGTGTGTTAACACTCACACTTTCACTTTCACTTTTGTTTTAGCAGTGGTTCTGTACCTGGACCACTTTTTTTTTTTTTTTTTTAATAAATAACTGCAAATAAAGACGATAAAAAAAATTTTTGGGTCCCTCCCCAAGCCGCCCCTTGTCCAGTAGACAAGCTGCGACCAGGAAAGCTTGACCTGCCTAGCAACAGTTGCTAAAGTATTTGGACTGCCATTGGACAGTGCCTAAACCCCGCCCCAAGGGGATAAGGGGTTTAGCGGTGATGAAAATGCCTTTATGGTGTAATGGACATACATTCCTAAAATTGTATTTAATACTTAATATCATATTCTATGTCCCTGAAACTTATTTCTAATTATTTGAGTCTCAATCGTCACTGATATAACCAGTCCTGGGGCATGGTGGCACAGTGGTTAGTGCTGTAGCCTCACAGCTAGAAGGTCCTGGGTTCGATTCCCGTTAGGGGCGCTGCTGTGGGTGCTGGCATCGTGTCTCCTCTGCCGCGTCATCAACCCCCCAGGGCCTTTCTGTGTGGAGTTTGCATGTTCTCCCTGTGTCCCCTAGGGTAGATACCCTCACAAAAACATGCAGTAATCCTGGACTCTAAACTGCCTCCCCCTGGCCAGCCCGGGGCGCCTGATGGAAGGGGCAGGAACTGGTTGGAATAACGTGTTCCTTCCACGTGCTACGTCCAACCAGGGGAAACTCCCCACCTTGAAGGAAATATGAGGCCAGTCCACTGCCTCCCCAGGTTGGCGGAGGGTGTCTAGAGCCCAGGATCACATTAGGAATTGGCACTCGGCGAAAAAATGGGTTACAAATACAAAAAGAAAAAAAAGACAGTCCTTGTCATTTCTTTATGGACAGAAGTGGTGAGGGCGCTGATATGCAAATTATTCTATATTGGAGTCATCATAATACTGATGCTAGATAAAACCAGGCTTGTTTCCATTCCACGCCTGCTTGGAAAATCAACAATGGTGGACATTGTAAACAAAGTGGAAATGCAAATTTGGAACTGAAGACTGAAGAAGAGGAGGAATTATGCAAAGCAGGGTGCAGTGATGACATCATTATGAGTCCAAAATCAGATGAGCTGTTCTTGAGAGCGATTTCCATTAGAGCTCCTATAATATAGACCTATTTATGACATGGAAGACAAACTTGTTTATTTGTAGGGATAGAAAACACATGCACAAAAGGGCACCAAAAACACGCCATAAATTTAAAAAGTTGAATGTCATGTTATTCCCCCTTTAACAAGTAAGGGATAACACCCCCGACAACCGGTGATTCAAATCACCAGTTTGAAGGGTGTTATCCCACTTATTACATGGCTTAATGCATTAATAAATAATAATTGACAGAAATAGTGCATAACAAGGGTGCTTTTATGTATCTACAGTTGTGTAGGCTATGTTTGTTTGTGCAAGGAGGTCTGTTGTTGAGCAGAGCGGTCTGTTGTTATGACATCTAACCGCCCATGTGACCAGAACGCTGGCTTCTGATTGGAGCATTCATTCAAGCCATGTAATAAAAAATGTTAAAACGAGAGGAGCAATATGGCATTCCTGTCCTATATAGATATGCACGATTTAATATATTGCTGTTATTGCCGACAATCAAAGCTCGTTATATTAGGCAGCGTCGACATACACACGTTCTGTCTTAACTTATAATCAGTCTTAACTTATAATCATCACTGTATACATTCTGAAATAAACACTGGATTTGAAAAGAAAATGCTTCGTTATTCCAAAACTCGGGATGCATCATCGTTGGTGAAATGTTGTCTCATGGCACAGGGGAATATGGGAAACACTTAAAAATGTTCCATCTTTTCCAGCTTCCCCAGAAAACACTGAGAATCTGCAGCCTTCATCAATGATCATTCACAAAAGGCTCATTCAGGTTTTTCTTTTTCCGGAATTGCCTGTTCGAGTCACAAGGCCCCATAGGGCAGGATCCTATCTCCTGTTTCTGCAGCATGAGGCAGCTTGATGTACAACACAAGCACACCCCCTGGTAGGGGCGGATGTAACATTTCACAATTGGGGGGGCAGGAGAAAATGGTATGGGGGCTTCATCGCCCGTGTCGCTTCGCGCCATGGGCGATGAAGCCGCACGGCATGTACTATATATAGCCTTTGGTTTTTCTTCGAATTCGACTTTTTTTTCCGAAAATCCTCAAAAACTATGAAAAACGACATACTATAGTATGTTGTCCGAGACCATGTATTGTACTATAGCCTTTGGTTTTTATTCAATTTCGTCGTTTTTTTTTTTTTTTTCAAGAATCCTCAAAAACGATGAAAAACTGCATACTATAGAATGACATTTTACTCGATTTCGACATATTTCGAAAATCCTCAAAAACGATGAATACTATAGTATGTTGTCCGAGACCATGTACTATAGCCTTTGGTTTTTCTTTGATTTCAACATTTTTCCAAAATCCTCAAACTACATACTCTAGTAGATTAAAAAACAAAAACAAAACAAAAAAACAATAGCCAAGTGTCCTGTTTTTTTGTTGTTGGTTATCTGGAGGTTGTGAGTTCTAGTCCCACTCAAGTACTCACTTTTTAGAATGATATAAACTGAATTTACCCCCCAAAATTGGAAGCACTATATTTCTAAAACGATAAAACATTTCAAAGTTTTCTTTTCAGGCAAACATATCCACCGTAAGATGAACCTCCAGTACCTTCCTCAGGTTGATGAAGTTCACTCTCTCCAGCCAGGAGACAGAGGGGTCCAGGCTGGCACAGTGCACAGTGTGGATCAGCATGGACCTTTAGAGCAGGGTAGCAGGACAGAGCTCTGGGGACCACCAGGGACTACTTATTTAGGTCCGCAAGCAAGACCAATCTGCCAAGCAGCTCCTGAGGGACACAGAGATTGCTGTGATGAGAAAAGCAAGCAAGAACGTAGATCAGATCTAGAAATAAACATCAACAAGACCTGATCTATACCTGTTCAATTTATGCTCCAAGCAAGAAGGCCTGCTCTATTAGCTCAGTGGGAGAAAATGCAGTGATTGAGCAGGGAAATCCAAGGCAGAAGAATAAAGTTATGTTACATAATGATGCTTTAAACCATTCTGTACTTGTGGTGTTTTAACTGTCATTTGAAAAATAGCAGGTGTTTACCTGCTATTTTTGGGGAGAATGTGGGAATGCAGCACTAATCTTTGTATGTTCTTACTTCTTTCAGAGCGAATGTTTTGTAGAATCTACAATGTCAGGACAAATAGGTTGAGTCAAACAACACAATAATGTAATGGAGCTTCATCTATATTTACATGCAGAGCACTGTAGAATGTTGAGACTGGGGGGTGTCTACAGCTAAAATACGACTTCAAAGCCCTGGAAATGAAAAGGTTTGACAACCAGAGCCCAAACTCCCTGCCAACACTGAATATGTAGATCTACTATTTTCAGCATATGCATCGAAAAGCTTAAGATCCAGCCGACCTTGTGTTCAGGAGATGGTTTTGGGTTGACTGGGTGCAAGAACAAAACAGTCTGAGCCAAATGTAGACAGTTTAAGTCACAATCAACTACAGTAAATATTCAACTTGTAAATAAGTGTGAATCAGTGGTTTCCATAGTGATCACAGACTCAGGGGTCTGTGACCACAGCAAAATGGACTTGGGAGAGAGATAGGAGAGATAGCTAGAAAGCCAGGGAAAACGCAGAGGCAGAGCGCAATGACCACCTTCAAGACAAATATACGCCTATCTTGTGTTGTGTTATAGCGCACTAAGTCACACACTTGCCCGATCGGGCAACCAGGTAGCACTCTTCACTTGCCAGACCTTTTTTTTTTTTTTTTTTTTTTACTTGCCCCGGTTAAGCGGGCAAGTGTTAGTGTAGTGTCAAGCCCTGAGCCAGGGATTGAAAGCGTTCAGGAACCTTGGGGGTCCCCTTGGTATTGCTTTGGTGGGTTTACAGCACGCGATTGCAGTGTACCACCACAGTGTGGCAGTACAGGCCCAGATCTGAACAAGACGCAATGAAGTCCTCTCTCATCCGATAGTCATCTTTATGTCGGCATTGGTGTTGTGTCTGTGAGTGAATCCATCCATCCATCCATCCATCCATCCATCCATCCATCCATCCATCCATCCATCCATCCATCCATCCATCCATCCATCCATCCATCCAATGAGTTTAGGGTTGAAGACAAAGTAGCCTACACCATCAAAATGTTACATTTTCCAGCGAATCAAAAAAGGCTTCTATTGTTAGGGACAAGTCCTGGACTGTAATTGGGCAGAAAATGCAGGTCCTCAGGCAATGGCCCAACTTTTATGCCATTTAGGCCTACATGATCGCTTTTTAAAATAGTGTTGTAGTACAGTACAACATACACATTAGTGACATTACAGAGACTTTACTTGTTACTTTACAATAGTTCACATGTTGCACGCATGCCCTCAATTAGTTCTTATTTTGACCTCGTTGAAAACAATGTATTTCCAACTCCAGCTTGTCTCTATTCGGGCTGCATGAACAGCCGCTCGGGCAGCTCAGTGTCTCACCCTTCAATGTCGCAACTCCTTTTACTAGAAGGCTCTGATTTACACCGTCCAGAGCCTTAGAAATAGACAGAGTTGCGACATTGAGGGGACAGAAACTAGTCTAGTCACGTGGTTCATGTACTCGCACGAGCCCATAGGCTCTAATGCATTCAGTAACTTCCGGCTGTCACTATTCGTTGTCACTATCCCATAGAAGTCTAAGTAGATGAGCCGCCATTGGACTTGCCCCATGAAGTGAACGGAGTTGGCGTAACTCTGTATTTCTAAGGCCCTGACACCACGTCGGGGATGACGTAAGGACGCAAGACTGGAAGTACTGTACGGAGAAGAAAACAACAGAAGTTTGGGGAATGTATTCCGCAGCGCGGTGTCAGTGTGTGAGTGTGTATGTGTGTAAACATGTGTCGTTGAACTTATCCGACATTATGGCGAATAGAAGCGATTAAAACACAATACAAAACAGAGCGGGGCCAAGCCGTCATCACCGCGTAAACCGTGTGCTCTAGACCCGGAGGAGACAACTGGTATGTCGGTTAACATCCAGCAGAACAACATTTGACTGTTGTGGCGAGGATTTCCACCTGTTGCGCCCGCACTGGTGACCCGTCGAAGTATGTGACTGCAGGAGGCGCTGTTTTACCCCAGAGGTGAGTGATGTTTTTTCCCCCTTTTTCTTTTTTGATAATGGGCTCAAATTTGATGTTAAAGAGTCACTTCACCACTTTTCAACCTGTCTTCATAGAATAGGTCCTCACTAATAATCATGATAAACAGGCATAATTTCCCCTGTGTCTCATAGAAGGGCTGTGGTCAGTTCAGACAAGCATCCACCAGTGATATCATCATTAGGCAGATTTTTCTTAACCAATTTCTTTTCAGATTTTATTACCATCCCTGGTAATAAAATTTCCATTTTCCCTATGGTCTACTTCCCAGCCCCTAGAGTCCCATTGTGAACATTTTTACAGAGCGGTATTGCCGTTTTTAGCCGATCGACCGTTTTTCTTTTTTAATGCTTGGAATGGATAATAAAAATCATAAAGAATATCATAGTTGGACATACCACATGCTACTAGCAAGCATGATGAAATTTCATGTCATGTTTTGCCTTTTATAGGTTGTTAACACCCATTTTCAACATTTTTTCTGAGAGTGTACAAATGCAACCAAATGAACCCTAACGGTTCATTTGGTTCCATTTGTAGCGTCTAAAGAATCAATTTACCATGTTAGTGGTTTTCTTCAGACCTCCATTTCTAGGGAACACAGAATGAGGTAACGTTTTTTTATGTCCACACAACATCTCTATACTAATGACATATTAAAATGTTGAAAATGGGTGGAGTTGTATTGTCATGAGGATCATCTCCTGGAGGTGTCTCGGTACTTTCCCTCTGCTAGCTCGCTCTGCTCGTGCACAAGTTGGCCATGGCCCTGGCCTACTTCCGTGCAATGTGCAAATTTGCAGGTCCCTATGCTAGTGCCCTACTTACATGCTTAGAATGAGAGTAGTGGAAGTTTGTTTTCCATGCCTGCCTCAGCCAATCAGGTGATCGATAAACAGTTTTCTGATGAATAAATTAAACAAATAATTTTAACAACACAAATCTGTGGAGCAAAAAAAAAAAACTGTCATGGATAACAAATGAATAGCATGCCTTTATAGATATCATATCACAATCAGAATCTTATCAGGTTGTATGTACACCCGGAACACAACAAAAGCAAAACAGTGGCCTCTGCTGAGCGCACATAATTCTATAGGGGTACCAATCCCGGTGTAACACTCGCCACTAAGCGCTACGCTGCTAAGCGTTTCCTAGCCCTTAAAGCTGTCAAAATAAAGCCCTCTGTTTAGAAATCAGTGCTTCTCAAAGTCCACCCCCGCTGTTCTCCCAGATATACCGTTAATCATGGTTGAACCGGGGACCACCCCGCCCCTCCTACGCGCAGACAAGCACTTGGAATTTTATGAGTTGAGCCATTGGATTGATAAATAGTTTGACTCGGTTCCACAGTACACAAATATTGTGAATGTAGCAGATCCATGGACGTGCACACACGGACATCAAAGGGGGCTTCAGCCTCTGCCCTTTTACCCTTCTGTATGAAACAACTGCTGCCCTTTCCAGACCACAAATGCAGCATTACCGGTAGTTTATTGATTACTGTTGGCACTGTTGGAATTGTGTTGTTATTATTATTACCCTTATTATTCTTATTATTATATAGGTAATATATATATATATAGGTCTTAAACGTTCTCAAATTGGCACTTCCATCATGTATGCAATCATGCTTGGTGCCAGGCCATTTAAATGTAGATATTAAAGGGGAATTCCACTCATTTTCAACCTTCTAATATGTCATTAGTATACCTTAGAGATGCTGTATGGACATGATAAAAAAAGTCCCCCTATTCTGTGTTTCCAAGAAATGGAGGTCTGAAGAAAATCATTAACATCACAAACACATCTTGATGACATCATCAATACGTATTTCACCATGTTAATGGATTTCTTTAGACGCTTCTCTTTTCTGAGAAGAATAATTCATCAATGATCGATCAATCACCAATAATGAATTAGTCGTTAAGGAAGGGATAACACCCAACAAACTATTTTTGTTTAACTGTATGCATTTTGGCATAGTTGTACCGATAACACAAAATCTCTCTTCTATTTTGTATTTTTTCTTTAGTTCTGTGAGCCACAGGATTTATGTCTTGTCCAGGACATATTAGGCAAGTAAGCATCAATAATAACATCAGTTGTTGTTGAAGTTGCAACAGGCATAAAGCGGTCTGACTCGGAGATGTTTCTTTTTTGAAGGATGAAATGCTGTTGGTTTGGTGGTGCGACATTTGTAGTTAGTAGCACTGTGTTTCAAATCATTTAGAACTATAAGGCCTTTAATTTGAAATATCTTTGGGAAATGTGGGTTGTTTGCATGGCATCATGTTTGGTGGGGCAGTCGAGGCATTTAGGGGGGCATTGCCCACCCATACCCATGCCTTGATCCTTGATTTAGAGGAGGCAGCGTTGGCTCAGGGGTAGAGTCACTGGATGGTAACCGCAAGGTTGCCGGTTCGAATCCGCGTTTCCCCCAAAGTTAGGGTCGATGTGTCCCTGAGCAAGACACTGAACCCCTAATTGCCTTGCATGGTTTCTTCCGCCATCAGTGTATGAATGTGTGTGTGTGAATGGGTGAATGTGATGCACAATCTATGTGAAGTGCCTTGGATAAAGGCGCTATACAAATGCACCATTTACCATTCATGATCCGGCCGTGTTTACATCCATAATTCAGATGCAGTGTAGGATTATAGCTGGTTCAAGTCATTTTGATGTTTCGTGTGTGTGTGTGTGTGTGTGTGTGTGTGTGTGTGTGTGTGTGTGTGTTGTGTGTGTGTGTGTGTGTGTGTGTGTGTGTGTGTGTATGCGTGCATGTGTGTGCGTGCACGCATGCATGTGTGTCATGGGGGGTATTGGCTCACCGAAACTGTCACGTGTCCCGTTGTTCGCCCCTCACAACCCGTCGACACTTATCAATGATAAACATGATGTCAGAGCACGTGTTTCACCAGCGGTACATGTTACTGCTGCGTTCGGCTCACTCAGGAGCACAGGAAGTGATATCAGACACAGGAAGGACAGCGTGAACCAGGCAGAGGCACTATAGTAAAAGCTGTGAAGAAAACAAATGTGTGCCGGTCGGGTGTTCAGGCAGGGGCGGATGTAACATTTCCCATTGGGGGGGGGGGGGGGGGGGGGGCGCAGGAGAAAATGGTATGGGCGACTTCATCACTTCGCGCCACGGGCGATGAAGTCGCCCCCATACCATTTTCAGTTACAGGACTTTTATTAGGCAAGTAAAGCATCAATAATAACATCAGTTGTTGTTGAAGTTGCAACAGACAGGCAGCATGCATAAAGCTAAAGGTCTGACTCAGAGAGTTTTCTGTTTTCAATGATGAAATGCTGTTGGTTTAGTGGTGACACAACTGTAGTCAGTTAGTAGCAGTAGTAGTGTTTCACGTCATTTTAAATAGAAGCACTTTCATTTCTTGGGTATCTTGGGTTGTTTTGCATGCCGTCGTGTTTGGTGGGGCAGTCAGGGCATTTAGGGGGGGCCTCCCCCCCCCCCATGCCCATGCCTAGATCCACCCCTGTGTTCAGGTGAAAACAATGAAAAAGGTCAAGTATCAGGATGGGGTCGGCGTGACCGGGTCACCGGATAGAACATAAACAGCACACTCGAGGCGTAGTAGATTTAGCTGCCAGTAAGTAGAACTATTAACAATCGTTTATAAATAATGACACTTCCAAGTCCACATGCAAGCTCTTGACATTGGGATAAAGGAATCCTGGCTGTAGGAAATAGGGTTCCTCCCCGATTCCGGATTCCCAGAGCGACCCAAGTACCAGTGTTGCCAACTTGGCGTATTTCTCGCTATATTTAGCTTTTTTTCCAGACCCCTCTAGCGCCCAAATTAGTGGAAAAACTCCTGACAGAAAATCTACTTTTTTTGCTGGTGAAATTGGTTGACAGGCGCCAGAGATAAAACCCTCGTTTTTCACCGTTTTTCACCCTTTCTCCGCCTATGATTGCGTTCTCCTTCCTTCCTCGAAAGGACCATTGGTAACCAAATGGACGCTTATAGATCTGTAACACTTGAGATCGTAAATCGGTCGTTAATTTTATGCTCTCAAGAGTTAAATCATATTTAAACATCTTATTACCTAATTTTCAATAATCTACACATTTAGAAAATGTAGAAGAATTGCTATTTTGACCAACATTTTGGCACTTATTTCTCCCAAATTAGTCCGAGACACTAAACTCAACATCAAATGCTAAAATGCAGAATAAATAGTGCGCCCCCTGGTATGGCTCTAGCACATTCTAGTGCATTTTTGGAAGTGCCACTACTAGTGCATTTTGGATTTTGGCAGTTAGCAACACTGCCAAGTATACTCATTATTGTTGGTCCAGAGACACTCAAGTATCACTTCACATTGACAGTGTCCAGAACCACTGACTTTTTAAAAACAAGGAGGAGGAGGAGGAGGAAGAGGAGGAGGAGGAGGAAGGGAGTGGGGTGGTGTGGGTGGTGGTGACGCAGAATGTTGTGACCTGTTGAATGCGGTGACCTCGGCGAACCGGAGCCAACGAAAACACGGTAGTTTTGTTTGTTTGCGCGTCGAGCTTCTGTGGACCCCGGAAGGTTGAGTAACACCTCCTCCTCCTCCTACTCCATATGTCCATATCGAGCTGCTGTTTACCTCCCAGTGAAAACACTATCATGGCCAAGTGTCAAAACAAAACTTTTTTTTTTTTTGCTTTCTTTCTTTTTTTTTCTGTGAATTTTCTCCGGTTGTTCACAAACCTTTTAATGTCCCAAATTGACACCAATTAGCCGACAGACCGCCACATTTGAAAAAGATATACCACGGGCAGTGGCGTTTCTAAGCAAATTGGAGCCCTAGGCAAGATGTTCCCTGGAGCCCCCCCTTACCAAATGGACCCTTACGGGTCCATTTGGTAAGGGGGGGCTCCAGGGAAAATAATTTTCCCTGGAGCCCCCCCCCCCCCCCCCCATAATAAAATTATGAACTATTTTTAAACTAAAGAACATATATGTGTTTTTAAAGGTTCAATGGAGTGATTCTCAACCCTCGCTTTTGACGTGCATTAGTTAGTCGTCGGACCCCCGTGTAATGCCCCCCCCCCCCCCCCCCCCCCCCCCCCCCCCCATTTGGTGTGCTGTTGTACAGTTGGTGTCCATTTAACTCTGTGAGTGTTCAAAATGGAACCAAATGGACCCGTTGAGGTCCTTGAGTTGAAACGTAACAGTTTGAGAGCCACTGGTCCGCTGAGGAGGAGGAGGAGGATCAGGACACATGTGCAAAGTATTCCAAACACAGCAATATTTGTTATTGAACTCTGCACCCCCTGTGAGGGTGTGCGTACGTGCGCGAGTGTGTGCATGTGCGCGTGCGTGTGTGTGTTAAACAAACAGGCCTGTGGTTCTGTGTCTCTCAGCTCAGAGCAGATGAACTGTATTCCTACTGTGTGTGTGTGTGTGTGTGTGTGTGTTTGCGTGTGTGCGTGTGTGCGCGTGCGTGTACGCATGCTTGCTTAAAGGGGAAGTCCACCCATTTTCAACATTCTAGTATGTCATTAGTATACCCTGGAGGTGTTGGGTGGATATGATAAAAAAAAAAAAAGTTCCCCCATTCTGTGTTCCCAAGAAATAGAGGTCTGAAGAAAACCACTAACATGGTGAAACATCTTGACGACATCATGAAGATGTATTTTTACCATGTTAATGGATTTCTTTAGATGCTGCCCCTGGGTTCATTTGGTTCCATTTGTACGCTCTCAGAAAAAAAATATTGAAAATGGGTGGAATTCCCCTTTAACTATTCCTGTATGTGTTTACTTGCTGAACTGGGTGCTTCTACTGTGTGCGTGTGCGTGTGCGTGTGTGTGTGTGTGTGTGTGTGTGTGTGTGTGTGTGTGTGTGTGTGTGTGTGTGTGTGTGTGTGTGTGATGGAACTCTGTGCTCCCACCTCTGCTCCCTTCAAAGTCCAATCAAGTGTGTGTGTGTGTGACTGTGGGGCGATGACCTTTGACCTACATTGTCAGTGGACAAACAGCACCCCCCATCACGCAGATAGAAGCGCGTACAGAGCACACGGGACGTCCCGCGGGTCAGCCAGGTCTTCGTGTCGGGACGGGGGGAGGCCAAACAGGAACCGGATGTTCTGTGAAATGCATCGGACTTGTGGGGGAGTGGGGGGCGACAAGAGCCGTCCCAAACCTTCCTTTTTTATTTAATAACAAACCTTAGACCAGGGGTTTTCAACCTGAGTTTTCATTTATTTTTAAAATATTGTTTTTGTTTTCAAGTATACTCACGGCCCTCTCACGTATTAGGAGGACAATATCGGTCACCAGAAAAAAAGATGGGTTGTTTTCGAATAATCTGCCATGGTTAAAATCGAGTTTTAAGTTACAATGGGTTTGTATAGGAAGGAGGCGGGTACGCTAAAATGAACATCAAATATCTAAATACTGGAGTAACTTATAAACTGTCTGGTGTGTTCACATGAGACTGAGTAGACCATAAAATGACCAAAAGTTTTTTTGAAAGTGGAAAGTGTAACTAAACTAAAGAGCATGGAGACTGACATCTCTCTTACAATCTGATGATAGTTGCTCATGCACAGTAGTGACTGCAAAGCAAATAGCAAAATATGACGCATAACCATGATTATGGCATCAAGAAGAAGGTGAATAGGTATTTGAAATGACCTATTGTGAGTTCAGTGTACTTTTGCCTTTAGACTGACACATGTGTAGATATTCTTTAATCAATTGCATGCCGTCAGAATAGGCAGCCTAATCAGCACCTAATCGATTGTATTTTTGTCAGTTAGAACATGTCTAAAAATACGGTACATATTCTTCTAAGGCAGGGGTTTTCAACAGGTGGTCCGGGGACCACCAGTGGTCCCTGAGAGGGTTCCAGGTGGTCCCCATGCTAAATGATAGAAAGTTGGTTAACCAGATGTAACTCTTGAGAGTGTGAAAATGAAACCAAATGGACCCACAAGGGTCCATTTGGTTTCATTTTTACACTCTCAAGAGTTAAAATATTCATCATCTGAATTAGCACCACTTAATTAAGAAGTTTACACTGTTTTGTTGGCAAAATCCAGCCTGGAATTGTGGACAAAACCAAAAGAATTGTTTAATTTTAGGTCTTTGGTGTGAAGATGTAATCAAATGGTGGTCTGTGGCTCAAATGCTGAATAAATGGTGGTCCCTGGAGTCAAAAAGGTTGAAAACCACTGTACATATTCTTCTAAGGTCATAGTTGAAGAAGTGTTGTAATCGGATGAATCGATTAATCGCTTAAATCAGGGGTTTTCAACAGGTGGTCCGGGGACCACCAGTGGTCCTTGAGAGGGTTCCTTCCAGGTGGTCTCCCAGCTAACTTGGTTAACCAGATGACAAGTTGTTTAACCAGATGTAACTCCTGAGAGCGTAAACATGAAACCAAATGGGCACTTGCAGGTCCATTTGGGTTCCATGTTTACACTCTCAAAGAGTTAAAATATTCAGCATGTGAATTGGCCCAAGTCTACACAACTAGAGAATGTAGAAGATTAATCATTTTGATCTGTATGTTTGACCGTTTTGTTTACAAAATCCAGCCTAGTATTGTGAACAAAAGAAAACTTTAGTTTTTGGGGGGCTGTGGGGCTAAAATTCTGAATAAATAGTGGGCCCTGGTATGCAAAACGTTGAAAACCACTGGCTTAAATAATCATGAAAATAATGGTTAGTTGCAGCTCTAGTACATGTACTTGAGCAGCCACTGTACTGTATGTGTCCTCTGTGAACTAGCCAGGGGCGGATATAACATTTCCCAATTGGGGGGGCAGGAGAAAATGGTATGGGGGCGACCCATACCATTTTCGGTTACAGGACTTTTATTAGGCAAGTAAAGCATCAATAACAACATCAGTTGTTGTTGAAATTGCAACAGACACGCAGCATGCATAAAGCTAAAGGTCTGACTCAGAGAGTTTTCTGTTTTCAATGATGAAATGCTGCTGGTTTAGTGGTGACACAACGGTAGTTAGTTAGTAGCAGTAGCAGTAGTGTTTCAAATCATTTTAAAGATAGGCACTTTAATTTGTATCTGGGGTTGTTTTGCAGGCCATCGTGTTTGCTGGGGCAATCTGGGCATTTTGGGAGGCATTGCCCCCCATGCCCATGCCTAGATAGATCCGCCCCTGGGACTAGCTGACCATTGTTGCTCGGCTGTCCGTCCGCGTGCAGCCGAGTCAGCAAATGCTTTTCCTTCACAGCTGGACTCGGACCCCAAAATAGCCGTTGTCACACAACCAGCTCCGTCTCCCTGTGCAAATACTGATGCACATGACTGTGGACTGGATGAGCTACAGCATATATCTGTACAATTTACAAAATGCATGTACTGTAACTGTACAAATCTAATGCAATTCTTCAGTTTAAAACAGGGCTGGGCAATTATTTTTCCCAAGGGGCCAAATGAGATACATAAAATATTGTGGAGGGCCAAGACTAAAAGGCTGAACTAAAGTCTGCGCAATATTAATTTGAGTTAACAGTAAGACCAACCATTTTGACACCAGGGTCCTCTATATATTCAGTATTTGAGCCACAGAGGACCAGCATTTGATGACATTTTAGCCCCACAGACCCCAAAACTAAAGATTTCTTTTTTTTTGGTCACAATTCCAGGCTGATTTCACAACCAAAACAGGCAAATATAGATAAAAAAAATTTGACCATTCTTTTACATTCTCTGATTGTGTAGACTTGCTAATTCCAGTTGATGAATATTTTAACTCTTGAGAGTGTAAACATGCGTCCATTTGGTTTCATTTTTACGCTCTCTAAGAGTTACATCTGGTTAACCAACTTTCCATGTTTAACTGGAACTCTCTCAAGGACCACTGCTGGTCCCCGGACCACTGGTTGAAAACCATGGTACCCTTTCACAGGCCGGTCAGAGTCAGCCAAAGGGCCGCATTTGGTCCCTGGGCCGCATAATGCCCAGGTATGAGCTACAGTACATATCTGCACAATTTACAAAATGCATGTACTGTAACTGTCCATAGTGTCCAATCTAATGCAGTTCTTCAGTTTAAAAGTTAGACCATCAAGCCTCACTAAAAAAAAAAGTGGAAATCGGGTCTGGAGGTTCTGAATCCTTAGCTTGTAGATCTACTATGTTTTGGCAGCTGAAAGAAACTATGTTGAGATATCCGACCACTCCCCCCCGATGCTCTGTTGCCTAATCCCATTCCCCTCCAGGTCGCTTCGATTGAATGAATGAATGTATTTTTGCATGTTTTTTTTTTATTATGCACCTTAAGAGATTCACATTTCAAGAACTACAACAGAGCTGATAACTGTGAATGGACACAGTAGTTAAGAATACACTTTTTTACGACATTGGCCATCAAACAATTAAATACATACAAATAATCATTTGTATGTGGTCAAAAGCAGGTAAAACAAGGTAAATGTATTTTTACCGTGGCCAGTAGTGTTGTATTGGGTATCGAGACCAAAACAAGACCGGGACGATCACAGACTTGGTCAAGACCTAGAGGGGTCGTGACCGAGGCCAAGACCAAGACCAAGACCAAGACCTATTGCGGTCGAGGCCAAAAGGCTAACACTTTTGATTGTTCTGTAGTGATACTACAACATAACACATTACATAGACTTTAGTTGTCACTCTACAACGGGGGTTTTCAACAGGTGGTCCGGGGACCACCAGTGGTCCTTGAGAGGGTTCCAGGTGGTCCCCAGCTAAGTTGTTTAACCAGATGTAACTCTTGAGAACGTAAAAATGAAACCAAATGGACCCTGGCGGGTCCATTTGGTTTCATTATTACACTCTCAAGAGTTAAAATATCCATCATGCGAATTAGTCCTAATCTACACAACTAAAAGATTAATGGTCATGGACAGAAGCAAAATAAATCTTTAGTTTTGGGGGTCTGTGGGTCTATATATATATCCTGAATTGGTGGTCCGTGGCTCAAATGCTGAATAAATGGTGGGCCCTGGGATGAAAAAGGTTGAAAACCCCTGCTCTACAATACTGTCAGTTTGCAGACTAGCGATACTATGAACGTCATCCAGTCTGTCCGGGCGCTCCCTTAGAGATACTCTATAGTAGAACTGCACTGCTCCTTGACTTGGAACACAGCCATCTTAGGCGGTTTGGCAATCTAGTATGATATACTAAACGAGAGTCTCCCTATAGAGGTCTTCGATGCACGTCTCACTAGGAAGAGACCACATGTCAGACCCAGGACCAGATGGGGGGATTATATCTCCACATTGGCCCGGGAATGTCTCGGGGAAATCCTCCAGGAGGAAGTTAAGCTAATGTTGCTTGGGGGAAAGGAAAGTCTGGAAATCTCAGCTGGAACTGTCATGTTACTCCCAGGCTGTTACCTGATTCTATGGAGTGTAGGTTAGTTGGTTAATGGTGATGCATTGTGTATCATTGTATCATCATCGAGACATATAGAGCAGGGGTTTTCAACAGGTGGTCCGGGGACCTCCAGTGGTCCTTGAGAGAGTTCCAGGTGGTCCCCAAGCTAAATGATGGAAAGTTGGTTAACCAGATGTACCGGTAACTCTTGAGAATGTAAAAAATTAAGTTAATCACAATAATGTTTGTATGATAATAATGTTTGTGTGAGAATTCATTCATGTCGTGATAGAGTGAATGCCTATAGTTGCCTCTCTCTCTCCCCCCCCCCCCCCCTCTCTCTCTCTCTCTCTCTCTCTCTCTCTCTCGTGCCCCCCCACACACACACACACTGACAGACAGAAGTAGGGTAAAGGCTCAATGTAAAAGGTCAAAGGTCAACATGCTGTGTGACCAGCAGCAGAACGACACCAGACACCCTGGAACCAGCGACAGCTGTCTGTCTGTCCGTCCGTCCGTCCGTCTGTCCGGCTTCTGTCTGTTTGTCAGTGTCCACATGGACCCCCCTACAGGTCTGTAACTGAGAGTGTTTTCTCAGTTACAGACCTGTAGGTAGGGGGTCCATTTGGACACCGACAAACAGTGATTTGGTTCTGTGTGCACACCCTCAAAGTTACGGGGGTCCTCGGTGATACTGGTAGTGGGGCAGGACTTTTCAGCGGGGAGTAGAGTGTTGAGGACTAGTATGAATGTCCTCCAAGGTCATCCAGCACGTCTTTTCTTTTTCCGAGTCTTATGTTACACATGCCATGGAGATTGAGCATCTTCCGGCGCTCATGAACGCAAACGCTTGGCAAGGAATCAGAGCCGGGGAATATGGTGTCTACAAGGGGTTGACAATGACACTAATGTACAGGTCAAGTTCTACTTGCCCTCAGGTCATGACCACTTGCCCCCCCCCCAAGTATTGTTAATTACCATCCATTTTTAAGCCATTGTGTACAGGGTGTTTTAAGTTTTGTTGAACAATAGCAGGTGTACACGCCTCATAGTATGTATGTATGTGTGTGTGTGTGTGTGTGTGTGTGTGTGTGTGTGTGTGTGTGTGTGTGTGTATATATATATGTGTATCTTTACAAACCAATGCATGGTAGGGGAACTTTTTCGTGGCAAGGACCTCAACATTTGAAAAGATAAAGATCATTTCAAGGATCCCCTGTTTGACATGCATCACGGAACCTATAAATAGGCACAAAGGTGCTCCCAAACATACCTTTGAGTTGTGCATATTAAATTGCAGGTGCATGGTTACGATTTAGTGCCCCGGCTTGAGAAAACCTGTGATTTTTGCAACCTGGTGATGTTGTGAACCTGTGATCATCAGCTGTTTTTCAGAGGGCACGCCGTAGCTGTTGCTTCTTTTGTGAAAAGCACACTCCGTTTAGATCCTGATTTGTTTTTCTTTTACTTCCTGATTCCGCCTATTGACACAAGCAAACAAAACGCCGTAACTCCTATAGCAGCCACATTCCTGCCGCTTCCTGTTTTTCGCGGCTCCGTGGAAAAACACTGGACGGTCTTGAATGTACTGTATGTGTATTTTGGCGTTGTGCAGTACCTCATATGACCAACAACAGGTTAGTGATTTGTGTGTGTCATTATTGTTTTCCCTCCACAGGCCGGCGACGTGTTTGCAATGACGGCGGCGGCGGACGGCTGAGTAGCAGTGCGGCGCGGCAGGGGGGGAGGGGCTTAACGCAGCGACCATGGAGGCCACGCCCCCCAGCAGCAGCAGCACCCGGGGGGGTGTCGTAGTAGTAGTAGCGGCCCCGCCGGGGCCAGCCGAGGACCCCCTGGCGGCGGTGGGGGACCCCTTGCTGGAGAGACGGAGGAGGCCGCGGGGGTGCCTGGTCAACGGGACGTCCCACCATGCCAAGGACCTGCACAGGAGAGCGGGAGGAGGTGGGTTTTGTTTTTTTCCTTTAACCGTTAGCCATCCTTAGTAGTGATTTAGGTCAAGGTCAAGGTAAACTTTATTGTCCACAAGGGAAATTTGTCTTGGGCTAACACCCCTGCATCAGCCACACATGAAACATAAAAGACACACAAAATACAAAACAGAGGGAGACAACATTACACAGTGCACACAGTACGAAAAACTGGTCTGCTACATTTAGTTGATGCCAGTACAAATGATTTTTTAAACCTGATGTAGTTCCACTTAGGTTCTTTGTACCTTCTCCCTGAGGGCATGAGTACAAACACTCCATTTACAACATGGGTAGTGTCAGCGGCAATTTTTTGGGCCTGTTTTAGTGTGGCCTGCTCATAGATAGACTGCAGAGACGGGAGTTGTCTAACTCCTATGATATTCCCTGCTGTTTGCTCCCAGTTCCCAGTTTTATTCAAATATCCCCATTTCCCCCAACTGTCACACTCGTTTGGAGCATGAGCAGGAGAGCCTATTCCAACCAATAATAATAATAAGAAGAAAAAGAATTCTTGGCACTGTATAACAACGTACTAACTGTGACCCAGGCTCGGGCGACGGAGCGCTGAAGGCGGAGCTGTATCGGGAGGAGTCGTCGGGAGAAGGGGAGGAGCCAGAGGAGAAGGGCGTGGCCTCGTGGGACATGGAGGAGGAGGAGGAGGCGGAGCCGGAGGGGAAGGGGAGGAAGAGCCAGAGTACGGGTAGCGCCGGGAGCCCCGCCCCCTCTAGCAGCTGTACAGGTGAGAAGAGGAGGGGAGTCGGGATTCCATCGCTTTCTTGTCAGGGATCGCGCCTGATAAGAGTGCCCAAGTGTAACAGTGTAGACTTCTTAATTAAATAGTGATAATTCAGATGAATATTTTAACTCTCGAGAGTGTGAAAGTGAAACCAAATGGACCCGCAAGGGTCCATTTGGTTTCATTTTTACATTCTCAAGAGTTACATCTGGTTAACCAACTTTCCATCATTTAGCCTGGGGACCACCTGGAACCATCTCAAGGATAAGAGTGACGAAGCCCTGCCGCATGTGTGTATGCGTCAGGACGCACACATAACCGTACACAAGCCCTCCGGCACGCACACAAAAATGAACACACACCGTCTCGGTGAAACTGTCAGGGGTGGTGTTTATGTATCTTTTACGACCGTCAGTAGTCCTTTAAACTGTCCCAAATAAGTGAGGAAACCTAAATTTGGGGATTTATTTTAATTTCACCCACCTAAACATCCAATTTGCATTCTACTGTATGTTATATCGTTTTAATTGTCGATTTGTCACATTTACAACAAGGTGTGGCGTGTAGAGATCGGACATTTCCTGCTAAACGTGTGGTTTGCACCCTCAAAAGATTTGCCAACATTTGGGAATTATTTTCTCCACCTTAATAATAATACCAATTTGCAATGTATCTTATGCCGATTTTATCGTTGATTAGTCACCTTTACCAGTGTTGCCAGTAACGTGTTACTTAGTAACGCGTTACTGTAGTCGGACTACTTTTTTCAGTAACGAGTAGTCTAACGCAACTACTATTTCAAAACCAGTAGTCAGACTACAGTTACTTATTTAATATTAGATGCATTACTTTTTCGCATTTCACTCTGTAGAATCCACGAGTTCGAGGCGGCGTTCGATTGGAACATGCGGGCCCTTTTTTTTAGGTGACATTCCCGCTCCACGTGTTGATATGTGTAGCAAACATTCTACTCCTCAGATCTCTGTTTCGCGGGCCGCGGCACGAGAGAGGGGGAGAGTTAGCTGCAACGTTAGTGTGCTACTATGGAGGAAGAGCGGTTCGCGTTTAGCAGTTGGAAGTACAACCACTATTTTGATTTTATTTCAGTTAATGATGGTAACATCAGGGTCCGATGCACGCTCTGCCCTGGCGAGAAAGTACTGTCAACTTTCAAAAATACCACGGTCTAACTAACCTAAAGAATCTTGGTGCTAGTCCTATATGCCGCAAGTAACTAAAGTAATCTAACTTCTAACTACAACAGTAGTCAGTAGTCGGATTACTGTTTCAAAGTAACTGTGGCAACACTGACCTTTACAAGAAGGTGTGGCGTGTGTCGACTGGCCATTCCTGGTTATGAGTAACACTGGTAAACCTCAAAACATGTGGCAAAACGAAATGTTGTTCCGTTGGCATTCACTGTGGTTTTGGAATTTCAAGTCCTGGCAGGTGTGCGACAGTCACAGGCGTGTGCCACTCGGTCGAAGGTGTGTGCCTGTCATGTTCTTGACTTGGTTTATGCCGTTTATGACCTCCATGTTTTCAGAATCTGCCTCAAAGCGAGGCTGAATTCGCCATTTTGGCAAAGGTTTTGGGGGTGCAACCCACACATTTAGCAATGTTACTCATCACAGCAATGGCTGGGCTCTACACGCCATAATGTGTTGTAAACTGTAAAGGTGACTAATCAATTATTTAAAACAATTTAAGATACAATACCAATTGGTGTTATTAAGATAAGGTGGAGAAAATAACTCCCGAAGTTAGATTTCCGAACTTATTTGGGCCATTTTATATACTGTATGTGTGTGTGCGCTTGTGTGTGGTTCACTTCCTGCTATATAGTGCAGTGGCCTTCAACCAGTGGTCCTTGAGAGGGTTAAAGGTGGTCCCTAGCTAAGTTGGTTAACCAGATGTAACTCTTGAGAACGTAAAAATGAGTTAAAATATTAATCATCTGAATTAGCCCAAGTCTACACAACTAGAAGATTAATGGTCACTTTGGTCTGTATGTTTTGCCTGTTTTGTAGCCCAGATCCACGGTGGAATTGTGGACAAAAGCAAAATAAACCTTTAGTTTTGGGGTCTGAGGGGCTAAAACGTCCTCAATTGGTGGTCCGTGGCTCAAATGCTGAATACATGGTGGGCCCTGGTTGGTATAAAAAAGGTTGAAAACCCATGATATAGTGTATAATTCCTGTGTTTCAGTGCAGGTGTAGTGAGGGAGTACTGTTTTTGAGTTGTTTTCCTGCACAAAGGAACACGATCTCCTCTGACTTCCTGCTGGCTAATCCATTCCTTCCCAAGGTTGTTGTTCTTATTTTATATTATTTATGTCTCCTTCCCACAATTTAACCCCCTCACCGACCCTGGCTTAGACTTCTCTCTTTAGCACTGCCTAATCAGACACCCAGTCACAGTACTCCCATGTAGTCACATTCAGAAAAAAGGGGAAAAAAACAAACAAACTTGTATCAACATTTTTTGGGTCTCTGTGTAAATGAACCCCCCACTCCTTCATACACTCGTAGTAGTAGCTCTTCTACAAGGTGGCAATTTCCAATAATCCAAAAAAAAAAAAAAAAAAAAAAAAAAAACTTTTGGTCATTATATCATCTGTTCAAGCTCACGTGAACACCCCAGACAGATTTTTTTTTTTTTTTTTTTTTTTTACATTATTTGATGCAGTACTTAGATATTTGAGGCATTCATCAAAAACATTTGTCTTTTTTCTGGTGACTGATATTGTTCTCTTAATACTTGGGGGTTGCCAATGATATTCCACGCCCAGGTTTATGTTCAAATGCGTACAAACCCATTCAAAACCCGTTGTTTGTACGCTATAGGAAGGCGGCTAAAATCATCAAATATCTAAATACCGAATTGAGTAGCTTGCTAAAAAAAAAACTGTCCGTTGTGTTCATGTGAGCCTGAGTAGACAATAAAATCACGTGTTTTTTTTATTTTATTTTATTTTTTTATTTTTTTAAGGGAAATATCCCTTCACAAAATACTCCCTATCTATAGTCTGCCACCGCTTTTCAACATTTTACTATGTCATTTATATACCTTAGAGATGAAAGGTCTCCCCATTCTGTGTTTCTTACAAATGGAGGTCTGGAAAAAAAACATTAACACACAGCTTGATGACATCATCAAGTTGTGTTTCACCATGCTAATTATTTTTCTTTCAGAACTCCTTTTTTCTTAGGAAAATAATTAAAATGGGTGGAATTTCCCTTTAAAGGACTTTAGGTGGTGTGCATGAGATAATCCGGTTTACTAATTAAAAAAAAAAAAACAGCTTAACGCCACTTTGAAGTGATAACCAGACAACGGTTGCAAAGCAATCATTCCAAAAGTATTTCTTTTTTTCTTTTTGACACAAGGTACAAAGTCGTATCTCAAGAAACGGATTGTTCCTCCTGTCTTCATACTCTGAGGTTTCTGAAGACAAAGCAAAACAGTCAAACAGGGCTAGAGGCTACATGTAATCCACGCGCACACACACACACACACACACACACACACACACACACACACACACACACACACACACACACACACACACACACACACACACACACGCACACACACACGCACACACACACGCACCCGCGTGCACCCAGAGCCTTAGAGTCTCAGAGTTCAGGGTCTCAACCTCCAGCATTCCAGGCATTCCAGCCGCTGTTGGGAGTGCAGCTAACCAGCCAGCCAGTCAGCCCCAAGGCCCTGGCACTCTAAAAACCCTGGGCCTTCATTTAACACCCAAACCATCATAGTATATGAATGAAACACAGATAAGGGTTTAGTACTGTCTGTACTCACTGCTCCCCGGACACCAGTGACAATGGAGAAATGATATATAGTATATGCAGTGTTGCCAACTGCCAAAATCCAAAATGCACTAGTGATACTTTCCAATTGCACTAGAATGCGCTAGAGCAGTGGTTTTCAACTTTTTTGACTCCAGGGACCACCTTTTATTTAGCATTTGAGCCACGGACCACCACTTGAATATGTTTTCACACCAAAGACCTAAATTTAAAGAATTCTTTTGGTTTTGTCCACAATTCCAGGTTGGATTTTTGCCAACAAAACAGTGTAAACTTCTTAAGCGGTGCTAATTCAGAATATTTTAACTCTTGAGAGTGTGAAAATGAAACCAAATGGACCCGCAAGGGTCCATTTGGTTTCGTTTTTACATTCTTAAGAGTTACATCTGGTTAACCAACTTTCCATCATTTAGCCTGGGGACCACCTGGAACCTTCTCAAGGACCACTGGTGGTCCCTGGACCACCTGTTGAAAACCCCTGCGCTAGAGTAGTGGGTTTTCAACCGTTTTCATACCAGGGCCCACTATTTATTCTGCATTTTAGCCACAGAGGACCACAGACGATATTGAGTTTAGTCTCTCGGACTAATTTAGGAGAAATAAACTGGCAAAATGTTGGTCAAAATAGGGAAGGGGGGGGGTCCAGTAGATTCTTGAAAATTAGGTGATTCAGAATTAATTGAATATAATTTAACGCTTGAGAGCGTAAAATGAAACCAAATGGACCCTTACAGGTCAATTGTTTCATTTTACGATCACAAGAGTTACAGATCTATAAGGGTCCATTTGGTTACCAATGGTCCTTTCTAGGAAGGAGGGAGGACTCTATCATAGGAGGAAAAATAATGAAAAAACAAGGGTTTTATCTCTGGCGCCTGTCAACCAATTTCAACCCAACTCACCAGGAAAAAGCTCTCCGCCGGAGTTTCGCTAATGTTGGCGCTAGTGGGTCTGAAAAAAAGATAAATATAGTGACAAATGCGCCGAGTTGGCAACACTCAGTATATGTCCCAACATACAGTATGTCATTATATGGGAAAGACCTAACAATAGATGCTGACATTGTTGCCTGTCTATTATTATATCAACTGTGCTTCGTGGTGACACATACTTTCTTGATTGTGTGATTTGTTGTTCACCTGTGTGATTCCCACAGGGCTCTGCGATGACATCAGAATGCCGATTCCCAGAAGAGAATTCCCCATTTGTTTTCCCTAATAGACTTTTCAAAAACATTGGTTTATATAAAAACGATCACTGCGCAGACAAAGCCAACTCGGGTCCTCGAGTCGGCTTTGTCCGAGGTTATGCTTCGCTGTGATCGGACCATAGTAGTTTGGGGAGAGGGTTATCTAAAGGTCTATTGGACAATAGCAGCTAAACGTCCATTGTTTCTGAAACGAATGAATCTCAATGAATCGGCTAATGTCCCGGCCCTACTTTTCATTTTGTTTTGATGACGTGTCCGTCGTCTATTCTTCCAGAGGCCTCCCAGACGTCCTCTCCTCCCTCCCTGTCGGAGCAGCTCCTCCTGGGTAAGGACGACGGCAGCGGGGCGGCCGCCATCAACGTGGAGTGTAGGATCTGCGGGGACAAGGCCTCAGGGTTCCACTACGGCGTCCACGCCTGCGAGGGATGCAAGGTGAACAACGATAATAACGCTGTGTCTTTCAGGGGCCGATCTAGGCATGGGCAATGCCCCCTAAATGCCCAGTCTGTCCCACCAAACATGACGGCATGCAAAACAACCCAAGATATTAGATTTTTCAAATTAAAGTGAAAAATGATTTGAAACACTACTACTGCTACTAACTAACTACAGTTGTGGCACCACTAAACCAACAGCATTTCATCATTGAAAACAGAAAACTCTCTGAGTCAGACCTTTAGCTTTATGCATGCTGTGTGTCTGTTGCAACTTCAACAACAACTGATGTTATTATTGATGCTTTACTTGACTAATAAAAGTCCTGTAACCAAAAATGTTATTTATGGTACTTCATCGCCCGTGGCGCTGCGATGAAGTCGCACCCATACACGGGCGATGAAGCCGCACCCATAACATTTTCTCCTGCCCCTCCCCTCCAATTGGGAAATGTTACTGTACATCCACCCCTGGTGTCTTTTCCGTTTTTTGACTTGCCTGCCGTCTACTGTACCTTCCCCCTCTCCCCTCCCCAACCCCGTTTTGGTATGTATTAAATTCTAATCCCACCCTGCCCACTAATCCAACAGAACACGGAATTACCGGCGGGCTCATTCATTCACCAACTTCCAGCGCTTGATAATCACGTTGTTTTTTGCGGCACACAGCCCTTTAATCTGTTCTCTGCTGGGATCGACAGCTTGTGTTGGTTTGGGAGGCAGTTTACTATTTTAGTAGTATAAACCTCCCCAATGAAATACAAACACTGGTGCCTGCTGGGAGAACTCCTCCTTCCTTCGCTCCCTTTCACCGAGACAGTGGTTTTCAACCAGTGGTCCAGGGACCACCCAGTGGTCCTCGAGGGGGTTCCAGGAGGTCCCCGGCTAAACCATGGAATGTTAGTAACTAGGGGTTGGCAAAGAAAATCGATATGTCAATATCAAAAAAAATAATAATAATAATAATTTTGCTACATGTTTTGAGGCATGCAAACCCACACGTTTAGTAGCTCTGTTACTCATTCCAGGAATGCCCTTTTTCTGCAAGCCATACCTTGTTGTAAACGTGACGAATCAACGATTAAAACAATATAAGATCCAATGCAAATTGGTAATATTAAGGTGTAGAAAATGATTCCCAAATTTTGGTTTTCCAAACTTGACCATAGGTCAAGAAGATGAATACTATAACATTATTTGTCTTTGTGCATGACACTGAACATTTCTCCTGATGTGCTGGTTGGTACCTTGCATGGTTTCCCCCGCAAGTGTGTGTGCGCGTGCGTGCGTGTGTGTGTGCACACACGCATATGCGTGCGAGAGAGAGAGAGAGAGAACAGGTGAGTGTCTTGGTTAAAAGCACTAAAATAAATGTAACATTTCCCGGTGTAACTTTTGGTTTCGTTGCTGTTTTCCAGGGTTTTTTCCGGAGGACCATCCGGATGAAGCTGGAGTACGAGCGCTGTGAGCGCAGCTGTAAGATCCAGAAGAAGAGCAGGAACAAGTGCCAGTACTGTCGCTTCCAGAAGTGCCTGCAGCTGGGCATGTCCCACGACGGTGAGCTGCTGCGTCCACTCCCGGATGGAAGCCATCACCAGGCTGCGCACTGATTTAACGGTTCCCAATAGTGCTGGCAGTTTAACTCACACTTGGACGGATAACTGTAGCAGTAGTTCAGCACAGTCCAACATACAGTCATGATTACAATGTTATCAATTTAAGCCCCTTTAAAAAGCCGTCAAACATGGTTTTGCATGGAGGCTTTTTTTTTTTTTGCGTAAAAGAAGTCAAGTAAGTATTTGTCTGATCAGTTAACGTTCCTTAGTGATGTTGTGTGGACATGATAAAAAAGTTCCCCCATTCTGTGTGTTGTTCTGTGCCTAGAATTTCATGGCAATGTATTTTATTTGAAAACCATTTTTCTTCTGAAAGCGTACAAATGGAACCAAATGTACCATATGTACACCCTCCATATGTACACCTTCAGAAAAAAAGAAAAATCATTAACAAACACAACTTGATGATGCCATCAAGTTGTGTTTCACCAAAACAGGTTCAATCAACCCGAACATTTTAAAACAATTACACTACAGATAACAAAAAGTTCAATCATACACGTCAATGCAGCTTGATAACGTCAGTCAGTCTTTCTGACTCTTGACTCATGAATATCAAAACAATCGAATTTGAACCGGGCGATTCGATATTGACATCATGGCATTAAGAATTGCGATTATATTGGTATATCGATTTTTTTGCCCACCCCACATCTCTGATCTACCTCTCCAACCCCACACAGCCATCCGTTACGGCCGGATGCCCGAGGCTGAGAAGAGGAAGCTGGTGGCCGGGCTGCTGGCAGAGGAGAGCGGCAGCAGCCCCGGCGGGGCCGGTGGCAGCCCCGGAGGCACGGACTTCAAAACGCTAGCCAAGAGGGTGAACAACGCCTACCTGAAGAACCTCAACATGACCAAAAAGAAGGCCAGGAGCATCCTGACCGGAAAGACCTCCTCCACACCGGTACGTATACAGTATACACAAGAACACAGTGTTGCCAACTGCTAAAAATCCAAAATGCACTAGTGGTACTTCCAGAATGCACTAGAATGCTCCTAGAGCAGTGGTTTTCAACCATTTTCATACCAGTTCCCACTATTTATTCTGCATTTTAGCCACAGAGGGCCAACTTTTAGGAGAAATAACTGGCAAAATGTTGGTCACATTCTTCCACATTTTCTAAATGTGTAGATTCTTGAAAATTTGGCAATTTGGATGTTTAAATATAATTTAACTCTTGAGAGCGTAAAACGAAACCGGTCCATTTGGTTTCATTTTACGATCTCAAGAGTTACAGATCTATAAGGGTCCATTTGGTTACCAATGATCCTTTCTAGGAACAAAGGAGGACTCTATCATAGGAGAAAAGATCAAACGAGGGTTTGATCTCTGTTGCCTGTCAACCTGTTTTTTTTTTTTTAATTAAAATTGATATTTTGACACAGCTACTACATCGTTACGCCCATATTAATCAGCACTTTTAAAATATGTGTCTGAAAACGTCTTCATTATATATTAGCTATGAGCTCATGCGTGTGCATATATAATATGCACACGCATATACAGTAATATATAATATAATGCCGTTAATTTACGTCCCATAGCCTCAGAAACACAGCTTTCTGCAGTATATCAGAGTAAAACTAAATAATAATATGCAGTAATTTTACATTAAAATGCAGTATTTTACATTCCACCAGGACTCTAGTGAATCCTATCATGAGGAGCAATATAAAAATGTGATTCTTATCCGTTTGTTCCTAAGTTCATTGCCAAAAAAACAACTAACAAGTTCCATCCCTACCTATAAGTCCATTTCCATTAGTCCATTCATTTTTAACCTTTATCCCACTGCGTTTACTGTACGGTGAATGGAGGGACCCAGTGAGGACGTTAGGAGTCCATTTTTAGCCTTTTCACACTTTGTGTTTACTGTACACTTGACACACGATACACATCCCTCCTCCTCTCAGACACAACATGATTAGGTTACAGTGGTGACCCATGACACATTTACATATTCTCAAGGATAGAGCTTCTCACTGAAGCCTTCGCATCTTCTCAAGGATAGTCACAGATTTAACTCATCATCATCATAATCATCATAACCTTTATTTAAAAAAACAAGGACATCAAGGGCATAATAAGAATAAAAAACAATAGAAAAGATACAGAAAAATAAAATATGAAAAATGCAATTACTTAACCCATTTTGTCCTGGCATTAGATTGTACTTTCTGACACTAGAATCTAGTTTCTGGCCCTAGATCGTAGTTTCTAGCTCTAGATTCTAGTTTTTTTTTTTTTTTTTTCTGAAAAATCAATATTTCTGTGTCAGTGATGCTCAAAATATTTCATGGGAAGGACCCCTAGAATTGTCTGTGTTTGGCAGGCTGCGGAGGACCCCCCCATCTGAAAATATCCTCATGGAGGGACCCCCTCCCAGAAACAAAGATTGGAGTTAATAACGTTTTGCTCCGACAGAAAATAATATTCAAAGATGCACCCTATTTTAAGGGTTTTCCAAAAATAGCAGACCTACAAGCTCGTATCGCGCCACTCGGTGGCACGATATGAGCTTGTAGATCTGCTATTTTTAATTAAAGCTAGTTGATGCTTGAAACACCCAAATGCGTTCAGTACACAATGGATTTTAAAAGAGTTACATTGATGAGCTGAAATGCTGGAGATCAATTCCTGAAATAAACCCACAGAAGGTAGTGAAAATCGACGATTAAGCAAAATCACTTACTTCTACCTCTCATTTGGGCACCATGAGGGGAGGGGGGCACCGGGGCGACCACCAGACATGCTTTAAAAGGACCCCAGGCTTCTAATCCTCATATGGATAAATGCATTATACTTGTCCTTTATAACTAGAATTAAACATTTAAAACTCATATAATATGTTCTTTACCTTAAAAAAAATAGTTCATAATTTTATCATGTCATAGGTATGACGTCACAGGAGATTTTCCCTGGAGCCCCCGGGAAAAGAAACGACACTGAACAACACCATCTCCAACAACACCAACAATAACTATATTTCTATTATTAAATAGCTGTCCAGGGCCAGATATAGAGAGACATTGTTTCCCTTTTTCCCCTGAAAACTCATGATTTGGAAGAATCTGTTCTCTGGTCTTGGCAGTGTTTTGGAGCTTTCATTGTTTGTTTTGGTTGGCCGTTTTTTTTTTGGGGGGGGGGATAGTCTACCAAAACAAACTGTGAAAACACCCAAATTACACAGCTTAAATCTACACACTCACAGACACAAGATCAGCTATCATATCAGTATTTTTTTTTTGTCTGCATTAGCCAAAGTACAGTATAAAGCAGGGATCGGTTAATGTATGTTTTGCAATAATAATCAAATCTGCAGCACACCGTATAACTGGAATAACTACAGTTTTCAAGTACTTAGTAGGGGAGTAAAAAAGTATGTGTTGGCCTCTGAGATGTAGTGGAGGAGACGCATATGGAATGAATCAATGAATGAATGAAAGTACCAGAAATGCACTTTCATTACAGCAATGCTAAAATGTACTTAGTTACTTGTACTTATTGACACCACTGCCTTCAATTAGACTTGGTCTCTCTTAAGAACTCGTATGGGACACAGCACCCCCCAGTGGCCCATAGAGGTAATGCCCCAAACAGCATAATCCAGTGGTTTTCAACCTTTTTCATACCAAGGCCCACTATTTATTCAGCATTTGAGCCACGGACCACCATTTGATGACATTTTAGCCCCACAGACCCCAAAACTAAAGATTTCTTTTGCTTTTGTCCACAATTCCAGGCTGGATTTGGGAAACAAAACAGTCCAACATACAGATCAAAATGACCATTAATCTTCTACATTCTATCGTTGTATAGAGAAAATGGTATTCTATCGTTGCAATGCAGTCAGTTACAGGACTTTTATTAGTCAAGTAAAGCATCAATAATAACATCAGTTGTTGTTGAAGTTGCAACAGACATGCAGCATGCATAAAGCTAAAGGTCTGACTCAGAGAGTTTTCTGTTTTCAATGATGAAATGCTGTTGGTTTAGTGGTGACACAGCTGTAGTTAGTTAGTAGCAGTAGTAGTGTTTCACATCATTTTAATTATAAGCACTTTAATTTGAAATATCTTGGGTTGTTTTGCATCGTGTTTGGGGGGGCAGACTGGATATTTAGGGGGGCATTGCCCTCCCATGCCTATGCCTAGATCCGCCCCTGATTCAGATGATGAATATTTTAACTCTTGAGAGTGTAAACATGAAACCACACTCCTAGTTTATTGTTGTTTGTTTGTGTTGTGTGTTTGTGGCAGCCGTTTGTGATCCACGACATGGACTCACTGTGGCAGGCGGAGAACGGCCTGGTGTGGAACCAGCTGATCAACGGCAGCACGCCGCCCAACAAGGAGATCGGCGTGCACGTGTTCTACCGCTGCCAGTGCACCACGGTGGAGACGGTGCGCGAGCTCACAGAGTTCGCCAAGAGCATCCCGGGCTTCGTCAACCTCTTCCTCAACGACCAGGCAAGACGCAAACGAACGCACCCTTGGTTTTATGGGTTTATTCTTTTTTTTATTTGTATGTTTGTTTTGTTTTTACACTAAGTGAATTAGCCCTGGAACACTTAACACTAATAAGCGCCCGGAACCATTCAGTGAGCCTGTGATTGTTGTCCATCCAGGCCAGAGTTTCAGATCCACAGATGTGGCCGAGACACGTTTTTGTTCCCAGGATTCCACCCTAATTGAAGCCGGGGGTTTGGGAAGGAGCGCTTGTTTTACCCTGCTGGCTACTGCTAGTAGGGCGGGGCGAAGTAAAGTTTTACTGAGATTATGTTTATGGTTAGTAACCGCATAAAGCAACGCCTAACCCTAATTTAACCTCTAACCCTCAACATAACCTCAGTAAAACTAGGCTATGCCTAAACCTAACCCTTACCCTAAACATAACCTCAGTAAAACTATGCCTAAGCTATGCCTAAACCTAACCTTCCTTCGCCCCGCCCTACTAGTATGAGCCGACAGGGTAACCCCCTGCTTTATTTCGGGTGGAATCCGAAAAAAAAAAAAAAAAAAAACGCGGCCGAGACTGAGTCAAAACAAAGAATGTCAAAACAAAGAATGAATGATCCTAAGAACACCCTACCTGTACCGGGACATCCCTAGTTGACACCATCTTGCTCTTTTTACTTTACTCGAATAACAAATTCTTAATGTTTCCCCGTTGCAGGTGACCCTGTTGAAGTACGGCGTGCACGAGGCCATCTTCGCCATGCTGCCGTCGCTGATGAACAAGGACGGCCTGCTGGTGGCCAACGGGCGCGGCTTCGTCACGCGCGAGTTCCTGCGCAGCCTGCGCCGGCCCTTCAGCGAGATCATGGAGCCCAAGTTCGAGTTCGCCGTCAAGTTCAACGCCCTGGAGCTGGACGACAGCGACCTGGCGCTGTTCGTGGCCGCTATCATCCTGTGTGGAGGTGAGGGAGGTGGAGACTGTTTGTATATATACAGGGCTTGACACTAACACTTGCCCGCTTGCCCGGGGCAAGTAAAAAAAAAAAATGGTGGGGCAAGTGAAGACTGCTACCTGGTTGCCCGATCGGGCAAGTGTGCAACTTAGTGCACTATAACACAACACAAGATAAATTTGTCTTGAAGGCAGTCATTGCACTCTGCCTCTGTGTCTTTCCCTGCTTTCTAGCTATCCACAATTCCAGGCTGGATTTGGGAAACAAAACAGGCAAATTAACATACACATCAAAATGACCATTAATCTTAATTAATCTACAGTGTAGACCTGGGCTAATTAAGATGATGAATATTAACTCTTGAGAGTGTAAAAATGAAACCAAATGGACCCGCAAGGGTCCATTTGGTTTCATTTTTACGTTCTCAAGAGTTACATCTGGTTAACCAACTTAACTGGGGACCACCTGGAACCTGGGGGGCAAGTGACCATAACCTGAGGGCAAGTAGAACCTGACTTGCACTTGCCCGATGGGCAAGTGCCTCAGAGACCTTAGTGTCAACCCCTGTGTTTGTATGTACACCTGAGCAGTGGGTTTCCAAAACGATTTTCATATCAAAGACCCCGAAATTGACACTCGTTGGGTGGAATTCTCGAATGCTGTGGTGTAGCCAGGTATATGTGAAGTAATGCACTATGCCCAGGTATGCACTATGTGAAGTAAAATAAGTTGTGTGCAGCAAAACTCTCATGCATGCATTCAAAGCAGTGTCAACTTCACTTTTCTTTCTGTTAAATAATATTCAAGTAGTGATGGACTACAATTTCTTAAAGTAAACAGCGGAACACAGTACATTTTTCTTCTGTTATTTAACTGAACACACGTGCTATAGCTGCCATTTTCCAGAGATCATGTGCATTACTTCATGTTTACTTCACGTTTACTCTCTCAAAGAGTTACACCTAGTTAAAGGGGAATTCCACCCATTTTCAAAATTTTCCTGAGAGGATACAAATGTGAACCAAATGGACCCTAGCGGGTCCATTTGGTTCCATTTGTACCCTCTCAGGAAAAAGGGTTCTGAAAGAAAAATCATTAACATGGTGAAATACATCTTGATGATGTCATCAGATGTATTCCACACTGATTTTTTCATACCTCCATTTTTAGGAAATACAGAATTGGGGGAACTTTTTTTTTTTTACCATGTCCATCCACGCAACATCTCTAAGGTATATTAATGACATATTAAAATGTTGAAAATGGGTGGAGTTCCCCTTTAACCAACTTTTCATCATCATTTAGCTGTCAAAGACCCCTGGGGGTCCCTACTTTGGGAACCACTGGTTTAGAGGCTCATACCAAAGACTATAAAAAAATGTGTCTCCCTGCTGCCTCCCACTCTGACTATTATTATTATTATTATTTGTGTGTGGTTTTGTGTATGTGTGTGTGCGTGTGTGCGTGCATGCGTGTCCGTCCGTCCTCCAGACCGTCCGGGCCTGATGAACATCAAGCAGGTGGAGGAGATCCAGGACGGCATCCTCCAGGCGCTGGACCACCACCTGCAGGCCAACCACACAGACTCCTCCTACCTCTTCCCCAAGCTGCTGCAGAAGATGGCCGACCTGCGGCAGCTGGTCACGGAGAACGCCCAGCTGGTGACCAAGATCAAGAAGACCGAGTCGGAGACGTCGCTGCACCCGCTGCTGCAGGAGATCTACAAGGACATGTACTGAACGCGGCGGCTATGGCGGCTGTTGGTCGTGGTCAGAGCCTTCTAGTGGGAGAGTTAGGATATTTGTGTAACCAGAAGCAGAGCCCGGAAGCAGAGCGGAGCTAGCCTGGGTTAGACCCCATCTACTCCGCTGGGTTCTGTGGTCTGGTGTTGTGATGAAGAGTTTCAATTTATCTCGTCCGGAAAAACGGCTCGTCCAATGAGCGAAGGAGTTGGAGGCGGGTCTAAAAAAAATAGCCAATCAACACCGAGGGCTGTTTCGACACAGACGTTGAGGATCATCTTAACTGCCACAACGGAACAGTTGCCCATAAAAACAGCACACATCCATTCAGTTTTGAACATAAATGGACATTCTTTAATACTGCATTTAGTTATAAATAGTTCAAATGTCCGACGCCAACTGCACTGCTAGTCAGTTAGTCACTGTGCTGACTAAGTGTTAACTGTTGTTGTCGACTGCAAACAACCTCACAGGAAGACAGATTTGCTGATCTCCAGTGATTGGTTGAGGGAAAATCAAGGGCCCGCCTCCTCGTAAATCGGTTACAATGGGGCCAATGTCAGACTCTTGAGCCATGGCTCAGAGTCTGACAGTCAGGCTAGAGCGGAGCAGCCAGGTCACGCGACTATACAGAGCCTCTTTGAGTCCTATCTGAGCACAAGGCTCCATAGATATCTATGGTAAGGCTCACTACTCCTACAGTCTCGCGGTACGTATACCGCTATCACGAGACTTTGCTGGTCCCTATTAAATCCCATTCATTTCATCGACTTCCGGCTTGAGAGTGGACTCACAGGACTCCTCCATTACCCCTCCAGCAGCGCGAGCGCCCGGGCGTATAGGAGTGAACGGGAATATCCTAACTCTCCCACTAAAAGGCTCTGGTCGTGGTGATCTCAGTGGGGGAGATGTTTTTCTTGCTGCTTCTTCGTTCAGACTTCTTCTTCGTGCTGCTGGATTACTTCTTCTTCTCCCCGTCTTGTGCAATCAGGGAGGGAGGGGAGGCGTTCCCCAAACCGCGGTTTGCCCCCCCCGCTCCCACACACAACAACAACAAACGCACCTCTAAGGGAGGTGGCGTGACGTGGAAAACGGGGTGGGGTTTTACAGCGTTATCTCGGCACAAACGGCAAAATCCAGTAGCCGCGGCGGCCGCACATCATCTCTCAGTGCTGTGACATACTGGGATTACCGTTATTTGCCACAATCAACTTAAAAAAAGAAAATAAAAACAGTATAATTTTCAGCCAAATACGACACTTTGTGTTGGGGGTTGGGGTTGGGTTTTGAGGACCGCGCGTTCATTGGAGGATCTAACAGTCGGAGATCCGCGATGGTGATGATGTGCACTGATGAGCGGCTCCAACGCGCCGAGATTTCGACGAAACGAGAAACGACGGTGCTCAAAGAATGGCCTTTTTTTTTCTTTCGGAGATCGGAAGGACTGCCAAGTTATTTAAGGGCTTTGATAGATGTATTTTTGTTTTTGCCGAAGCGAAGACGGCCAAGCGTCTTGAAACGTGTTATCGTGTTGCTGCCATTCCTAGAGGGAGGTTTAAACCTACTACTACTACTACTCAAATCTGGTCTCTCTCTCATTGGTTCAGAGCAATATTTCCGCAAATATGTCTGATTGGCCCTGATCGGATCTCACCGATCTTCACCCAACCGTGGCCAACGATTTAGTCCCAGGCTTTCACTTTTTTGCGCAGCACGGATGACAACGAGAGCCCCCCTGGGGGGGTATATATCGAGGCTAGTGGCGACATATTGAAGCTGCACAACAAAGGGTAAACGTTCTTCTCGGTCCTGCCTCAGGATGATATGAGTTCAGTCTTTCTTTGGGGGGGCTTTAAGCCCCATATTGTTGTCCTGATGGGTCATCGTTTCTGCCTGAGGGAGCCCAGATCAAGGTAGTAGTAGGAGGAGGAGGAGGAGTTAAAGGGGAACTCCACCCATTTTCAACATTCTAATATGTCATTAGTGTACCCTAGAGGTGCTGAGTTGACATGATAAAAAAAGAGTTCCCCCATTCTGTGTTCCCAAGAAATGGAGGTCTGGAAAAAAACAACAACATGGTGAAACATCTTGATGACACCATCAAGATGTATTTTCACCATGTTAATGGATTTCTTTAGACACTTCTTTTTTTTCTGAGTACAAATGCAACCGAAAAGTACAAATGCCCTAACGGGGTTCATTTGGTTCCATTTGTACGCTCTCAGAAAAAAAATGTTGAAAATGGGTGGAATTCCCCTTTAACTTGTGAACTCAATCAATCAATACTACCAGCAATGAGCCCTTCTCAAAAAAAACCACACCCTTTGAGGCGGGGTTTGTTCACTGTCTCCAATGCCAATCCAAATACTTTAGCAACTGTTGCTATGCAGGTCAAGCTTTCCTCTTCTAACGCATCTATTGGACGAGGCCGGTTTGGGGGAGGGACTTGTTGAAGGGCTATTCAGAGTCGTGTCAAGAGGGGAGAAGGCAGCCAAGCGGGGAGAGAAACCCTATCACGTTAGTAACGTGTAAAGTTAGTTTTTCTATGCATATATATTTTTTACAAATATATTTTTTCTTGGGGCTGTTTATGCCTTTTTTATAGTTGACGGTCCAACAGTGAAGGTTGTCGACGGGACACGGGGAGAGGAAGTTTTTTTTCTTCGACGCCTGGCGTCCAGGAAATCAGACGCAGAAGCAAAGATTTGAGTTAAAATGTTTGCTTCTGAAATAATATATTCAAAGATTTGCATCACATTTTCACAGCGCGCCACAATGTAAAAATAATGCATTGAACACCAAAACGTGTTCAGTACAGGAAGGCTTTAACGGAATAGGATTTATCCGTTTATTTTTCTCCTGGTGTGGCAGCAATATCCAAAAAAAAAAAAAGCTTTTTATATGCAGCGGAAATCCACCTGGAAAACCATCAGTTCCTGACAGCATTTCCACGGATTGAAAAAAAAGCAAATTGTGAAGTAATGAGCAATGAAAAAAATGGTGCTGGGTGAGTTCAATACAAAAACCCCTAAACTGTTTTCTTACAACACAACGGAGGATTATGACTATTGTGACTTTCCGAGTTGTGTTTTCAAAAACGGAAAACGAGACTGTTATGAATGAACGTTTTTTTTATCGTGCGTGGTGGTGAACCAACCTGGCTTAGCCAGTCGACCTCTGACGGGACACCAAAACAACGCGCTATTCCGGGTGAATACGTCCCTCAATGTGGGACAGCCTACGAGAACTACAACTCCCACAATCCTCTCTGCTTTCCCTTCTCTCTCTGTCTGTCTCTCTCTCTTTTTTCTTTTAAGCAGATTATCAGTGTTTATATACTTTTTTTGTCTTATCGCCAAGGTTGGGAGAATTTTCTTTTTTCTTTTTTTTTTTTTTAAGGTGAATTTTGTACTAGAGGGTTGTCTTACTTTTATTTTGTAGTTCTTACATCCCCACCAAAGAGGTCCAGGTGCTAAAAAAAACTAGCACCTATTTCTCCTACTGTCAATGAATTGAATTGAATTGAATGGAGAATTGATTGGGGCGTCGTGCTAATTTGCTTATTTCCGATATTATTTACATTATGAAGAGTGGACATTGAGAAGAAATAGATTTTGGAGTAATGTAAATAAGGAAACACCCCCAATGCCCCATTCAGTTCGGTTCATTGAGGGCTTAATGACCATATTCAGAGTGCAGACATCTTGCCAGTAGGTTTTGCAACTTTCCATAGACACCCATTCATTCACAGCTACAATATTGGTGAGTTTTATTTTATGTTTTATTTTTTATTTTTTAAATTACATAACACTTGGCTGTCTGTGTGAAGTTGCACCTTGATGCCAACAACTGTAACAACGACATATATAAATAAGTAAGAAATCCCTCCCAGTCTGAAATGGTCCTTCAAACAAGCAGGTCAAGACCCCCCATTCTCAACCATGGTGATGTTACCAAGACTTTGTATCTTGTTTTTTTTTTTTTTCATTATTATATTTACATTGAAAAGTTTGTTACACGGACGGACGGAGTCGATGGCATTCACTGACAGACACACGCTGTCATCGTATTGGTGTGTTCTCATTGTCCCCCCCTCCCCATATAGCAGTGGTTCTCAAACTGTGGGTCACAATGACCAGGACCCCCCCACACACACACACACACCAGGGGCGGATCTAGGCATAGGCCCCCCTAAATGCCCAGTCTGCCCCACCAAACAACCCAAGATATTTCAGTGCTTCTATTTAAAAGTATTTGAAACACTACTTAAAATGGTATGTATGGGTGCGGCTTGGGTGCAGCGATGAAGCTGCCCCCTTACCATTTTCTCCTGCCCCCCCCCCCCCCCCCAATTGGGAAATGTTACATCCGCCCCTTACACGCACACACACACACACGCACACACACACACAAACAAACATTTACTTCTAAAGTCACAATTTTATTTTATTTTATTTCATTTGGCTGAGACCGGATTCTTAGATTTTATAACCTATACCCACTGTATGTCTCTGTCAGGTCAGAATCAGAAGCAGAGAAGAGTTACTGTAAAAACACATATGCTGTGAAAGAATATACTGTATAATTCAGCTATTATTACCACATTTTCAAGATTTTTCAAAAAAAAAAAAAAAATCTCATAGTGCGGTATATGCGTTGGCCCAAGTTCAGAAACCTAACTTTTACAAATTATCAATTATTTTTGTGTCTTTATATGGTTTTAATCAAGGATTAGTCACCTTTACAACAAGGTATTCCCATGATGATTGATGATCGGTAACACTGCTAAACGTGTGCGTTGCCAAAATGGCAAATTCCACCTTGCTTTGTCTATGCTGTTTACGATCCCATAGCTTCAGAATCTCAAAGTCAAGAACGTGTCAGGACACACAGGTGTGTGCCTGGCACACACAGGTGTGTGACTGAGTGGAACACACCTGCCACCACTTGACGTTCAAAACAACAGTGAATGCCAACAGAAGAACATTTAATTTTTGAGGGTGCGACCCACACGTTTACTAGTGCTACTCATTCCAGGAATGTCCGATCACTCCAATACCTTCTTGTAAAGTTGACTAATCATCAATTACAAGATACAATACACTTACACTGGTTATATCTAAATAACTATCAAACTTACATTTTTTTTTTTTTTTTTTTTGAGGGGGTGAAAACCATCCTTCGTTCAGTTGTTCATACTCATATTTGACCGCGTTGTGGCCAGAATATTAGCGCTTGCGGCGAAACATAAACATTGTTGTGAGGCCCCCTGCCTAAGTGGCAGGGCTACAGAATGTACCAAACTAGTACAGTACATGGTGCGCAGGCACCATACAGCCAGGAGAGGCCGCCAGTGTCAAAGGGTTAAAACAGGGGTGCCCAACCTTTTTTGACCCAAGATCTACTTTTCAGCAGCCAACCCCTCCGGTATCTACCAGTCCATTATCAACATTTCCAACCACACGCATCGTTGCCAGCCTGCAGTAACTTCACGACAACACAACTCTACTTTATTTTACCACTTTACTTTATGTCCATAAAAGCATAAAGTACAACAGAGTCATAAGTAGGCCTACAACAGTACAACAGACTTGGACAAACACTGCCATTGCAAATGCAATCATGATAAGAACAGTCCAGAATAGTCCATTATGAGTTGCAGAACAGTCCATTACACGTTGCAGAATGATACTGTTGGCATAATCCAGCAGACAACAATCCTCAAATGAGCCGCTTTCGTAGACAGACAGACACACAGACGCACACACACATACATACACACACCACACGAAAATCGTTTTTTCTTTTCCACCCCATTTTTTTCTTTCCCTCCCACATCTCCCTAGATCTACTCGTGATCAGGCCGAGATCTACCGGTATATCCCGATCTACTGGTTGGGCTCCCCTGGGTTAAAAGAATGGTTACTGGTTAAAAGATACTCGGCTTCAAATGGCTCATGGGAGGTCCTTGACATTAGTTTGAGAACCACTGTGTTTATTATGCACATGGATTAAAGTTCTCAGCTGCCAGTTTCTTCTCCATACTCTTGTTTAAAGAGTATTAGAATGAGTCATAACTAGCAATAGAACATATATTCTATCCAATAGAATACTATTGCTTGAATTGGGTATTTTTTTTTGTTAATTTTCTTTTTAGACTGACGCAATCATCTTCCATAATGGTCTGGAATATTTCAGGAAAATCTGAAAAGGTTAATAATTAAATGCTCAAAAGTTGTCATTTCTTCAAAAATAGTCGTGTGTGTGTGTGTGTGTGTGTGTGTGTGTGTGTGTGTGTGTGTGTGTGTGTGTGTGTGTGTGTGTGTGTGTGTGTGTGTGTGTGTGTGTGTGTGTGTGTGTGTGTGTGTGTGTGCGCGTGCGCGTGCGCGTGTGTTTGTGTGAGAGTGAGAGAGAGAGCAGGACATTTATAATTAAGTCTACATTGTTGTTGTTCTGTTGTATAGAACTGGTGTTCCATATGAATCAGTATCCCCATTATTTTTTGCCCTGATTGTGAGCATTGAGTGATAATAATGAGTGAATAGCAAACCTGCAGGCTTGTTTTGTGAGGTCGTGGACTGAACTAGACCGGGTCAGACCAATCGATTTAGTCCTTAAAAGTAATGAATAGAGGCAACTTTTTAGCCAAAAATCAAAATAGGGGGGTCTTCCACCCTCTCTCTGACGCACCTCCAACAGTGTTGTGGTGGACTGTGCATGGCAGGGGCGTCCTCTTCCCTGAGCCGAGCCTAGGCCTTTTTGCCTTTTTCGCCCTCAACGTTGCTTCTACTTTGATGCTGCAACTGTTTCCCTGCAGACAGACAACCGTTTCGTCCAGCAGATGGTCCAGAACTTTGTTGTTGTGAACAAATCATATACAAAACAGTAAACAAAACATTTTGTCAGGCTCGTTTTACCCAATCCCAGCACAGCAGTCTCCAGCAGATTCTTAATGAGCCAATAGAGTGGAGGTGAGGTGGAGTCAGATTCTGTTTTTAAACAAGTCTGTTTACAAACACGGTGTTTGTACACAAAAAGTTGCCTCTATTGCATTTCATTTTTACTCTCTCAAGAGTTACATCTGGTTAAGCAACTTTTCATCTGGTTAACCAAATAGCTGAGGAGCCTCTGAATCACATGTGTGTAACTCTTAGAGAGTGTAAAACCTGAACCAAATGGACCCGTACACCATCTCTCTCGAATTAGAATGTTCCTAGCCCATAGTGTTTCTATTGATTCTTCCATGCTATGGCAGGGCTTGACACTAAGGTCTCTGAGACACTTGCCCATCGGGCAAGTGCAAGTCAGGTTCTACTTGCCCTCTGGTCATGGTCACTTGCCCCCCAAAAATATATTGTAAATTTTGCATTTAAGTTTACTTCCTACTTGGGTGCTTTAAACCAGGGGTTTTCAACAAGTGGTCCCTGAGAGGGTTCCAGGTGGTCCCCAGTTAAGTTGGTTAACCAGATGTAACTCTTGAGAACGTAAAAATGAAACCAAATGGACCCTTGCGGGTCCATTTGGTTTCATTTTTACGTTCTCAAGAGTTAAAATTCATCATCTTAATTAGCCCAGGTCTACACAACTAGAGAATGTAGAAGATTAGGTCATTTTGATGTGTATGTTAATTTGCCTGTTTTGTTTCCCAAATCCAGCCTGGAATTGTGGATATCTAGAAAGCAGGGAAAGACACAGAGGTCTTGCCCGATCGGCCAACCAGGTAGCAGCCTTCACTTGCCCCACCATTTTTTTTTACTTGCCCCGGGCAAGCGGGCAAGTGTTAGTGTCAAGCCCTGTATGGGGTAAATGTAAATCAGTGTCATGTTGCACATCAAAACACTGTTCAGCCTCTCTTTTGTTGTGTAAAATCTCAATAACGGTTTACCGTAATTTCCGGACTATAAGCCGCTACTTTTTTACATGCTTTTGACCCTGTGGCTTATACAACGGTGCGGCCAATCTATGGATTTTTACAGGTGTTGTTTTAACAGGGGTTTTCAGCAGGTGGTCCACCTGTGGTCCCTGAGAGGGTTCCAGGTGGGCCCTCCAGACTAAATGATGGAAAGTTGGTTAGCCAGATGTAACTCTTTGAGAGCGTAAAAATTAAACCAAATGGACCCTTGTGGGTTCATTTGGTTTCTTGCTTACACTCTCAAGAGTTATATTCACCGTCTAAATTAGCACCACGTAATTAATAAGTCATGGTCATTTTGATCTCTATGTTTTGCCTGTTTTGTTTGCGAAAATCCAGCCTGGAATTGTGGACAAACCCGAAATAAATCTTTAGTTTTGGGTTCTGTAGGGTGAAAATGTTGTCAAATGGTGGTGTGTAGCTCAAATGGTGAATAAATAGTGGGCCCTGCTCTAACATGATGCCTGTTGTCAGGTGCGGCTTATAGTCCGGAAATTACGGTACCTAGTACTGTACAATACCTTTCTGGTCAAAAAGTATGTTTTATTTGTTGGACTGTGGAACTCGGGGTGTTTTCCGCTAAAAGGAAAGTAGGCTTTCTAATGACACAAGCCGTGTTTGGTAGGTAGTAGGTAGTACGTTCTTGAGATTGCCACACCAGAAGAGATGCTGTTCAGGGGTTTCATATGCGATATAACGTTGATTTATTTGTGGCACTGCTGCAAGGCAGACTCACAGAAGCAGAAGAGCTATGGAGCAGTTATGACGGCCCTTGAAATGAAACCGTTTTCAGAACGGGAGTTACTGTATGCATATAACTAAGGTTCTATAAAGACCTTAATCCAGCTCCGATGCACACTATCGGATGCTCAGAAATGCTTTCAAATGCGATGGAACCAGTTCCTGTTTGTCTGTGTTTGGATTCAGTTCATCCAGTTCATTATCCCTAGCTATAAGCGCATCCCAAACGTCACATTGCGTCAGCCAATCATGTCTTCTTGACATTGCATTTTGTACCAATCACATTTTCCGATGGTGGACGACAGCGGAGCTTTGTTCTTCCAAGCACTTAGGCGCATTACAGTATACTGTCACCAGTAATGAATGAGAAGTATTTGTGTTGTATTGTTTTCCTTTTCTAATTTGTCAGATTCTTAAAAAAAAAAAAAAAAAACTTCTCCGACCTCACAATGCTGAGCTTGTAGGACTCAATTGGCCATAATTAAAATATGTTAAAATAATATTACAGACAGATTCATGAATGAATGAAACAAGTAAACTTCCGAATTATTGTAGTGGATTAGAAATGTAGACAATTTGCAGAAGTGTACAGTATTTGGAGGAGAATTTAAAAACTCAAGTACAGTAAATGTATCCCAAAATTGTACTTCACAGCACCTCAGTAAATGTACTTGGGTACGTCAAATGACATAATTTGTCAACCTATACATATTAATATGTATTAAATATTATATCAATATGTATAGGTCCTTACAACCTCCCTAATCTCAATATATTTGGACTGTTCTTAGTATTATTATTGTTTTCCTCTTATGTAGGTCCTGTTTTGGTCTCAAAACCATGGGATTTGTTAGAGTTGTTGAAATACTGTGAAAAGCTATATAAATATACACACACAGGGTCGGTCTGTGTATGATGATGTTTCATTATTGCCTGATTTTATGTTTACGCAACATTTACCTACGTTGTGAATGATTTTTTTTTAAATAATACCAACAGTGGTATTATTATTATCATCATTATTATTGCATCTATCAATACAAACTGTATAGTACTTGTCTTTTTGTTGTTAACCAAATGACCCATCTATGCACACACAAGCTGATCACTTCACAAAGCAAGGATGTTATTTGAGTTTTTTTTTTTTTTTTGTCTTTTCCAATTCCATAATTTAAAGTGAAGATGTACGGTAATGGATTTCCCAAGGATCTCAAGTCAATGTCAAAGAAACATAATGGAATGAACAAACTATGAAATAAACTAAAATAAATCATTGAGCTTGTTGATTTGAGGTACTCTTCCTTAATATTTCAAACGTGAAATTAAAAAAGAGAAGTAAAAAGACCACCACGAGCAGTTGTGTGATGTTTGGAAAAATGTTTACTGTATGAATGAGTGAATTAATGAATGGATTCTAGCTGCAGCAACATTCTAGCTTTTGACACTAGATTCTACAGTAGTTTCCGACACTAGATTCTAGTTATTGACACTAAATGATAGTTTCTGATGCTAGGATCTACTTTTTGACACTAGAATCTAGTTTCTGACCCCAGAATCGAGTTTTTGACACTAGATTATATCGTTTTTGACACTAGATTCTAGTTTTTCTGAAAAATCTGTGTTCCTGTGTCAGGGATGCTAACATATTTCAAGCCGAGGACCACCAGAAATCATCCATATTTGGCTGCAGATCCCCATCTGAAAACGGGGAAAAAGATGATGTTCTAGAGCAACCCCAGAAGCAAAACATTTGCAAAAAAAAATGCTTCCAGAATAACATATTCAGAGATTTGCAGGACATTTTCACATTTATTCAAAAATAGCAGAACAACAGCTCATGTCGCGCCACTCGGTGGCGCGACATGAGCTTGTTGATCTGCTATTTTTCAACAGATAAAACACCAAAACACGTTTAGGAATTAGATGTCGTTAATATTAAAGGTAATAGAGGCAATTTTTTAGCCAAAATTCAAAGTGGATATACAGTATACCTATATTTTTGCCTTTCCCCCCTCTACATTGCTTCTACTTTGATGCTGCAGCTGTTTCCCTGCAGACAGACACTAGCTTCGTCCTGCAGACGGCCCAGAACGTTGTTGTTGTCAACAAAGTGTAGCGTTTTAGCCAATCACAGGAAGGCAGTCTCCAGCAGTTTCATAATGAGCCAATAGAGTGGAGGTGAGGCTAGGTTTAATAGACCTTTTTATTTTTTAACACAAATCTGTTTACAAACAGTGTTTGAACACACTAAAGTGGCCTCTATTGCATGTAAGTGTATGTTACACCTAGCCTCGACACCCAGGCTTTCATTTTCGTCCGCCTTGCGCGAAAACGGAAAGCCTGGACTAATGCACGTTGGAAAGTGGCCTTGAGGGGGGTGTCAACCTTCCAGGGTGGGCGTCGCTCTAAATGATGTGACGTAGAACAGCAGTGGAGGGGCCGGGGATGACGACACGTTAGTGAGATCAATCCCACGATCCCATCGATCCCACGACACCCCCGCCCCCCAAGGCCAAAATCATTGAGGGCTAGACCAGGCTATGTTACACCTTGTTAATTTCTACGTCTGTACATCTGAACAGATGTAGTTCATGCCTCATTTAGCCATAGATGATGGAACTTGATTACACACATAGGCGTAGAATACACGGGGGTTACGGGGGTTACAACCCCCCCAAAAATCGAACCCTGGGGTAACAACCCCCCCAAACTTCAAACCCTGACATTATAACCCCCCTCATATAAACATACGATTTCGGTAAATATGTTGCATGAACAACTTCAGGCTATCCATTTTATGTAAAATAGCGAAAAATAGTTTTGTTCAGTTATGTTTAATCATGTTGCAATGTAACCCCCCCTCCCCTCCCAACACACTTGGTATGTCCCAACCCACCTCATGCAGTGTTGTGCAGTGTTGCCAACTTGCCGGATCTAGATCCCCCCAAAATGCGCGCTGGCCCATAGGTTGCGCACCGCGCATTGGAGCCATACGACTCACTGATATTGAGCTACCGACCGTCATGCGGCTGCTTCAACGAGCAGGCCCACTGTGCAGTAGAAGGAACGAGGCGCGTGGATAACAGTAGCCAGAGAGTTGATAGGCTAGATAGAGCCTTTCATTAGCCTTTCAGGGACAAACTTTTAAGTGTTGATTTATTAAACGTAAAGTCGACCACACGCCACGGTCCTCTACAAAACACAGCCCCGTTGCGTTCGATGAAATGTTGTTGAACAGTAGCTGTATTCAGTATTATCAGCAAAGATGAGACTAGGGAACGCAAAGAGGCAACACAGCACTGATAAACCTGACCAGCTCTGTAACAGAAATGACACGATTACGACGGGAACAAGACTTTATATTCCAGTCGTCCCAAACGTTTTCATGCCAAGGGACCCCCACATTGACGAACACTAAACGCGGTGGTGGTGGTCCAGTTCTTGCTCCTGAACTTTTTCATGTCAAGGAATAATCCCACATGCCTACTACACACAAATACAAGGACCACGTAATCAACCTTCCCAAATCTGGAAGCTGTACGGACAACAGACACAACAACAACAACGTGAGTGAGTAGCATATTCCAGCGTGTTGTCAGCTCTGCTTGGAAAGAGAAAAAAACAGGCGAACTATTTCCATAGACGAGCAAAGTTTTTTGAGGGGCGGGGGGTGGGTGACCATGGCCATACCCAGTCTTATAAACTGAGTAAATGGGCACTGGGCAGGGACTGAAGACTCCTTTATCTGTGTGTGTGCGCACGTCTCTCTCTCTTTAGTGTCAGAGTTGCGACATTGTGGGTGTCACAAGCTGAGGCAGAGCGCTCGAGCTGATGTTCATGCAGCCTTAATAGAGACACGCTGGAGTTGAAAATGCATCACTTTCAACTAGGGAGACGCAAATAAGAGATATTTTAGGCATGCAACATCTTAAAAGTATTGTACAGTAAATATAAACGATCTAAAATGAAGGGGTTTAAGATCATTCAAAACAGGTTGTTGCCAATGCATTTTTATGTAAAAGAGCCGCCATTGGACTGGCCCCATTAAGTGAACGGAGTTTGCATATACCCCAAGGCTTTGTGCAGGATGTCGCTGCACGCTGCTTCATTAGTACTGTAATAATAATAAGGCTTGATTAAAAATGATGCTTTATTTCAGTGCATTTCACGACAAAACAAGCATTTAATGTGTTGTTCTCCTGTTCTAGCTGGACATTATGACTAGGCCTACCGTTTAGGCAAAAATAGTGATTCTATGTGATTCTATGTGAGGAATACGTCACAATATCTCTAGTGTGTGTGTGTGTGTGTGTGTGTGTGTGTGTGTGTGTGTGTGTGTGTGTGTGTGTGTGTGTGTGTGTGTGTGTCAAACATTTAGCATAGTATGGTACATATTAAGTGCAGCCTAATATGACATGTCTACTTTGATAACATGTCCTAATACGTGATACACTGTACAGATAGGCCTGTTTTTCCCAGCTGATTTTGCTGACAAAATCACAGCAAAAGTGTGAAATATACTTTAAATTCAAAACTCCAGTTTTTACAAAAGCGAATGATTCAATAAAGAAATAGATAGTTTAACCATGTCCCCATAGGTTTTTGCTATTTGGGAAAAATGTAGGCGAAACGGCACCGAAAAACTGATTTGGTGGTCTGCAGACGTTTAGCCATTTAATTAATTTAGATAGAAATCTTGACCCCCCCAATTGTCAACATAAAGCTACGCCCTTGTTTCCACCTGTAACTTGACTCATGGGGAAACACTTGTCACTTGGACTAGTAAGCTCCACATTCGGATTGCTTATTTGTGCATATTGTTCATATTGTTTACTGCTTGGTGCAGTCTTACGGGTTGTTTCATTGTTAACAACAATACCGGTAAGTTGAGTTTGATCACCCAAATGCTCTCTGGCAAACCTCAGCCCGCCCGTCTGAGGTTTGCTTGAGAGCATTTGGATGATCCAGAAGAGGTTTGGGAGAATGTCATGTGGTCAGATGAAACCAAAATAAAACATTTTGGTAAAAACTTCTCGTGTTTGGAAAAGAAAGGATGCTGAGTTGCATCCACAGAGCACCATACTTACTGTGAAGCATGGGGCTGTATTTCTGCAAAGGGACCAGGACAACTAATCCTGAATGAATGAATGAATAGGGCCATGTACTGTATCATGAGATTTTGAGTGAAAACCTCCTTCCATCAGTAAGGGCATTGAAGGTTAAACGTGGCAGGGTCTTTCAGCATGACCATGAGACCAAACACACCGGCCAGACAACGAAGTAGTGGCTTCGTAAGAAGCATCTAAGGTCCTGTAGCCAGGTCCTGTAGCCAGTCTCCAGATCTCAACCCCATAGAGAATCTTTGGAGAGAGTTGAAAGTCCATGTTGCCCAGTGACAGCCCCAAAACATCACTACTCTAGAGGAGATCTGCATGGAGGAATGGGCCAACACACCATCAACAGTGTGTGAAAACCTTAGACTTTGATCTCTGTCATTGCCAACAAAGGGTACATAATAACGTATTGAGATGAACTGTTATTATTGACCAAATACTTATTTCTCACCCTAATTTCTAAATAAATTCTTTAAAAATCAGACGTGTTTATTGTAATTTAAAATCGCAGTCAAAAAACAGCCCAAGGTTTCTGAGCAGTACACACCTTGCGCTTCTAGCAACTTGTCTGGGATCCAGCCCAAAACTGCCATGACTGAATCAGAACTTTCACTGCGTTACTCAGTCTGGACAAAGGCTGCTCGACTCGTCATTTCATAACGTCAATTGTTACGTAGTCAGGTTGTTGTTGACACGTCATCAGCCAGTACCACTCGGTCCACGCTTCTCACTTTTGAAAGAAATTACGACATTTCGACATCCAAGAGTTTATGGCAGTGAGACATTCCGTTAGTGGGGGGAAATACCACCCAAGCTTTCCTGATGAAAATGAAACCGAACTGCCATTTTGCGGAGTGAGAAGGCGGTTCTTTCGCGTTGGTACCATCTTCAGGAGCAAAGAATGATTCGCTGGGTGTTGCATCTGACGGGAGCTGAGCTCCTGATCTACCATGCCGTGGCGGCGGTGCAACACAAGGTGTACTCCTTCGGAGGCTTCAGTGTGCGCCACAGCGATCCCATCCAGGTGCGCGTCTTCGACACCGTTTCTCTGCGCTGGTCCACGTCGCCGGGGCAACCCCCCTCGGACGACGTCCCCGCCATTCGCTTCGGCCACACGGTCGTGCCGATCGAAGACACCGTCTACCTGTGGGGCGGGAGCTTCCGCACGGGGGCGTACTGCAACGTCACATACGCGTTCAGCACGTCTCCCGGCGTCACCCACCGATGGTCCAGGCCCGGGACCGCCGGCGCCGCCCCGGAGGGGAGGGACGACCACTCCGCCTGCGTCTTGGGGAAGGTCATGTTCATCTACGGGGGCTGGACCCGGCGGACGGGGTACGACGGTGCCCTGCACAAGCTGGACACGGCCGCCATGGTCTGGTCCTTCGTCAGTGCCCGGGGGACGCCGCCGCCGCACCCCTGCCGCTCCGCCGCCGTCGTCGGCACGGAGATGTTCGTGTTGTACCGAGAGGGCCAGGCGGTCGCCGGCATGTGCGTCTTCGACATGCAGACCGACTCCTGGCGGAGCGGCATGCAGCTTCCCCACGCGGAGCCTTCCTTTGGCGTCGTCTTCTCCTACGACGGCGAGCTGTACATGCACATCCCCGCCGACCTGCTGTGGAAGTACAGCAATTCGGCGACTCCCCCCTCCTGGACCAAGGTGAAGCCCAAAGGCGCGGCGGCATGCCCGGTGAGACGGGTGTGCTGCTGCGTGGTGGGGGAGCGCGTGGTCTTCTCCGGAGGAGTGTTCAACAGACACCTTTGCGTCCTGGACATGAGCCCCAGCCTGAAGACGCTGTGCAAGCTGGCGGTCATCGAGCACGGCCTGGAGCGGCTGGAGCTCCCGTCGGATCTCCGCTGGGAACTGGAGGCCATGACGCCGGTCAGCGGCAACGAAGAATTTAGTCTTTTTGAATGACACACCTTTAATCTCTTGAATTTAGTCTTTTGAATGACACACCTTTAGTCTTTTAGTTCCATTTAGTCTTCTCAAATTCTTTTTTGTTAGACTTAGTCGACGAAATATCAAAAACTACATCAACATTCAGTAGAGCATACAGTACCTGCACGTTGTACACAAGTAGGCCTACTTGTGCGTGAGTGAGTGCAAATCAAAATGAACAAAGACAAACTCTTATTCCTTGTTTATCACCTACCTAATATTTTAAGAGCAACCGTTTTTTGCTTCCATGTGCTCAATTTCTCAATAATATTAATTATTAAGGTTTCATAATTGCTTCATCATTACGTAATCTCAAATTTCTCAATTAAAAGACGTTTTATGGTAAAGTCTCCATCCTAAGATTTCCTGTTATTCTCACTCACCATTACGTCATAGTCCCCTACTACGCCTCCCCCCCTTTCCTTTGGCCATTCCAACCTTTTCGATCTCAGTTTCCTCAAGATCTCATGCTCCCTGCCTACTAGTGCCTAGCCCCTCTCCATGGGCGATGATGTAATTGAGGTCCTAATTACGTCCCAATTAAGTGCCCCGATGGACAACCACCACCGACCACACACCACCGTGCACCGATCGCTTAACTTGCGCCCGCTCCACTCACACAAGTAATAACTTCCGTCTAGGGTTTAATTTTTCCCGAATTTGGCCCATTTTACATGCCGGAAATTTGCCGGAAACGATGTCCCGTACATGTATATGTATTATATGTCGTTAATATTAAAGGTAATAGAGGCAATTTTTTAGCCAAAATTCAAAGTGGACTATTCTAGTTATTACCTATATTTTTGACACCATTCCCCCCTCTATCGTTTTTGTTGCTTCTACTTTGATGCTGCAGCTGTTTCCTGCAGACATGAGCACTTCCAGCTTCGTTTCCTGCAGACGGTCCAGAACGTTGATTGCTATTTTTTGTTCAACAGCGTATTATAGCCAACGTTGCTTCACTTTGATGCTGAGCTGTTTCCCTGCAGACAGACACTAGTCGTCCTGCAGACGGTCCAGAACGTTGTTGTTGTTTCAGCGTTTTAGCCAATCACAGGAAGGCAGTCTCCAGCAGTTTCATAATGAGCCAATAGAGTGGAGGTGAGGCTAGGTTTAATAGACCTTTTTATTTTTTAACACAAATCTGTTTACAAACAGTGTTTGAACACACTAAAGTGGCCTCTATTGCCTGTAAGTGTATGTTACCCTTGTTTACACTAGTGGCCACCTTGTTAATTTCTACGTCTGTACATCTGAACAGACGTAGTTCATGCCTCATTTAGCCATAGATGATGGAACTTGTTTCCACATGTAACTTGACTCATGGGAAACACTTGTGTCACTTGGACTAGTAAGCTCCACATTCGGATTGCTTATTTGTGCATATTGTTCATATTGCTTACTGCTTGGTGCCGTCTTATGGGTTGTTTCATTGTTAACAACAATTCATTACCGGTAAGTTGAGTTTGATCATCCAAATGCTCTCTGGCAAACCTCAGCCCGTCTGAGGTTTGCTTGAGAGCATTTGGATGATCCAGAAGAGGTTTGGGAGAATGTCATGTGGTCAGATGAAACCAAAATAAAACTTTTTGGTAAAAAACTTCTCGTGTTTGGAGAAGAAAGGATGCTGAGTTGCATCCACAGATGCACCATACCTACTGCGAAGCATGGGGGTGGAAACATACTTTGGGGCTGTATTTCTGCAAAGGGACCAGGACAACTAATCCTGAATGAATGAATGAATAGGGCCATGTACTGTATCATGAGATTTTGAGTGAAAACCTCCTTCCATCAGTAAGGGCATTGAAGGTTAAACGTGGAAGGGTCTTTCAGCATGACCATGAGACCAAACACACCGGCCAGACAACGAAGTAGTGGCTTCGTAAGAAGCATCTAAGGTCCTGTAGTGGCCTAGCCAGTCTCCAGATCTCAACCCCATGGAGAATCTTTGGAGAGAGTTGAAAGTCCATGTTGCCCAGTGACAGCCCCAAAACATCACTACTCTAGAGGAGATCTGCATGGAGGAATGGGCCAACACACCATCAACAGTGTGTGAAAACCTTAGACTTGATCTCTGTCATTGCCAACAAAGGGTACATAATAACGTATTGAGATGAACTGCTATTATTGACCAAATACTTATTTTTCACCCTAATTTCTAAATAAATTCTTTAAAAATCAGACGTGTTTATTGTAATTTAAAATTGCAGTCAAAAAACAGCCCAAGGTTTCTGAGCACTACACACCTTGCGCTTCTAGCAACTTGTCTGGGATGAGCCGCTTCGACCTCTATCCATCGATTGAATAGACACTTATCAACAGAAATGTTACGATCCAATCGTGCCGGTATAGCAGATATTCAGATACCCGCCGGGCAAGTAGATATTTTGTATTCATTGCATCGGTGGATCACGGATACTACTAGTAGTGCGGGGCGAAGGAAGTTTTACTGAAGTTATGGTTAGGGTTAGGTTAGGTTTAGGCATAAGTTTACTGAGGTTAAGTTTAGGGTTGGGGTTAGGTGTAGGCATAGCCTAGTTTTACTGAGGTTATGTTTAGGGTTTAGGATTAGGCTAGGGTTAGGGTTAGACGGTGCTTTATGCGGTTACTAACCCTAAACAGAACTTCAGTAAAACTATGCTTCGCCCCGCCCTACTAGTAGTATCCGTGATCCACCGATGCAATGAATACAAAATATCTACTTGCCCGGCGGGTATCTGAATATCTGCTATACCGGCACGATTGGATCGTAACATTTCTGTTGATAAGTGTCTATTCAATCGATGGATAGAGGTCGAAGCGGGTGCTGGGATCCAGCCCAAAACTGCCATGACTGAATCAGAACTTTCACTGCGTTACTCAGTCTGGACAAAGGCTGCTCGACTCGTCATTTCATAACGTCAATTGTTACGTCGTCAGGTTGTTTTAGACACGTCATCAGCCAGTACCACTCGGTCCACGCTTCTCACTTTTGAAAGAAATTACGACCTTTCAACATCCAAGAGTTTATGGCAGTGAGACATTCCGTTAGTGGGGGGAAATACCACCCAAGCTTTTCTGATGAAAATGAAACCGAACTGCCATTTTGCGGAGTGAGAAGGTGGTTCTTTCGCGTTGGTACCATCTTCAGGAGCAAAGAATGATTTGCTGGGTGTTGCATCTGGCGGGAGAGCTCCTGATCTACCATGCCGTGGCGGCGGTGCAACACAAGGTGTACTCCTTCGGAGGCTTCAGTGTGCTCCACAGCGATCCCATCCAGGTGCGCGTCTTCGACACCGTTTCTCTGCGCTGGTCCAGGTCGCCTGGGCAACCCCCCTCGGACGACGTCCCCACCAATCGCTTCGGCCACACGGTCGTGCCGATCGAAGACACCGTCTACCTGTGGGGCGGGAGCTTCCGCACGGGGGCGTACTGCAACGTCACACACGCATTCAGCACGTCTCCCGGCGTCACCCACCGATGGTCCAGGCCCAGGACCGCCGGCGCCGCCCCGGAGGGGAGGGACGACCACTCCGCCTGCGTCTCGGGGAAGGTCATGTTCATCTACGGGGGCTGGACCCGGCGGACGGGGTACGACGACGCCCTGCACAAGCTGGACACGGCCGCCATGGTCTGGTCCTTCGTCAACGCCCGGGGGACGCCGCCGCCGCACCCGTGCCGCTCTGCCGCCATCGTCGGCACGGAGATGTTCGTGTTGTACCGAGAGGGCCAGGCGGTCGCCGGCATGTGCGTCTTCGACTTGCAGACCGACTCCTGGCGGAGCGGCGCGCAGCTTCCCCACGCGAAGCCTTCCTTTGGCGTCGTCTTCTCCTACGGCGGCGAGCTGTACATGCACATCGCCGCCGACCTGCTGTGGAAGTACAGCAATTCGGCGACTCCCCCCTCCTGGACCAAGGTGAAGCCCAGAGGCGCGGCGGCGTGCCCGGTGAGACGGGTGTCCGGCATGTGCTGCTGCGTGGTGGGGGAGCGCGTGGTCTTCTCCGGAGGAGTGTTCAACAGACACCTTTGCGTCCTGGACATGAGCCCCAGCCTGAAGACGCTGTGCAAGCTGGCGGTCATCGAGCACGGCCTGGAGCGGCTGGAGCTCCCGTCGGATCTCCGCTGGGAACTGGAGGCCATGACGCCGGTCAGCGGCAACGAAGAATTTAGTCTTTTTGAATGACACACCTTTAATCTCTTGAATTTAGTCTTTTGAATGACACACCTTTAGTCTTTTAGTTCCATTTAGTCTTCTCAAATTCTTTTTTGTTAGACTTAGTCGACGAAATATCAAAAACTACATCAACATTCAGTAGAGCATACAGTACCTGCACGTTGTACACAAGTAGGCCTACTTGTGCGTGAGTGAGTGCAAATCAAAATGAACAAAGACAAAGTCTTATTCCTTGTTTATCACCTACCTACCCTATTGGCCTGAATATAAGACTATGTTTTTTTCCCAATGGAGATATCCCAAAAGATGGAGTCGTCTTATATTCAGGGGCTATACTATTTGACATTCAATGTTCTTTTTTCTGCAAATGGGTCTTGAAAAATGAGAGTCGTCTTATAAACGAGTCGTCTTATATTCGGGACAATACGGTAATATTTTAAGAGCAACCGTTTTTTGCTTCCATGTGCTCAATTTCTCAATAATATTAATTATTAAGGTTTCATAATTGCTTCATCATTACGTAATCTCAAATTTCTCAATTAAAAGACGTTTTATGGTAAAGTCTCCATCCTAAGATTTCCTGTTATTCTCACTCACCATTACGTCATAGTCCCCTACTACGCCTCCCCCCCTTTCCTTTGGCCATTCCAACCTTTTCGATCTCAGTTTCCTCAAGATCTCATGCTCCCTGCCTACTAGTGCCTAGCCCCTCTCCATGGGCGATGATGTAATTGAGGTCCTAATTACGTCCCAATTAAGTGCCCCGATGGACAACCACCACCGACCACACACCACCGTGCACCGATCGCTTAACTTGCGCCCGCTCCACTCACACAAGTAATAACTTCCGTCTAGGGTTTAATTTTTCCCGAATTTGGCCCATTTTACATGCCGGAAATTTGCCGGAAACGATGTCCCGTACATGTATATGTATTATATGTCGTTAATATTAACCCATTGTGTCCTGACCCTCGATTCGAGTTTCTGACACCAGATTATACAGTAGTTCCTGACACCAGATTATAGCTGCAGCAACATTCTAGCTTTTGACGCTAGATTCTACAGTAGTTTCCGACACTAGATTCTAGTTATTGACACTAAATGATAGTTTCTGATGCTAGGATCTACTTTTTAACACTAGAATCTAGTTTCTGACCCCAGAATCGAGTTTTTGACACTAGATTATATAGTTTTTGACACTATAGATAGATTCTAGTTTTTCTGAAAAATCTGTGTTCCTGTGTCAGGGATGCTAACATATTTCAAGCCGAGGACCACCAGAAATCATCCATATTTGGCTGCAGATCCCCATCTGAAAACGGGGAAAAAGATGATGTTCTAGAGATACCCCGGAAGCAAAAAATTGAGCTAAAAATGTTTGCTTCCAGAATAACATATTTAGAGATTTGCAGCACATTTTCACATTTTTTCAAAAATAGCAGAACAACAAGCTCATGTTGCGCCACTCGGTGGCGCGACATGAGCTTGTTGATCTGCTATTTTTCAACAGATAAAACACCAAAACGCGCTTAGGAGTCAGGACACAAAGGGTTAAAGGTAATAGAGGCAAATTTTTAGCCAGAATTCAAAGTGGATATACAGTATACCTATATTTTTGCCTTTCCCCCCTCTACATTGCTTCTACTTTGATGCTGCAGCTGTTTCCCTGCAGACAGACACTAGCTTCGTCCTGCAGACGGCCCAGAACTTTGTTGTTGTCAACAAAGTGCAGCGTTTTAGCCAATCACAGGAAGGCAGTCTCCAGCAGTTTCATAATGAGCCAATAGAGTGGAGGTGAGGCTAGGTTTAATTGACCTTTTTATTTTTATTTTTTTTTAACACAAATCTGTTTACAAACAGTGTTTGAACACACTAAAGTGGCCTCAATTGCCTGTAAGTGTATGTTACCCTTGTTTACACTAGTGGCCACCTTGTTCATTTCTACGTCTGTACATCTGAACAGACGTAGTTCATGTAGGGTTGCCAACCGTTCCGTATAATACGGAATCGTTCCTTAATTGAACACTAAATGATGCGTTCCGTATTGAATCGATACGGAACGCGGTTTGTTCCGTATTTCCCTAAATGCCTCCTGTGCGATCCGTCGCACAAACATCAACAATGAATTTAACAGTAGTGAACAAAATAAAGCAGGAGATATATTTAAGACAGCACAATTGCTCTGTGGCGAGTGCACACAGGACTCCTCCCGAGCAGAAACCAACAACAACCAAACAACAAACCAAAACCTCCCCGTGGCTGCAGATCTGCATGTGTGTGTGCGCAGTGCGCTGGTAGCGCTGCTGCTCTGTGTGCCAATCCTGCCGTGCCCAGAGCCATAGAGTAAGAGAGTTCCGCAAACTCCCAGAGCCATAGAGTAAGAGAGTTCCGCAAACTCCCACAGCCATAGTATGAGAGTTATGCAAATCCCCCACAACAACTGTCATAGACTCAGTCTTATTTTTAAATAATAATAATTAAAGCTGCTGATGTGGGTATATGCCTATAGCCAAGCTATTTCAGTAGGCTAATATGGTTGACGGTTTATTAGTAGTTATTAGTCTAATAAATGTGTGCGTATTCAATACAAATTTTGCCCTTTAAAAGGGCAAAAAAAACTTCTTCAAAATCGGGATTCTTAATGTTATAAAGACAATGGACTACTTGTTCATAATTAATTAACATTTATACAGCACAATAGGCCTACCGGCCTATTCTTCCTTACTGACCACAGTAAACAGGCCTTAACTGATCCCAAAGGTTAATATGGTATGTGAAATCATCCCTCCACCTTCAACCGCTTATCCGTAGTTGGGTCACAGGGGCAACGGCTCCACCAGAAAACCGCAGACTTAACTAACCTAATAACCGCGCTGCTTCGCCGCGTGGTCGTAGAAGTGTTCCTTATTCCAAGATCTCAGAGTTGGCAACCCTAAGTTCATGCCCCATTTAGCCATAGATGATGGAACTTGTTTCCACTTGTAACTTAGCCTGGTCTAGCCCTCAATGATTTTGGCCTTGGGGGGCGGGGGTGTCGTGGGATCCACACGGCGGAAGTGCTGCGCTCTGATTTGATCTCACTAACGTGTCGTCATCCCCGGCCCCTCCCGCGCCCGTCCACTGCTGTTCTACGTCACATCATTTAGAGCGACGCCCACCCCGGAAGGTTCACTCCCACTTGAAGGCCACTTTCCAACGTGCGTTAGTCCAGGCTTTCCGTTTTCGCGCAAGGCGAACGAAAATGAAAGCCTGGGTGTCGAGGCTACTTGTAACTTCACTCATGGGAAACATTTGTGTCACTTGGACTAGTATAAGCTCCACATTCGGATTGCTTATTTGTGCATACTGTTCATATTGCTTACTGCTTGGTGCCGTCTTATGGGTTGTTTCATTGTTAACAACAATTCATTACCGGTAAGTTGAGTTTGATCATCCAAATGCTCTCTGGTAAACCTCAGCCCGTCTGAGGTTTGCTTGAGAGCATTTGGATGATCCAGAAGAGGTTTGGGAGAATGTCATGTGGTCAGATGAAACCAAAATGAAACGTTTTGGTAAAAACTTCTCGTGTTTGGAGAAGAAAGGATGCCGAGTTGCATCCACAGAGCACCATACCTACTGTGAAGCATGGGGGTGGAAACATACTTTGGGGCTGTATTTCTGCAAAGGGACCAGGACAACTAATCCTGAATGAATGAATGAATAGGGCCATGTACTGTATCATGAGATTTTGAGTGAAAACCTCCTTCCATCAGTAAGGGCATTGAAGGTTAAACTTGGAAGGGTCTTTCAGCATGACCATGAGACCAAACACACCGGCCAGACAACGAAGTAGTGGCTTCGTAAGAAGCATCTCAAGGTCCTGTAGCCAGGTCCTGTAGCCAGTCTCCAGATCTCAACCCCATAGAGAATCTTTGGAGAGAGTTGAAAGTCCATGTTGCCCAGTGACATCCCCAAAACATCACTACTCTAGAGGAGATCTGCATGGAGGAATGGGCCAACACACCGTCAACAGTGTGTGGAAACCTTGTGGTGACTTAGACCTTGTGAAGACTTTGACCTCTGCCATTGCCAACAAAGGGTATAATAACGTAGTGAGATGAACTGCTATTATTGACCAAATACTTATTTTTCACCCTAATTTCTAAATAAATTCTTTAAAAATCAGACGTGTTTATTGTAATTTAAAATCGCAGTCAAAAAACAGCCCAAGGTTTCTGAGCACTACACACCTTGCGCTTCTAGCAACTTGTCTGGGATGAGCCGCTTCGACCTCTATCCATCGATTGAATAGACACTTATCAACAGAAATGTTACGATCCAATCGTGCCGGTATAGCAGATATTCAGATACCCGCCGGGCAAGTAGATATTTTGTATTCATTGCATCGGTGGATCACGGATACTACTAGTAGGGTGGGGCGAAGCATAGTTTTACTGAAGTTCTGTTTAGGGTTAGTAACCGCATAAAGCACCGTCTAACCCTAACCCTAGCCTAATCCTAAACCCTAAACATAACCTCAGTAAAACTAGGCTATGCCTACACCTAACCCCAACCCTAAACTTAATCTCAGTAAACTTATGCCTAAACCTAACCTAACCCTAACCATAACTTCAGTAAAACTTCCTTCGCCCCGCACTACTAGTAGTATCCGTGATCCACCGATGCAATGAATACAAAATATCTACTTGCCCGGCGGGTATCCGAATATCTGCTATACCGGCACGATTGGATCGTAACATTTCTGTCGATAAGTGTCTATTCAATCGATGGATAGAGGTCGAAGCTGGTGCTGGGATCCAGCCCAAAACTGCCATGACTGAATCAGAACTTTCACTGCGTTACTCAGTCTGGACAAAGGCTGCTCGACTCGTCATTTCATAACGTCAATTGTTACGTCGTCAGGTTGTTTTAGACACGTCATCAGCCAGTACCACTCGGTCCACGCTTCTCACTTTTGAAAGAAATTACGACCTTTCAACATCCAAGAGTTTATGGCAGTGAGACATTCCGTTAGTGGGGAGAAATACCACCCAAGCTTTTCTGATGAAAATGAAACCGAACTGCCATTTTGCGGAGTGAGAAGGTGGTTCTTTCGCGTTGGTACCACCTTCAGGAGCAAAGAATGATTCGCTGGGTGTTGCATCTGACGGGAGCTGAGCTCCTGATCTACCATGCCGTGGCGGCGGTGCAACACAAGGTGTACTCCTTCGGAGGCTTCGGTGTGCGCCACAGCGATCCCATCCAGGTGCGCGTCTTCGACACCGTTTCTCTGCGCTGGTCCACGTTGTCCGAGGGGCAACCCCCCTCGAACGACGTCCCCGCCATTCGCTACGGCCACACGGTCGTGCCGATCGAAGACACCGTCTACATGTGGGGCGGGAGCTTCCGCACGGGGGCGTACTGCAACGTCACGTACGCGTTCAGCACGTCTCCCGGCGTCACCCACCGATGGTCCAGGCCCGGGACCGCCGGCGCCGCCCCGGAGGGGAGGGACGACCACTCCGCCTGCGTCTTGGGGAAGGTCATGTTCATCTACGGGGGCTGGACCCGGCGGACGGGGTACGACGGCGCCCTGCACAAGCTGGACACGGCTGCCATGGTCTGGTCCTTCGTCAGCGCCCGGGGGACGCCGCCGCCGCACCCGTGCCGCTCCGCCGCCATCGTCGGCACGGAGATGTTCGTGTTGTACCGAGAGGGCCAGGCGGTCGCCGGCATGTGCGTCTTCGACATGCAGACCGACTCCTGGCGGAGCGGCACGCAGCTTCCCCACGCGGAGCCTTCCTTTGGCGTCATCTTCTCCTACGACGGCGAGCTGTACATGCACATCGCCGCCGACCTGCTGTGGAAGTACAGCAATTCGGCGACTCCCCCCTCCTGGACCAAGGTGAAACCCAAAGGCGCGGCGGTGTGCCCGGTGAGACGGGTGTCCGGCATGTGCTGCTGCGTGGTGGGGGAGCGCGTGGTCTTCTCCGGAGGAATATTCACCAGACACCTTTGCGTCCTGGACATGAGCCCCAGCCTGAAGACGCTGTGCAAGCTGGCGGTCATCGAGCACGGCCTGGAGCGGCTGGAGCTCCCGTCGGATCTCCGCTGGGAACTGGAGGCCATGACGCGGGTCAGCGGCAATGAAGAGAACTAGAAATCAGTGTTGTTGTTTTGTTGTAGTCTTTTGAATTTAGTCTTTTGAATGACACACCTGTAGTCTCTTGAATTTAGTCTTTTGAATGACACACCTTTAGTCTTTTAGTTCCATTTAGTCTTCTCAAATTCATTTTTGTTAGACTTAGTTGACGAAATATCAAAAACTACATCAACATTCAGTAGACTATATAACATAGAACAGCACAGGGAGCTGTCTGTGGTGCTGAAGTGTTTCTATATAACATAGAACAGCACAGGGAGCTGTCTGTGGTGCTGAAGTGTTTCCATATAACATAGAACAGCACAGGGAGCTGTCTGTGGTGCTGAAATGTTTCTATAGAACATAGAACAGCACAGGGAGCTGTCTGTGGTGCTGAAGTGTTTCTATAGAAAAGCACAGGGAGCTGTCTGTGGTGCTGAAATGTTTCTATAGAACATAGAACAGCACAGGGAGCTGTCTGTGGTGCTGAAATGTTTCTATACATTAAGCATACAGTACCTGCACGTTGTACACAAGTAGGCCTACTTGTGCGTGAGTGAGTGCAAATCAAAATGAACAAAGACAAACTCTTATTCCTTTTATCATCTACCTAATCTTTTAAGAGCAACCGTTTTTTGCAACCGTTTTTTGCTTCCATGTGCTCAATTCCTCAATAATATTAATTATTAAGGTTTCATAATTGCTTCATTGCGTAATCTCAAATTTCTCAATTGAAAGACGTTTTATGGTAAAGTCTCCATCCTAAGATTTCCTGTTATTCTCACTCACCATTACGTCATAGTCCCCTACTACGCCTCCCCCCTCTCCTTTGGCCATTCCAACCTTTTCGATCTCAGTTTCCTCAAGATCTCATGCTCCCTGCCTACTAGTGCCTAGCCCCTCTCCATGTGCGATGATGTAATTGAAGTCCTAATTACGTCCAAATTAAGTGCCCCGATGGACAACCACCACCGACCACACACCACCGTGCACCGATCGCTTAACTTGCGCCTGCTCCACTCACAAAAGTAATAACTTCCGTCTGGGGTTTAATTTTTCCCGAATTTGGCCCATTTTACATGCCGTAAATTTGCCGTAAACAATGTCCTGTACATGTATATGTATTATATGTCGTTAATATTAAATAGTGATATTTTATTGTTTCTTAAGTGTTGCATTTGAGCAAAATATGAACATTATCGAATACATTGCATCAAGGTAAGATTAGGTTGGTGACATCGCGTTGAGAGAGAGACCTTTTACATTGGTACGCACATTGTGTCTATAAGCTGACAATGTGTCTCAAATTTGGTCTTGTGCATCGCATAGGGTTATCTGCACATCACAAGAAGATAAGATGATCGAGACTTGATGATCAAATATAATTTATTAACTCCACCTCGCCTGCGAATACCCCCAACGGCCAAAGATCGACTCCCAACCCTCGTCGTCCACACACCACATCAGAGGGGAAATACACATTAGTCGTAAGACCTCGTACTTACATCACTATTAATTTATCTCCCGAATCCGCTGAACGAATGACGCGCGGGATGCCATGCAATCAAGAATTGCAGATTCAGGAAATGTGCTCCACGGAATATTGACTTTTTTCTCACAGATTCCTGCGGGGACTAATTTAATTCTGAGGTTTTACAGAGGGGATGACAGTGAGATCGTGGAAGTCAGACGTATTTGCGTGCTCTGCTTGCACACAAGTACGACTTAATTGGCAACTCGACAGAGTGGATTTCCAGTCGTGTTTTTGGTTTCCGAAATGGGGAAAAATGCGGGTGCAACCATGTAAACATTCAGGAGACCTTGGATCTGAGTTACGAATACTGTATATATATTCATGGTGAACACACAAAAAAACATCAACGTGAGGTCAGATTTAACCAATCAGTCAATGGTAGGCTACACTTTGATAATGGCTACGCCCAGGGCACCGATACATGCTATCAAGATTACGTCATGTAGCTGCCAAGTCTATTTGTTCTTACAACGCAAATTGTTTAGTGTACATATTTTGTTAGCCAAGTCTCTGAACTTTAATGTTCACTTAGGGCACTAAATGACAACATAAAATGTCATAGCAGCACAAAATAATACTGTACTAGAACGCAGACTGACTGTTCTGTCCAGAGAATTCAATATTATTGATATCATAATCCATCTAATCCATTTTATATTGCACCTTACTTTTGAAACATATCCCAAAGTGCAAATCTGTAGCTTCACTTAAATCAAATGGCTTCCCAGTCCTCTTTTTCCGAGGACGATTTTTCCTGTCCTGTGTGTCATGACATATTTAAACAACCGGTTGTCCTTGCCTGTAGCCACAGCTTGTGCAAAGCCTGCCTGCAGGGATGGTGGAGGCAGAGTTCGACAAAGCAATGTCCCATCTGTAAGAAACTGTCTTCGGTCAACGATCCACCTTGCAACCTGGCCCTGAAGAACCTGTGCGAGAGCTTCCTGCAGGAAAAGCGCCAGAAAGCACTGAATGGCTCAGAGGTTTTCTGCAGTCTCCACCACGCCGAGAAAGAGAAGCTCAAGCTCTTCTGTCTGGAGGATCAACAATTGGTGTGTGTTTTGTGCCGCGATTCCAAAAAGCACTGCAATCACACTTTCAGGCCCGTCAATGAAGTTGCCCTAGACCACAAGGAGAAGGTCCAGAAATCACTGAAGACTTTGCAGAAGAAACTGAAGGTCTTTAATCACGTCAAAACCAACTGTGACCAGGCAGCAGAATACGTTAGGGTCCAGACCTTAAAAACGGAGAGGACGATTAAGGAACAGTTCAGGAAGCTCCATCAGTTTCTGCAAGAGGAAGAGGAGGCCAGGATCGCCGCACTGAGGGACGAAGAGAAGCAGAAGATTCAGATGATGAAGGAGAAGATTGAGGCTCTGAACAGAGAGATATCGACTCTTTCGAACACAATCAGAGCCGTGGAGGAGGAGCTGAGAGCCGAACATGCCCCGTTCCTGCAGAACTACAAGTCCACGGTGGAGAGAGTTAAGCTCACACTCCAGGACCCGCAGCTGGACGCGGGAGCACTGATAGACGAGGCCAAACACCTGGGCAACCTGGCCTTCAGAGTCTGGGACAAGATGAAGGACGTCATCACGTACACCCCCGTCGTTCTGGACCCCAACACCGCCTCTCCGGATCTCATCGTGTCCGATGATCTGACCGGCCTGAGACGTGAGGGAGAGGAGCGTCCGCTTCCGGACAACCCAGAGAGGTTTCACTGCTACTGCCGCGTCCTGGGTTCAGAGAGCCTCAACTCGGGGACACACAGCTGGGATGTCGAAGTCGGGGAAAACCGGTACTGGTCGGTGGGCATGCTGACGGAGTCTTTCCAGAGGAAAGGCGACAAGAGGGGTCAGTTCTGGGCAATAACGTTGCACGACGGCGAATACACGGCGTGCTCCTCGCCGGGGCCGACCACCGATCTGTCGGTGAAGCAGAAGCTGTGCAGGATCAGGGTCCAGCTGGACTGGAACAGAGGGAAGCTGTCCTTCTCCGAGGCCGACACCAACGCGCACATACACACCTTCGCGAACACTTTCGCCGACCCGCTCTTTCCGTACTTCAATAACAACCACGCTCTGCCTCTGAAGATTTTACCGAGGAAGTTGGCCGTGATCACTTTGACCAAAGATCAGGACCACACGTCTGGTTCTTAGAGGAAGGTTAATTTTACATAACCCGCGCAAAAGTGTCGTAATTTCTCTTACCTTGGTCAATCGCGAATTTTGAGATGTGTGGGGACCAAAGCTGTTTTGTAGAAGGGCAGCCCCTGTTTTAATGATAAATAATCACAGTCACGTGAACTTTGTGAAGTGACCAGTGCCTTCCGTTGTGTGATGTACAGCACATGATGGCATAACTAACTAATCGACACCAAAGCACACAAAGTCCCACATGTTGGAGTGGGTAAAATAGAAGTAGAAGTGTGTGCTTTGTTTTGGTTTAGAATAGACTCTAGTCAGACAAAAAAAGAGACTAAAACTAGCTTAAATGATATTAGCTACAGTTACATAATGGTAATCGAAATGTAAAGAAGATCAGAACTCGGTAGAGTGCAAACTTGCGCGTTGCGCACACATGTAACAGCCTACTCGTGCGCGAGCGGAGTGGGCTAATATTCATGACATTAGCCATAAAGGTTTTTTTACTTACATCATCTAAACCTTCCAATCGGAGTACCCTGAGCGACCGACCACTGAACACCCCATACTGATCTCCTTACTTGCGCCCGCTCCATGGACGCAAGTGTGACAGTGATTGCACAATGCGCATCTGTCTTCCATAATACAATATCTACACCTAAATTAAATTTTAGTTATAGTGTTAGAAGAAGAATCCCTTACAACATGGACTTTTTTAAATTTTAGACTTAGATAGCAATACCATTAGAGCATTTCATGTACTGTAACATGTAAAGTATATATTATTTTATGTTCTTGCTTATTTATGATTCATGATTAACTAAGTATGTATGTAATGCCTGCGTTTTCTTTCTTCCGTAACATAAATCGCAATGGATTAAGAGTGTCTGCTAAATGCCTAACTGCAAATTGTCATAAATTAGATTATATGGAATAATGGACGTCCTGCATGTCTGAGGACTGTAAGAATGTAAACAACAACACCTCATGTGATGTCATATGGCAGCCAACTAAGTCTATGGACTTTTATTCCTTGTTTTATGAAGAGTTTATAAAGAAGTGACCCACCCGCTCCACCCGCTTCATTACTTTTTTGTCGACAATACTGTAAATACGTCCCAAAACTAGTGTTGTCAAAAATCCACCACAACTAATTCACCACTTGACCCGCAAGATCAAGGATGCTAGCAAGATGATTCCAAGCAGGAATGATACTGGCCTTATATCGCCAGTACTATGTTGTATGTTGCAGTGTGTAAGCTTTAACAGAATCCCTGGTTAAATAAGACAAACATGCCTTAAAACACTATACTTGCCTTCTATAACTAAACTGTAAAGATAAAAGCTCAATAGGAACCGCACCTGCCACTTGTTGACGATGTCACGTGTCCATTAGTGGTCCAGCCCTATGGAATATATGAAAAGCATGAGCTAATTAAAAAATATTTAAAATATTGATGCTCATTAAAGTTAGAAAGTATTACTTTGTTTTTCTGTCAGCATTTCATATATTCCGTAGAGCTGGACCACACGGACATATGACATCATCAACCTGCGACAGTTCCTATTGAGTGAAAGATCTGCTGTTTATAATAATGAGGGTGTTTTTATTTGTGTTACAGAGGGCAAGTAGCCTATAATGCTTTAAGGCATGTTTGTCTTATCCGCCAGGGATCCTTTTAAGAATTTTGAAGATCTGCCGTGGCCCCACAAATAGCACATCCGTCGAAGGGATTCGTAAGACCCTTCTGAGATCTCATTTTCCGTTGTCATTGTTCTGCCCTATACGTGCGTCATCATCGCTTTTCCAAACAATGGCGGCGTGCGCGGACAACAGCAGCACGAGCAAACTGCTGCGATTCATGCAACTCATCGGGCAACTCAAACGGGTCCCGCGGACAGGCTGGGTCTACAGCGGCGTGAAGGAACCCGAGAGCGTTTCGGACCACATGTACAGGATGGCCCTGCTGGCCCTGAGCATCGCGGACCCCGGCGTGGACAGGGACCGGTGCGTGAAGCTGGCGCTGGTCCACGACATGGCCGAGTGCATCGTGGGTAGACTTGGGACTCGGACCCGGGTCCATTTCAGACCCGGGTCTGACATCGCGGGTCCCGACCCGGTTCCATCATTTTTTTATGAACGGGTCCCTTAACGAGTCCCATCAATCAAAATTTCGCTCCGCTGTGTCGAAGCATGCATGCACACTGTTGCTGAGTGCAGCGCAGCAGCAGCAGCAGCAGCAGCAACGGACCACAATATAGCCTAAGAGCAGACGGACATTATTTTCAAACTCCGCTACCGTTTTTCCAACGCGACACGGAGAAGACGTACGTGTGTGTGTGTGTGTGTGTGTGTGTGTGTGTAGGCTATGTGTGTGTGTGTGTGTGTGTGTGTGTTGTGTGTGTGTGTGTGTGTGTGTGTGTGTGTGTGTGTGTGTGTGTGTGTGTGTGTGTGTGTGCGCGCGCGCGCGCGCGCTGTAGTAGCGCGTCAATGTTCTTCTAAGCTTGCTACAACATCACCTGCTTTAATCTCTTCCACCCAAATGTACTGTAAAAGTGTTCTTACTAGAAAGTTGACTCTCTGATGCCCTCCATGCGTTTGTCACGTAAAAAAGTGTGGTCCAGTATAAATCCTCAATTCCCCAACAAGAGTTACAGTATTCCATGGTAGCAGGTCCAAAACACGTGCGATAAAGGATAACATTTAAATAACTTTAGAGAGGCTAAATACACGACGGCATGAACAACAGTTCTCAGGAATAGCCATCTAATATCAGAAATGCGACATTGAGGGGTCAGAAACTGGGCGCCTGGGCGCTGTTCATGCAGCGTGAATGGGGACAAAGTGCCCCCGTGCTCAATAGGAGTCTATGTAGAGCAGCCGCCATTAGACCTTTCCATGGAAGTGAACGGAGATGTCGTAACTCTGTTTATACTCTACTGGTCCGGGTATGGGGTATTTTTTTGCCTTGACAACGCAAGGCATAGGCTACATTATGCATGGCTCTGCTTACCCACTGACCCATGAATAATATCTTGCTGTGCCTGACACAAACTGCATCAAGACTTATTACTAGTACACTAGTTGAGATTATTAATATTTGAAAATAATGTGTCTGTGAGACATAAACAAAAGAGGGGAAAAATACTGTACCTTAACTATACCAATGCCTAGTAATGCCTACTAGTGCAGTAGTGCCTGCATGCCTACTTTAACTATAAAGTACATTTTTTTCTGCCAATTAAGTGGCTTTTGTTATTGTTTTTTCTTTCTTTTTGTATTTACATAATAGTATGAAGTAGTGTAAAGTATGTCACAAAAATGAATATATATATATATATATATATATATATATATATATATATATATAATATATATATATATATATATATATATATATATATATATATATATATATATATATATTAGGGCTGTTGAATGATTAAAAATTTTAATCAAATTAATCACAGCTTCAAAATTAATTTAATCATGATTAATCACCATTCGAACTATGTCCAAAATATGCATGTGTTTAAAAAAGAAACCGAATCTGTGAAAAAAATAACCATTTATCTTTAAAATATGTATCAAAATATTAGATCTACAAGCCCTCAATGCTTGTAGATCCTCCAGCTATACTCTAGTTCTGGTTACAGGGAGACACACAGGATATATGTCTCTGTAAAACCGTGCTCTACACATTTCGTTGAATGAGAAAATGCTCAGTGAGTTGAGTCAGTGTGCACACGAGTTAATTGCGTTAAAATTTTTAATCAGATTAATCAACAGAATTAATTTAATCCATTAATTAACTATTTTCAACAGCCTTAATATATATATATATATATATATATATATATATATATATATATATATATATATAATATATATATATATTAGGACCCGTTAAGGGACCCGTCTGGACCCGGAATCGATAAGGGGGACTCGGTAAGGACCCGACTCGATAAAATCCTAACGAGTCCCAACCCGAGTGCATCGTGGGAGACCTCGCCCCGGCGGACGGCGTCGCCAAGGCGGAGAAACGCCGGCGGGAGCGGGAGGCGATGGCACATCTCACGGCTCTGCTGCCGGACGAGCTGAAGCGGGAGCTGTACGGACTGTGGGAGGAGTACGAGGACCAGAGCAGTCCCGAGGCCAGGCTGGTGAAAGAGCTGGACCTTCTGGAGATGATCCTCCAGGCCCACGAGTACGAGCAGATGGAAGGAGCCCCGGGGAGGCTGCAGGGGTTCTTCGACTCCACCGCCGGGCGCTTCCGGCACCCCGCCGTGGTCCGGCTGGTCGGCTGTCTGAGCGACGAGAGGAGAGAGCATATTATGCGAAGCGGAGCGGACGACGGCGCAAAGCGTGATGGGAACGTCGTGGAGCCGTCCGCTGCTGGTACCAAGATGGAGTCAGAATAAGTCTTAGTCGACTAGACCAATCTCCTATTATAATCTCAAATGACTATCGATTAGACATTTTTTTTTATTATAATATTTTGAATGATTCGACTTGAGGTTGGCCTGCGCAGTGACGTCACCAGCCATGTTCCACTAGTGGATTCCTCGTTCATTTTCCTCATAGACTTTTCGAAAATGGTTAATAAAAATCATGACAGCAAACACAATATCGTCATATAATATATAATTAGGAAGAAGTAGAAAATGGCATGATACAAGACTTTGTTTCAATTTTCATCTTAAAAATGATTTGATTGTCCCTTAAGTTTCTGTGTGTCATCATGATTCGTCACGACTCGAGTTGGCTTTGTCCGCGGCGTAATCGTCTTTATATGAATTATTTTCGAAAAGTCTATGAGAAAAATGAATGGGGAATCCATTTCTGGAACAGGGGCGGTGATGTCACTGCGCAGGTCTAAAGGCTATAATAGCCTTGTGCTTTTTTCAAAATTTCGACATCTTTCGAAAATCCTCAAAAATCCTCAAAACGATGAAGAAGGGCATGCTGTGCAAGATCGTAAGGCTATAGCCTTGTGTTTTTGCAAGATTTCATCATTTTTGGTAAGTCTTCCAAAATCGTCCAAACGATGAAAAACGGTAAGGCTATAGCCTTGTGCTTTTTTCGAAATTTTGACATTTTTCGAAAAATCCTCAAAAATCCTCATAACGATGAAAAAGGCATGCTGTGCAAGATCGTAAGGCTATAGCCTTGGTTTTTGCCAGATTTCGACATTTTTTGAAAATCTTCAAAAATCGCCAAAACGATGAAAAGCGGTAAGGCTATAGCCTTGCGCTTTTTTTTTAAATTTCGACATTTTTCAAAAATCCTCGAAATCCTGAAAACGATGAAAAAGGGCATGCTGTGCAAGACCGTAAGGCTCTAGCCTTGCGTTTTTTGACATTTCTCAAAAAATAACGAAATAAACAATGGAAGTATTGGTGTACCTGTCACTTTCTATTTGGCATTTTGTGAGGTCAACAAGCAGCCAGCGTAGCTCACTGGATAAAGGTTGTGCCTGGAAATTTGTGAGCCCGGGTTCAAGTCCCGGTTGTTGTACCGTGCGCGTTGTACCGTGTGCGTTGTTGGCTGAAGCGTTTAACAGAGAAATAAAACAAGTAATCCTAGTACTTTTCTTTGTGATTTTCATTAAAAAAATCAATACGACTTAATAAAGTACCGTGCTATTTCATCCAAAACCATAAACTATATTCTATTTTTCATTCACTTTTTAATTTGAAATGTTTTGTAGTTTCTGAGTTTTTTTTTTTACTTAAACGCCCAATGCATTTTCAATGGCAATAGCTCAAACTTTATTATGCTATTCCTCCTACATACTTATACGGTATACCTAGAAACGCCATTTATGGCTATTAACGTTCGTCTTATGGTGGACATATTTGCCTGAAAAGGAATCTTTGAAATGTTTCATCGTTTTGGAAATATAGTGCTTCCAAATTTGAGACTTTTTATAATGGGGTCAATGGGAGCTACAAGGGGGGGTAAAAAAAAAATCACGGTCACCAAAAAACTTCATTCACACTTTTTTAGATTCAGCTTACAGTGGAGATACATGCTGGAACTTTTTTACTTTGAAATGTTTTGTAGTTTCTGAGTTATTTAACTTAAACGCCCAATGCATTCCAATGGAAAACTTTATTATGTTATTAGTCCTACATCCTAACACATAGAAACCCCATTTAAAGCTATTTAGGCTCATCTTACGGTGGACATGGTTGCCTGAAAAGGAATCTTTGAAATGTTGCATCGTTGTAGAAATATAAAGCTTTATAATTTATAATGGGGTCAATTCAATGTTGTTCTAAAGAGTTAGTCCTTGAGTGGGGTTTGAACTACCGACCTCCAGATAAAGGCCTACTGTCTAGTGCCAAACCCACTGAGCCACCTGAAACATTTGGCTGTTGTGGGTAAGTCTTCATTTGCCTTTGAGTAGCACCATTTATACAGAAAAATCACATCTATATCTGCTGTTTTTTATTTATTCCTATAAAGTATGTTTGTCCGGAAAGGAATCTTTGAAAAGTTTCATCGTTGTAGAAATATGAAGCTTTATAATTTATAATGGGGTGAATTCAATGTCATTCCTAAAAGTAAGTACTTGAGTGAGGTTTGAACTCCCAACCTCCAGATAAAGGCCTGTTGCCTGGAGTCAAACCCACAGAGCCAGGGACAGGTGGATGTTGTGGATCAGTCTTTATTTGTATTTGAGTAGCACCATTTATACCGAAAAATGACTGATTTCTGCTGTTTTTTATTTATTCATAGAAAGGATGTTGTTTCTCCTAGATTTTGACATTTTTCAAAAGTCTCAAAAACTATAAAAACGTCATACTATAGCATGTGGTCCGAGGTCATGTACTATAGCCTGTTGTTTTTCTTCGATTTCGTCATTTTTCGAAGATCCTCGAAAATCTTCAAAACAATAAAAAAAAAACGGTAAGGCTATAGCCTTGCGCTTTTTCGAAATTTCGACATTTTAGGGAGATCCTCAAAAATCCTCAAAAATCCTCAAAACGGTGAAAAACGGCATACTGTGCAAGACCGTAAGGGCATAGCCTTGCGTTTTTCGTCATTTTTAAAAATCTTCAAAAATCGTCAAAACGATCAAAAACGGTAAGGCTATAGCCTTGTGCTTTTTTTTTTCCCGAAATTTCTATATTTTTCGAAAATCCTCAAAAATCCTCAAAACGATGAAAAAGGGCATGCTGTGCAAGATCATAAGGCTATAGCCTTGCATTTTTGCCAGATTTCGTCATTTTTCAAAAATTTTCAAAAATCGCCAAAACGATGAAAAACGGTAAGACTATAGCCTTGCACTTTTTTCGAAATTTCGACATTTTTCGAAAATCCTCAAAAATCCTCAAAACGATGAAAAAGGGCATGCTGTGCAAGATCGTACGGCTATAGCCTTGCATTTTTGCCAGATTTCGTCATTTTTCGAATTTTTTCAAAAATCGCCAAAACGATGAAAAACGGTAAGGCTATAGCTTTGCACTTTTTTCAAAATTTCGACATTTTTCGAAAATCCTCAAAAATCCTCAAAACGATGAAAAAGGGCTTGCTGTGCAAGATCGTAAGGCTATAGCCTTGCATTTTTACCAGATTTCGTCATTTTTCAAAATTTTTCAAAAATCGCCAAAACGATGAAAAATGGTAAGGCTATAGCCTTGCACTTTTTTTTCGAAATTTCGTAATTTTTCGAAAATCCTCAAAAATCCTCAAAACAGTGAAAAACGGCATGCTGTGCCAGATTGTGAGGCTATAGCCTTGCGTTTTTGCCAGATTTCGTCATTTTTCAAAAATCTTCAAAAAACCGTCCAAACGATGAAAATGGTAAGGCTATAGCCTTGCGCTTTTTTAAAATTTCGACATTTTTCGAAAATCCTCAAAAATCCTCAAAACGGTGAAAACTGGCATGCTGTGCAAGATTGTGCGGCTATAGCCTTGCGTTTTTCCCAGATTTCGTCATTTTTCGAAAATCTTCCAAAATTGTCCAAACGATGAAAACGGAAAGGCTATAGCCTTGCGCTTTTTTCAAAATTTCGACATTTTTCGAAAATCCTCAAAATCCTCAAAACGATGAAGAAGGGCATGCTGTGCAAGATCGTATGGCTATAGCCTTGCATTTTTGCCAGATTTCGTCATTTTTCGAAATTTTTCAAAAATCGCCAAAACGATGAAAAACGGTAAGGCTATAGCTTTGCACTTTTTTCAAAATTTCGACATTTTTCGAAAATCCTCAAAAATCCTCAAAACGATGAAAAAGGGCTTGCTGTGCAAGATCGTAAGGCTATAGCCTTGCATTTTTACCAGATTTCGTCATTTTTCAAAATTTTTCAAAAATCGCCAAAACGATGAAAAATGGTAAGGCTATAGCCTTGCACTTTTTTTTCGAAATTTCGTAATTTTTCGAAAACCATCAAAAATCCTCAAAACAGTGAAAACGGCATGCTGTGCCAGATTGTGAGGCTATAGCCTTGCGTTTTTGCCAGATTTCGTCATTTTTCAAAAATCTTCAAAAACCGTCCAAACGATGAAAATGGTAAGGCTATAGCCTTGCGCTTTTTTAAAAATTTCGACATTTTTCGAAAATCCTCAAAAATCCTCAAAACGGTGAAAACTGGCATGCTGTGCAAGATTGTGCGGCTATAGCCTTGCGTTTTTCCCAGATTTCGTCATTTTTCGAAAATCTTCCAAAATTGTCCAAACGATGAAAACGGAAAGGCTATAGCCTTGCGCTTTTTTCAAAATTTCGACATTTTTCGAAAATCCTCAAAATCCTCAAAACGATGAAGAAGGGCATGCTGTGCAAGATCGTATGGCTATAGCCTTGCATTTTTGCCAGATTTCGTCATTTTTCGAAATTTTTCAAAAATCGCCAAAACGATGAAAAACGGTAAGGCTATAGCCTTGCACTTTTTTCGAAATATCGACATTTTTCGAAAAATCCACTAAAATCCTCAAAAATCCTCAAAACGGTGAAAAACGGCATGCTGTGCCAGATCGTGAGGCTATACCCTTTCCCTTTTGCCGGATTTCGTCATTTTTCGAAAATCTTCAAAATGGTGAAAAAACGTAAGGCTATAGCCTTGCGTTTTTTTTCTCGAATTTGAGAATTTTCGACATTTTTTCAAAAATGCTCCAAATGCTCAAAACGGTGAAAAACGCATGCTGAGCAAGACTGTAATGCTATACCCTTGCGCTTTTGCCAGATTTCGTCATTTTTCGAAAATCTTCAAAATGATGAAAAAACGTAAGGCTATAGCCTTGCGGTTTTTTTTTTTCTCGAAATTTCGACATTTTTTCGAAAATGCTCAAAAATGCTCAAAACGGTGAAAAACGGCTTGCTGAGCAAGACTGAAATAGTATAGCCTTGCGCTTTGCCAGATTTCGTCATTTTTTGAAAATCTTCAAAATGTGAAAAAACGTAAAGCTATAGCCTTGCGTTTTTTTTTTCTCGAAATTTCGACATTTTTTCGAAAATGCTCAAAAATGCTCAAAACGGTGAAAAACGGCATGCTAAGCAAGAATGTAATGCTATACCCTTGCACTTTTGCCAGATTTCGTCATTTTTCGAAAATCTTCAAAATGATGAAAAAACGTAAGGCTATAGCCTTGCGGTTTTTTTTTTTCTCGAAATTTCGACATTTTTTCGAAAATGCTCAAAAATGCTCAAAACGGTGAAAAACGGCTTGCTGAGCAAGACTGAAATAGTATAGCCTTGCGCTTTTGCCAGATTTCGTCATTTTTTGAAAATCTTCAAAATGGTGAAAAAACGTAAAGCTATAGCCTTGCGTTTTTTTTTTTCTCGAAATTTCGACATTTTTTCAAAAATGCTCCAAAATGCTCAAAACGGTGAAAAACGGCATGCTGAGCAAGACTGTAATGCTATACCCTTCGCTTTTGCCAGATTTCGTCATTTTTCGAAAATCTTCAAAATGATGAAAAAACGTAAGGCTATAGCCTTGCGTTTTTTTTTCTCGAAATTTCGACATTTTTTCGAAATCGCTCAAAAATGCTCAAAACGATAAAAAACGGCATGCGAAGCAAGACTGTAATAGTATACCCTTGTGCTTTTGCCAGATTTTGTCATTTTTCGAAAATCTTCAAAATGATGAAAAAACGTAAGGCTATAGCCTTGCTTTTTTTTCCTCGAAATTTCGACATTTTTCGAAAATGCTCAAAAATGCTCAAAACAGTGAAAAACGGCATGCTGAGCAAGACTTTAATCGTATAGCCTTGCGCTTTTGCCAGATTTCGTCATTTTTCGAAAATCTTCAAAATGATGAAAAAACGTAAGGCCATAGCCTTGCTGTTTTCTTCTCGAAATTTCGACATTTTTTCAAAAATGCTCCAAAATGCTCAAAACGGTGAAAAACGGCATGCTGAGCAAGACTGTAATGCTATACCCTTGCGCTTTTGCCAGATTTCGTCATTTTTCGAAAATCTTCAAAATGATGAAAAAACGTAAGGCTATAGCCTTGCGTTTTTTTTTCTCGAAATTTCGACATTTTTTCGAAAATGCTCAAAAATGCTCAAAACGGTGAAAAACGGCTTGCTGAGCAAGACTGAAATAGTATAGCCTTGCGCTTTTGCCAGATTTCGTCATTTTTTGAAAATCTTCAAAATGGTGAAAAAACGTAAAGCTATAGCCTTGCGTTTTTTTTTTTCTCGAAATTTCGACATTTTTTCGAAAATGCTCCAAAATGCTCAAAACGGTGAAAAACGGCATGCTGAGCCAGACTGTAATGCTATACCCTTGCACTTTTGCCAGATTTCGTCATTTTTCGAAAATCTTCAAAATGATGAAAAAACGTAAGGCTATAGCCTTGCGTTTTTTTTCCTTGTTCTCGAAATTTCGACATTTTTTCGAGAATGCTCAAAATGCTCAAAACCGTGAAAAACGGCATGCTGAGCAAGACTTTAATCGTATAGCCTTGCGCTTTTGCCAGATTTCGACATTTTTCGAAAATCTTCAAAATGATGAAAAAACGTAAGGCTATAGCCTTGCGTTTTTTTTCTCGAAATTTCGACATTTTTTCAAAAATGCTCAAAACGGTGAAAAACGGCATGCTGAGCAAGACTGTAATGCTATAACCCTTGCTCTTTTGGCCAGATTTCGTCATTTTTGAAAATTTCAGAATGATAAAAAAACGTAAGGCTATAGCCTTGCGTTTTTTTTTCTCGAATTTTTCGACATTTTTTCGAAAATGATCAAAAATGCTCAAAACAGTGAAAAACGGCATGCTGAGCAAGACTGTAATGCTATACCCTTTCCCTTTTGCCAGATTTCGTCATTTTTCGAAAATCTTCAAAATGATGAAAAAACGTAAGGCTATAGCCTTGCGTTTTTTTTCTCGAAATTTCGACATTTTTTCGAAAAATGCTCAAAAATGCTCAAAACGGTGAAAAATGGCATACTGAGCAAGACTGCAATAGTATACCCTTGTGCTTTTGCCAGATTTTGTCATTTTTCGAAAATCTTCAAAATGATGAAAAAACGTAAGGCTATAGCCTTACTTTTTTTTCTCGAAATTTCGACATTTTTTCGAAAATGCTCAAAAATGCTCAAAACAGTGAAAAACGGCATGCTGAGCAAGACTGTAATAGTAAAGCCTTGCGCTTTTGCCAGATTTCGTCATTTTTCGAAAATCTTCAAAATGATGAAAAAACGTAAGGCTATAGCCTTGCTTTTTTCTTCTCGAAATTTCGACATTTTTTCAAAAATGCTCCAAAATGCTCAAAACGGTGAAAAACGGCATGCTGAGCAAGACTGTAATGCTATACCCTTGCGCTTTTGCCAGATTTTGTCATTTTTCGAAAATCTTCAAAATGATGAAAAAACGTAAGGCTATAGCCTTGCTTTTTTTTCTCGAAATTTCGACATTTTTTCGAAAATGCTCAAAAATGCTCAAAACGGTGAAAAACGGCATGCTAAGCAAGACTGTAATGCTATACCCTTGCGCTTTTGCCAGATTTTGTCATTTTTCAAAAATCTTCAAAATGATGAAAAAACGTAAGGCCATAGCCTTGCTTTTTTCTTCTCGAAATTTCGACATTTTTCTGAAAATGCTCCAAAATGCTCAAAACGGTGAAAAACGGCATGCTGAGCAAGACTGTAATGCTATACCCTTTCCCTTTTGCCAGATTTCGTCATTTTTCGAAAATCTTCAAAATGATGAAAAAACGTAAGGCTATAGCCTTGCGTTTTTTTTCTCGAAATTTCGACATTTTTTCGAAAATGCTCAAAAATGCTCAAAACGGTGAAAAACGGCATGCTGAGCAAGACTGTAATGCTATACCCTTTCCCTTTTGCCAGATTTTGTCATTTTTCGAAAATCTTCAAAATGATGAAAAAACGTAAGGCTATAGCCTTGCGTTTTTTTTTCTCGAAATTTCGACATTTTTTCGAAAAATGCTCCAAAAATGCTCAAAACGGTGAAAAATGGCATGCTGAGCAAGACTGTAATAGTATACCCTTGTGCTTTTGCCAGATTTTGTCATTTTTCGAAAATCTTCAAAATGATGGAAAAACGTAAGGCTATAGCCTTGCTTTTTTTTCTCGAAATTTCGACATTTTTTCGAGAATGCTCAAAAATGCTCAAAACAGTGAAAAACGGCATGCTGAGCAAGACTGTAATAGTATAGCCTTGCGCTTTTGCCAGATTTCGTCATTTTTCGAAAATCTTCAAAATTATGAAAAAACGTAAGACTATAGCCTTGCTTTTTTTTCTCTCGAAATTTCGACATTTTTTCGAAAATGCTCAAAAATGCTCAAAACGGTGAAAAACGGCATGCTGAGCAAGACTGTAATAGTATACCCTTGTGCTTTTGCCAGATTTCGTCATTTTTCGAAAAAATTTCAAAATGATAAAAACGTAAGGCTATAGCCTTGCTGTTTTCTTCTCGAAAATTTCGACATTTTTTCAAAAATTCGCAAAATGCTCAAAACGGTGAAAAATGAAAAAACGGTGCTGAGCAAGACTGTAATGCTATACCCTTGCGCTTTTGCCAAGATTTTGTTTTTTCGAAATCTTAAATGATGAAAAAACGTAGGCTATAGCCTTGCATTTTTTTTTCTCGAAATTTCAACATTTTTTCGAAAATGCTCAAAAATGCTCAAAAACGGTGAAAAAACGGCATGCTGAGCAAGACTGTAATAGTTTTTACCCTTGCGCTTTTGCCAGATTTCGTCATTTTTCGAAAATCTTCAAAATGATGAAAAAACGTAAGGATATCTCTCGAAATTTCGACATTTTTTCGAAAATGCTCAAAAATGCTCAAAATGGTGAAAACGGCATGCTGAGCAAGACTTTAATGCTATACCCTTGCGCTTTTGCCAGATTTCGTCATTTTTCGAAAATCTTCAAAATGATGAAAAAAACGTAAGGCTATAGCCTTGCTGTTTTCTTCTCGAAATTTCGACATTTTTTCAAAAATGCTCCAAAATGCTCAAAACGGTGAAAAACGGCATGCTGAGCAAGACTGTAATGCTATACCCTTGCGCTTTTGCCAGATTTTGTTATTTTTCGAAAATCTTCAAAATGATGAAAAAACGTAAGGCTATAGCCTTGCGTTTTTTTTTTCTCGAAATTTCGACATTTTTTCAAAAATGCTCAAAAATGCTCAAAACGGTGAAAACGGCATGCTGAGCAGACTTTAATCGTATAGCCTTCGCCTTTTGCCAGATTTCGTCATTTTTTCGAAAATCTTCAAAATGATTGAAAAAACGTAAGGCTATAGCCTTGCTGTTTTCTTCTCGAAATTTCGACATTTTTTCAAAAATGCTCCAAAATGCTCAAAACGGTGAAAAACGGCATGCTGAGCAAGACTGTAATGCTATACCCTTGCGCTTTTGCCAGATTTTGTCATTTTTCGAAAATCTTCAAAATGATGAAAAAACGTAAGGCTATAGCCTTGCGTTTTTTTTCTCGAAATTTCGACATTTTTTTTCGAAAATGCTCCAAAATGCCCAAAACAGTGAAAAACGGCATGCTGAGCAAGACTGTAATAGTATAGCCTTGCGCTTTTGCCAGATTTCGTCATTTTTCGCAAATCTTCAAAATGATGAAAAAACGTAAGGCTATAGCCTTGCTTTTTTTTCTCGAAATTTCGACATTTTTTCGAAAATGCTCAAAAATGCTCAAAAATGCTCAAAACGGTGAAAAACGGCATGCTAAGCAAGACTGTAATGCTATACCCTTGCGCTTTTGCCAGATTTTGTCATTTTTCAAAAATCTTCAAAATGATGAAAAAACGTAAGGCCATAGTCTTGCTTTTTTCTTCTCGAAATTTCGACATGTTTTCGAAAATGCTCCAAAATGCTCAAAACGGTGAAAAACGGCATGCTGAGCAAGACTGTAATGCTATACCCTTGCGCTTTTGCCAGATTTTGTCATTTTTCGAAAATCTTCACAAATGATGAAAAAACGTAAGGCTATAGCCTTGCGTTTTTTTTCTCGAAATTTCGACATTTTTTCGAAAATGCTCAAAAATGCTCAAAACGGTGAAAAACGGCATGCTGAGCCAGACTGTAATGCTATACCCTTGCACTTCTGCCAGATTTTGTCATTTTTCAAAAATATTCAAAATGATGAAAAAACGTAAGGCTATAGCCTTGCTTTTTTCTTCTCGAAATTTCGACATTTTTTCAAAAATGCTCCAAAATGCTCAAAACGGTGAAAAACGGCATGCTGAGCAAGACTGTAATGCTATACCCTTTCCCTTTTGCCAGATTTCGTCATTTTTCGAAAATCTTCAAAATGATGAAAAAACGTAAGGCTATAGCCTTGCGTTTTTTTTTTTTTTTTTTTTTTTTTCGAAATTTCGACATTCTTTCGAAAATGATCCAAATGCTCAAAACGGTGAAAAACGGCATGTGAGCAAGACTGTAATGCTAACCTTGCGCTTTTGCTAGATTTTGTCATTTTTCGAAAATCTTCAAAATGATGAAAAAACGTAAGGCTATAGCCTTGCGTTTTTTTTCTCGAAATTTCCACATTTTTTCAAAAATGCTCAAAAATGCTCAAAACGGTGAAAAACGGCATGCTGAGCAAGACTGTAATAGTATAGCCTTGCGCTTTTGCCAGATTTCGTCATTTTTTGAAAATCTTCAAAATGGTGAAAAAACGTAAGGCTATAGCCTTGCTTTTTTTTTCTCGAAATTTCGACATTTTTTCGAAAATGCTCAAAAATGCTCAAAACGGTGAAAAACGGCATGCTGAGCAAGACTGTAATGCTATACCCTTTCCCTTTTGCCAGATTTCGTCATTTTTCGAAAATCTTCAAAATGATGAAAAAACGTAAGGCTATAGCCTTGCGTTTTTTTTTTTTTTTTTTTTTTTTTTTCGAAATTTCGACATTTTTTCGAAAATGATCCAAAATGCTCAAAACGGTGAAAAACGGCATGCTGAGCAAGACTGTAATGCTATACCCTTGCGCTTTTGCTAGATTTTGTCATTTTTCGAAAATCTTCAAAATGATGAAAAAACGTAAGGGCTATAGCCTTGCGTTTTTTTTCTCGAAATTTCCACATTTTTCAAAAATGCTCAAAAATGCTCAAACGGTGAAAAACGGCATGCTGAGCAAGACTGTAATAGTATAGCCTTGCGCTTTTGCCAGATTTCGTCATTTTTTGAAAATCTTCAAAATGGTGAAAAAACGTAAGGCTATAGCCTTGCGTTTTTTTTCTCGAAATTTCGACATTTTTTTCGAAAATGCTCCAAAATGCCCAAAACAGTGAAAAACGGCATGCTGAGCAAGACTGTAATAGTATACCCTTGCGCTTTTGCCAGATTTCGTCATTTTTCGAAAATCTTCAAAATGATGAAAAAACGTAAGGCTATAGCCTTGCGTTTTTTTTCTCGAAATTTCGACATTTTTTCGAAAATGCTCAAAAATGCTCAAAACGGTGAAAAACGGCATGCTGAGCCAGACTGTAATGCTATACCCTTGCACTTCTGCCAGATTTTGTCATTTTTCAAAAATATTCAAAATGATGAAAAAACGTAAGGCTATAGCCTTGCTTTTTTTTTCTCGAAATTTCGACATTTTTTCAAAAATGCTCCAAAATGCTCAAAACGGTGAAAAACGGCATGCTGAGCAAGACTGTAATGCTATACCCTTGCGCTTTTGCCAGATTTTGTCATTTTTCGAAAATCTTCAAATGATGAAAAAACGTGAGGCTATAGCCTTGCGTTTTTTTTCTCGAAATTCGGATTTTTTTCGAAAATGCTCAAAAATGCTCAAAACGGTGAAAAACGGCATGCTGAGCCAGACTGTAATGCTATACCCTTGCACTTCTGCCAGATTTTGTCATTTTTCAAAAATATTCAAATGCTTGAAAAAACGTAAGCTATAGCCTTGCTTTTTCTTCTCGAAATTTCGACATTTTTTCTAAAATGCTCCCAAAATGTGTCAAACGGTTTGAAAAAACGGCATGCTGAGTCAACTGTAATGCTATACCCTTGCGCTTTTGCCAGATATGTCAATTTTGAAAATCTTCACAAATGATGAAAACGTAAGGCTAGTAGCCTTGGTTTTTTTCTCGAAATTTCGACATTTTTTCGAAAATGCTCAAAAATGCTCAAAACGGTGAAAACAACGGCATGCTGAGGCAAGACTGTAATGCTATACCCTTGCGGCTTTTGCCTGAATTCGTCATTTTTCGAAAAAACTTCAAAATGATGAAAAAACGGTAAGGCTATAGCCTTGCGTTTTTTTTTTTTTCTCGAAATTTCGGAATTCTGTTTCGAAATGCTCAAAAATGCTCAAAACGGTGAAAAACGGCATGCTGAGCCAGACTGTAATGCTATACCCTTGCACTTCTGCCAGATTTTGTCATTTTCCAAAAATATTCAAAATGATGAAAAAACGTAAGGCTATAGCCTTGCTTTTTTCTTCTCGAAATTTCGACATTTTTTCAAAAATGCTCCAAAATGCTCAAAACGGTGAAAAACGGCATGCTGAGCAAGACTGTAATGCTATACCCTTGCGCTTTTGCCAGATTTTGTCATTTTTCGAAAATCTTCAAAATGATGAAAAAACGTAAGGCTATAGCCTTGCGTTTTTTTTTCTCGAAATTTCCACATTTTTTCGAAAATGCTCAAAAATGCTCAAAACGGTGAAAAACGGCATGCTGAGCAAGACTGTAATAGTATAGCCTTGCGCTTTTGCCAGATTTCGTCATTTTTTGAAAATCTTCAAAATGGTGAAAAAACGTAAGGCTATAGCCTTGCGTTTTTTTTCTCGAAATTTCGACATTTTTTTTCGAAAATGCTCCAAAATGCCCAAAACAGTGAAAAACGGCATGCTGAGCAAGACTGTAATAGTATACCCTTGCGCTTTTGCCAGATTTCGTCATTTTTCGAAAATCTTCAAAATGATGAAAAAACGTAAGGCTATAGCCTTGCTTTTTTTTCTCGAAATTTCGACATTTTTTCGAAAATGCTCAAAATGCTCAAAACGGTGAAAAAACGGTATGCTAAGCAAGACTGTAATGCTATACCCCTTGCGCTTTTGCAGATTTTGTCATTTTCGAAAATCTTCAAAAATGATGAAAAAACGTAAGGCTATAGCCTTGCGTTTTTTTTTCTCGAAATTTCGACATTTTTTCGAAAATGCTCAAAACGGTGAAAAACGGCATGCTGAGCCAGACTGTAATGCTATACCCTTGCACTTCTGCCAGATTTTGTCATTTTTCAAAAATCTTCAAAATGATGAAAAAACGTAAGGCTATAGCCTTGCGTTTTTTTTTTTCTCGAAAATTTCGACATTTTTTCAAAAATGCTCCAAAATGCTCAAAACGGTGAAAAACGGCATGCTGAGCCAGACTGTAATGCTATACCCTTGCACTTCTGCCAGATTTTCTCATTTTTCAAAAATCTTCAAAATTATGAAAAAACGTAAGGATATAGCCTTGCTTTTTTCTTCTCGAAATTTCGACATTTTTTCAAAAATGCTCCAAAATGCTCAAAACGGTGAAAAACGGCATGCTGAGCAAGACTGTAATGCTATACCCTTGCACTTTTGCCAGATTTTGTCATTTTTCGAAAATCTTCAAAATGATGAAAAAACGTAAGGCTATAGCCTTGCGTTTTTTTTTTCTCGAAATTTCGACATTTTTTCAAAAATGCTCAAAAATGCTCAAAACGGTAAAAAAACGGCATGCTGGAGCAAGACTTTAATAGTTATAGCCTTGCGCTTTTGCCAGATTTCGTCATTTTTCGAAAATCTTCAAAATGATGAAAAAACGTAAGGCTATAGCCTTACTTTTTTTTCTCGAAATTTCGACATTTTTTCGAAAAATGCTCAAAAATGCTCAAAACGGTGAAAAATGGCATGCTGAGCAAGACTGTAATAGTAAAGCCTTGCGCTTTTGCCAGATTTCGTCATTTTTCGAAAATCTTCAAAATGATGAAAAAACGTAAGGCTATAGCCTTGCGTTTTTTTTTTTTTTTTTTTTTTTGAAATTTCGACATTTTTTCGAAAATGATCCAAAATGCTCAAAACGGTGAAAAACGGCATGCTGAGCAAGACTGTAATGCTATACCCTTGCGCTTTTGCCAGATTTTGTCATTTTTCGAAAATCTTCAAAATGATGAAAAAACGTAAGGCTATAGCCTTGCGTTTTTTTTCTCGAAATTTCGACATTTTTTCAAAAATGCTCAAAAATGCTCAAAACGGTGAAAAACGGCATGCTGAGCAAGACTGTAATAGTATAGCCTTGCGCTTTTGCCAGATTTCGTCATTTTTTGAAAATCTTCAAAATGGTGAAAAAACGTAAGGCTATAGCCTTGCGTTTTTTTTCTCGAAATTTCGACATTTTTTTTCGAAAATGCTCCAAAATGCCCAAAACAGTGAAAAACGGCATGCTGAGCAAGACTGTAATAGTATACCCTTGCGCTTTTGCCAGATTTCGTCATTTTTCGAAAATCTTCAAAATGATGAAAAAACGTAAGGCTATAGCCTTGCTTTTTTTTCTCGAAATTTCGACATTTTTTCGAAAATGCTCAAAAATGCTCAAAACGGTGAAAAACGGTATGCTAAGCAAGACTGTAATGCTATACCCTTGCGCTTTTGCCAGATTTTGTCATTTTTCGAAAATCTTCAAAAATGATGAAAAAACGTAAGGCTATAGCCTTGCGTTTTTTTTTCTCTCGAAATTTCGACATTTTTTCGAAAATGCTCAAAACGGTGAAAAACGGCATGCTGAGCCAGACTGTAATGCTATACCCTTGCACTTCTGCCAGATTTTGTCATTTTTCAAAAATCTTCAAAATGATGAAAAAACGTAAGGCTATAGCCTTGCGTTTTTTTTTCTCGAAATTTCGACATTTTTTCAAAAATGCTCCAAAATGCTCAAAACGGTGAAAAACGGCATGCTGAGCCAGACTGTAATGATATACCCTTGCACTTCTGCCAGATTTTCTCATTTTTCAAAAATCTTCAAAATTATGAAAAAACGTAAGGATATAGCCTTGCTTTTTTCTTCTCGAAATTTCGACATTTTTTCAAAAATGCTCCAAAATGCTCAAAACGGTGAAAAACGGCATGCTGAGCAAGACTGTAATGCTATACCCTTGCACTTTTGCCAGATTTTGTCATTTTTCGAAAATCTTCAAAATGATGAAAAAACGTAAGGCTATAGCCTTGCGTTTTTTTTTCTCGAAATTTCGACATTTTTTCAAAAATGCTCAAAAATGCTCAAAACGGTGAAAAACGGCATGCTGAGCAAGACTTTAATCGTATAGCCTTGCGCTTTTGCCAGATTTCGTCATTTTTCGAAAATCTTCAAAATGATGAAAAAACGTAAGGCTATAGCCTTACTTTTTTTTCTCGAAATTTCGACATTTTTTCGAAAAATGCTCAAAAATGCTCAAAACGGTGAAAAATGGCATGCTGAGCAAGACTGTAATAGTAAAGCCTTGCGCTTTTGCCAGATTTCGTCATTTTTCGAAAATCTTCAAAATGATGAAAAAACGTAAGGCTATAGCCTTGCGTTTTTTTTTTTTTTTTTTTTTTTTTCGAAATTTCGACATTTTTTCGAAAATGATCCAAAATGCTCAAAACGGTGAAAAACGGCATGCTGAGCAAGACTGTAATGCTATACCCTTGCACTTTTGCCAGATTTTGTCTTTTCGAAAATTCTTCAAAATGATGAAAAAACGTAAGGCTATAGCCTTGTGTTTTTTTTTTTTTTTTTTTTTTTTTTTCGAAATTTCGACATTTTTTCGAAAATGATCCAAAATGCTCAAAACGGTGAAAAACGGCATGCTGAGCAAGACTGTAATGCTATACCCTTGCGCTTTTGCCAGATTTTGTCATTTTTCGAAAATCTTCAAAATGATGAAAAAACGTAAGGCTATAGCCTTGCGTTTTTTTTCTCGAAATTTTCGACATTTTTCAAAAAATGCTCAAAAATGCTCAAAACGGTGAAATGAAAACGGCATGCTGAGCAAGACTGTAATAGTATAGCCTTGCGCTTTTGCCAAGATTTAGTCATTTTTTGAAAATCTTCAAAATGGTGAAAAAACGTAAGCTATAGCCTTGCGTTTTTTTTCTCGAAATTTCGAAATTTTTTTTCGAAAATGCTCCAAAATGCCCAAAACAGTGAAAAACGGCATGCTGAGCAAGACTTTAATCGTATAGCCTTGCGCTTTTGCCAGATTTCGTCATTTTTCGAAAATCTTCAAAATGATGAAAAAACGTAAGGCCATAGCCTTGCTGTTTTCTTCTCGAAATTTCGACATTTTTTCAAAAATGCTCCAAAATGCTCAAAACGGTGAAAAACGGCATGCTGAGCAAGACTGTAATGCTATACCCTTGCGCTTTTGCCAGATTTTGTCATTTTTCGAAAATCTTCAAAATGATGAAAAAACGTAAGGCTATAGCCTTGCGTTCTTTTTCTCGAAATTTCAACATTTTTTCGAAAATGCTCAAAAATGCTCAAAACGGTGAAAAACGGCATGCTGAGCAAGACTGTAATAGTGTACCCTTGCGCTTTTGCCAGATTTCGTCATTTTTCGAAAATCTTCAAAATGATGAAAAAACGTAAGGCTATAGCCTTGCGTTTTTTTTTTCTCGAAATTTCGACATTTTTCGAAAATGCTCCAAAATGCTCAAAACGGTGAAAAACAGCATGCTGAGCAAGACTGTAATAGTATACCCTTGCGCTTTTGCCAGATTTTGTCATTTTTCGAAAATCTTCAAAATGATGAAAAAACGTAAGGCTATAGCCTTGCGTTTTTTTTTCTCGAAATTTCGACATTTTTTCGAAAATGCTCAAACAAACTCAAAACGGTGAAAAACGGCATGTGAGCAAGACTGTAATAGTATAACCCTTGCGCTTTTGCCAGATTTCGTCATTTTTCGAAATCTTCAAAATGATTGAAAAAACGTAAGGCTATAGCCTTGCGTTTTTTTTCTCGAAATTTCGACATTTTTTCGAAAATGCTCAAAAATGCTCAAAACGGTGAAAAACGGCATGCTGAGCCAGACTGTAATGCTATACCCTTGCACTTCTGCCAGATTTTGTCATTTTTCAAAAATCTTCAAAATGATGAAAAAACATAAGGCTATAGCCTTGCGTTTTTTTTTCTCGAAATTTCGACATTTTTTCAAAAATGCTCCAAAATGCTCAAACCGGTGAAAAACGGCATGCTGAGCCAGACTGTAATGCTATACCCTTGCACTTCTGCCAGATTATCATTTTTTCAAAAATCTTCAAAATTATGAAAAAAACGTAAGGATATAGCCTTGCTATTTTTCTTTCGAAAATTCGACATTTTTTCAAAAATGCTCCAAAATGCTCAAAACGGTGAAAAAACGGCATGCTGAGCAAGACTGTAATGCTATACCTTGCACTTTTGCCAGATTTTGCCATTTTTCGAAAATCTTCAAAATGATGAAAAAACGTAAGGCTATAGCCTTGCGTT